>CP139509.1:148199591-148849591 GCA_021014915.2 Artemisia tridentata subsp. tridentata
CCCTCTAAAAATTTATTTCGAGCTCGTGAGCTCGAATCATGAGCTGGAACTTCGTCAAAATTGAGTTTATAAACTGATAATTAAGTGTACAAAATAATAGTAAAGAGTTTTGCCCTTTTCCTAAAGATATAGCGCGTTTTTATAAAATAAGGACGTCGTGTGTAACGCGACGAGAGTCGCAGGGGTATTTTCTGCCAAAACTCTAACTAAAATTATAAAAAGGACTTAGTATGCAGTCGACTTGAACCTCAGGGTAGAAAATGTCATTTTTGAAACTACAAGGGTAAAAATTGTCATTTGACCAAAGTTAAGGGGTAAAAATTGTAATTTTATAAAAGTTAAGGGGTAAAAATTATCATTTTATGAAAGTTCAAGGGTATAAGTTGTCAATATAAGAAACTTTAGGGTAAAAAGTGTAACATTTTCTATAATAATAATTATTATTATCATTATTATTAGTTTTATTATTAATATTATTATTCTTATTATTAAGAATTAATTTATAAATAAACGAAATATGTTTTCTCCGATAACGAACAAACGAAGTATCTATTTAACGAACGAATGGAACGAAAACTACAGATAAAAGAAATAAGATAAATTTTATAACTTTTGAAGAGACTTCATGTTGTCTCAAAATAACATTTAACCGATAACCAAAATGATACGAGACAAATAATAAAACTTATATATTCGGAAACGATTACTAAAACTTGATATAACGAACCAGGTTGCGAGCCGGAGACGTTTATCAACTTTGTTTAACTTTTTTTTTCATCCAGACTGTTCAGGTGAGTTCATAGTCTCACTTTTCTTTATATGTTTTCCAAACTCGTGGGGAGATACATGCTACCAAACCAAACACAAGTATTTTCCTGATTGTTATTGCACTAAGTTAACTGTTCCCTATTTATATTTATTATTTAAAAGTCCCTCGTATCATGCACCATTAGTCACCTGCTGGGTGAGCGCGAATATGTGAATAGATCTATTGGCCTGACGACCCATTTGTACTAATCGGATGGATATCTTTGTGGTAGCCGGTTAGACAGATGCATTATATTTGATATCTAATCTTGGGGGCAAACCACTTTCATTTTTATTATGTTAGTGAGACTGGAAACTGTCAATGCATTGCGTGTCATGAGGTTTAGTGCAATATTCCGAATTGTGATATAACTGATCTCTTTATATATAGCTTGTGTTCAAATTATTTATAACTTTAAACACTATGGATTCACTCAACCTTTGTGTTGACCTTTTTAAGCATGTTTATCTCAGGTAATTTAAGGACTGAACTTGGCACGGAGTGGCGGTGGACTTTCTTATAAAAGAGTATCCGTTTTGTTATCATTCAAACGAACAATGTATCATTTATAACGTATTTCGAAACCTCCCGCTGGGACCTCTAAATGTAAACTCTGATTTAACAAATGAATGATAACAATTTATTTAAAACGTCTCTTTTCGAGTCATTTTCTATTATCATGACTGTGAACCTTGAAGTAGCACCCCAACCTTATATTCCGCTGCAAATATCGAAAACGGGGGTGTTACAAAAAGGAAAGACTAAAGGAGTCTCTAATCTTGCATACCAAAGGATGTAACACTAAGGCAAAGAGAAGAGGTCCAAGTGGATCACCTTGCTGTACACCTTGGTGCGACCATAACGTATGTTCACCGTAATATAATCTAGCTGGGTTGGAGTAACAGAATTCCACCCAACGTGAAATGGCAGGACAACGCAGGCGAACCTCCTGTAACATAACGTCACGGTCCACCAAATTGAAGGCGTTTTTGAAATCCACCAATAACATCGAAAGGCCCTCCTCATCACTACGATTTTCAATAAACCTATTGACGCGCGTGATTTGTCGTTGCGGTTTAGCAGTATTAATGCCTACTCAAGTTTTAAATTTATATTTAGCCGACTTATCAATAACACACACACTTAACGAGCAGTGTACCCGGTCAGTATGAATATAATGGTAAGCAGAGTGTCGATCACTAAGAGTGGAACGTATTATCTAGTTATTCAAATCAGTATTTTAATATCCTAAGTTAGCTATACAACCTAATCTAACGCAAGGGGGTTCAGCCTGAGAGACTGGCACAATTTGGTTATAATTAAATAGAAAACTAAACTAATGAGCACGAATCAGCGATTAGTACACACGTACACAGATAGATACTCGAGACAATAAGAAGACGTGTCCTGATAATTAAATAGCTTGTCACTTGTTTTATTGCTAGTTTTATATGAAGTGTATATAATTAAACCTTTCTCGTTGGCTCTAATCTTATCGACGAGTAAACCCTTAATGATTACTTATGTCTATCCTACTTTTCTAGAGACGCTATAATAAATAGGCGAGGAAGGGGCCTGGCGACCCAAGCAAGACTCAGCTAGACACAGAGGTTATCAATGCACTAATAAAAGTCACCAAAGACATCAACATATAAACTTTAATTAATAGGGAAAGCAATATTAAAGGGAGTGCATGATCTTCCGTAGTCACATGACACAAGCCCATCAATCCTGATGAATTAAAGCGTACTAAAACAATAAAACAAAACTACTTAATGAATTGAATATATGCAGGACCTTCTTACAGCTCTTGTATCTTTGTTTGAGGTGTGTCTTGTGCTGCTTGGTCGTCTGGATTCGGCTCTAGGGTTATACAAAAGGTCTCCTAAATTCGTCTGACCTTGGGGTATTTATAGTTTCTGTCTGAGGGATCGATGCGGCGCATTGAGTTGATAGATGCGGCGCATTGACTTAACTTCGCATGGGGTCCAAGATTAATATATTCTGGAATATTCGTACACCGTCTTCAGATGCGGCGTAACTTGATCTTTGTATGCGGCGCATGTACTTTAGCTGTCTTGGATTGTAACTGGTGAAATCTTGATAGTGATACGCCGTATGTTAGAAGTATATTGCGGCATATCTGGAGTAGAACGAGCTTGATCTTCTTCTTTGACCAAAGTCTCATATGCGGCGCATGACAGAATTGCATGCGGCGCATTCTTCAAAGTCAGGCAATGGTCTTCGAATTCATCTAAGTATGATATTGCGTCGTATTTGTTGAGTGAGATATGGCGCATCTTCTGGATTTCAGTAGACTTTTGACATCTCGCTTGTTTTGCTCCATAATTAGTCCAAAATCGCCAAGTTTCACATAATGCTTGTTTTTACCTGAGAATTACTAAAGTAAACATTAATGTATCGATTCTCATATATAATATAATAAAACAAGTCAAATAAATAGGATAAATGATGATAATAAAATGTACTTATTTGAGTTCATCAAATATCCCCCCACTTGAACTTTACTTGTCCCCAAGTAAACCTTAGAATTAATCATATGAAAATGTATCCTAAAAGATATTAGGATTTATTTTTATATTTAAGCACGTATTCGTTTTGTCATAATCACACAACCAAACACTTAACGAAGTAGAAACCAAAATAATTTTTAATGTAAAACAATTCTAAATCGTTTAGTTGCTTAGTCGTGACGAATATTCTATCATAGGCTTGGCAAGTATACGCATCTCCCCCACTAAAGCCAAGGAGTAACAAGTCTAAAGCGGTAAAAAGGGTTTGTTGGTTAAGGGTTGATCATCCTTTTTAATCTCTATCGATCTCATATTCCAGAAAAGGCGACAAAATTACAAATACATGATCGAATCCACGACCACGATACTTGCAATTGCTCAATTCCTTAACTCGAATGGGCTAAAGATAGGACCAAGTAATCTTCACCAATAATATTATATCAAAGATTGCTCAAATCCCTAATCTCAATAAATCAAAAGTTTGGATGAAGAATGATATAGGGTATGGATAATATTTGGGATACAAATTGGTGTAAAATGAAAAATAAACAAAACAGATAAATTAAAATCCTAAGTGTGGTTAATCACTTTCCCAACCATCCCATGAATAAGACTCATATCATTGAATAACTCACGCTTTAACACTTGAAACACACGCTTTAGGTAGACACGAATTATACTCAACAAAATCTCAATCAAAGAATAACCTTAGTTGGCGTTCCCATAACGGCCAACTCCCATTCAATCCATAAATATAATATACAACAACAAATAGTGGTGATATCTCCCACTTAATACAAAACTTTACATAAGTTGGTTAAAACAAACTTCCAACTTTTCCTTTTTCTTTTTCTTTTCTATATTTTTTCGATTTTTTTTTTTTTTTTTTTTGAACATCAACATATATGTGTAAAATTTCACAACTTTTCTATCACTATTTTTCCGGATAATTTTTCCATACTCTTCATACTTTCAGAAATAACTGTAATAGTGAAAGTAGCAAACACACAAAAAATAAACTAAAAGTTATACAATATTTACTTTCATACCAATTGTATTGTGCAATTTCCCGACCTAACCAAAGATAATGAATTACGTACGCGAACACAGGTAATGTAAGGAAACACACTTTGCCTAAAGCAATTAACCACGGATTTTAATCTACAGGGTAGGTTAAGGTGTAAGGGTGTATCGAAACATTATAACAAAGGTGTAAGAAACGAAAGGAATGGCTCTGAGGGTTTTTCTAGGGGTATCTTACTCTAAAAGTGAGAGTAAACAAAGGGTTTATACGGGGGTTAACTAACAAGTGTAGTTAGTTAATATCACATAACATATAAAGGCTATTTGGGTGTAATCCTAGAAATTTACCAATTTAGACAAGTCACTCCAATTATATAGATAATACTCATTATGGTGGTCTCGAATAGTATACAAGCCAAGTTCTAAAGTTTACAAGTCACCGACACACTAAAGTTTTAATATTTTTGAAAGAATAGAGTTATGTGTGCGGTTATGTAATTTAGACTTTAAACAAAAACATGCTAAAAAACAAATTTAAATT
The DNA here is from genome assembly GCA_021014915.2 of Artemisia tridentata subsp. tridentata. Classification (NCBI taxonomy): domain Eukaryota; kingdom Viridiplantae; phylum Streptophyta; class Magnoliopsida; order Asterales; family Asteraceae; genus Artemisia; species Artemisia tridentata. The sequence continues at coordinate 148,204,498 of CP139509.1, forward strand.
TTGATATATTAAGCGCATTTTAAGCATATTTTGAAAAAGTTTAGGACAACAAGTAAGTGTTCTAATTCTCCATCCCCCCACTTAAGTTAAACAACGTCCTCGTTGATTGTGTCAAAGGTTAAAAACTAGAAAATAAAATAATTAGAACAGAAAAACTCCCCTGAGATTTGCTCGGTATGATCCTCCATTATTCGTATAAGAGCAAAAATCAACTTTCTTGTGGATGAGAACGTTTAAGCATCATAAATGATGTATCCACAAAAATGCAGGAATCTATAATACCATTTAGACTTTAACACACCTGAGTTAAGAAGGTTCAAACTTGCATAATACATTAGTAGTTAGTAAAAATAAAACCTAAAAAAAAATTAAACTGTAAATCATCAGGTCAGTCGATACGCCGTATCTTATGGAAGAAGATACGCCGTATCGAGCCTGGAATAAATACGAATCAGAATAAAAGATGTGTCGCATCCTTAACCAGGGATGCGCCGCATTAAATAAACTGAAAGAAAGTTTTAAAGTCAAAAATAAAAATGCAGAAAATGAAATAAGATATGACCAGTGCAGGTGATGTGTCGCATCTTATGATGGAGATGCGCCGCATCTTCTGCAGGTCTGACAGACTCGACACAGAACAGAAAAGTAAAAATTTTTCCTTCGGGTTGTCTCCCGGTCAGCACTTGTCTTTATTCCAGAGTCTTCAAGTTAGACTCACATTCAGCTCCTTATTTTGTTCTTGTTACGTGCCATCCTTCTTCTTTCATCCGAAAGATGTTACCGTATAGCTCCGCAACATTTTCCTCCGTTCGACATAATCTAATATATTCTTTAGTCTTCGTCGCAACATATTCCTCATATGGTCCCAAAGAGTATTTGATGACTTCAAATTTTTCAGAAATTATCATGGGTGGGTTATTATAAGTGATCCCAAGTAGTCGACATTTTCTCTCGATGAATTCTTCTTCGTCTTTATCAACAAACTTGAAATAAGGATCCTTATTCAAATAGTCATCAAGTTCATCAATTAATTTTCCTCGTGACTCATCGTTATTATCATAGGGATAATAATTAACCAAGTTAATGGATTGATAATAATCTTGAGTCTCGTCCCACTTTCTTTTCAATTCCCATTGTAAGCGTCGATTAAGCCTTGTGTAATCATCACATTTTCTATGCACCCATTCCCAGAAAGTAGTATTCGATGCTACCTTTAGTTCTTTTAAGTATTTGATTCTACATTTTTCTTGCAAAGCCTCTGCTCTACGTGGGGAGTCTTTAAATTTTTCATACCAATCATAGTCTTCAAAGTATACATCGTTTCCAACTCGTTTCATTCCAATTATACTTCCCCCATTGCAGGTTCCATCATTCTTCCAATCATAGGTTGGCCATGTTGAAATGTGGTTAACGATTTAATATGTAAATGTCTAGTATCGAACCCGAGACCTCGGGATTGCACACATTACAAATGAGTATTAAGGAATAATAATAAATGTATTTTATATATTTATTATTAGCACGAGAACTTAACGACCGTTAGTGTTTTCCGTTAAATGACTAACGACCGTTAGACGCAAATAAGGAAAGAGTGTTTGTATGTAATTAGGAAACAAGAAAAAGATCTAGAACCTTCCCCTTTGGGTTGATCGGCCGAACTAATGGGTTAGGGCAACCCATTGCTTAACTTGTTCCCAAATTTTCCTAAACACTATATAAACAAACCTTAGGTAATTGTTTTGGCTAATCTTTTGTGCACACAATTATCCCTAAAGTTTTTCTCTCCTCTTGGTTTGTTCTAGCCGATCGTATACCCTTCTCCAAGGGTCATAGGATCGAATTTTTGTGATCAAAAATTATTCTTGTGTTTTACTTGCATAACCTTAATACGGTTTAATTTGTGTGTACAAGAACGAGGTAATAACTCACTATAGTTATTATCAAGAGATCGAATAACAAAACGGTAAGGGGTTATTCATTGATCTAGTTTTAAATCATATTCAAGATTTATTGAAGTGCATCGGGTACGTTTTCTATTTAAGTTTATGTTAATTATTATGTGTTATACCTAATTGTTTACATGCTTCCGCTATTATGTACTTTGTGTTATGGAATAATATGATTGTCATGAGTGTCAAATTCCAACAGTGGCATCAAGAGCCATGTATAACATGTAATTGATTACTTAAACAATAAAAAACGTATCTTTTAAATTGTTTAGAATATACATGATTGTTTTTCTAGGGTTTTAATTATTAAAAAATTGTTTTTTTTAATAAAGTCGAACCCTAACCCTAATTTAGGGGGGTGTCGATTTAATGCATAAACCCTAATTAGGGTTTGTGTTTTTCATAATTAATTGTAATTAATTAGAAACCCTAGGTCTTTAAACAATTGTTGTGTTATGAATCTTGTGACCTAATTGCTATATGATATGCATGAATTCGTGACTATTTATGCATAATTAGTCACGGATTAAATTATTTGAATTAAATTGTTTAGATGTTTGCTACATGTTAGATAAATCTAAAATTAGGGAAGACCTAATATATATTAATGAATCGGTTATGTGCAACGTGGTATATTATCATTAAAACTTACGCGGCCAATTGTTGGTGTCTGTGGTCCATTGGGTACAATGCGCTCGAAAACCAATGGGAGTTTTATTGATTCTATACATAATAATTCACATATAGATTATTAATAGGATTTGTTTAAAAAGATTGCATGTGGCTAGATGTTTCAATTACAATTAATTGTTTTAATTGTTTTATTATTAGTTGATTATTTGTTTTCTTTTAATTACTTGTTTATTGTTTTTTTATATGTGATATGTTAAAGTAAGCAATAAAAAGGGTAATTTTCAAAGAAAATTAAATTGGACTAATAATGGTGAAACATAAAGTAATAAAGTAAGGATCTTGCAAAGTCTTATGTGCCGACAGTGGTTCGCTTCGCATGGTAATTTGCTCCCAGGCGAGACTAGCAAGATCTAAACTTTGTCACTTAATTTTTAAGACTAAGATCATAAACTTTTGCTTGATTGATGTTTTTGTACAATAGTGTGTGAAAGGCGGACCAAAGTTGACAAACTGTGTGGTGGGTTTATCTGGAGAGGGGTTTTTTAAGAGATTCGCTCCTACCGGCTCTCCGGGCCCGCTTGTGCGTCAACTGCGACTTACCTATATCACTATTTACGTACACTATCATCTTAAGGGTGATTTACCTCAATTCCACGCGCCACTTTTGTGGCAAATATCCGAATAACATGTAAGTAGTAGGATATGTGGGCGATAATTGTTGGTACTTCTTTAATTGGTGAACCCAATACCTCAAGTAAATAGTTTTTGGTTTACTCTTAACTAATTGGTAAATAAAAAGTGTTTTGAAAACTAATGATACAAAGATGAGTGCATGCATCTTTGTACATGTTTTTGTCACATCAAAAACTAAATACCCTAAAATTTAAGTTACGTGCCATCTAACTATAAGGAACACTTGAAGTTAATTTTGGGTATGCGTGAGACCTGGACCAAAATTAATGACAAGGTAAATTTCCGAGTGTGCGTGAGACCACACATGGATGAATTTGCAGTTTCTAAGTTAGACAACTTAATTAAGCTGATGCGTGAGACCTAGAGCTTAAGGCATGAGATGGGATAAAACATGCTTACGTGACATATTGATGAATCAATATGTAGTAAATCCCATAAATTATCTAGGAATTGGAAATTTGTTTGCCAATTATTGTACGACAGATTACCATCTTTTGTACTTCCACTACTAGCAGATCAACTGATGTAGTGGAACTATGTAAAGTTGGATCCTAGATTTTCAAGGAAATTAAGTTGGTTATATGAATATATCCATGGGTATTATATTTTCTTGAGAATAAGTATTATCGAAAATACTAATGTTTGAACTTTTCTATTTTCTGTAGAATGGCTCAACCCGATAACTCCGTGTATGCTGCTTTCAAGAGTCATCTTGAAAGATCCAAATTGACTGGGAAAAATTTCAATGATTGGCACAGATCGCTCAGAATTGTTTTGAGGGCGACTGGTAAGCTCAATTACTTGAATACTCCTTGCCCTGATGAGCCTGCTGCGGACGCTTCTGAAGAGGTCAAAGCAGCATGGAGAGTTGAGTATGCTAAGTACACTGAAGTTGGGTGCTTAATGCTACAAAGTATGGATCCAATGATGCAAAAGAAGTTTGAGTATTATTTTCCATACAACATGCTCGAGCAGCTTAAGAAGTCTTATGAAAAGACTCCTGAGATTGAAATGTATGAGTCTCTTGACAAACTACACAGCTGCAAACATGGTGATGGTAAACCAGTTGAAGACTATGTGAATGAGATGAGAGATTTCTTTGATCAACTTCATAGAGTCGGATTTGGTTATCCCGAGAATGTTCAAGTTAACCTAATCAACAGATCCCTTAACAAGGATTTTGCTGGTTTTGTACAGAACTTCAACATGCATTGCTCGGGGAAGACAGTTTCTGAGTTACTCGCATTGCTTGTTGACTATGAGAAACACTTACCACCCAAGGGCAAGGCTCCTACTCCGCAAGTGTTGGCAATTCAAGGAGGTAGGATCCAGAAAAAATCGCGTGTGAACAAGGGTAAGGGTAAAGGTGATAAAGGCAAGCAAGTCATGGCCTATCAACCAAATCCTAAGGTGAATCAACACCAGCCCAAGAAGAACAAGGTGAGTCCTCCAGGAAAGAAGGATCAGGCTTGTCACCACTGTCATGAAGTAGGGCACTGGAAGAGGAACTGTCCACTCTACATCAATGACTTGCGACAGAAGAAGCAAAAGAGTGAAGCTGGTAATCCCAGCTCTTCAGGTGCGTTCTTTATGATCGAATTATTTACTCTAACTCGTAAGTTAAATTCCTGGGTATATGATACGGGATGTGGTATTCATATTTGCAATACTATGCAGGGGTTTAGAGTTGAGAGAAAGCTGGCCTATGGACAACAATTCTTGCACGTGGGTAATGGAGCACATGCAGCAGTTGAAGCTATAGGCATATTTGATTTAGTGTTGCCTTCGGGCCTAGTACTATCTTTAAATAATTGTCATTATGCACCGTCAATTGTTAGAGGTGTTATTTCATCTTCATGTTTGTTGAACCTTGGTTTTGAATATACTATTAATAGCAATGGAATTTATGTTTCTTTAAATGGTGTATTTTATTTTAAAGCTATTGCTGTGAATGGTATTTTTGAACTTGATATGAATGATAATGATAATGCTAGTGTTAAAAATAATTCGATGTATAGCATCAACAATAAGAGAATCAAGAAAAGTCTGGATTCGTCTTATCTTTGGCATTGTCGTCTTGCACACATAAGCAAGGATCGCATGAAAAAGCTGCAACATGATGGGCTTTTAGAAAAGATCAATGATGAATCATTTGATAAATGCGAGTCTTGTATTAGTGGGAAGATGACAAAGAAACCCTTTAATAATAGGATTGAAAGGGCTACTGATCTACTTGGTCTTATTCATACTGATGTGTGTGGACCACTTAGACATGTGTCAAGGAGAGGTGCTAGCTACTTCTTAACATTTACGGATGATTTCAGCCGTTATGGTTATGTTTATTTACTTAAACATAAACATGAGGTGTTTGAAACATTCAAAGTGTTTAAAGCTGAAGTAGAGTTGCAACTTGGAAAGAAGATTAAAGCTCTTCGATCCGATAGAGGTGGTGAATACCTGAGTCAAGAGTTTGTGGATTATCTAGCTAAGGAAGGAATTGTCCAGCACCTTACTTCTCCATATACACCACAACAAAATGGTGTATCTGAGAGAAGAAATCGTACATTGCAAGACATGATACGATCTATGTTTAATCTAACAACTCTTCCCTTCTCATTCTGGGATTATGCCTTGGAGTCTGTTGTTCGCATTCTTAACATGGTTCCCACAAAGAAGGTAGATAAGACACCATATGAGTTATGGACTGGAAATGCCCCTAACTTGTCTTATCTTAAGGTCTGGGGTTGCGAGGCGTACGTTAAACGTGACTCGGGCGACAAGCTCCAACAAAGATCTGTAAAATGTATCTTCGTAGGATACCCAAAGGAAACAATGGGTTACTACTTTTATTATCCTCCTGAGAACAAAGTATTCGTTGCTAGGTATGGAGATTTCCTGGAGAAGGATCTCATATCTCAAGAATTAAGTGGGAGGATATATGATCTTGAAGAAGATCAAGATGATGCATTACCTTCTGAAAACACTAACCAACTTCCTGAAGAACCAGATAGTCTGGGTCCTCCACCAGAAGTTGAAGTGGTTCCCATTCGCAGATCCGTAAGGACTGTAAAAGCTCCTGAACGTCTATGTCTTAACGTAGAGTGTGAGGAATATATACAAGGGGATCTTGATGAACCGCCTAGTTATAAAGCTGCCATTAATAGTCCTGAAAAGGAAAAATGGTTAGTTGCTATGAATGGGGAAATGCAATCCATGAGAGATAATGAAGTCTGGATTGAAGTAGACCTTCCTCCTAATGCCAAGGTAGTTGGGAGTAAGTGGCTCTTCAAGAAGAAAACTGACATGGATGGCAATGTACACACCTATAAAGCCCGTTTGGTAGCTAAAGGCTTTACTCAAACGTATGGTGTTGACTACGAGAAGACCTTTTCTCATGTAGCTGACATTAGGGCTATTAGGATTCTCATAGCCATAGCTGCATACTATGATTATGAGATTTGGCAGATGGATGTCAAAACCGCCTTCTTAAATGGTCGCCTAGATGAGGATATCTATATGGCGCAGCCTGAGGGGTTTGTGAATCCAAAGTTTCCAAATCGTGTATGCAAACTTCAAAGATCCATTTATGGATTGAAGCAAGCATCACGACAATGGAACAAGAGGTTTGATAGTGAAATAAAGAAGTTTGGTTTTACTCAAAATCTTGATGAGCCATGTGTATACCACAAAGTTAGTGGGAGTGAAGTAATTTTCCTTATATTATATGTCGATGACATATTGATCATGGGAAAAGACATTCCAAGTTTGCATGAAGTCAAGGCATATCTTGGAAAGTGTTTTTCTATGAAAGATTTAGGGGAAGCTGCTTTCATTCTGGGAATTAAGATATATAGAGATAGATCTAAGCGATTAATTGGATTAAGCCAAAGTGCTTACATCGATAAAATATTGAAGAGATTCAATATGCAAGATTCCAAGAAGGGATATTTGCCGATGCAAGAACAACATGGCTTGAGCAAGAAAATTTGTGCTTCAACACCTGAAGAGGTGAAACGCATGGCAAAAGTTCCTTATGCTTCGGCTGTAGGATCTATTATGTATGCGGTTAAAAGCACAAGGCCAGATGTGGCGTTTGCTCAGAACTTAACCAGTCGATATCAGCAGGATACCGGTGAAGCTCACTGGACTGCTGTTAAGAATATTCTTAAGTACCTTAGGGCTACTAAAGATATGTTCTTAGTCTATGGGGGTGATCCACAAGCAGAACTTGATGTTACAAGTTACTGCGATGCTTCATGGAAAAGTGATAAGGATGATATGAAGTCTCAGACTGGATACGTCTTTGTCATTAATGGAGGAGCTGTGGATTGGAGGAGCAAGAAGCAGAGTACATTAGCGATGTCTGCAGCAGAAAGTGAGTACATAGCTGCATCAGATGCTGCAATGGAAGCCGTCTGGATTAGGAAGTTTGTATCAAGGCTTGGAGTTATGCCTTCGATTCAACGACCTATAAAAATGTATTGTGACAATTCAGCTGCAATTACATTTGCCAATGAACCTGGAATCATGAAGGGCACCAGACATTATCCGATCAAATATCACTATGTGCGAGAGCAAATAGAGATTGGGCAGATCGAAGTACTCAAAGTTCACACAGATGATAACTTGGCAGATCAATTGACGAAAGCTCTTCCTGGCACTAAGCTTTATAAGTTAGCTGAAGGAATAGGTCTTCGTAAGGCTGAAAGTTTCATGCCCATTTGTGATTAGTATTTGGATAAAGGATGTAATAGACAATTATTGATTTTATGAAATAAAGTATTGTTTATGTTTATTGTCTTGTTGAAATATACATATATCCTGTTTTTGCATGTTTATATCTTTGAATAATTTTATTATTCTAAATGTGTCCATTGTCGGTTAATGATATGGGAATATCATTAAATTAAGACAAATGTGAATGTTGGTTAAAGAGTATACTTGAAAGTATATTGATGCGTAGTCATACCAAATTTACATGATATTCTAGGAGTAGAATATAGGACTTATCCCAACTAAGCATGAGATTACTTATGGATCTTGTCATCAAGTAATTCATGAAATAGTTATCCTCAGACTTGAGATACCAGATAAGAGTCATGGATGTAGTGCACTTTTGTAAAGCAATCTACCGCTTACCGTAACTGGAAGTTATAAGGATTGTTTTCAGAAGTGTTGCAAAGTTCATGGGTTATTCTTCTAGTCAAGAAATAATTTGTTCCTTCAAATTTTGTTTGAAGTATAATACTGCTGGGCCCCTCGTAGGGTTGACAAAATGTTTGCGTGGCCACGCCCAAAGTCTATCTGGAATACGTTCAGATGTTTTGGTAATTTTGTTCAATCAATAACAACGAGAAACAGAAACATTAATAAAGAGTGACTTAGATCCATTTCTTTATTAATACAGTATTAGTAACAAAAGGATAATAATAATGATGAATCATTAAAGATTTTCCAGGAAATCTAGCTCGAGTCGGACTAGGGGCATTGGAGTGTTGCAAGACGCCAACCAATGTCATTTTACTATTAATAGTTAACCAAGTGGGAGTTGTTGAAATGTGGTTAACGATTTAATATGTAAATGTCTAGTATCGAACCCGAGACCTCGGGATTGCACACATTACAAATGAGTATTAAGGAATAATAATAAATGTATTTTATATATTTATTATTAGCACGAGAACTTAACGACCGTTAGTATTTTCCGTTAAATGACTAACGACCGTTAGACGCAAATAAGGAAAGAGTGTTTGTATGTAATTAGGAAACAAGAAAAAGATCTAGAACCCTCCCCTTTGGGTTGATCGGCCGAACTAATGGGTTAGGGCAACCCATTTCTTAACTTGTTCCCAAAGTTTCCTAAACACTATATAAACAAACCTTAGGTAATTGTTTTGGCTAATCTTTTGTGCACACAATTATCCCTAAAGTTTTTCTCTCCTCTTGGTTTGTTCTAGCCGATCGTATACCCTTCTCCAAGGGTCATAGGATCGAATTTTTGTGATCAAAAATTATTCTTGTGTTTTACTTGCATAACCTTAATACGGTTTAATTTGTGTGTACAAGAACGAGGTAATAACTCACTATAGTTATTATCAAGAGATCGAATAACAAAACGGTAAGGGGTTATTCATTGATCTAGTTTTAAATCATATTCAAGATTTATTGAAGTGCATCGGGTACGTTTTCTATTTAAGTTTAAGTTAATTATTATGTGTTATACCTAATTGTTTACATGCTTCCGCTATTATGTACTTTGTGTTATGGAATAATATGATTGTCATGAGTGTCAAATTCCAACAGGCCATTCACTACTTCCATCCTTGAAACGGAAAGGTTTACAAGTGTGATTAATATGCCCAAATTCCCATGGTTTATCCCAAACCCATAGTATCTGGTCATTCCATTCGTAGTACCAGGTGTTTTTGAACTCATCATAAGTTTTGAATCCTGGTAGATCTCCAGTTAGCACATCAGCGTCGATTTGAAGGAGGTAATTAAATTCTTTGAATTGTTTGCACAAGGGTGTCTCATAATTGAACACATCAATGTCTATGCTGAACAATTCTTCAATGCCTTCCTCGATCGTTGAATCGTCATGTGATGATCCATTGTTGCTTTCTACTTCCTCATCTTCCCCTCTCATCCAATATACCCATAACACATCTTTAGTAGCTCGGTCCATGATCTTATGGTTATTGAACTTACTAGCTAACCAATTTGAAAAATCAACATTGTTAGGATCGTAGTTAACGTCAAAGCTAGTATTACCAATCATTTTCCTCCTTATCTCCATGAACTCATTAAATTGTTCTTTAAAACTTCGTGTCAACCATGAGGTCACAATCCGTTTGGCTTCATTCGTAGGAGCAAATTTGGGATCACCGTATTTAAGTTCAAGCCATTCTTCTAAAGAGATATCCATCAACCTTACCAACTTTTTATGAAACAGTATCTCCGATTCAGCATAAATTCTTTCATCATCCAGATTGCTTTTATCTAATCCCCAATACTGTTCGGAATAAGGCATATAAGAAGTTTGTATAGGTTGGATATTTCCTCTACCATAGCTTTTGTTGCTCGATTTGTTGACTGCATTTGCTGAGTTCATGTATTCAATTTGGAATTTCCCATATTTTTCTTCGATAGTCGTCCAAGTTAATCCTTTAGATTCAATGATAGGCCATAAGAGTAACAATTCATCTTCAGTGTAGCTCATTAGTAAATCATAAGAGAATATCCCATCTTCAATATTGCATAAGCGTTTGAATTCCATATAAGTAGCTTCAAGAGGAGTTTCCCAAGAAAATAAATCGGCATCAATCGTGAGTACATTGAAGTTGACATCTTCATAAACTTCCACTGAGTAGAAGGGCATGTTGGTTTGAGATACGGATTTGAGTAAAGCATCGATCGTAGGTAAGTTGCAAGTAATAGCATCGAAATTTTCGAATGAATCCGAAAGCAAGAGTTCCTTTTCCAATTCTGAGCTTTTAGTAATGCTTAATGCTGGGAACTTGCTCAAGCTAACTTCATAGTTATCACACTCGTCATCACTTTCCAGAATTAACGGCTTTTTGGTGCGGGACTTTTCATTGTGCTTATCTTTCATAAGTTACTTAGCAAGATATCCGTTCATTGACATATCTTCCATAGCAAAACCTGTCATCATAGGTAAAATCGTCAGTAGGATCTGTTCGCTAGAAGAGAAATTAATGAATTTAGAAACGAATATAAAGAATAAAAATGGCTGATATCTGCGGACGATGCGCCGTATCCAGAAAGTTGGATACGCCGTATCTTATTACGTTAAAATTTAATCAGACTTTTATTCAGAAAACAGATACACCGCTTATGAATTAGAATGCGTCGTATCAAGTTTAAATTATCAAAAATCGATTATATTTATTAAAATTAAATGCGTCGTATTAACAAAAGCTAATGCGCCGTATTTTCGTTACGTTTCAAAATACAAGATTTTTGATTTAGCATATGCGCCGTATCGATAAAGATCGATGCGTCGCTTCTGTTTAATAATTCAAAAAACTGTTTTTAATTTAAATAGAAAATACGCCGTATCTGTTAAAACAGATGCGTCGTATGGTGTTAGCATTTAGAAAAATTTCTTATTAAAAACAGAATACGCCGTATCTTGGGGAAAGATGCGTCGTACTCGAATTTATTAAACGCGTTGTATTTTATAAAAATTAAACGCAATACGCAGTATCTGTGAAAACAGATGCGCCGTATCGTTTGTATCAGCACAATACAACGACAGCAGAATGCAGAAAAATACAGAAAAAAGAAAAACAAAAATAAAAAACAAACAAAAATTACAGAAAACAAAACACACAAAAACAGTAAATATGCAAATTATACAATAATGCAATCTATCTAATATACAACAGGGTTAGTGGTTAGAATCTAAAAAAAAAACTAAAAAGAAAAACCTAATTAAAATACTTAATCAAATTAACAGATAATAACAATTCACTCCCCGGCAACGGCGCCAAAAACTTGATGTCCGTGATGTGTCGTTGCGGTTTAGCAGTATTAATGCCTACTCAAGTTTTAAATTTATATTTAGCCGACTTATCAATAACACACACACTTAACGAGCAGTGTACCCGGTCAGTATGAATATAATGGTAAGCAGAGTGTCGATCACTAAGAGTGGAACGTATTATCTAGTTATTCTAATCAGTATTTTAATATCCTAAGTTTAGCTATACAACCTAATACTAACGCAAGGGGGTTCAGCCTGAGAGACTGGCACAGTTTGGTTATAATTAAATAGAAAACTAAACTAATGAGCACGAATCAGCGATTAGCACACACGTACACAGATAGATACTCGAGACAATAAGAAGACCTGTCCTGATAATTAAATAGCTTGTCACTTGTTTTATTGCTAGTTTTATATGAAGTGTATATAATTAAACCTTTCTCGTTGGCTCAAAATCTTATCGACGAGTAAACCCTTAATGATTACTTATGTTATCCTACTTTTCAGAGACGCTAGAATAAATAGGCGAGGAAAGGGCCTGGCGACCCAAGCAAGACTCAGCTAGACACAGAGGTTATCAATGCACTAATAAAAGTCACCAAAGACATCAACATATAAACTTTAATTAATAGGAAAGCAATATTAAAGGGGAGTGCATGATCTTCCGTAGTCACATGACACAAGCCCATCAATCCTGATGAATTAAAGCGTACTAAAACAATAAAACAAAACTACTTAATGAATTGAATACATGCAGGACCTTCTTACAGCTCTTGTATCTTTGTTTGAGGTGTGTCTTGTGCTGCTTGGTCGTCTGGATTCGGCTCTAGGGTTATACAAAAGGTCTCCTAAATTCGTCTGACCTTGGGGTATTTATAGTTTCTGTTGAGGGATCGATGCAGCGCATTGAGTTGATAGATGTGGCGCATTGACTTAACTTCGCGTGGGGTCCAAGATTAATATATTTGGAATATTCGTACACCGTCTTCAGATGCGGCGTAACTTGATCTTTGTATGCGGCGCATGTACTTTAGCTGTCTTGGATTGTAACTGGTGAAATCTTGATAGTGATACGCCGTATGTTAGAAGTATATTGCGGCGTATCTGGAGTAGAACGAGCTTGATCTTCTTCTTTGACCAAAGTCTCATATGCGGCGCATGACAGAATTGCATGCGGCGCATTCTTCAAAGTCAGGCAATGGTCTTCGAATTCATCTAAGTATGATATTGCGTCGTATTTGTTGAGTGAGATACGGCGCATCTTCTGGATTTCAGTAGACTTTTGACATCTCGCTTGTTTTGCTCCATAATTAGTCCAAAATCGCCAAGTTTCACATAATGCTTGTTTTTACCTGAGAATTACTAAAGTAAACATTAATGTATCGATTCTCATATATAATATAATAAAACAAGTCAAATAAATAGGATAAATGATGATAATAAAATGTACTTATTTGAGTTCATCACCTATTCATAGCGTGAAGTATAGCCTCCCCTCCACCAGGTACCCCAACCCCAAACTGAAGATCATTTAAATAGCTGTCCAAGGAATGGCCGATCATAGAAGCACCAACCTTGGAGACTAAACGCCTCCAAACAGTTACCGACAGCAATGGGGCGGATACCACCTCCGGGCTTGATCAGCGGTATGAGAGGAGTACTAGTAATAAACTCACCCAATGCCCTAGGGTATTTACCATCAAGAAAAAGATTTACCACGCGGGTGATAGAATCGATTAACTCATCGGAAATAGCCACTGTAGCACCACTAAAACAATCCAAGAGGTGTTGGGCACGTAAACCATCTTGACCACAAGAGGTACCACGGGGGAAACTCTTAATCATATCAAGAACCACGACAGGGGGTGCAATGAGGTTATGATGGTCAATAGGTATATCCGGTCGAGAAGGAGCAGATTTGAAGGGATGCTTAGCTTTTAAGTCATCAAGAGTGGTATCATTATAAGGAGAAACACTTGAAGAGGAAAGAACTCTGACAGCCGCACTATAATGACCGTCACAAATCTTCCTGTTACATTGCTTGACATTGCGCTCACCCAAGTCCAAGTTACCTTCATCACAATTAAACCATGCAGGGGAGGGTTCAGCTAAAACCTCTTTAACTAGCTGCAAACTACCCCTAGACGTACCCCAAGAGCGAATGACATTAGCGATATATTCTTCTTGGCGTTGGCGTTTAATAGCAGACCTACACTCCATGTTACTCCTCGGGTTAAAGGTTTTAAGGAGACAAAGAGGCAAGACTAACAAGCTAACCCAATAAGAAATGTCCTCAGGTGTGCAGATCACCTTATCAAGGGCTCCTTTCAATACGCGAGAGAATGCCAAACGACACTTTGGAGGGATGGATTTGACCATGTTCAACCCTTTAGAGAGCAAGGTGTCAAGTAAGTGTAGATCGAACCCATAATGCTCCACCAAAACCGAATCCTCACCACAAGTTTGAGACGAAGAAGGGATTTGTGGTTTGGCGAGATCAAACAACACAAACCTATCAACAACATCACCACAATCAGGGGGTGACACAAAATCAGATCCATGCTGACATTTCGAATGAAGAGTATGTGTCTTAAAACAATTTCCGCATAACCAAAGACCCATACGTTTCAACGTGACCTCAGCAACCTCAAAAACAGTAAGATTAGTAGCCAAGGAAAGTTTGGTGGTGGCTAGTGCGTCCCTACTAAAATGACGATCACGAAGATGAGAGATCAACGAGGTTTTGGTAAGCCCATTTCCACCACCATCTTGACAACCACTTAAACCAACAAAGCGACAGTGAAACCGTATGATTGCCATAGTAACCAGGTTGTCAAAATGAAAAACGCAAATTATCACCACCAAAACGCAAATTATTACAAACCAAAGCCCACAACGAAAGCCCACTTAAATCAACAAAACATGAATTATAACAACCAAAGTGCAAAGATGGCCACAACCAAAGCCCAAATTATCACCTCCAAAACAGAAACTATCACCAACCAAAGCCCACAGTCAAAGCCCACACCCAGTCTCAATCAATGGTCAAAATGCAATGCCTGAAGGTCAAATCGCAAGCAGTCTCAAACAAGGGTCAAAACGAAACGTCTGGTGATCAAAATGCAAGGCCACAACCAGATGGGCAAAACGCAAGGTCTGATCTGATGGGACCCACTGACCAAAACGCAAGCAGGTCTTTAACCAGAGGATACTAACCAGGGACGTGCAACCCCGAGGCCAAAACGCAACCAAGAAACCAAATAAACCAACACGTGGATATCCAAAGAGGAACACAACCGCACAAGAGGAGGCGATCCAACCTAAAACAAAACACCACAACGGAAAAGCAACAACTATACCGGAGAAGAGAAGAAAAGGGTTTCAAGAACGAAACCCTAAAATTCCCAACCCAAAAAGAAGAAAGAAACGGAAACCAACAGGGATGTTGAATAAATGAAGTAACGGAGGTGTAAAAAAATGGACGAAAACGTAAAAAAAAAGACAAAAACGAAAAAAAGAGACAAAAACGTAATAAAAAGGGACGAGAATAGATAAAAATGGTTGAAAACATATTAAAACGGACGAAAACGTAAAAAACCGGACGAAAGCATATAAAAACGGAAAAAAATGGACAAAAACGTAAAAAAATGGATAAAAGCGTTAAAAACGGACGTGAACGTAAAAAATGGACAAAAACGTAAAAAAATGACAAAAACGTAAAAAAACTTAGGAGAACGTAAAAATCGGACAAGAATGTTAAAAAAAGGACGAAAACGTATAAAAACGTAAAAAAATGGACGAAAACGTATAAAAATAGACGAAAACGGATAAAAACGAGCTTGAGCCAAAAAAGGTTAAATAGAATTTATTTTCATATAATTACACCACTGGACTCTTACTCCAGTGGTTGGGGCGTTGGTTTTTGGGCAACAAGACCCGAGTTCGAGCTATGCTGCCCTTTTTAATTCATTTTGGAAAATGAGGACTAACGGTGCAAAAAATATTAACGGAGGGACTAACGGGCAAATAATATTTAAACACTTAACGGTCAAACTAACGGCCCATCCAAAATAGGGACTAAATTTCAAAAATAGGTATCTCTGGTGTAATTAAAACGACTTAGGGATTAAACATGAAATCTGAGGAAACCACAGGAACCAAACATGTAATTTTTTTCATGTTTAAATTAATAGTATTAAACTTAGGATTTGTAAGTTGTGTTATGCTGAAATTTGGTATAATTTATTTTAGTATACGCTCTTTATTATTTTTGATATTCTTTTACAACAATCACATGTGATTTGTACAAAAATCTCATGTGATTCTTTAAGAATCTCAAGGGATCTGTATGATTTATCTTGTCGATAAATCACAAAGGATTCTGTATGAAATCACATGGGATTCTATATGAATCTCAAGGTATTCATTGTGAATCCCATGAGATTCTTTGGTGGATCACGTGGGATTTTTTTGCAGCATCAAAACAGTTAATATTAAAATATACACTCTTTATTAGTTCTGAAATTTTTTTACACTCTTTATTAGTTCTGAAATTTTTTTACAGCAATTACATGTAATTTTACAAAATCTCATGTGATATTTTGTGGATCACATATGATTCTCTCATAAAAATATTAAAGTGTACTCTTTATTAGTTCTGAGATTCTTATACAACAATCACATGTGATTTGTTTAAAAATCAGTCATGAAGTGATTCTGTGGTGAATCATGTGTGATTCTAGTAACCAATTCTTTGTTTATTGTGTTGTGAAAAGGTACTACATATTATAGAAGATGGGTCGGTGGTATATTCTTGTATGAAATCACATGGGATTCTGTATAAATCTCAAGGGATTCTGTATGAAATCACATGGGGTTCTGTATGATTTATCTTGTCGATAAATCAAAAAGGATTCTGTATGAAATCACATGGAATTCTGTATGAATCTCAAGGGATTCACTATGAATCCCATGGGATTATGTATGTAATCACATGGGATTATGTCACTAAAACTTATATTATTTTTAGATACAACATGGTGTTTGTACCATTCACTGGTGTCGATAATCACAGAAAGTGTGTCACACTTGGTTCGGGAATGCTTTTAAGAGAAGACACTGAATCATACACATGGCTACTAAAGGCATTCATGACTGATTTCTTTAAAGAACCAACCATGGTGGTAACAGATCAAGATGGAGCAATGAAGAGAGCCATTGAAGTTGTTTTCACTAAATCGAAACACAGACTTTGCATGTGGCATATTCACCAAAAGATTCCAACATAGGTAATTTATCGAGCTTAACAAAAATGTGTTTTTTTTATCACATGTGATATATAGATGAATCACAAGGGATTCTATATATCCTATCTGAATGTTTTTTATCTGAATCACATGGGATTCTATATAAATCTCATGTGATTTATCTATATATCACATGTGAATGTTTTTATCTGAATCACATGGGATTCTGTATAAATCTCATGTGATTCATCTATATATCACATGTGAATGTTTTTTATCTGAATCACATGGGATTCTGTATGAATCTAATGGGATTCATCTATGAATCCCATGTGATTTACATGTGTATATCATGTGATTTTGTTTTTTGTTGTGATAAAAAAAAAATTAAAGTGATTTGCGGTAAAATCACATGTGATTTGCGATAAAAAGAAACTAAACTATTAGGTTGTGTTTGTTTTGCTTCATTCAGATCTGAATAGGTCTGAAGTCTGATTCGGTCAGACGTAATCAGATTCAGACTGTTTGTTTTTTTTCAGATCTGAAGTCCGAATACATCTGAATAAGGTCTGATTCATTCAGACATTTGAATATGTCTGATTACATCTGAAAAGCCTAAACTTTACACATACTTATTTTCAATCCTTATCTCCTCATCTTGGTCTTTATTTTTTATTAATAATCATGAATGGAGGGTCTTTTGGTTTGTTTTATAGCGAAAGTATCGCTTTTTGTTTATTCATACATTTTATAAAAACAAACAGTCTAAAATAATTCAGATTCAGACTTTTGGACCACTAATTCAGATTCAGAAGTGGTATTCAGATTCAGACATAAAATGTCTGAATAAACAAACAACACCTTAGTCTCAAAACCCATCACACTTTATCCCATTAATCACACTTTATCCCATTAACTGCAAAAATATTCGGAGTAAACATTTTGGCTTTTACCCATCTTATCTAAAAGAAATGTATAGAAAGAAATCTTCCTTTGGTCCTATAAAAAGCATTCACCCACCTCCGTCTTTGACTTTACTGTCATCCTCATTTTTGTTTCAACCACTGACCATAACATCTTAATGAAAACTTATTAATTCAACAATTCTTGTAGTTGATCATCAACAATTTTCAATTGACCAAGAAGTTCACCATCTATCCAAACTACATCAGCAGAACTGTTTAATTAGCCACCATCTCAAAATCAAAATCAACCTTGTTTGTCTCTTTACCACTTATTGATCTAAAGTAGGTCATGGCCAAGTCCACAAACCAGATGTTTTTTCTTTGCAAATACACCATCATCTCTTTTGCAAATACACCAACCACCTTTTCTACCTCAGTCACCAGCCACCGTTCTTCATCCGTCGGTCATTACTCTTTCACCCCAACAGTAGCTCTTTAACGCCACCGTTCTTCATCGAAAAAAAGAACTCGCCGAAAAAATAAATCGGTGGCGCGACAACTTCTCCAATGATTCAAAATGATCCGACAGCTCCTTCCACAACAGCGTGCAACTCGTCATCAGTGACGCCTACTGTTGAAACTCGTCAAAGTCCGACGCGTGATATGACGCGCCGCGGCGTGCTGCCGTTATCGCGGCCATGATTTTCACAGTTTTGAGATGAGTTTTGTGTGGGTTTTATGAGACAGAATTGGAGAGTTAAGTGAATAAGAGGAGAAGGTGAGAGAGTGTGTGTGAGTGAATGAGAGTGTATGGACCAACCTACCCATGTATGAAATTAAATAAAACACTGATACGTGAGATCCAACCGTTGGATGCATAAAAGATCAATGGGTCAGATTGAGCGATTTGTTCTCTAGTTTTTTTGTGTTCCATCTAACAATTGGAATTACTAACACCTTTGTGGTCTAGTGGTTGAAGCATAGTTAGTTAAGTGAGCCACGAGTGAGAGTAGTACCAGGTGGGTGACCTACCAGGAAGTCCTCACTTGTGGACCACAAGCTCTGTTGGTATTAGACAATGAAGAGGAGAGCCAATGTTGCGCAGGTTCAAATCCGAGCCGCCCCCGGTTTTCATCCGGCCGTTACTCCAGCGAGGAAGTCGTGTGGAGGCGGTACAGTTTCCGGGCGGATGCCATTTGTAGTCCCCACTATGCCCAGCATGGATCCGGATTCAGACAATATAGTCTGAGCATGTGATGAATGAGGGCCGCCAAAGTGGCAGGCTGTGACTTCAAGAAAAAAAAAAAATCTAACAATTGGAATTGACTCTAATTTAGGTGGTCGAATGAAATATCAAAAAAGTCAAACACAAGCTACACTTAGAAAGTAAACAATCACAGTAACACACGCCGGCGGCCATCAACTATCAGTTGAATAACAATGGCGGCGAAGATTTGTCATCATCAACCACCATCATTCCCTTCATCTTCATTTACTAATAACAATCTTTCAAAGAAAGCATCAGCCCATTTACTTAATAATAATCTCCAATACCAAACACCCTTATTCAAATGCAATCTTTCATCATCATCATCATCTGTTACTACAACATCAGAACCCTCACCCGTATTCACCTCCGTCAAGACCTTCGCACCCACCACAGTCGCCAACCTTGGACCCGGGTTTGACTTCTTGGGCTGCGCTGTTGACGGCATAGGCGATTACGTCACTCTCCAAGTGGACCCCACTGTCCACCCTGGCCAAATCTCCATCTCCGACATCACCGGCACTAACAATCTCTCCAAAAACCCACTTTACAACTGTGCAGGTATTATTATTTCTCTCTCGGGTCACATGGGTTTCCGGGTCTAAACGGGTCTCGAATTGGGGGTGGGTGTGTGTGTGTGTGTGTGTGTGGGGGGGGGGGGGGGGGGCGGCGCTTGTGTAAGCTTATTTGTGGGCTTACGAGCTTATGTGGTTTCAGCTTATATTTCCGGCTTATTATATCATATCATAATAAACTTATATAAGTCTCAAAATAAGCCTGAAAATTCAAGCTTATGAAATATAAGCCGGAACAACATAAGTTCGTAAACCCACGAATAAGCTTATACAGACACCCCTTATTTGAGTGAAAAATGAAAAGAGGTGTTCAAATTATTTTTACCTGCCTTAGACCCGTTGTTATACAATTGGATGTTATATCGTGTACCCATTTAGACCCATCTAAAATACAAAGAAAATATTGGCCAACTTGACTCATAAATAACTAATGGGTCTAAAATTGCTACCTCTATGTGCAGGTATAGCCGCCATTGCAGTTATGAAGATGCTGAATGTTAAGTCAGTGGGGCTGTCTTTGAGTTTGGAAAAAGGGTTGCCTTTGGGTAGTGGGTTAGGGTCTAGTGCTGCTAGTGCTGCTGCTGCTGCTGCTGTGGCGGTTAATGAGATTTTTGGTGGGGGTTTGGGGGAGTTGGATTTGGTGCTTGCGGGTTTGGAGAGCGAGGCCAAGGTGTCGGGTTATCATGCTGATAATATTGCTCCTGCTATTATGGGTGGGTTTGTGTTGGTGAGAAGTTATGACCTGCTAGAGTTAGTTAATTTGAGGTTTCCGGAAAGTAAGGAGCTTTGTTTTGTGCTGTGTAATCCGGAGTTTGAGGCGCCTACGAAGAAGATGAGGGCTGTGTTGCCCAAGGAAGTGACAATGTCTCATCATGTGTGGAATAGCAGTCAAGCGGGTGCTTTAGTGGCTGCAGTTTTGCAAGGGGATTGTGTTGGGTTAGGGAAGGCGTTGTCTTCAGATAAGATTGTGGAGCCGAGGAGGGCGCCGTTGATACCTGGGATGGAGGATGTGAAGAAGGCGGCGATTAAAGCGGGGGCGTTTGGGTGTACGATTAGTGGAGCTGGCCCGACTGCTGTGGCGATTACTGATGATGAGGAGAAAGGGAGGGAGATTGGGGAGAAAATGGTGGAGGCATTTATGGTTGGAGGGAATTTGAAAGCTACGGCTTCGGTTAAGAAGCTTGATAGAGTTGGTGCTAGGCTTGTTAGTAGCAGTTCAAGATGATTAATGAAAGTGGATTGTATGATGAACGATGAGGTAAGTTTTTCTTTTGTTTGAAATAAAATTTGACCAATTTTATCTGATCTTGGGTCTTTGAATGTTGAGACTGATAGAGGGAAAAGTATGAATGTGTAGTATCGGTAGTAGATGGAATGTCATTGCTTAAAGATTTGTACCGTTTGTTTGATCTATTGGATGGTTTTAATCACTTCCATGAAATAAAAACATCATCGCTTTGCTTTCTTTCTTCCTTTGTGCTTAAATTTATGTGGCTTTGTTCTCTCTTTAAAAAATGGCGAAAAAATGTTGATTGATTGGAAAGAAGGGTTTTTATTACCCCGGCAAGATTAAATCAAAATTACGAGGAAAAGTACAATTTATCTCAAGGGCTAAAGTTAAAGTTAAATAAAAGTAAATTGGCAAAAAGTACAAATATGAAATGAATACTAGCTTTATTTTTTATATTTGATAGTAAGGTTAAGATAAAATGACCCAACTGTTAACATCACCTGTACAAGGTACTACAGCAATTTGATTATAGAAAAATGTACAATTGCAGTTACAACATTACGATTATAATCTCATATTCCATCACTACAGAATTTTAATTAAACTGAAAGTAGAAAAACTTGGTAACTTCTAGGGATAACGAACTTGCAACAAACTCTGAATTCAATCCAAGAATTTTTTTTTTTTAAGAACGGATTCAATCCAAGTATTTAACATACACTTGCTCAATACTAAAATGATTTAAGGGTTAAAATCCAAAGATAAGGGCAACCAAGTCTATTTTACCATTAACGTTGTACCAGAAATGTTCAGCCACCCATTTGGATGACCAATACAGCCACTTTGCAGTATGAGGACAGTCTCGCTTATCTTATTTGACTGTGATACTGGTTTCAGTAGATAAAAACATCTTTTGGGTAAGTTTCTTCCTCACGTTGTCATTAAGAATCTTCTAAGATCAGCAGGACACCCAAGTACTCACCATAAGTCACATAATAGGGTTAGACAGGTAACGGATCACTGCCTGATGATTATTGTTAAAAGAACCTATGCATGAATTCCTGATAATGTATGTAGTGATGTACTCAATAAAAGCTGTATGGTTTTACTATTATTAGCTTTTTGCTGTATTTTTTTATAATATGGATAAAAATAGAATAACGACCAAGTACAATGATACCTCCTTGTACACATCTTCAGGGTAGTAAAAAGGGAGACATGCAAGTTGGGTAGCAACGCGGGTCAAAACGATGATATTGTATGGTTTTAATTGGGCTTGGTTTTGGTTAACTTTTACCACTTTTTGTCCAATAATTTTGATAATGGTCTATGTGTCAAAATTACATTATTAATGAAATTCATCCAGTTTGGCCTGTTAGAGATGAATCACAACCGAAACTGTCCCATTCATATGTAAATAGGCCAATTTTGCCACCTCTAAGGCTCTAACATTAAAGACTTAACAGACTGCAGATAAAACACAGAAAAAAGTACAATGGTTGGTACAGTTTTTACAGAAATTTTAACAAGCAATCCTATATAAACTGTTTTGATGACTAGCCACAGAAGTTAGGGATAAAACCTAAGCAGTTAAAGTGTCTTTGCCATCCTCTTAAGGTGTCAACACTCTACAGTTAAGCTCAAAACTGGAATCATTCGACGTCCTACTTAGTTCAGGCTTCTAATTATTATTAGTACTAAAATGAGGCATCTCCCCGGCACGATAATTTTCTATATGTTGATCATCTGAAACTCTACAATCCAAATTGCTTGTGATTGTTATCTAAGTTTCAGTTCTGTTCAACTACCAAGATTATGGAGGTAGCACATAGCTTCCAAGGTTAGCCAAATACATGTTTATGAAGTTAGCTAGCCATAAACGTTATAGAGAGATGTATTTCTTTTATAGTTTTATGCTACTTTATTCAAACAGTCTTATGAAAATATGAGCTTCTTAATAGAAAGAAATACCAGAAAAGTAGCATCAAATGCCAAAAAAAAAATAAATAAATAAAAAAACCCGTAATATTATAAACCAACAAAAAATGAGAGGGAAGACAAGCCTTACCTGACTCTGGAATATGACAAGTCCTTAACAAATGTGAAAAAGCACAATAATATCATGCATATTTGTAATCATATAAAATGGCTTCATTTTTCATGCAGGCAATATATATATATATATATATATATATATATATATATATATATATATATATATATATATATATATATATATATAGGGTAGGGTTAAAATAAAAAGATGCTTAAAATAAAAAGAATAGGAAGCCATCTCCACCGTTGGATTAAGTTTTAGTGTTAGAAAACGCGGAGTGTCAATTTTGTAAATAATGAAAAAACAAGGGGCGGATGTAAAGCAATTCAAAATGCACGTACCTTTAGCAAATTACATTAAAATAAAAACGACGTCGTCTCCCTCTATTGCACTAAAACAAGGGGCGGATATAACCCTAGATCTGGTTTCATTTACACTAAAATTCACACACTAAAATTCACACACTCAAAATTTAGACGTCGTCTCCCTCTATTGCATCAAATCGATGGTCAAACCGTTTAAACCTCCTCGTAAGTTCATATACAAACCCTAAATCTATTGCATCATTTCGTTAATTTTATTTTACTGAAATCCTTTTTTATTTTTTAGATTTAGCATCTAGGCAAAGTAATCGACTAATAGCGTCCGGTTACAGTGGTAATGAAAGAAAAAAACAAACAACGCCGGAAAAAAACTATTTCTATATCGGAAAGTAAGTACACTATTTTAATGATACAATAATTTTGATTGTTAGATGCAGTTGATGTGTATAAACTGATGCAATAGTTTGTTTATAATGGCATATAAGTGTAGATTAAGTTAGGCGCGTAGTGTTCTCATCATCCGAAAGAGTTTTTTTTGTGATTTTGATTGTTAGATGCAGTTGATGTGTATAAACTGATGCTATAGATTGTTTATAATGTTATATAAGTGTAGATTAAGTTAGGCGCGTAGTGTTCTCATCATCCGAAAGAGTTTTTTTGTGATTTTGATTGTAAGATGCATTAGTTGTGTATAAACTGATGCAATAGTTTGTTTATAATGTCATATAAGTGTAGATTAAGTTAGGCGCGTAGTGTTCTCATCATCCGAAAGAGTTTTTTTGTGATTTTGGTTGATAGATGCAGTAAATGTGTGTAAACTGATGCAATAGATTGTTTATAATGTCATATAAGCGTAGATTAAGTTAGGCGCGTAGTGTTCTCATCATCCGAAAGAGTTTTTTTGTGATTTTGATTGTTAAATGCAGTTGATGTGTATAAACTGATGCAATAGATTGTTTATAATGTCATATAAGTGTAGATTAAGTTAGGCGCGTAGTGTTCTCATGATCCGAAAGAGTTTTTTTGTGATTTTGATTGTTAGATGCAGTTGATGTGTATAAACTGATGCAATAGATTGTTTATAATGTCATATAAGTGTAGATTAAGTTAGGCGCGTAGTGTTCTCATGATCCGAAAGAGTTTTTTTGTGATTTTGATTGTTAGATGCAGTTGATGTGTATAAACTGATGCAATAGATTGTTTATAATGTCATATAAGTGTAGATTAAGTTAGGCGCGTAGTGTTCTCATGATCCGAAAGTGTTTTTGTGTGATTTTAATTGATAGATGCAAAATATGTGTGTAAACTGATGCAGTAGTTTGACTATAGTTGCATATAAATGTAAATTAAGTTAGGCGTGTAGGGTTCTCATGATCCGAAAGTGTTTTTGTGTGATTTTGGTTGATAGATGCAGTAGATGCGTGTAAACTGATGCAATAGTTTGTTTATAATGTCATATAAGTGTAGATTAAGTTAGGCGCGTAGTGTTCTCATCATCCGAAAGAGTTTTTTTGTGATTTTGATTGATAGATGCAGTAAATGTGTGTAAACTGATGCAGTAGTTTGATTATTAGTGGCATATAAATGTAGATTAGGTTAGGCGTGTAGTGTTCTCATGATCCGAAAGTGTTTTTGTGTGATTTTAATTGATAGATGCAAAATATGTGTGTAAACTGATGCAGTAGTTTGACTATAGTTGCATATAAATGTAAATTAAGTTAGGCGTGTAGGGTTCTCATGATCCGAAAGTGTTTTTGTGTGATTTTGGTTGATAGATGCAGTAGATGCGTGTAAACTGATGCAGTAGTTTGATTATAGTTGCATTTAAATGTAAATTAGGTTAGGCGCGTAGTGATCTAATGATCTAAAAGTGTTTTTGTGTGATTTTGGTTGATAGATGCAGTAGATATGTGTAAACTGATGCAGTAGTTTGACTATAGTTGCATATAAATGTAAATTAAGTTAGGCGTGTAGGGTTCTCATGATCCGAAAGTGTTTTTGTGTGATTTTGGTTGATAGATGAAGTAGATGTGTGTAAACTGATGCAGTAGATTGCTTATAGTTGTATATAAATGTACGTAAGGTTAGGCGTGTAGTGTTCTCATCATCTGAAAGTATTTTATTTGTTATTTTTATAGATAGATGCAGTAATTTTAATGAAATGATGTTGTATGTGTTCAAGTGATGCAATAATTTTAATGAAGTGATGCAGTATACATTCAAAAATTTTATGGATTTTTCTTTAAAATGTTACAGGTATTGAAGAACAAATGGATATAGGTCCTGAGGAATCAAGCAAAACAAAAAAGAAGGGGAAGAGAAAACTTGTTGAAAATGAAGAGGAAGAAACAGAAAGCAGCCCGAAAAAAGAGACCAAAAAAATTTATAATCAGAAATAAAACGGCGCCTGACGAAAGAGTTGAGTTAAAAACCGTGAATGGGAAAATGATAGCTGTAGTTGTTAAAAATAAGGAAGAAAAAATAAAATCAAAAAAGAAGACTGATAATGAAATGGTTGTTTGGAAAAAGGGTAAAGAAAAAGAATCAGAAAACAAAGATTGTGAAGGAGATGGTGAAAAGTTTGAACCTGTAAATCTAAAAACAAGAATTTCACCGACTAATTTGAAGAATATTATTGATAATTGTACCCCTGGTCAGTATAAGCTTTTAGAAGAAATGGGGTTTGGCCATTATTGTGGAGAATTCAACTTTGAATCTACACCCACAGCTTTAGGAATGTGGTTGTGTAAGAATTTTGATGCTACTAGTAGCACATTGGTTTTAAGCGAGAATAGAAAGATTAAGGTCACCAAAGAACTCATTCATGAAATTCTTGGTATTCCAATGGGTGAAATAAAGGTTAATGCTCTTCGAGAAACCACAACTGCAGATGCAACAACGGTAAAATGGAGATCAACTCTACCTTTGTCTGTCTATGATAGTAATGCACCAAAAGCAAGCCAAAAGAAAATTCCAATAAGCAGGCTAGAAGCATATCTGACTGGAAGTTCAGATGAAAGTTGGGCTTTCAAGGTAGGATTCTTGGTAGTATTTTTCTCAATTTTTGCCCATGGAAACAAAGACGGTTCAGTCAATCAAAGATTTCTTCCATCAATTGAAGATATCGAGAATGTTCCAAAATTGGATTGGTGCACTTACTGTCTCGAATGTATGCAAAAAGAATTAAAGGAATTTAAATCAAGAGTCTTCTTTGCTGGACCAGTACTTCTTTTGGCGGTAAGATTTATAATTTTTTTTCTATTGCATCTACCTTTACTTGTTACTGCATCACAGTTTTTATATTATCGATTATATCTTTATTTTATTCTGATATATATGTATATATATTTTTTTTGAAGCTTATCTACGTCAATTCAACAGTTTCCGAAAAAAACAATTGTTAATAGAACGGTGCCAGCATTTAAAGCTTGGAGTACAACACTTTTGAAACAAAGGGAAAATGAAGAAATTACAGGTGGATTTGGTCAACTTCCAATCTTGGAAGGTATGCAACTAATTGAAACACCGAAGAAATCACCAAAGAAGAATTTGAAAAAAAGGAAAAAGAAGATGCAAGAAACAGGTATATTTATAAAGATAAATTTGTAAATATTATTGTTAAAAAAGGTGCATAAAAATATAAAATAATTTATTACTAACCGTTTTTTTTTTCAAATACTAACAGAGGAGGATGATGAACTTTATACTCAACATCTTGATCTATCTCGTGTACTGTACGGAACAATGAACAGAGATGAGGAACTTCTACTATTTAAGTCCAAATCAAAAAAGGTAATTGTAAAAATTTATGATGCAGTAGATATAAACTATGATGCAGTATATATATAAGTAGTGATGCAGTAAATTTATTACATAGTGATGCACTAACTAAAAAATTTATGATGCAGTATATATATAAGTAATGATGCAGTAAATTTATACATAGTGATGCACTAACTAAAAAATTTATGATGCATTAGATATATAAGTAGTGATGCATTAGATATATAAATAGTGATGCAGTAAATTTATACATAGTGACGCACTAACTAAAAAATTTATGTTGCATTAGATATATAAGTAGTGATGCATTAGATATATAAGTAGTGATGCAGTAAATTTATACATAGTGATGCACTAACTAATATATTTATCATGCAGTAGATATAAACTATGATGCATTAGATATATAAGTAGTGATGCAGTGAATTTATACATAGTGATGCACTAACTAAAAAATTGTTTTACACGTGCAGGAAATGAGAGATTGTTTAAAAGATATTTTAGAAAAGAGTAAGGAGTTGATGATTCGAACAGATGACAAGTTGAAGATAGCATTTTCATCATACCCAGATGATGAGGAGATCAAAGAAATGATGGAAGAAAGAAATATGCTCTATAAAGAGTCGTATATTGAAGGAGATAAGGGAGTTAATGAAAACTTTTCAGATGGAGTTGATATCGGAGATAATTTTAAAGGTGATGATGAAGTTGTTGATCAAGGAAAAGAAAAATGTCAGACGGAGGATGTTGATAAAGGAAATGATGATGTTGAAAAAGAGACAAGTCAAGAAATGTTGATTGAGTCTGATGAAAGTGGGTTGAAAGATAATTCTCAGAATTTATCTCAAAAATCCCAAGATAGCAGTCAAGAAATGATCGGGTCTGATGAAGGTGGGATATAAGAAAAGTTATATAATTGTAGTTATGTGTAATAACTTAATAAATACATATCTAACTATTTGTATATGTGTGTGATAACTTAACTAAAATTAATCTAACTATTTGAATTCTGGTATAAAAAACAGAATTCTAATTTTGTTTATCTGAATTCTGTTTAAAATTTTTGGATGCATAATCTATAAGCCTTTAAAGATTTAACTATGATGTTATGGATTTATACATAGTGATGCAATAGATATGTAAGTGGTGATGCAATAAATTTATACATAGTAAATTTATTGCATCACTTTTACTGTTTCACACATAATTAGTTATAGCATCAAAACTTTCTGCATCAGATATAAAAATTATTGCATCACACATAATTAGTTATTGCATCACACATAATTAGTTATTTCATCATATCTTATTGTGATGCAATAGATATATAAGTAGTGATGCAGTAAATTTATACATAGTGATAGTGATGCATTAGAAATAAAACTTTTATTGTATTACTTTTACTGAATCAGAGTTACTAATTTGGTTTGTGTGTGTTGGAGGTGAAGGTATAAAAGAAGATGGAAGGAAATATGAACCGAACGAGAAGCAAGATCTTGTTGATTTGAATGACATTCTGAAAAAGATAAGTAATGAGAAAAAGAATTATGAGTTGCTTGGGAAAGAATTAGTTGGGACCAAAGATAACGCAATTGTTCCATTTGATTTGGATTTATTGACAAGCCAAAACGGAAGTCAATCAACAAATGAGAATCAGACAGAAACCCAAGAGATGCAGTATGAATATCTTGAAGATATTGTATCTTTGCCCGTATCTCAGGAACCTGCAAATATCATTTCAAGTAATGACAAAAGAAGAACAATAAATCCTGAAGAAGATATTACACTATCACAGCTTAAATGGGCAATTGCAGGCGAACCAAGAATGATTGAAAATGAGATGGATGACAACATCATGAAACTCCCATTTCTATCTACCGGTATAACAGATGCAACAAAAGGTTTAGCTGTTGATGATCTAAATTCAAAAGCTGAAATTGCAACTCCGCCCTACAATAGATTGAAGTTAAAGCTAAAACGCAACATTTCTGGAAACTATGATGCTGAGAAAGTTGATGCTGAGAAAGTTGGTAAATCAGATGTGGTAAAGGAGTCAACTGTTAATGTGGTTGATGCGGTTCCTGTGAGTTTTGTTGCGCCAGATAATTTCATTCCCGAAAAGAAAAATAAAAAGGAAACAAGTATTGCTGCAACAGAACCAAAATCAAAGGGAAAAAAGGCACCAACCAAGAAGAAACCGGCAAAAAATGCAGCAACAAATGTGGAACCGGAAAAAAGGGTAAGGGGTAAAAAGGGAGAAACAAAAAAGGAAATGGTTAAAGCTCAAAAGGCTCCAACGAAAAAAGCAGATCCAAAAACAGTTAAAGAGAATACACAAAAACCTAAAATAGGCCAAAAGAAAGGCGCAAAAGCTATGCAAGAGGATAAAGAGGTTGATATTGCAAAGGAAAAGCGTACAGTAAAGCCCTCTAATGCTATGAAGTCGCCATTCTATGATAGGAAAGTTCACATTTATCAAAAATGGCCTGAAGCAGAAATAAAACTAGTTGAGTACATGTGGAGTGAAAGCAATCCTGAATGGTAATATGTTACTGCATAACTGTTCATAAGCTACTGCATCAATGTTTATATGTCACTGCATCGGTTTTTGAATGTTACATCATCATAATTTATATTACAATGCATCAATACTAAAATATTAATGAATCTTAAATGTGCAGTGAGATTGTTTTCAATGGAAAAGGATTGCAATTAGAAGGTGTGTTCTTCTTGAGCCTTTATCCGGAAGTTGAAGTTGCTACACCTATAATTGATTTATGGAGCATTATACTAAACAATGAAGAGGAATTCCGAGACGAACTTTCAGGAAAGAGAAATGTTTACTGTAGTACATTAATCCTGGTGAGTAATGCAACTATATAATATAGCTAAAATTAAGTTGTAACTTTTTAATGCTTATAAAACATTTCATATTTATAAAAACAGCCTCATCGTATGGTCGATTTCGATGATGTACCATATTTGGAGAAAAGAATAATGAAGTTTGAAGAGAATCTTGAGAGTGTTTTAGAAACTTCAGGATTGAAAGATTTAAATGACGTTGGTTTGGTAAGTAAAAAAATAGATTTATTATTATGAGTTCAAGTAATTTGATTTTTATTATTAATTCCAATGATGTTTAAGCGTTAAAATGTCTACAGATCTTCTTTCCTTGTATAAAGATGACTGAAAATGGGTCGAATCATTACTATGTCATATGCTTTAATTTGAAGAATGGTGATATAGACATAATCGACAACATCGACAACGGCATTGAAAATATCTCAGATAGATATGGGAAATATGCTCAGGTTCTGGTAAGTACATCTAAAAATAAAAAGAATGTTTTTTACTGCATCAAAATGAAAAAATTACTTTGTTACTGCATACTGCATCACAAGGCAAAAATCTAGTGCATCACAGTGCAAAAATCTAGTGCATCACAGTGCAAAAATCTAGTACATCACTGTTTATATCTACTGCATCACAGTGCAAAATCTATTGCATCAAACAATAAAATCATAATGTATATAGCTGTTTGAACCATGTTGAAATTTACTGCATACAAAAAAATAAATTTAATTTAACAGAATCTTATTATTTTTCACAGATTGATACATTTATCATTTACCTAGAAAGGAAAAAGCACCCAAAGCTCGGTGAGCTTATGTTGGCGGACGCAAGAATGGTGCCGATAAAATGGAATACAACATACAATGCTGTCGACTGTGGTATCTTTGTCATGAGGCATATGGAAATGTATGCTGGAGAAGGAGTATTTCTGAATGAACTACAAAGAGAAGGCGCAGCTCTAAAATCACAACTAAAAATGCTTCGTGCAAAGTACTTGGCAAAGATATTACTAAAAGATATTAATCTTAAAAAGAAGAATTTGTTAAAAGAAGCTGAAGCATTTGGGAAGAAGCAAAAAAAGAAGTCTAAGATTTTAACTCATATTGATGTCAAAGTTGATGAAAATTTGATGAAGAGGTTTAACGACACTCTAGTCAAGACACTTGAATGATCAGTGAGGGGAAATTTGCGTTGGGATTACAAAAAAACTTAAATCTTTTGGATATATTTTACTGATCATGTTTAGATCATGTTTCTACTGTACTTTTACGTTTCCTTAATGGTTGTTGAAAACTAAGTACAACTCCTTCTAATGACCAGTCTTCCTTATTGCTTTTATTTATGGTTTTGTTTTTATTAATTCTTTGATAATTACTGCATCAATATTACTTTGTTACTGGACAGTGCATCACAGTGCAAAAACCTAGTGCATCATAGTGCAAAAATCTAGTGCATCACTGTTTATATCTACTGCATCACTGTTTATATCTACTGCTTTACAACTCCTTCTAATGACCAGTCTTCCTTATTGCTTTTATTTATGGTTTTGTTTTTATTAATTCTTTGATAATTACTGCATCAATATTACTTTGTTACTGGACAGTGCATCACAGTGCAAAAACCTAGTGCATCATAGTGCAAAAATCTAGTGCATCACTGTTTATATATACTGCATCACTGTTTATATCTACTGCTTTACAACTCCTTCTAATGACCAGTCTTCCTTATTTCTTTTATTTATGGTTTTGTTTTTAATTCTTTGATAATTACTGCATCAATATTACTTTGTTACTGGACAGTGCATCACAGTGCAAAAACCTAGTGCATCATAGTGCAAAAATCTAGTGCATCACTGTTTATATATACTGCATCACTGTTTATATCTACTGCTTTACAACTCCTTCTAATGACCAGTCTTCCTTATTGCTTTTATTTATGGTTTTGTTTTTATTAATTCTTTGATAATTACTGCATCAATATTACTTTGTTACTGGACAGTGCATCACAGTGCAAAAACTAGTGCATCATAGTGCAAAAATCTAGTGTATCACTGTTTATATCTACTGCATCACAGTGCAAAATATATTGCATCAAACAATAAAATCATAATGTATATAGTTGTTTGAACCTCAGTTTAAAACTGTAATGCATGATTATGAACTAAATAATAACAGCAAAATGATAAAACACAAAAAATATTTAAACTAATATGATATTCCATTAAAATTGTAAGCTATACCTATATTTCTTTTCAATTCATAACAGTGCTTTATTCGTAAAATAAAGGAAAAGAATACTCAATTGTGCGTGTAGATTCAATAAAAAAAGAATACTCATTTCTTGCGTGTAGATTGTCTCAAACCAGCTCTTTTTGGTTGATCTTGTTGCTTTTGTTTCTTTGATGGTGGAGTTTCAGCCAATGCCATTCCACAAGTCCTAGAATTGTGGCCTGCCTTCTGACCGCATACGCCACACGTCCTTCTCTTTGATAGTTCTTCAGCAGTTACTTCAGCTATAGGCTTAAACCTTGAAAAACAACCAGATCCTTTAATTTTACTTAGGCCTGGATTGTTTAAGGTTTTTTCATCAGGCTCTTTGACACCTAGCATCGAACTCATCACAGCTTTCCCATTCAACTTTGGAACTGTTGGAATATCAATAACAGCTTGATCCAATAACTCTTTCAACTTGTCTTTGTATATATCCATCTTGCTCAAATCATGTACCAAACGATCAACAGTAGATTCAAAAATCTCATACAAACCTAGAACTTCATTCCGAACTAAATCTGATGCACCAATTATTCTTGGAAGAGCAGATCTTGAAGGCTTCGCATTCTTTAACCACCGTTGTTTTAAGTAGTTTCGAGGAAACTCCTTAACATTGTTCATCCTCAAAACATAGAATGCATGACGACATAAAAGCCCATACGACTCATACCGATTACAGCTACATTGAACAATCATCTCAGACTTACAAAAATCAACCTACACAAAAAAAATGTAAACAAATCAAAATTATATTTAAATTGTCACAAAATGAATTAAGATAATGAGATTCACTACATATGACACTAAGATTTAATCAAATAGGCAATGCACTAAATTTAGATATTAATAAAATAAAAAATACTAGAACATAAAAGTTTCTAAAAATAACAGTGCATTAAAGTATAAAACTACCATATCAAAGAGCATAAAATAATAGTACATCAAAGTCTATAAACTACTGCATCACAGTGCAAAATCTACTGCATCACAGTGCAAAAGCTACTGCATCACAATGCAAAAGCTACTGCATCACAATGAATAAACTAATGCATCACTATGATTATTACTAGTGTATTAAAGTATATAATATAGAAGTGTGAATCAGTATGCATTACAGTATATAATATTTCTGATACATACCTGATAAACAGGAAAATCATTGTCTCCACTACCATTATGATACTGAGTATCACGAACTGCATATTTCTCCATATTCTCAGCTTGATCAACACTTAATGAAATGCAATACTTATACGAAGCATAAATCTCATCCTGAACGTCGAAGAATAGTGTTCTAGTATATAGCTTACATGCTTCTTTTTCCATCGAAAGATCTGTTTTGAATACTGGAGTTTTATATCTAGAATCATGGTCATTCTTGCGCTCTATGTACCTCTGATACTCTATAGCAGTGTCGTAATGGCTTAAGAATTCAACAAGAGTAAGGTGAGGGCTGGTCCATTTCCCAAAAAAATGATTCTCACTTTCTGATCTTGAAGTAGTACGCATTAGTCCCGCCATATGTACATCACGTAAGTACGCAGGTATCCATCTTTCCCTCATAATAAACATATCACCTAACCATTTGTTATCACGGAGTTCAAAATCATTTATCAGAAAATCCCACTCTCTCTCAAATTCTTCTGGCAATATCTGGTCAGTCCACACAATATCGCATATGCGTCTTTTAAAATCTGTACTACTACAAAGTGCAGTACCAACCTGTAAAAACAGAGAAATGATAATATAAATTTCAACTGCATCAGTTTGTAAAATAATAGTGCATCTTAGGCAATATAAAAAAATTAAATGCATTATAATGTATAATGTAGTGCATCATAGGCGTGGATATAAAAAATACCTTTGTAGTCAATTTCTGCATTATATGCCACATACACAAACGATGCCTCGTGTTCGGGAAGCACTCTTCAATAGCAATTTTCATCGATGGATCTTGATCAGTAATAACAACATCTGGATCTTTACCAAAAGCTTCTTTGAATTGATCAAGTAACCATTTGTAAGCACCAGCACTCTCATCAGCAAGCAAACCCGAGGCAAATGTAAGGCAACGATTATGATGGTTTATACCAGTAAAGGGAACAAATACCATCTGATACCTATAATTTGAAATCATATTACATAATTAAATGAAAATCTTTTTAAAATAGAAAAATAATTAAAATATCATAAGCAAGAAATCATACTTGTTGGATCTAAATGTGGCATCAAACGAAACTATATCACCAAAAATAGCATAGTCTTTAATAGCTTCTTCATCAGCCCAGAAAAGACCAGCCAATTTATCATCATCACCTAAACTCTGCATCTGTACGTTTAACACAAAGAATGTAATAAAATTATAACAACATAGTATTAAAAAGTAGTGCATCGCATATACAAAATCATTACTAAGCTCGAACACAAATGTCACCAACAAAACATGATGTTCTGGAAACATGTGTGTGTATGAGGTTATTAATGAGTTCAATCAACTATTATGCCTATAAATCATTCTCTTATATCTACTGCATGATACTCTACTAAAAAAAATAAAAAATCACAGCTAATACACTAAAAGTAACCTAGTCCTATATCTAGAAATCATACTCATAAATCTAATGCATCATACTCATACATCTACTCCATAATAATCTAATTACTAGTCATCACACATGCAACTCATACATATACATCACAACTAGAGCAGGTTTCATAAACACATTTATCTACTACAAAACTAGTCCTATATCTAGTAATCAAACTAAAAAATCTAATGCATCATACATATACAAAAACTGAAGCTTTCCTAATACACAGTTATCTACTGAAACCTAGGCTTATATATAGAAACCTATATATAGAAATCTAATTATTATTCATCAAACACACCTGATGTGCAGGTTTCCTATACGGAGTTATCTACTGAAACCTATATATAGAAATCGTACTGATAAATCTAATTACTAGTCATCAACTGCATCAAACTTATACATCTACTGCATCAAAATCGAATTATTATTCATCAAACACACCAGATGTACAGGTTTCCTATACACAGTTATCTACTGAAACCTAGGCCTATATATAGAAATCATACTGATAAATCTAATTACTAATCATCAACTGCATCATGTTTATACATCTACTTCATCAAAATTTAATTATTATTCATCAAACACACCTGATGTACAGGTTTCCTATACACAGTTATCTAGAATCATACTCATAAATCTAGTGCATCAAACTTATATATCTACTGCATCAAAATCTAATTATTATTCATCAAACACACCTGATGTGCAGGTTTCCTATACAGAGTTATCTACTGAAACCTATATATAGAAATCGTACTGATAAATCTAATTACTAGTCATCAACTGCATCAAACTTATACATCTACTGCATCAAAATCGAATTATTATTCATCAAACACACCAGATGTACAGGTTTCCTATACACAGTTATCTAGAATCATACTCATAAATCTAGTGCATCAAACTTATATATCTACTGCATCAAAATCTAATTGCTAGTCATCAAACACCTTGTGTGCAGGTTTGATATAAGCATAAATAATTCAAAATTAGTGATTCAAAATTAGTTAACATCTTACGATCATGATTAACTGATGTTGAACTAATTGTTGATGATGATGACTGATTATTAATAGAAGATGAACACTCGTTATCCAGTGGTGATAAACAATCGATCGACATCACGGTGGAGTAAACGGCGGTGTTGACGGTGGAGAATACGGTGGAGTAAACGGCGGTGATGACGGTGGAGAATGATCGCTGGTGATCACGGAGAAGAAGAAAAGAGTGTGTGGAGAATACGGTGTTGTGTGTGTTTTTTTTTTTTTGGATAATGAAAAAAAAATTATTTATATACTAAAGGTAAAGATATTAAATGACAAAAAAGCCCCTAAGAGTAAAAAAAGGAGGGAGTGGGGATGGGACACATGTCGCAATGTGGTGGCTTCCTATTCTTTTTATTTTAACCATCTTTTTATTTTAACCCAAGTCTATATTATATATATATATATATATATATATATATATATATATATGCAGGCAATATATATATATATAATTAAATTTTGAATAGTGAGAGAATCTGGGATGTGCACCATAGAAGGCAACTAATCTATTCCCGCTATACAAAACAAATTTAAATTATGAAAAGCAAATTGAGAAAAGAACAACAGTATTAAAGAGAACAGGGCTTCTTTCTTTGTACTAATATATAGTTGTTTGTTTGATTCTTAACATATCTGAGAGGATTTATACTACCTCTCTCTTATTAAATATTAACATAGCCCTTTTCATATCCATTCTGCGAGGTATTTCCATTTTGAGACAGTTTAGAGATGAGTTTGTTGTTATTTGTTCCTCTGATTTAGGGAGCCTTGTCAGTTGTATATCCGGAAAGTGATATCGTGAACATTGGTTCCATTGTTGCAATGCAAACCATACATGGAAAAGTCTCGACAATTGCCATGAAGGCTGCTGTAGATGATGTCAATTCTGATCCCGCAATTCTACCAGGAAGACAACTCAAACTTTCCATTCGCAATACAAACTTTAGTGGTTTTGTCAGCATTGTTGGCGGTAAGATTAAATTACCATTTGTGATTTGCCTTAATTGTTATATTCAGAATTCATATATGCATGTTTGTTTATCATAAGTAAATCAAGTTCCTTACTTGTTGCATATTTGATTCTTATTTTAGCATTAAAGTACATGGAGACTAATACTGTAGCTATCATTGGTCCACAAAGTTCTGTGATGGCTCACGTGCTTTCACATATTGCCAATGATCTTCATGTCCCATTGTTATCATTCACTGCTTCAGACCCCACGCTTTCGCCTCTCCAGTTTCCGTACTTCCTCCAGACAGACCCAAATGATCTCTATCAGATGAAAGCAGTTGCTGCTATAATAAGCTATTTTCACTACAGAGAGGTAACTGCAATCTATACTGATGATGACCAGTTTCGTAATAGTATAAGCCTGTTGGGCTATGAACTTGCAAAGGAAAATTGCAGGCTCTCTGGTAAAGTACCACTTCCAGGTTACTTAAAAGCTACTCGAGAGATTATCAGAGATGAATTGCTTAAGGTTATGTCAATGGAATTTCGTGTCATTCTTGTACACACGTACTTCGACACTGGCCTTATCATCCTTGAGATTGCCAATAGTCTTAACATGATGGGAAAAGGATATGTATGGATTGCAACTACTTGGCTATCAACTGTCGTTGATTCTATTGGTATTCCTCATAACAATAAGTTACATGGCGTTCTAACACTTCACCCTCATACACCATATTCATACAAGAAAAGAGCTTTCTCAAGACGGTGGAAGAATCTAAGTAAGGGCTCCATTGGACTCAACCCGTATGCTTTATATGCTTATGATACTGTTTATGATGAGGACGTAACCCACCGGATTAGAGCTGGGTGGGCGAGATGGAGGGCGGCGACGGGAGTCCTCTGTGACAGGAACGTCCCATTAAAGCTTAAGGGCAAATTTTATAAGGTGGCGATTAGACCGGCTATGTTGTACGGGTCGGAGTGCTGGCCTATCTCCAAAGCCCATGCAAACAGGGTAGAGGCGGTGGAAATGAGAATGCTAAGGTGGACGTGCGGTAAGACCTTGATGGACATGATCCCGAACGGAGTTTTCAGAGCTAAGCTTGAGGTCAAGTCTATTATTTCGAAGATGAGAGAAGGAAGGCTCAGGTGGTTCGGTCATGTAAAGAGGAGGCCACAATCAGCACCCGTAAGAAGAGTTGAAGCGCTAGTGGTGGACGGGGTGAGAAGGAGGGGTAGACCCAAACTCAGATGGGAGGATAGACTCAAGCTCGACATGAAGGAGCTGCTCTTGTCCGAGGACATGACCTCAGATAGGAAGGCGTGGAGAGATAGAATTAGGATCTGCGGGTAGCTTAGGATAGAATTAGGATCTGCGGGTAGAATTAGGATAGGTGTGTCGGGTTGCTTTGCCTTAGCTTTAGGCCCCGTGTGTTGCCCTGCTTTGCTTTGTTTGGTTGCTTTGCCTTAGCTTTAGGCTCACTGCGTTGCGCTGCTTTGCTTTGTCTTGCCTCCTTAGGTTTGCCTGCTTTTCTTGGTATTTTGCTCTGTGCTTTTTGTGCTTTGTTTCTTCTATGTTTGGTGTTTTGCGTTTTTGTGTTTGCTGGTTTTACCTGCTCTTTTGTATGCTTGTTGACTGCTATGCTTTCTCGGTTGCTTTGTTTGGTTGCTTTGCCTTAGCTTTAGGCCCCATGCGTTGTGCTGCTTTGCTTTGTCTAGCCTCCTTAGGTTTGCCTGCTTTTCTTGGTACTTTGCTCTGTGCTTATTGTGCTTTCGTTTCTTCTATGTTTTGGTGTTTGCATTTTTGTGTTTGCTTGTTTTTCTTGCTCTTTTGTATGCTTGTTGTCTGCTTTGCTTTCTCGGGTACTCTACTGCCTTTGCTCACTCACGCGCACACAAGCACTTGCCGGAGGTCTCTTTGGAAGCAGCCTCTCTACCCCCAAGGTTTTTCCTTGGGGTAGGGGTAGGGTCTGTCTACATTCTACCTCCCCCATACCCTGCCCTGGCGGGATTGGGTTTGTTGTTGTTGTTGTGATACTGTTTGGATAATCGCTAATGCAATGGATGGACAAGCTTCTAAAAGAAGGCGGTATTATTTCTTTCTCCAATGCGTCGATTATAAATAACCTGATGGGAACTACTAGATTGAATCTTAAATCACTTAGCATATTTGATGGGGGAAAGAGGTTGCTTGCCAACATGCTACAGACAAATATGACGGGTCTCACGGGGCCCATTTTGTTCAATAAAGACAGAGCCTTAAGAAATCCTTCTTTTGATGTCATCAACATTATACAAACACAAGGTCGATTAGTTGGATACTGGTCTAACTACTCTGGGCTATCGGTTCAAATCCCAAAGAGTTCTTTTCACGTGACACCATCAAATATTTCTTCTTCTAACCAACAATTGGGAAGTGTGGTTTGGCCTGGGAACGCAAAAGAGAAACCTCGTGGATGGGAATTTACCAACAATGGGAGACCATTGAGGATTGGAGTTCCATTAAGAGCTGGTTTTAAGGAAATGGTTATGCTAGTCAATGGTACCAAACAAGTTGCTGGTTTTAGCATCGATATATTCCTTGCTGCCATAAAGTTGCTTCCATATCCACTTCCATACGAGTTCATCAAGTTTGGGAACGGTCACAACAACCCAAGCTACTCGGACCTTGTAAATAAGGTTGCATCTAATGTATGTGTTTAAAGATTATAATATAAATTGTTATTGGCTACAAGTTGGTCACCCATATGTTTTCTTACAGGTGTTCGATGCAGCTGTTGGTGATATCACAATTGTCAGTAATCGTACAAAATCCGTGGACTTCACACAGCCGTATATAGAGTCCGGCCTGGTTGTAGTCGTCAACATACATAAAGCACACTCAAGTTCTTGGGTTTACTTGCAACCATTTAGTCCACCATTGTGGGGTGTCACTGCTCTTTTCTTCATTTTTGTTGGAGCTCTAGTGTGGTTATTGGAACACCGGCACAATGACGAATTTAGGGGCCCACCAAGGAAACAAATTGTCACTGTAATGTGGTGAGTACTTGAGGCAACTTATTGCTTTCTTGATAGTTCTTACTTTGAATCATCACACTTTGAGAAAAGCTGTTAACTTTTTGCAGGTTTACCTTCTCAACTATGTTTTTCGCGCACAGTAAGCTTCAAACCTCCGAACCTTTTAATCTTCTAAAACTTGTGTACTATCAAATGAGTCAATTTAGGTGACTTGTTTATCATTGAGTTGATTGTTTCAGGAGAAAATACCGTGAGCACCCTTGGTCGTGTGGTTGTCTTCATCTGGTTATTTGTAGTTCTAATTATAAATTCAAGCTACACTGCAAGCCTGACATCAATTCTAACTGTGCAACAACTACAAACTCCTATCAGCGGCATCGAATCATTGACCATAGGCAATGAGCTTATTGGATTTCCGGTGGGAACATATATCGAGGATTATTTGGTGAAGGAACTCAACATCCCAAGATCAAGACTTGTGTGTCTCTTGGAACCTCAGAAGAATATGCTGAGAAACTCTTGTCAAGAGCAGTTGCTGCGATTTTTGATGAAAGACCGTATGTTGATCTTTTCCTCTCAAAGCACTGCAGCTTCCAGGTTGTTGGCCAAGAGCTCACAAACAATGGGATGGGATTTGTAAGTATCTTACTTAAATGTTTGACTTTTATTCACCAACAAACTACTACATTATACTTCACTACCAGTGCACAGATGTGATGAATGGATAGACTGGTGTCTCTTAGTGGTAAATTATGAGTTGTTGATTTGATTCTTAATTTTCTCAGGCATTTCCAAGGGACTCTCCATTGGCGGTTGATCTGTCGAATGCAATACTAAATTTAACCGAAACCGGGGAGCTTCAGAAGATTCAAGATCATTGTCTTAACAGAAAAGCTTGTGGCCCACAAAGCTTGTCCTTTGTATCCAACCAACTTCATTTTGAAAGCTTCTGGGGGTTGTTTCTAATATTCGGCATAGTTTGTGCTCTTGCGCTGTTTATACACCTGTGTATGACACTTCATAGATTCAGAAGACGTCATCCCAAACTCATGAAGCCAAGGAATAGAGGGTACCGTTCAAAACGTCTGCAAAGGTTTTTGTCATTTGCGGACGAGAAACAAGAGGTGTCGGGGAACAAATTGAAGAGGAAGAGGATGACGACGTCTGATATCAATGGTAGAGATAACACCACTACACAATGATTGTTTATTTATATAAATACACCATAGTAAGTAACTAATTACTGATGTGCATACTTTTGGTCCCGAAAACAAAGAGACTCAGCTAGTAAAATCGGGGACTTGGTATATATTGCTTTCTTGTTTTACTACCATAGAACTTACTGATGGAAATTGTATTTCGCCTAAAAACACTTGACAAAGAAAGTAAAGCTTCAATAGATTTAGGTTTGACAATCCAAGGATTTTGGTTATTACTGTAACTTATTATCAAGATCATAAAGTCAATGGACGTCTAGTTTCCTAAATTTTTTCTTAATTTTCTCTTAGTGTGCTCTACCTGTCTGGTGCAAACACCGTAACATACAGTGAAAGTAAACAAACAGTTGCAATCTATCACAAGTAGGAACATTATCAAACAAAATCTATAAATATGATGTGATGCGATTGAAGGAAAATTTGTAGGAATTAATGGGTCAACCCGACCCATTTGTCACAGCTTTTTCGTTCACTTTGATCATAAGGCGTTTTGCTGTGAACTCATTCTAACCTGTTACCCGAAGTGCCTTTTTTTGTCACCTCTAGCTATGAGTTTTGGTCTCTCA
The DNA here is from genome assembly GCA_021014915.2 of Artemisia tridentata subsp. tridentata. Classification (NCBI taxonomy): domain Eukaryota; kingdom Viridiplantae; phylum Streptophyta; class Magnoliopsida; order Asterales; family Asteraceae; genus Artemisia; species Artemisia tridentata. The sequence goes on from CP139509.1 coordinate 148,246,187, forward strand.
TTTGTGAGATTGCGAACAAGTGCAGCCAGGGGAACCAAATAATCTCTGTGTTGTCTTTATTTGAGTGTGCCGAAAGCTCTTAAGTGTGACAGATATGTAAGGAAGATTATGCTTATTTCCACATTATGAAATGCTTGTTTTGACCCACTACCCAACCTGACAATAACATTTCAAATTTCATATAACATATTGATGTTTATGAAATTCAAAATAATACAAGAAAAAAGCAGTGGCTCAACCTGGCCAGCCCAACCCATTCTCACCAAACCCTTTTAACTTATTTTTAGAACAAACCATTTCGACCCGAACTAGTTTTGACCCGTTCAACTCGGCCTTTTGGTTACCTCTAGGCATAATGGTAAGCTCATGTGTTAAAATGACAATTTATGATAGTAAGTGATTTGGTGAGTTTGTATGATCTTCAAGGTTCTCAACTTTGAGATAGACTACAGGTGTGACATGACTGCCGTTTTTTTTGCTTAAAGACGAATCTTAAGTTGAAGGAAACAGAACAATATTCTGTAACTACTGGGTTACTATATTTAAATGAAGCAGTCAACCGCCAAGGTCATGATCAAGGTGTGACTTACTTATAGTGGCTAATTTATAGTTTGTAGTTTCGTCTTAGCTTGGTGCTGTTAGCCGAGTGTTTGGTTGTTTCATCTTAATGTTGGTGCTTGGTTGTATTTTTTAATTCTTTTTGGCTCTTGCTTAGAGCTGTCTTTTGTATGTCGCTTTTGGCATTTCCCATTTTTATAATATCTTGCATATTTAAAAAAAAAGGTGTGACTTACTTGTAAATCCTGCAGTCCAACATAATTTATCAAACCAATAGACAGCAAAAAAGGTGCTATTGTGTTTGAAGTTAAGAAACTAAAAGTAAGCATTCTTTTTCTATAAACTTATAAGGTTTACTGGGTTCATAGTACCTGTAAAGTTATGAAATTGGAGGAAACTTATTTTAAAATCAACTAATGCATGTTCTAATCAAACGGCACACACACAAAAAAACAAAAAAAAAAACAAAAAAACAAACAAAAACAAAAAAAAAAAACAAAAACAAAACAAAAAAAAACAAAAAAAAAAAAAAAACAAAAAACTTATATGTCTGCAAGTCAAAAAGGCCGATGCACTTGCTACCAAATACTATTTTATAGACATGACATAAATAGAAATTTCCCATATGGTACATCTAACAAGTTGTAATACATTGCCATTATTGGTAACAAAAGAAAGATGACAAACACGCGAAGTGACAACGTTGTCTCACTTTCTAATAGAACCATTTTAATGCATGTGCAGATGAATAGTTGAACTCAATCATAAGTTATGTAATATAATTGAGAACAAGAATGAAATAGAAATCTAGTTTGAAAGAGTGTTTACGTTTGATGCATGTTAAAAGGATCTGTTATATGGCTAGAACAAATATGGCATGTCATATTCGATTAGTGGGACATTTTCTTTACCCGGAAAAAACTGAAATATAGTCAGAGGGAAAAAGGAAAGAATCAGCTTTGCCGAATGATATTTTGAGTTAAAAATTTGAACTGAACTTTCAGAAATACATGTGTCTGCTGCTGAGTGCCGGCCAACTCCATTTTGCGGAGATGAGCTTTCAACAAGTTATTATACTATACTTTGGTAGTGCTTACAACTATAGTATATGAAGTAGGAAATGAATCAAATATCAATTAAAAATTTAAAATAAGAAGCATAAGTAAGACAAAAGTATTACTGATGCATCCTGCATTTCATATTCATGCATATGACCAAGTTGTTCTAGGGTGGTTGGATTTTAATATTACATGATGTATATTGAGGATTGAAAGATGCCCGCTGCATTAAAAACAAATGGAACATTAGATACAAAGGGCTTCAAGTCATAAAACCCTAAAAAATCAGTATAAACTTTTAGTTGTGGCGCCATAAAGCAATGAAAATCTTTGCATGTGGAAACACAGGCATTTGACTATAATCAAAATTCTACAGGCTAGCCTTAAGTACATCAACCATTCCCATACTGACTTCATATGATCAAGAAGTGATTTGCGTGTATGATATGCATTCTAACACAACTTAGCACACCAATGGTTCCAACCAACTATGCTATTTGTTTCCATTTTTAGCTTTACTGTGAAGAAAAGAGAGCATAAATCTTGAGATCATGTGTCAAGTCTCTTCCTTAAAGGTTTTTGTATAAAAGTTTCCAATTAGTCTTTGAAGGATTCAGATGTGCTGTTTGTTTTTTAAGAGGTTTTATGTCTGAATCTGAATACCACTTCTGAATCTGAATGAGTGGTCCAAAAGTCTGAATCTGAATTATTTTAGACTGTCTGTTTTTATGTCTGAATCTGAATGTCTGAATAAACAAAAAACAATCGTTTTTTGTATAAAACAAACCAAACGACCCTCCATTCGTGATTATTAATAAAAAATCAAGACCAAGATGAGGAGATAAGGATTGAAAAAAAGTATCACTAAAGTTTAGGCTTTTCAGATGTAATCAGACGTTATTCAATGTCTGAACGAATCAGACCCTATTCAGATGTATTCAGACTTCATATCTGAAAAAAAACAAACAGTCTGAATCGATTACGTCTGACCGAATCAGACTTCAGACGCTATTCAGATCTGAAAGAAAAAAACAAACACTACCTAGTCTTTGAAGGATTCAGATCTGGTATTTGACATGATGTTTGATTTGGTATGATCAAGTTGAGAAGGAAGGTTGCTTATACATCTTTTATATAATAAAACAAAATCCTTAGTGGGGACTTTTACATTTCAAAAAAATCAAATCATACCTTATTAAGTAATAATCAAATTATTATTATTATTATTTTCTTAAATATTAAATAAGAAAAGCTTAGATACTTCTAAATTTATCCATATTCTACAAAAAAAAGAATGTGATTTGTAATCATTCAATAAAAACTTACAAAAATATATGTGTCAAAATATAAAAAATTAAAACTTGAAAACGGTGGAGCAAATTTTTCAAAGATTTGGGCTGAAACTTAAAATTCAGTATCATTCCCACTAAATATTTGAAGTCCCAACATTCCCAAATTCCTCTTCCATCAATCAAACTCGATCTCTTATCATTCATTCACGCACAATCATTGATACAAGAACATCTCTTCCAAATCTAATTAATATTAAAACCCACTACATTCGTAAATAACCCTAATTTAATACCTCAATCAAAGTACAATGGTTTTGAAGGTCCTATTATAATAATTAAAACCCGAAATTAAAAATAATAATTCATTTAAATGATTAGAAAAAACCCCGCGCGTGCGCGGGCATTATATCTAGTTATCTTAAACGATATTTGCATTTTTGGACCTAAACGTCTGTGCTGTATCTTTCACTTGACAACAAAAGGTATAGCGAACAAATGTTAAGGCAATTGATACAAACAATAACTACATTAACCGCTAAATATATTGAAATTTCCTGTTCCAATCCACAACAAAATTTAAACAAAACCAAAAACATCATAAGAAAAAAACAAAACACACTGCAAAACCGTCGATGGTACAAGTCAATTATTCTTTGCTGCAGCAGCTTGTTTTGCACCGACAGCAAAGAACTCTGTAATAACTTCAAGGGGCATTCCTTTAGTTTCTGGCACCTTCAAGAAGACAAATATCCATGATATGACGCACACAACGGCATACACTCCAAATACACCGGAGAGACCAACGGAAGTTAGCAAGACCGGTAGAGAGTATGTCACGATGATGTCGCATATCCAAAATGTGAGGGCACAAATGGCAATGCACAATCCACGCACTCGTGTTGGGAAAATCTCTGCACATAGGATGTTTGGGATTGGACCAAATCCCATAACAAAACAACAAAAATAGACCAGAACACTAGCCGTTGAGATGGCTGCATTTACAATGCTCCCAAAGTTTATTAAACTTCCAACCACCAAGATTACCAACGTCAAAATCAAGACCGGAATTGTAGTCAGCAACAGAGTCCTGCAATATCCACCAAAATGGTGATCATCGAGGGATAATTTAGGAGATATATGGAAATTATAGAAAAATGGTAAATCTTTACCTTCTTCCAGAGATATCCATGAGCCTCATGGCGACAGCAATGCAAGGAAGCATCAACAAAGTTGTGATGCAACTGATAAGAAGAGATGATGATGTGGAACTGATGCCAAGATTTGATAAGAGAACACCAACACCAGCCTCCTCAAGAATCTGAGGTGTGTAGTAAAGTACTCCATTGATGCCAGAGAACTGCCAATATAATTAAGAAAAAGGTCAAATATCAAGAGAGGAATACTTAATTAAATAATAAATAAATAAAAATTAAAAATTGTTACCTGTTGAAGTATCTGAAGACCAACACCAACAAACAAGGCATGTTTGACTCCGGGTTCAAAAAGATCCCTGCAGCTTGGGCCTTCCATTGCGGCTTCAGATGGGTGAACCATAGCCGGTCCAACTGGGTGCTGGGCCACAAGATCCTTAGAGTAAAGTGCAGGTTGACTAACTAAAGCTGCAGCCTGGAAGACATCACCATCTGTAACCATATCACCACCACCTCCACCAACAACAGAAATCAAAGACCCACGTTGAGATCCCATGCCACCAGCTTCTTGTTGCAAATAGATTCTTTTAAACCCTCCTTCCTTTTTGCCATCTTCACCTTCTCTTTCAGTCCACTGCCATGCAAGCTGCCAACCACCTCCAATCCCTGTGCTACCCACTTGTTCACCTGCATTTTGCACAACGCTACTGTTTCTAACGCTTAGAATGCTTCCATGTGCAGCGGGCTGAATCATGTCTTTTTCTACACTCGTAGTTTGGCGGGATATCAATGGAGAATGCAAATTATCATCAGAATCGTTACCACCACCAGCATCAGATCCATAATCATCACCTTCTATCACTCTCTTCATCCCAGTCCTCGTGTCTAGCTTGATTTCCGGTAACACTGAACATGCTTCCAAAGTGAGGGAAAAGCATGCTTCCTTTGCTACCAGCAGCATCTGGAAGCCTCTCGTGGACACTACCGAAGAGGGTGACAAGTGGGTCCATAAGGGGCACACTCGGGTTGATAGTACTTCCTTGACGAGATGCAATACCAAGCATACTTTGTCCAGTAACGGGTCGCGCAATCCGTGAGACCCCTGCTTCCTGGCCATACAGCTTAATTTTAGCAGCTTCATCTTGATCCTGTTCAAGATCATTTGCAGGAGCGATTATGTTCTTCAATCGATGTATCTCCTCCAACTCCAAGCCCTTCAACTAGTAACGCCATCTCACCTGTCTAGTTGAACAAGATACCCACATGAGCAGATACGATTATCCAATGAAATAAGAAACATTTCTTGATTGCAACCATATCATTCTATTAAAGGATAGATAAAATGACATACCCCTTAAGGTGGCATGATGGGCAGGGTGGGCAATGGGTCTATCTCCATTTGTAAAAATACCCATTGCGTTTGTTAGTATAATTACATAAACAATATTATTACAAAATTCACCTAAAAATTTGAATGCAATGATCTAGGGAGGTTATATGCACAAAAATAGACATCAGGTGACTCTCAACCCATTTGACCCATGCGACCACATTTGACCCATTCTGCTTTTTGAGCTAAAAAATTGTTTAGCCCATTTAACATATAACCAAATTAATAGATCAAGATTGCCACCTCAACAGCCCACAAGTTGGTACAAGAAGGAAACGGTTAAGAAGAAAACATGCCTGAGACGTCTTCTTTGCCACGTAGCCTCTGCAAAACTTGCTTGGCTTCCTGCATTCTTCCTTTGCTAACAAGCCACCTTGGAGACTCGGGCAAGAAGAATATGGTAAGAAAGAAAAAAACGAGCGAAGGTATAGAGAGAACACCAAGCATCAATCTCCAATTCGGCGACTCCATTAACGACATCCCAAATACCATACAGTATGAAAAAAACATCCCACCAGAACCCATAAACTGAGGCAAAGTATTAAGCGACCCTCTAATTTCAGGAGGCGCTGTTTCGGATATATAAACAGGAACAAGAGTGACTGCCAACCCGATCCCAAGACCATCTAACAACCTAGCCAACAGAAGGACATAAACATTGGGCGACCACAACATAACTAGACCACTAACAAAGTACAAAACCGAAGAGATTATAAGCATAGGTCGTCGACCAAGCCAATCCGCTATCCCACCAGAACAAGTTGTAACCAAAGTCGCACCAATCAACGACATAGCCACAATTAGACCCTCAATAGTTGGTTCACTTTCCAACTCGAACTCTTTCTTTATGTATAACACAGCCCCTAAATACCAAAACAAACAAACAACATATATATTAACTTCAAGAACCATACTACTACAATTATAGTTGAATTATACTAATAATAAAGTTTGGATCTTTTTAACAGTGGATCTATAAAAAAGAGATCTTGAAGTAACAAACCAGCAATAGTAGCATTATCCCATCCTTGAAGTAAGTTACCAACAGCAGCAGCAACAGCTACTAGCACAGCTCCACTCATTTTCTTATTCTTCTTCTTCTTCTTCTTCTATAAACTACACAAATCAAATCACAATTATATATAAAAAAAATTAAGAAAAACAGATCAAATCACAATTATATATAAACTACACAAATCAAATCACAATTGTAACAAGCCCATCTAAAGATAACCCTATCATGATATATACTATCTAATAACATTTATATAGGAAAAAAGTACTAACTTTAAAAAACAACAACAACAACAAAAAAATAATCCAAGATTGATTGCTAGTACTAAAAAAAACAAGTGACTGGATTTAAGGAAGTGTTTGTTTATTTACCAATGAAAGAAAAAAGAGACAATGATTATTGTTGCTTCATGCGAATAAAATGTCTATTTTTGTGGTTAATCCTGCCCTACGAGGAAGGGAAGATAAACAACAGCGACAGAATGACTGAAAACAAGACTTGTGTTCTTGTTATAGTAGTTGTTTGTGTTGGGCTTTCACTTTAAAGTCTCCATCCTCGGACTTGTTTAAGAATCTAACTCTAGGGACTGAAAATGTTAAGTAGTTATGTAGTTGAGGGAGTGTAAATGTTAAGTAGTTGTAATTTGAGGGACTGAAAATGTAAGTAACTGTAAGTATAGGGAGTTAAAATATTAAGTATGTGTAAATTGAGGGAGTGAAAGATGAAAAATGAAGGACCGTTCCTTTCGCCTTTAGCAACAGCCGCTGAGTGAACGACACTTCAGAGTTCAGAGATGAAGTCATCAATCTTGGATCCAGTTACACAATAATGCATATTAAAGAAACTACTAAAATAGCATATCAGGTTTTATATAAAAATCAGATATTTTCTTTCTTTCATTAAATATGTTTACTCTTTATATTTACACCATAGGCTTAGAATCAAATTCTATATTTTATAGCATATCAGATCCCATATTAAAATAGCATATTTTCTGTCACTAAGGTTGTTAGGAATACATGGCCCATACCCGGAATGGTAATGGGCATTACCAACAATTTGGGGGAAAGGGAATGCATTGCTTTGCATTCCCTTTGCATTCCTCAACAATTGAACAAGCGGCTAGATTATTAAGTTTAAGAGTCTTGCTAACAACAACTTTAAAAATTGTTGTTAACAAAAAACTTTTCACAAAATTATGTGATATTAGGACATTGTTAGCAACAAACTCTTTATTTTTCGCTAATCCGACCGATGGTAAAAGTGAGTTGTATTTGTGAAATTATAAGAAGTGGTTAGTGATTTTGTTTACACATTATGTGTTGTGTTAACATAAACTTCGATAATTAGTTGTTAACAACAACCCTAAATGCTATTGTTAGTAAGACACTTAAACTTAATAAGTTATTTTTCTTTATAAAACTTGGTTAACTCTTATGAAAATTTAAGGAAATGATTGGATGATTAAAACAATGTTAAATAATACGTCTAAAATTGTACGACAATAGTTTATTGATTTGTCAAAAAATGAGCCAATTTGTATCTAACATAATGCTAACTCACAAGTTTGGTCTTAAAACTGGTCATGTTTTAGTTCTCACATTCACTTCTCATAATTTTATGCATGTTGAAATTACTAACAAACTCTCAACTGTCTCTAAAAATCTATTGAATATCTTGGCTAAATTCTCTCTTCATGCATACAAAATCGTAAATTAATTTGGTTTTGCATATAGAATCAACGAGTCATTTATGGTGTTTAGGGTGGGAACGGGCCCGGATTTACGGGAAATTGTTGTCCCCTTCCCTGTCCCATCTACGCCAGTGGGTATGATCACATGCCGCATCGTTGTCCTCAACAGTGCATACGTGAGGTTTTTAGTACTTAAATTAGTTTAATCACAAAACATAAACATAAATATTGTAATTCAATTTTTGAAGTTTATTCCTTATGCATTCATTTGCATATCTTAGTGACATGAGTTTCATTTTGATTTTTATAACAACTCGCGTATATAGAGTTTTTAATATTTTCGATCAGTTAAATTTAACAATAATTATTAAAAATTGGTTAATTTCCTTTTATGAAAGAATCAAAGTACGTAGGTTTCTGTTACATTTTAAACTTATTAAAAATTATAAAAATCGATAACTTTATGTTTATGTTCAAATGATTTGGTTTAAGATTGGCTTCCTTTTTAATGTTTACTTAATTATGAATCCCATTATCCTATCAGAATAAAATGTTGTCTTACACTTAGTAAAAAGTAATAATAAATAAGGAGCTTTCAAGTATTTATATGCTTTTGTTTTCTTTTAAAGATAAATATATTTCATTGTTACTAAATTTAGTTTTAATTTTGACTTAGAATTTTTTGTTTCGCTGATATGTTACAATTTATCACCACAAATTGCAATCACAGATAATCCACCAACAATCACCAACTCCAATCAAACAAAGTCCCTTAATCTACTCAACCACTAATCCTAAAAAAAAAACCTAAGAGAAGGCGTGAGTGGTGTTACAGTGCACGCGTTTCAAGCAAAAAAGCATAACATCAATAGGATCTTAATCAAATCCAGAGTATTGCAGTGGAAAACAACCTGAAACACAAGATAAGACAAGATTGGTATCAAAACAAACACAAACTAACTAAGATTTGTAAATCAAGAAAACCCTAATTTTGTAAAATCGGGGTTTTCAATATTAACCACTAATTACACGTAAAAGACTACAGATCTTGAAACATAAACACCCAAAAAAAAAAAAAAAAAAAATATATATATATATATATTATATATATATTATATATATAATATATATATATAGGGTTTGATACAGTAAACCCTAACTTGGACAAAACATAATCGACTCAATCCAACAACTCCCATGCCAGATCTTAACCCAAAATTACGATTAAGACAACTAGAAACACGATCCCTCAATCAATTTCAAAAATCCCCAAAAATTCACAAAATCCTAATTTTTGGAAAATTAAAATTAACCACTCAAAACACAAGATCTAACACAGATGTAACCAAATCAACACACGTTGACTCCAAGACAACCGTAAAACTCAAGAACCCCCAAATTTTACAAAACCCTAATTTTGAAAAACTTTTAGATCTTTATGAAAACAATTAGTATAGAGCAACCATGGCTCTGATACCATGTAAATGTTTATGAATTAAACTAGATTATAACAAAACTAGGTTTATTAGCGTCAAACCCAACCAACCACATATACGGTTTGATGCATAGAATGTTTATTACAAATACAAAAGAAAGATTACTAACAGAATACAAAACACCAGTGATTGATTAATCACTAAACCTAACAAAACTAGAGAGATCTTACAGAAACTAATCTAGAGAGAGAAACTAGATCCACAATTATAAATGACTATATCTTGGCCTTATGCTTTATATAGCAGCTTGATCATCAACAATCTTTACTTGACAGATAGGTCCTCCAAGTATGAGAAAGTAACATCTAAGCCCTTCACATTTAGTAACCTGCACATACACAACCAACACTAAACAAATAGAATTAGAAGGTAGCATAAACACCCCATGGACTTAATATTTACATATTTAGTTTAAAAGAGATGTTAATTTTAATATGATGTTTTAAATTTGAAACTTAAGGATGAATATGACTTCTGAAAGCTTGAAATGGGTTTTATCCAATATCCATATGTGTGCCAATGGATAGAGATTTAATCACCAGGATTAATGGATGAGTAATATTGTTTAAACCCATTAAGCAATCTATAGAGTAACGTTAATTATCATAAAATAAGAATGAGTCAGACAACATATTTATAGTGAAGTATCATCAAATACAATGGAGATGAATCAAATGATTACCAGGTTGGGACAATGGTACTTGGACTCACCGGAGACAACATCCATAGGTAAAATTTACAAAGAGGATTTAGGGGGATAGTAAAAACAAATCAAACCTCTGTGTGTGAAACAATTCATTCTGTGTAAATATCAATCCCCATATGAAGCTGGTTAGATGCAATTATTTGTAAGAGATTAGCTATTATTTTTGTTGGTACAATAATATGATGCATGTCTTAACAAGTTAGACATAACATTTAGAGTTATTTTAAGCATTTTCTTAACATAAATAGTTATTTTATTAAACAAAATATTTGTTGTCTTTATTTATCTTTGATCATATTTTATTATCTTTTTGTTTTTAAATTATCATGATTTTTAAACTTTTTCATGTATTACAAACTACATTTTACGCTTAGTATGATCTTGCCGATTAATATTTTTCAACTTACATCACTTGACAAGATATTTATATTAGTAAAGAACTTGAGAAATATAATGGAGACATAAGACATAGGTGTCAAATGATTTTATACTGGTATTTTGCATCAGGATTGAACGTTAACGACAATTCTAATAATTTTTAATTAATGATGCAATATATACTACATGAGAAATGATATTTTCTTATACTACATGTTTCTACTCATATTATGATTCACGATTCTGACAAGTGTCAGAATAGATGGTTTGGATGCAGAGTGATAATAAGTGAAAAAAAACATATTATATTATTGTTTGTGTAGGAATATATGTAGGAATATAATGTAGAAGGATATAGCAAAACTCATACTACATATAAAGAGAAAGAAAAAAAGTTCAATATAAAATACAAATTCTTTAAAGATACAATGAACAAATCGTAACCATTTATTTTTCATCAAACTAAAAAAAACTAACTTTCATCATTTCTTTATAAAATTAAATATCTCACAAACGCTAATCGTTACGCGAAACGAATCATATCATCATTACGAGGATTAAATCATATTTTTATAGAGGTGGCACTTCTATATACTTTCGACGAACTTTTTTTGTTGATTTTTTGTGAATGTTGAAAATTACACCTAGAAAAATACATGTTATTTGTTATTTTAATATCAAATATGATTTATGAAATCACATATGATTTTTGAAATCACACGTGATTTTTGAAATAACAAACCACATGTGATTTTTTCATGTGCAAATTTTAAAAAATAAAAATAAAATAAAACTCAAAAAAAAAGTTCGTCAAAAGTATATCCAAATGCCCGTCTACTGAAAGATAAAAGAAATCTAATCACGATGGTGTATTTTTTGTCGTTTAACGATTTATCGTTTACAAGATATTTTATTTAAAAAAAATAAATTGAAAATAGGTTTTTTATTTTGATGGAAAAAAATGAGTGACAAGATTTGTCAATTGAATCTTTATAGAATATGAGTTCAAGATTGAGTGACAAGATTTGTCAATTCTAGAAAGAAAACATATTTGCTGATTAAAAAGTTAAAAAATAAATAATGTTGTTAGGCTAATATGTCCTTACTTATAAAATTCAATATAATTTATTAAATATTTAAATATTTAATTATTATTTAAAAAAAATAACTTTTTTCACTATCACTTACTACGCACTCATATACATATATAAAATAAAATTACACACATGCACAAATAAATGTTATTATACACCGTCGCTAAGGGTGAGCATAAAAACCGAAAAACCGAATCGAAACCGAAAAAACCAAAAAAGTTGAACCGAAAAAATCACCCCATTTGACAAACCGATGGTGGTGGTTTTGAATTTTATAAAACCGAATATTTGGGGCGGTTTTTGATTTCATAAGAAAACCGAACCGAAAATCGCCCCGCCCCACCTTCATATAAGTTTTTATAATTTCATCTATACAAGAGTTTTGATACTCCTTAATTTCAAAAATTTGAGTATACAACTTTATCTATTAAAAAGAAAAAGCAATAGTATTATTTATTATTTATACATCCAAATTTGTTATAATTATAGATATTATACCTTTCTTTTCGAACAATAGTGTTCTTTTAATGTTTTTGCGAACGAAAAGTGCAAAGCCGCAAAGACACGTTAACAGAGTACCAACAGTAATTGGTAGTATCGACAGTAATCGATATAATAATAGTATCAACAGTATTTGATAGTCGCCCCAGTAGGTAATTTATTGTTTTAGAGTTCTCAAATATAGTGCCTTTTTTTGCCTACCCGGTCAACACAAACGGGATTCGTCAATTCCAATAGATCTATCCACAATATCCGCGTTCACTCACAGTGATTAATGATTCATGATAGTGAGGGACCTGTGGCAATAGTGGTACTTAGGCAATAACACATTTGGATAAAGATACAGTTTTGAAGCAATTGTTATCATAAAAAGTAGTAGCATGCATCTCCTCCAAGGAGTTTATAAAACAGTTAAACGAGTAAAAGTGGTACAGTAGTCAAGATACAACAATATCAAGTGTGTAAGGGAACAACTCCAACACACGACCTAGATTAATATGGCAAGTCTTAGATGTCGATGGTTTATGTTCATGACCTTAACGAATAATGTTTTTAAAAGATAACGTTTGTAAAATTATTTGTATCATCGTTGCTTGTGTGGCAAATGCTTAAAGTTCAAAAATAAAGTTTCTAAATATTATTTAAGTTGTGTGTATTGTATATCGTATGATACATATTTATGTCCTCGTTGTTAATAAGTATATAACGTAATTATTTAGAAATTAACAAAAGTTATTTAAAATGTTTGTTTTTATTTACTTTTAAGTTAATCGTTTGTTAAATTATATTAATCGTTTGTAAAATAACGTCATTATTTATATCTCGTAATCGTCGTAATTATATTTTAAGTGTAAGCTATTATAAAAATTGTCGCAACTTGTTTGTAAAATAAGTTTTTCAAAAATATTATAAAGTTGCAAAATTAAGCCTCAACTTATATAAAAGTTAGACTTTTTACCCAAAACTTACACTCTTTACATTTCTAATCCAAAATTATAAAGTTATACTTTTTATCCTTACTTTCTGAAATTGACAGTTTCTACCCAGTTTCATATTTATTTCAATTTCAGTCCAAAATAACAGTTTTCACTTTTAATCCGCATCTTTACTAAAATTTACACTTTTCACCCAAGTTTCGTAAAATTTGCATTTTTAGTCCAAAAATCTATAAGTTGTAAAAATTCAGTTTTCTTTTAATGTGTTAAGATTCGTTTGCTTATTTTGAGCTTATTGAAGCTGCCTATTTCGAAAAGCTTTATACGAAAGGGTCAATGGGCCTTAAGGCCCAACCAAGGGTTCGTTTGGTTTTAAAAAAAAAAGTGTCGAGAGCTTTATAAGCTTTAGGACTTATTTTGTGGGTTTCAAAAGTGTGTTTCTAGCTTATTAAAACTGCTTATACTCAAGCAGCTTATTTGAAAACATTTTGGGCTTCCAAGCCCAGTTAAGGTACGTTTTTGGTTGAAAAGAAACAAGTCCAACAGTTTTGTGTAAAGAAAAAAAATAATAATGTTCCAAACGTGACCACGCCTGGGTTCGAACCTAGGTCCAATTCTCACAGTTTCATACGTGCATGGTATGCATTTGTGTTTCTTCTTTGCTTCCAAAACTGAGTTTTTGTATGTCAATTAGTAAGTTTTTAAAACAAGCACACCATAAGCTTCGACTTATTTGTGTTTTCCCATGACACAAACGAAAAGAACCCAACATCAAACGTGTTCAACACCTTTAAACTAGTCTCGTGTAGTATTTCTAAACCCGTTAAAGTTTTCAATAAACTCATTTAGACATAGGTAAGCTTATAAATAAGCACTTGGTAACCGGTTTGGGCCGTTTGGCCCCTTTACGTGATCGACTTGGGTTTAAAGATGAACCCGATTGAGAAATAAGCTCATAAGCTTAGTAAATACGTTATATAACTTTTGCAAATAAGCTTCGCGAGTCACAAAACATAGTTGGTCGATGGTGTACAAGTCCTACGAGCCAAAACTTAGTTTTTATGTTTTGTTTTCGTTTTCACAAGTTGTTTAAGATTTACAACAACGGTTTATTTTATTATGTGAGTGACTGCGTGTCGTTTTACAAACCAAATAAGCCTCTCAATTTCATACGTATTCGCGAGTACCACACAAGCTTCTTAAAAAAAACCATTTATATAACTTTGCATGAAAGTACGTTTGAATATATGTTCGTGTGTGTATGAAACATATTCTCTAGTTTTAAGAATTGAACAAATAACAATATGGCATGCATTAGCTAGTGTAATGTGTCAGTATGTCAAGGAAACAAAGAAGCATGAGTTCAATAAGCTCGACTCTTACAGTGGGATTCGAGATGGATGTCGAGCAAGAGAAAGATCCAAGAGAGACTTGTAAACCGAATGTGTTACCCTAAAGACCCCAAGCTAACACCAACTACCCAAGGTTTGCTTCTAGTTTGCTAACAACCCAAAAACCCTTTTCTCCTTCCTTTCTTTCTCTCTTACTCGTTTGGAAAATAACGTCGTAATTTATATCTCGTAATCGTCATAATTATATTTTAAGTGTAAGCTATTATAAAAATTGTCGCAACTTGTTTGTAAAATAAGTTTTTCAAAAATATTATAAAGTTACAAAATTAAGCCTCGACTTATATAGAAGTTACACTTTTTTACCCAAAACTTAGGGTCCGTTTGGTTCACAGAATGTTTTTGCACGGAATGGAATCTGTCAAAAGGATTGGAATCTGATGGAATTGGAATTTGAAGGAATTAAAATTTGTTATGTGTTTGGTTGTCTGGAATTGAATTGAACTCCTTTCTTGTTTACTGTTTGGATTGTGGATTTCTTGGTCAAATGACTAACATACCCTTTCACCAACTAATTAGCTACTGGCTTATTCTTTCATAATAGCATACTCAGATTGTACCACTATGGCTACAAAATGTAAAAAAAAAACAAGAGAAGTATCTTGTACGTGAACAATTTTTGACCAACAAAAATATATTAATAGCCAAATCTTCCAAGTCTCAAAACAAAAGCCAAGTAAATTAACGTAACAAGTACTTGCAAAATGATAAAAGCAACTTATGTATCTCGATCATAAAATCACATGCAAATTAATAGAGCAACTAAAGTATCATGATATCCATATCATTCTTCCAACATAAGCTTCACAAAATTGGTTCGTTCATCACCTTCCAAATTCCAAAAAGTTAGCATGGCTTCCGGCTCACGAATTTTTGAGATTTCAGAACTTACTAGTGATGTTTTGTTTTGCAAATCCACTTCCGCTTTTAAAGACTCGTTCATAGTGGCTGATGCTTCTCGAAGTTCTTTTCCAAGTAAAGTTGCTGCATTAGTGATTCCTTCAACAATAGGATCAAATCGACTTTTCCTTTTCTTAGAACGCGCACTTGAACCCTCGTCACTTTGCACATTGGTCGTGGTACGTGTACTATGAGTTACATCCACCGGGTCATCAGTTATGTCTTCCAATTGTTGGGAGTTTTCTTCTACACTTGTATCAGTTTCCATCTCGAGTAAAAATTCTACTAATTGTTTCCCCCGAACGATGAAAACGGCAAATGATGACACGATTCTTAACATTATGTGCAATAATGTGAAGAAAAATTGCAACTTGTTCATCAATATTCACATGTCTACTTGCTCGTAAGCCACCTAATCTCTCAAGCATGTCACACAACTTTGCAAAACACCTTCGAGTCATCCTAAGTTATGATATGCACATAGTGTCACTCTCGTAAGCATATCTATGTACTATCAAGTATCTATCCAAATTTGACGAAAGGCTTCGGATATGTGGTTTATCACTTCTATATTTCAACATCAACATACAAACAGTAGTAAAGAACCATACAAGTGATGTCATAACTTGGTTCCAAAATGCAATAATTATTCGCTTTCTCTTTTGCCTACGCCTGCATGCTGTTAAACCAAGTCGCGACATTTCCTGCTACGATTATAATGCAGCCATCATATTCACTTTATAGCATAATAGCATATATATATTTATAATGAAGACATCACTGTATACTTTTACATATGCGCAATCAATGGGTTAAATTTAGAAGTATATGCTTTTAAGTCTAATTCACTTCTTTTTGAATAACCAATTGTTTCACATTTTTCCTAAAAATTGGACTTCTAACAACTTTTTTTGTCTGAGGCGGATTCAACCCAAAACAAATTATAAATTCCACATACTTTGACATTTGTATCTGACTGAATTCTGTAAGAACAGAAACTATATCTATACATTCTTCTTATAGAAACAAAACTAATCAGCATGTTAAGAACAATGAATTTACTGAACCATTAACATATGAACAACAAAAAACCAAAAACTATGAACTACATTTACATGTACCAATAGTAATTCGTATTATCTGACTTCTTTAAATTCCATTAACTAATGTAAACTAGCAAAAGCATATGCTCTTTTCTGACATCACGGAGATAACATGGAGTACTATATAGCATATATTAAATCAATGATAAAAATGACTAGAGGAGGAAAAAAGTAGTACAGAACAATTATATGAAAATATTATATAAAAACTTTTGATGTAAATTACCTAATACAAAAGAGAATGGCAATGAAAGATGCTTCAGAGTTTCTTGAATGGTGTCTAGGGAGATGAGAGAACCGGTGATATTTTTTATGTAGTGTGTTGTGGTGTAATTAGGGTTAACAAGGGTATTTTTGTCATTGACAACTTTAAGGGAGCATAGGAATTAAAATCTTCCCACCCCCCATATGGAATGTTGAATTCTGTAAATGGAGGAATGTTGACAATCCGGAGGAATTTAAGGAATTACAAATTAGCAACCAAACACGTCATTTAATGGAATTCCAAATTCCATTCCTCCAAAATCCTACGAAATCTGCGAAACAAACACGCCCTAATCTTCTTTACATTTCTAATCCAAAATTATAAAGTTATACCTTTTATCCTTACTTTCTGAAATTGACAGTTTCTACCCAGTTTCATATTTATTTCAATTTCAGTCCAAAATCACATTTTTCACTTTTAATCCGCATCTTTACTAAAATTTACACTTTTCACCCAAGTTTCGTAAAATTTGCATTTTTAGTCCGCATCTTTACTAAAATTTACACTTTTCACCCAAGTTTCGTAAAATCTATAAGTTGTAAAAATTCAGTTTTCTTTTAATGTGTTAAGATTCGTTTGCTTATTTTGAGCTTATTGAAGCTGCCTATTTCGAAAAGCTTTATACGAAAGGGTCAATGGGCCTTAAGGCCCAACCAAGGGTTCGTTTGGTTTTAAAAAAAAAAGTGTCGAGAGCTTTATAAGCTTTAGGACTTATTTTGTGGGTTTCAAAAGTGTGTTTCTAGCTTATTAAAACTGCTTATACTCAAGCAGCTTATTTGAAAACATTTTGGGCTTCCAAGCCCAGTTAAGGTACGTTTTTGGTTGAAAAGAAACAAGTCCAACAGTTTTGTGTAAAGAAAAAAAATAATAATGTTCCAAACGTGACCACGCCTGGGTTCGAACCTAGGTCTATGTGGAAGGTAAGCAACGACTCACCCAGCTGTAGCCTTTTACTGATGATACTATTTGCTACTACGTATAATTCTCACAGTTTCATACGTGCATGGTATGCATTTGTGTTTCTTCTTTGCTTCCAAAACTGAGTTTTTGTATGTCAATTAGTAAGTTTTTAAAACAAGCACACCATAAGCTTCGACTTATTTGTGTTTTCCCATGACACAAACGAAAAGAACCCAACATCAAACGTGTTCAACACCTTTAAACTAGTCTCGTGTAGTATTTCTAAACCCGTTAAAGTTTTCAATAAACTCATTTAGACATAGGTAAGCTTATAAATAAGCACTTGGTAACCGGTTTGGGCCGTTTGGCCCCTTTACGTGATCGACTTGGGTTTAAAGATGAACCCGATTGAGAAATAAGCTCATAAGCTTAGTAAATACGTTATATAACTTTTGCAAATAAGCTTCGCGAGTCACAAAACATAGTTGGTCGATGGTGTACAAGTCCTACGAGCCAAAACTTAGTTTTTATGTTTTGTTTTCGTTTTCACAAGTTGTTTAAGATTTACAACAACGGTTTATTTTATTATGTGAGTGACTGCGTGTCGTTTTACAAACCAAATAAGCCTCTCAATTTCATACGTATTCGCGAGTACCACACAAGCTTCTTAAAAAAAACCATTTATATAACTTTGCATGAAAGTACGTTTGAATATATGTTCGTGTGTGTATGAAACATATTCTCTAGTTTTAAGAATTGAACAAATAACAATATGGCATGCACTAGCTAGTGTAATGTGTCAGTATGTCAAGGAAACAAAGAAGCATGAGTTCAATAAGCTCGACTCTTACAGTGGGATTCGAGATGGATGTCGAGCAAGAGAAAGATCCAAGAGAGACTTGTAAACCGAATGTGTTACCCTAAAGATCCCAAGCTAACACCAACTACCCAAGGTTTGCTTCTAGTTTGCTAACAACCCAAAAACCCTTTTCTCCTTCCTTTATTTCTCTCTTATTCGGCAGTAACAAGGGACGGATGGAGTTGTGTCTGTGTTTTGTTTTTGTGATGCAAATTAGTCAAGGGTTGAAGAGTATAAGTAAGGATTAGCACATGCTCATTTTAGGGGTTGAAATTTTGCCTAGGTTGTCCTTGTTTCCTGTCGATTACATGGGGAAGGAGGGTGAGGGGTGTGGAAATTTAGAAGAGTTGACAATCCTATGGTCTTGTGTTTTACCTAGTGGTTATTGATGATAATGGAGAGACAAGAGTACATACTTGATGGGATTAGTATCTTAATGTCATGGATTTGGGTTCTTAAAAAAAAAGTAATGTGTTATGCATTAGGGTGTGTTTTATATTAGGATGTGTTTGCTCGTTTATTTACCAAAGGTGTTTGTTCGTTTATTATGAGCCCATAAGTGTTGGTTTGATTTAAGCCTGTTAATAATTTAGTGATTTTTACGGAGTGTGTTCCGTGTCTTGTTGAGTTTAAATGTGAGTCGCGGTGTCCCGGTTTGATGTATTTAGACAAGGATGTTTAAACACGTTTTCGCGAGTATTTTTATAAAAATATTATTGTGGACTCGATCATGAGTTTAATTAATTAATGCCATAACTAATTGAGTGTCGGTACGCGTGCGGGCTCGTTAGCATGAAACGTAAGTTACGTCACATAATTAGTTGACGAATACAATTCGTAGTTGCATCGTTTAAATAAATAAATAAATAAATAAATAAATAAAAATAACGCGAAAAATGGTTAAATAACTTTTAAAACGAAATACTTCGTATTTAATATTAATTAATGACTGGGTAAATTACGTGATATTACAGTTCAAATATTTTTGCTCGAAAACTTGGAATCATAAACTTTATATAAGATTAAAACTTGCTTGTTTTCAAGTAAGAAAAACCAAAAAAACCTGAAACCGAACCAATTCAATGTCAGAAACCAAAAAATCAAAACCGAAAAACTGAAACCAATCAGTTTGTAGTTTTCCAAAACCGAAATATATGCCTCGATTTTTGGTTTTACCATAAAACCGCCCCACCCCGCCCCATGCTCACCACTAACCGTCGCCGTTATGCGCAAAAAATTTGTCAGTATATAAAAAGGCAAAAACACATATTAGTACTCCGAACTTGACAAACTGTATCATCTGCTACCCCCAAACTTTTAAAGGTGCAGAGTGGTACCCTAAACTTTACAAAATGAAATTTCTACTACGCTATACTAATTATCTTAACAATTAATTGTTTTTTTTCATCTAAATATAAATTTATAAAGTTTTTTGTAATAAATAATTGATAGTAAAACTTTGGCTAGGTAAATATTGTTTTTCCTAAAATTTAATTATTTTTCATTTTTTAAAAATTAATATAGTATTTTAATTGATTATTTAAAATATAGAAAATATATATGTAGCATCTATTTCTAAAATATATCTAATGCGCTACTTTTAATATATCTTCATACTATATTATTAAATATTTGTTTCAAAAATTTTTTAGATCAACTTGTAACTAACTATAAAGGAGATTTTTTAATTTTCAATTTAACATACGCATATGAGGAAATAAATAGTTAAAATGTTATGGTCTCAAAATTATTTGAAACAAATACTTAAGTATATAATATGGATATCTATATATAAAAAGTAGTGCGGTAAATTCACTTTCTATAAATTATTATTTCAAATATATGTTTATTCTCAAAAGCTAAATATAATATTATATTAATTATAAGAAAATTGAAATTTATTAAATTCTAAAAAGTATAATTAATTATCCTAAATTTAACTACAAATTTATATTACATTAGGTATTTGTAAATCGGTTTTTTAGCATAAATTAAAAAAAACAATAAATTATTGATATAATTTAGTGTAGGGGTGGTAGTAATTCAAATTTGCCAAGTTTAGGGTATTATATCGCACCCTTAAAAGTTCAGGGTACTGAATGATCCACTTTGCCAAATTCATGGTACTAATATGTGTTTTGGCCATATAAGAACTTGTTTGTCGATAGAAAGTTACAAATGATGGCCATTTGGGCAAATATTTTATAAAGTTTCGGCCTTTCAGGTCCCTATTAAAAAATAATTATATATCACAATCATCATGATGTTTAATAAGTTGCTTTTGCTTCCACTCTCCCGAATAAATTGAAAAGCAAATTAAAGTAGATTTATGATGATTAGTACTGTAATACACAGCTAAGTTGATCATAATTTATGTCATGTTTATGAATTAGTATTGAAAAGAAAGAAAAATAAATAATCAACTTTTACTCTGGCTGTCTATTTTTTTTAAATAGAATTAGCATGATGGCTAGTGACAATTTAGATTGTAAGATGGTTGTTGTCGAAATATTCTGAGTTGAAACCTTTCTTATATATTATGAGAACTAGACCGTTTTTAGTGGTGGTGGTGGTAACCGTTTTCACGTCACCGTTGTATAATTAGCCTTTCATCAATTAATGGACATCATTTTTTTTTTTTTTATCATTTACCCATACTACACTCAAACACGAAAAATATTGCACATCTAGCAACACAATTTAATGATCTGCTTGTTTTACTCAAGGGTTTCGATGTTGTAGACAAACCAGATACATGGGAATGTAATTTGAATCCCACCAAAGTATTCACAGTACCATCTCTTCGTTGGAACATCGAATACTACACTCTCCTGTCAATTGAAGATAACATTGATTGGAATCGTTTTCTCCCTATTAAGGTAAACATTAATACATGACGCCTTTATTTGGATCGGTTACCTACTAGACATAATCTTGATGCTCGTGGAATAGATGTTCACTCTACTCATTGTGCGATTTGCGACGTGGATATTGAAACTACCCATCACTTATTTGTTGATTGCGCGTTTGCTGTCAAACTTTGGGACTCGATTGTAGTTTGGTGGGGATTTAGTGATGCTCCTAAATCCGTAGATTCTCTACTCAAGTGGGCGGATACAGTTAACTTAAATGCCTCATCAAAAATCTGTTTCGATGTGGTAGTACAAACTACGGCTTGAATTATTTGGAGATGTAGGAAACGGGTTTGTTTTGACCTAAAACCACCCCGAAAAGACACTCTCTTGGAAGATATTAAGGTCTTCTCACACTCTTAGATTGTAAATAAGAATAGATCTTTAGAGCCTAAATGGTTTGCTTGGATTTATGATCCAATGTCTTCTTGTAACATTATATTGTAATCATCTTTTTCTAGCCTCTTACTAGTTTAATAAAATTGTCGTTAAAAAAAAAGCATACACACACAACAAAACACTTTCACAACCTTTTGCTTTAACCACTAGTCACCATTGCTAATTCGCTAAAAAATTTGTTCTATCACGCATGAGCATTTCAACACGTGTCAAATATCACGCTTGATAATATAGCATGTACATGCGGTTATTTTCATTACTATGATTAGTCTTATACCGAATGTGATGGTGTCAATCAACACGAGTGGTCTCCCCTCCACCACGCGTTATGGCCATTACAGCCTCTGACCTTCACGAGTTGTCGAACAAGTTCTAGAGATGATTTGGTGACTACAAACCATCAAACGTGGTGGTGATGTTTGTGTGGGTGGGGTGAGGGTATATAGTTGGATATGTTTGTATGTAACCGAGTTATAGGTGAGGGTGTATAGTTGGATATGTTTTTATGTAACCGAGTTAGTTTTAAGTGAATAAATATGATGACAATTATATGTTTATAAGTAAGTGCGTTATTTTTAAGGGAAGTGATTGACACACTTATAAATTTAATTGGTACACTCAATGTACAAACAGTTAAAGCAATTTATATTTAAATATAATTGTTTATTATATGTTTAAAGTGTCTCAATCAAATATGAGAGTGTGCAAATTAACTCTGTGTTTTGTGAATGTATGTGTCGAGTGAGAAACAAAGCCCTGAAGGGATGTGTTAGGCTAACACCCCCTATGTATGGGACCCCCTACTTTTGATGGAATGTACAATCTGATAAAGCAGATAATACAAGCGACGGCAACGGTACAAAGTCAACACACCCCTTACAGGGGTGTTTGGATATACTGACCCCTGAAATATATACAGACTCAATCAATGATATTGTCTAATGATATTACCAGGAAACGGAAAGAGAATAAATTGAAGTCGTCTTGCGCCAAATTGATGGGACGTCGTGAACTAGGTGTCATTAAACAACTTTAAATATTGAAAAACCAATTAGCGCTTTACACAACTCTATGTCCACTTTATTATTATTCCATATTCCATACTCGAAACGAAAAATCAAGATGTGTGTGAATGCAACTTTTTAATCCTAATTTGTTGTTTATACTTTGAGTATCGACTACTAAAAAAAGATATAAAATTTAATCGAGTTTGTTGTATTACCTTTACTTTAGGTTATTATTACAAAGTTTAAAAGACAATCAATATGTAAAAAGTATAGAAGAGAAAGAAAAACTTATCATGTTTTTCTTAAATTGTGTATGGACAATTATTTTGTGACTAAGGAGTCGAACTGAGTCGAACATTGGCAGAGCTCGACTCGACTCGAAGATATTATGTTCGGATCGAGCTTGGTGAGCCTTCGTGAGAGGAGTTCAAGCTCGCCTCGAGAAAGTTTGAATTCGGCTCGAAAAGCTCGATTTATTTGTAATGGTTGATTTTTAAACCAAATATAACTGAAATGTAAGATAATATATGAATTTGGCTCGAATTCGGCTAGAAAAGCTCGATACATCCATAAATAAATATCTTGAATTAGTCTATTCACATATAAGCCATTAAAATAAAAAGAATGTATCATTTCAAAGTTCGACAATAACTCGAGTCAAGGCTATATAAGCTCGAGCTTAACTCGTTAAATATTTTGAGCTCATTTTCTCGGCTCGATAAAGCTCGGTCCAAAAGAGCTCGAGTTACTCGACTAAAGCTCAACTTGTTTACTCCATGTGGGATTAGCATTCAAAGTTCTTTTATTGATAACATAAAATTCTGAAACACCGTACCGGTAGGTAACAATCAATAGCAATCGCAATCAATATCGACATATAAAGTAAGTAACACTTGATTGATCGGATGACTAATGGAAATACTTATCTCCTGCTTAAATAAGAAAAAAAAGCTTTAAATACTAACGAAACTAAAATGTACAACAAACACCGTACCGGTAGGAAACAATTCAATGGCAATCGCAATCGATATCCACATATAGATTAAGTGATACTCTCTCCGTCCCAAAATAAATGTCAAGTTTAACTTTTCAGAGTTAAAATTGTTCAACTTTGACCTTAAATATTTTGTTTGTGTTATATAATATTTGATGAAAAATTACACTATTGAAAAATACATTTAAAACCCAATTCATTCATATATATTGAATAAAATATTATATAACACCCACAAAAATAGTTAAGGTCAAAGTTGAATCAGTTTGACTCTGAAAAGTCAAACAGAACACTTATTTTGAGACGGAGTTAGTATTTGATTGATCGGATGACCAATGAAAATACTCTACTCTTAGAGGGGGTTTGTTTAAGCTTATATGTGGCTCGTGAGCTTATTTGTTTTTCGTTATAAGCCAAAACATAAATAAGCTCACGAGCCACATATAAGCTTAAACAAACACCCCCTCACTTAACTAAGAAAGAAGCTTTAAATACTAACGAGTAATTAAAGTGTACAAATTGATGCTCCAAGATTGGTATTTCAGATTCAATACTTCAGGAAATAATCATGTGTACCTTTTTAGTTGGCATGTATACTGAATAATTTGTTTAGCACACGATTTTTTAAGTTAATACAATAACATGGGCTGGCCTAGCTTACTAGCTAGATAGATTTTGGGATGCATATAGAAAACATTGGCGTATTTGTTTTTTTATAGCTTTGACTTACATTTATAAGAGCACAAGGTGCAGCTCGCCACTCCAGCTCGTCACCCCTCGTTTTTTCTCGCCACTTGAACCTTCGTCGTCTGCACGACGAGGTAAAACTCTGACAACCCTTTTTTTTCTTTCTTTTCTTTGATTCTTAACTGTGTTTTTGTGTTTGTGTTTCATGAACAAACAACAGCAGATTCTTGGTTTGTTCTTCGTGTCATTCGATCAGTTAGACAAATTAGAAGATTGTTTGTGCGTTTGTATTCGATTTGCTTAACAGAAAAGATAGGGTGTGTTTGTGTTCCGGTAGTAGATCTAGAAAGAAGGAATGATTTTTTTTGTTTTTGTTTGTGTGACTGCGTTTTGTTAAGCAAAAGAGGGATTATGGTTACTAAAAATTAGGGTAGGGTGTGTACTGGTCTTGGTGACTTGGATTATTATTCGGATTGATGTATTTGCTTTTGGGCCTCAATTTACCCATAATTGAATCAACTGATAATGGGTTGTTAAAACAGGAAAGGACGAGTTATTAAGATTTTCATTGGGTTTTATTTGGTCCAAACCTTTTTTTTTTTTTCTTTTTTTTTTATTTTTTTTTTATTTTTTTTAATAATTATTTTGTAACTTAAAAAAAAATGTTATTTGTATTATTTGAATGAAATGAATTTAGTTTATTTGGAAATTTGAATAAAAAAATAAAGTTGTAAGCGGTGGGGCCTAAATGAGTAAGTTGAGGTTAGTTGTTAGTGAGGAGAGTTAGTTGTAAAAGTTTGTTAAAGTGATGTGGCATCTTGTGCTCTAAAAACATCTATACGTGATTTACTTAACTATTAGGAACCCATTTGCATCTCTTACTTCACATTTACCTATTCACACAACTTGATTTTTCAACCGATCGATCTAGCACATACCACACTTTCATCCCATAAGAGGAATGGGTACGTGGTCTTTATAGATATTTGTTGGTAACTATATTTTGAACCCACCTCACCCTTATGCTTGTTATAAACTTTTTATTAATTATTTTCTGGTTTACGACGCACGTATAACACCGTGTTACCAATGAGACTGTTTTGTTGTTGTGTTCTACGATCATGTTAAATTTTAGTTACAGAAATTGTTGTAACCTTTTTACCCTTCTTTTTCAATATATGCATAACAATTATGCGCATCATTGTGACGCGCATCATTGTGATAGTTGATACATATATTAAGCGAAATATATCAAATCTTATATTATGAGACTTGATATTATTATATTATTTAGTTACCTTATTTTTGATAATTCTAGAATTAAGTAACTTGGAGTCCAAGCTAAACTTCTTGTATAAATACTCTTTTAGGTGAACAATAATAAAACAAGAGATTCATCATGGTACTAGCTAGAGCCTTGATATGATCCCTAATAAAACAATTCGTCGATAAAGAAACAAAAATAGCTATCGACATAAAATTGTTTGGTCAAACACATACAATCGTTACTAGTCAAACAACCAACTTGTAAAACACTTCGTATTCTTTTCATCCACATATATATATCTACCACTACCAACATGCACCCGACGTCAACATCATATTACTTGGTTAAGATTTGTTTTGAGTTCTTTTCATAATAATTCTTAATGGTCGATGATCAAGTAGTTGACAAAACAGAAAGTAGTGCTCACAATTGAGCTAAATCGGATGGCATTGTTAGTCGTACACCCATCGCCCACAATATGTCTTTGGTAAATAACTACAAATTAGAATAGAGTTCATGACTGAAAATCATGAATATTATAGATAAAAGAAAAAAGTTGTTGGGATCCTCATTGTAAGAGGGAAAAAGATAGAGAGATCTAATACTCATAACAAATTTTATACATAACTTACGTGTCATTATCTTATTGAGTTGCGAAGAAGTGGACGTAACCAATAAATTGCTATCACACACATTCAGGCATAAAATTAAACATGAATTTTAGGTCTTTAAATCATTTTTCTAGTATTAATCCTATTGAAATAACAACAAGCATGTGGTCTAGTGGTGGTGGCTTAAGGGGTTAAGTGAGTCCCCTGTGAGAGCACTACCGGTTGGGTGACCAACCGGGAAGTTCTCACATGAGGCGGGCCACATGCTCTGTTGTTATCAGGCAATGAAGAGAAGAGTCTTTGAGCCATTAGTTGCGGAGACTCGAATCCGAGCCGGCCCCGGTTTTCATCCGGCTGTTACTCCAGCGAGAATTCTCGTGTGGAGGCAGTACGGTTTCCGGGCGGAAGCCGTTGAATCCCCATTACACCAGCGTGGGCCCGGTTAAGATAACATAGTCTGGGTATGTGGTGGATGAAGACCTGCCTTTGTGACGGGTACGACTCTCTAAACCAAAAATTGAAAGTCGCCTTCAAAAAAAAAATCCTATTGCAATAAATAAAAGAGACAAAAGAGAGGGTATATATAATTTAAGTCGATAAAAGAAAGGCAATAAGATCCAAAACATCCCCACCACCTTTCTTAATCAAATAAAAGATACTAGAATCGAATCATTGCTAATTTAACTTCCATACAGCATAAATAACGTATATACGTATTTCCTGACATGACGATAATATTGTGACATTTTGTTTGGCTGTAACGTAATACCAATGACTCAATGTCGAGTCATCATTAGAAAACTTACGAGCTAATTAATGTAGAACCATCCTGTTCAAGATAAATGTAGAACCATCAATGTATGAATGACACATCATACATACAACAATTGAATCAACATCCAAAAAATAAGAAAATAAAAGTAGAATGTACGTGTAAAAAAAATCTAACAGAAAAGCTAACGTCAAATATGGATCTAAAATAATTATACTAAGTAGATTTGAACATTTTATTAGCTGAGAAAATACAATCTGAATGGTACAATTTACAAGAAGAACATGCACTGAATCAAACTTGTCACATGGTTTATATTTATAGTTTAACTTACCGCTAACAAACAAATTATCTAATATATTAAAAGATCAGAAATTTGCTACAGCACTACTACAGTTGATCTACAGTGATCTACAGTAAAAAACAGTGCATCTACAGTTGGCCCAGGCCCAAGAGGGTTTTTTCGCGCTTCAAAAACGTGTACGAGAAATCCAGAAGCTACCATTCTCACATCACCGCCTCTTCTTAATTACTCCCCATAATCGAACCTCAACAAATTCATAATCAAATCACGCCACCAAAAGAACTGGATCTGGAGAAATTAGGGTATAGAAAAGTCGTCATAAACTACTGTAAGTTTTTTGTGATTTCTTTTTATGTTAATTGTTGATGTTCTTATTTTTATTTGTTTGGGATATATTTTTAACCCTAATTTCAATTGCAATGTCATGAAATCAGTTGTGTGTTTGACCTTATTGGTTATAAAAATTAGTTTATGATTTTTTATTTTTTTTTTTGGTGGTTCAAAAATTAGTTTATGATTAGGGGTCGACTAGTATGTGAAGAAAAAGAAAATTGGTAAGGATTTCAGGTATAGGATTGGTAAGATTGATTATGATGTGTAAAAGTGTTTGTAGCAGTTGCCAATTTGAATTTCGAGTGTAAATTAGGGGTTGATTTGGGTATAGGATTGATGATTTGGGTTCTTTGCAACTATAGAATAAGAATAAGTTGTACCAGACCGAGTTTTAAACAGCCTTATTTATAAGTCTCCTAGAGCTACATATTTTGCTTTCAAATTGTTTCTTTTCGAGTTCTTTCATTTCAAAGGAATAAGTTAAACATGTCTAATCAGAACAAATGAAATAATGCAACTACACTTTATACATAGTTGTCTCTATAAGAAATAAGAGAACGAATAATTATGAGATGTTGCTTTTATGTCATTATATTTTCTTTGTGATGTAATGTAAACAGTGTTGTCGACATTTTTGCTTGACTGCAAATTACTAAAAATGTCTTTCTCAGTGAATACATGATGATAATGATGATGATAAGTTGGTCTCAATGTATGTGATTTAAATCATTGTCGTATATCATGCCTAAATAACAAGACGATCTGGTCAATCAACTCTACACATGTATGTGTATCAGATTGATAAATAGAGGCTGTATTTTATATTAAGATGAACTTTGTGGGTGTTTAAATTACCATGATCTGGAAAATAGATATGCCCACACCATTAGTCAATATAATTTGTTTACTTTCTTATGATTAAAAATTATCACTAATGTGATGCAGATTTGTCTATTTATTTGCTAAAATTATGTGCTTATTAGATGCAGCCTGCTTATGAGGTTATTACTTTAGGCTTATTCATTTTATTAAAGCATAAGGTCCTAGGACATGTATGTGAGTCTCATCTCATGTGTTCAGCTTGGTATTTGTGCTTACAAGATATTACTTGCTCAATTACAGTACTTGCGAACGATAACAACGCTGGCAGAGACAAGATGCTCAATATGTGGGACGCGTTATCCGTTCAACGTCAGATTATGGAAGGATGATATTTGCTGAAAAAAGGTTTGTATTTTGGATCGTATAATCTTCTACAAAATAAAATAATTATTTACTATTTTAAAATGCAAACTGCTAGGATGAAGGTTTCATCTTTAGGTTTATGTGCTAAAATGGGTCGGTTTGTGGTAATGGGTAGAATTGGAATGTTTTGTGGTCACAACGTGCTAGGTCAGGTTGGGTTGGTACATATATTTTTCAGTTTCCTAAATAGTTGATCATCAACCAAGATGCCGATAAAGTGTTCGATCAGATGCTGATGATTTTTCTATGGAATTTGGCAGGGACGAACAGAAGTTGTTACAAAAGACTATAGCTATGTGATGTTGACCACCCTGTCGGGTTACAATCAAGAGCAAAAGATAAGATTTCAGCATTAAGGTTAAGCAACCAGGTTTTTACATTGTTGTAGTTTTTGGAATTGGTGCTATTAGCTTTTCTAAATTATAATGTCTGTGTGTTTGTGTTTTGAATGGTGCTGCAGATGTGTACATTGCTAACAGAGTCAGGGAGGCCCAGGGGACAACAGTCATGAATCGGTTAATGACTCCATGAAAGCCATGGATGGACAGGTTAGAAAATAACGGATGCCTTCTTCAATTGCACACCTATAGTTTAGATTTTTGTTAAAGAAAGTAGCACACCTGTATAGGGAAATCAAAATCGCGGGTTAAATCAAGTAGCACACCTGCTAAACATTTGATTTAAAGAAGCCGAGGAAGAACTGAAGTATGTCTTCTATTAGATTCTGAGTTTGTTTTTTAGTTTGACGAGAAAAAATTGATTCTTATTATATGTTAATATTTTTTCCCGCAAGTTTTTGGTTCTAAATTTGTATCGATATTTCCTCACGTCTATGCAGTTTAATGAGGCTGAAGGTGCAGGTTCTGTGGATGTAGTGGGGATTGCTTTTATTTCAGGTAAATTTATGACAAGCTGTTTAAGTGCTTTTGTCTCTTTCATTATACTCGGTGTTTGGGACCGCTTATTAACAATGCTTTAGTGATAATCAGTTTGAGTGTTTATATGGAGGGATAGGGGTTTTGAAAATCAGTTATGTATTTTCAGTATATTTTTTTATGTGGGGTTCCGAAGTTTGGGTACATGGAATTCCATGAATCTCGCTCATGCATTGTCTTACATAATGCTAGGATTATATACACACTATAGGGGATGATAAATGGTGTCATGAGTCGTTAAAAATCAAGTTAAAGGTTAAATCGTATGGACATCAGTTAAGTCAAACATAATAAAACATGAGAAGATGTCTATCCAATAAAAGTTCATTGTAATTTTCGTTTCTTAACGTCCAAAAAGGGGAACATCAACCTTCCTAAACGTGTTAGTTTTACGGGTTTTTCTCTGCTCGCTTCTAAAAGAGTTCATGTATTCGTAATAATCATGTATGCATACCAATTACAAGGTAGCAATGTGTTAACCATTCATTAAAGAGTCGTTCGAGATCCAATGAGGCGCATGTGGTACAATTGTCCGAGAGGCTGAAATAAAGATTGTCGATCCAGAAACCAATGCTTCACTTCCAAGGAACCAACTTGGTGAAACTGAGGTATGATCATAATTATAATCTACTCTTACAGAAGCAATGAATGATAGATCCTTAAAATTGAACTTTATTGCTATACTTGCGTAAAGAATCAAACTTTGTTGTTAATTAGCGTAAAATTAAATTTCGCAGTTTTTAAGGCAATGGAAGATCAGGTAACCATGACATGGGGATTTAGCGAAACAATTACAAATTTGCCAGATTTAACGGAATAAGCACGAGTGGTACGTAAGAAACCGATTTACTACAGCTTGAATAAATCAAGTATTGCGCTTTATGCTGTTTATGTGTGTTTTTGTTTGATTTTGTCAAGGTTTTGTAGTTGCAAACTAGCAGTGCAACTTATCGGCGAAAGATGACTTTGTTTGTGCATTTTGAACGTAGGTGCATCTCCTAACATATCAGATGCTATCACTATTAACGCGTAACCCAGTGATCTTTTCCGATGCTCCAGCCGAGGTATTGATTACAGTCCACCGAAATAAGAAACTCATTTTTATGGACCTTAAAATTATGCTCATTTGTACATCTGTCAAAGGATTGTGTTGGGCATGTCGGTCATTGTTTTTCTTCTATGCATTATATCTTTAAAAGTATACATCTGTCAAAGAATTGTCTTTGGCATGTCGGGTAACTTATGGAGTGTTTGGATAACTTTATTTGACAAAGGTTGTGACTAAGAATCAAAATGATTTATATTACTCAAAGATTTAGGAATTAGGCTTGAATCCACTGTTATGGATTTCATCTGAAATTTTTCATCGATAGTTTTTATGGGCCAAAACTGATTTTTTTTATGAAATGGGTACTTGATAGGAAAACAATGGGGAAAACCGTACCTTGGCGGCGTGACCATATGGTTGCAGCCATGGCGTTTCTCGGGTACCACTTCCATTGTCGCTGCTTTGAGCCTGCTTAAATTGGACGCGTTTTTCGGGTACAACTTCCATTGTCGCTGATGTGATCCTATTTAAATTGGAGGTTGAGGTGGACTGTATAGGCCTGCGAATATTTTGGCAGCGAGTTATGCCAAGCAAGTTGTTGTGGAGCAATGGTTTTTATTCTCAGAAATGTATGACCTCTGACTATTCCAATTTGTTCTGGCCTATGGGGTTATTGAATTTTTTTTAAAATGGATATGGGGACAGCGAGAGGAAGATTCAATTATCAGAGAATGGTGGATGGGAAGGATTTGAGAAACTGGTAATGGCCATCGGGAAGTGAATTTGTTACGAGCGAGTTTCAGAATTTGGTTCGGTGGTTTTATGTGATCAAAGTTTTTTTTGTATGTACGTCTGCTATGATATTTTATGCCACTAATGTCTCATTTGGTAAAAGCTACTTCAAAATGAAAGTAGCCATTAATCATAAATCCAGATTATCTTTTCATCCATATAACGTATACTTAGATCTTTTATAGACACACATCAACACCGCACTCCCGCAGCAACGCGCGGGTTTCCCCACTCGTTATGGCCAATTAAAACATATTATAAAGTTTGGAGAAACATGTGCAGAGGTTTAATCTTTAATGGTATGTCTGATCTTTTGTTTGATATTTATCAAAATGTGGAATCTGGTAAAAAACTATGAGATTCCTTGAAAGCCAAATATATGGTTGAGGATGCATCAAGTAAGAAGTTCTTTGTAAGTAATTTTAACAATTACAAAATGGTCGATTCTCGACCTGTCATGGAACAATACAATAAACTTCTTAGCATACTTGGTAGATTCACACAACATAAAATGAACATGGATGAGACTATTTCAGTCTCTTGTGTCATTGATAAATTCTCACATTCATGGAAAGATTTCAAGCATATGCTTAAACATAAGAAGGAGGAATTAACTCTTGTTGAGTTGAGCAGGCATTTGCGCATTGAGGAATCACTCAGAGTGCAAGATAGTGACAAGGCAAAGAGTAGCAATGCTACTGGTCCATCAGTTGTCAATATGGTGGAGCATAACAACTCCACCAGGCACAATGACAAAAAGGGCAAACGTAAACATCAGGATAACACCAAAACTGATCTTAACAAGAAGCCAAAAGCTACTTGTTGGAAGTGTGGGAAAACTGGACACTTCAGGAAGGATTGTAAGGGTGTTAAAATTGTCAATAAAGCCAATGGATCAGGCACAAGTGGTTCAGGGACTGGTTCAATGTAACAATCTGTAAAATTCCCTAGTTATTAGTAAACGTTAATCTAGTATCAACACATCGTTACTGTTCACTTAACCATTTTTATGGGCAAAAATTTGAAAATTTTATTTATCACACTACGATAACTTAAACATTTATACATGAGTACAATACCATGGAACGAGCTCACACGGACCACGAATATCGTTTAAACCAATTATAAACCAAACAAATCCTCATTCGCCAAAAATTTAGCCTGGTACTATTCATAAGCCCAACCCAAAACTTAAATTTACATATTTCTTTTCTTTGCATCCGACTCAAATCACCATCACTTGACATCGTTTTCTTTTGAAATCGACACATAACTCATATAACTCTTTACACATCTCGATTCTTCACACATCAAAGAATCAAGATTGATTAATCTCATATTATATCTCGAAGGTTTGATCTATTAACGAGACACAAAGTAACTCGCCTTCATGACATGAACAAGCTCAACCAAAATTTATTCATTTTAACTAATTCGATCAAACTTGATTTGTATCTAAGCCTATGATTATTTCTAGTCGACTTGGAGTTTAGGAGATTGTTTCTCACCATTTTCCAACAATGTTGCACGTTAAATATGATTTTGGACCATTTTATACATATGTCGACACATTTCTAAAATATGTCGACATACATATTTCTTCTCCCTTGAACCAAATCGAAACACAAACAAACCCAATCTCCCTAACTCAAGTTGTCATAATTCACATTTTCGGGTTTTCACTATGCACGGTTATGCATTATTCATATTACGTGAGGTTATTTATTTAATTAACGTTACCACTCAGTCAGTATTATTAACAATTATACCCAGTACTCCAGACAATGATCCTAATAAATTTTCATACTACTTTTAATAATATAAAGTTTATATTATTATTTTACCCGGTGTTAATAAACCAATTGCTATATTTTTCGTTAAGGGCTTATAACTCCGTCAAATTACGAAAAATTAACCCGACAGTTATTCCGACACCCGATTCTTTTCAGTAACATCATTTTACAATATTTACAACTTCGTCGTATTTTATTTCGCTTCGTTAGTATTTATTTCAAGATAACTCGGTACCCGATAACACCTGAAGTATACTCAAAACAAACTAGCACATGTTATTTATCACAAAAATCTTACAAATTTTCCCACTTGCCCCATAAAATCCGCTGCCCCCTTGCACCAACTCTACTTCATTCATCCAAAAATATCTCCAACATTAAATGAAGTTAGTAACTAGTACATCAAATGATTTTTAAAACATATTTCATTCAACATTATTTGTTATAGCAAAACCAAGATATTTCTTCTCTTCCTCTCTTCAAGGTTCACGGCAAACCACAAAACCATAAGTAATCCCAAAATTTTTGCAAGCTTTGTTAATCTACAAGTCCCATTTGGAGTTATTGTTAAGGTGTTACAACAAAAACCTCAAGAAACACTTCCATTTCTCTTCAATCCTAACCTACATTGTAAGTAACTTCAAGAATACTAATTTTTCATGTTTTACTTTCATTTGATCATTATGTTTATATATTTTCATGTGATAATGGTTAAAAATGCAAAATACTTAGTTATGGTACCACTTTTCTTTTAAAAACTCTTATAATCTTTAGATCTATAATTTTTACTAGCAACCTCATGAACCACACTATATTTAGTTAAGTTTAGGACCCCATGACACTTTGAGAAGTGTATGGTAGATCAAGGGTGTTTGTGGAGTTGAATGGAATAAGTTTGATTAAGTTATGAACTAGAAAAATGTATTTTTGAGATATATATATTGTACCTACTGCCACGATTTTTCTTTCCTGGAAAACTCAGATTTTTGTGAACCATTTCGGTCTTAATATTTATAAAATACACTCAATAAGGAACGCATGGGCGCTTGAATCACAAAAAAGGGACTTATAACGAAGAAGTTATGAAATATTTAAGTTACGCGACGAAACATACACTTTGCTGAAAAACAGCATGCTGTTGGACGTATTTTCAGGAGCAAAACGAGCCGTTAACCATGATCTAGATGAGCCGAGACATTGAAAATACGTTAGTATAGGTTTATGCGAACGCGTGGATACCTAGAACGTTAAAAACGAGCTTGTAACGAACAAAATATGGACATTTAAAGACCCGACGGTATATATATACATTTTGGCAGCCCACATTTTAGAAGAAAATAAAGTGTTAAAACTAGTATTTTCATAACTTGAAATATTGATAGCCGTTTACCAAATCGATCGAGGCGCGGTTGATCCAACGTCAAAAGTAACGATATTGAAATATTGTTATAAGGTTTTTGAGAACGACAAGTTGGAATATTAACATACAAAGTATACATATTTTTCGCGACTAGTTTTACACGGCAATATTGACATAAATCAAATATTGCAAAAAGTATTGTTTTGCGGCAAAATTAGTATATTTGACTACAACATACCAAATAAGGATCATTGAGTACCGTTTCACTATATATGAACGAGAAATGATTTTAAACTTGACAATATGTCACAAACGTATATTTTGACAATAAAAGGTATTTTCAAAAGTATCAAGTGGTATCGTTAACATAAGTATTTGCATGAGTTGAGTTGTATCTTTGCTTACATGAAGTCATACCATTCATAATAGGTCACGTTTAGAGACTGAGATACATTTCATCACTACTCATCATTGTCATTGTGATATCATACCAGGTGAGTTTCATAGCCCCTACTTTACACGTTTTGAACTTTTGGGGGAGATACATGCTTAAACTGCTTACTTACATACATGATTGTGTTAAACTTATTTGCGTTATTCTTGAAAGCATATCACGGACCTAAGTATCTAACACTTGGGGTAGCCGTACAGAACATATCACGGACCTAAGTATCTAGCACTTGGGGTAGCCGTACAGAACATATCATGGACCTAAGTATCTAACACTTGGGGTAGCCGAACATAAGTCTCCTAGTGAGCAGCATAAGATCTATTAGTAATCTTTGGGAAATGACACCCAGTATTCTTTGGGAAATGGCACCCAGTAATCTCATGATGCATTGATATGCAAGACATCTACCCTAGACATACTATGTTAGCATTGGGTTGTAAACACACAGGTTGCAAGTCTTGAATGGGCAGGGCTTGGAACTGAGTGGATTTACAATGCCTATGTTGTGGAAACTTTCTCTAAAGGCTTTTCAACTTATTTTTAGTAAACTCTATGAACTCACCAACCTCGTGTTGACACTTTAGCATGTATTTTCAGGAACCAAGCAATAGCACGCTACTGGAGGCTTTTGGCAGGGCATGGCATGGTCATAGAAGACTCTGATAAAACATTTGGGACCGCTTAACTTATTTTATGGGCCAACTTCCGCACCACTTTTCATAATGTAAATTTAACACTTTTGACTTCTCAAATATATTCTAAATGATTGATGTGAAAACCGTTCTTTACACTTGTGTTGTGATACCAATTGAGTTGCACCCCAGTGGCATATATGCTTCCGCTGGACCCGATTTTGGGGGTGTGACAGATTGGTATCAGAGCCTTGGCTATAGAGAACTGGGTTATTTTAAAACCTAAACTATAGCTACTTTCACGAAAACTTAACCCTATGACCGCCACGTGCCTGCCTGCCAAGCTGATGCCTCACATGTGGTTTGTTTGCTGACACCTTTGCTGAGATTTGTGTCGTATTATCAGATTTATTATACCTTCTTATTTTCATTGATTACTATAACATAATCATGCTCACATATCGTACACGTCTCATCGTTACGCCTTTTCCATGCATAGTTTCATCATTCGACCTCGAGTTTGGTCACTTGCCTTAGTCTTTTGAAACGTCCTTTAAATGTGAAGGACATAGTATTAGTATAACTAAGCTGAGTATTTCAAAATTCGTTGAACCTCGGTGGAATATAGACTGGTCATCTATATTCGACCCGGGATAGTGAGACATAGCCTGACCACCTATGTCTGACTCAGAGATGAATTTTGCAATACTGAGAGTAGTTATAATAGAATTATGTCCAGATTGATTTGATCGATGTAAGCAATTCCATAATCGAGCCAATCTTTCAAAAGACCTCATTTCAGGATGTTGAATCCATTATTTCTGACAACTTGTTTCCTAGTTTGATCTAGTGACAGTTCTTGTTTGATGAGTTGCGAAAATCAAGCTAAGAGCCAAGTTGTTACCCAAGCCGATTCAGTTTAATCTCATGACAGTTCTTGTTTGATGAGTTGTGAGATTAAATTTGAATCGACAACCCAAACCGATTTAGCCTAATCCCATGACAGT
The DNA here is from genome assembly GCA_021014915.2 of Artemisia tridentata subsp. tridentata. Classification (NCBI taxonomy): domain Eukaryota; kingdom Viridiplantae; phylum Streptophyta; class Magnoliopsida; order Asterales; family Asteraceae; genus Artemisia; species Artemisia tridentata. The sequence goes on from CP139509.1 coordinate 148,283,439, forward strand.
TCTTGTTTGATGAGTTGTGGGATTAAGTAAAAATCGGTTACCTAAAGGTCTTTTGAGGGCTACGCTCGAGGATGGGAAAGTTTGCCTCATCAAATCCGACCAGGAGAACGTGCGTGCGCAGAACAAACGAGCTGAATTCAGGGACTGAATTCCTTTAACGGGTGGAGACTGTCACAATTCACATTTTCGGGTTTTCACTATGCACGGTTATGCATTATTCATATTACGTGAGGTTATTTATTTAATTAACGTTACCACTCAGTCAGTATTATTAACAATTATACCCAGTACTCCAGACAATGATCCTAATAAATTTTCATACTACTTTTAATAATATAAAGTTTATATTATTATTTTACCCGGTGTTAATAAACCAATTGCTATATTTTTCGTTAAGGGCTTATAACTCCGTCAAATTACGAAAAATTAACCCGACAGTTATTCCGACACCCGATTCTTTTCAGTAACATCATTTTACAATATTTACAACTTCGTCGTATTTTATTTCGCTTCGTTAGTATTTATTTCAAGATAACTCGGTACCCGATAACACCTGAAGTATACTCAAAACAAACTAGCACATGTTATTTATCACAAAAATCTTACAAATTTTCCCACTTGCCCCATAAAATCCGCTGCCCCCTTGCACCAACTCTACTTCATTCATCCAAAAATATCTCCAACATTAAATGAAGTTAGTAACTAGTACATCAAATGATTTTTAAAACATATTTCATTCAACATTATTTGTTATAGCAAAACCAATATATTTCTTCTCTTCCTCTCTTCAAGGTTCACGGCAAACCACAAAACCATAAGTAATCCCAAAATTTTTGCAAGCTTTGTTAATCTACAAGTCCCATTTGGAGTTATTGTTAAGGTGTTACAACAAAAACCTCAAGAAACACTTCCATTTCTCTTCAATCCTAACCTACATTGTAAGTAACTTCAAGAATACTAATTTTTCATGTTTTACTTTCATTTGATCATTATGTTTATATATTTTCATGTGATAATGGTTAAAAATGCAAAATACTTAGTTATGGTACCACTTTTCTTTTAAAAACTCTTATAATCTTTAGATCTATAATTTTTACTAGCAACCTCATGAACCACACTATATTTAGTTAAGTTTAGGACCCCATGACACTTTGAGAAGTGTATGGTAGATCAAGGGTGTTTGTGGAGTTGAATGGAATAAGTTTGATTAAGTTATGAACTAGAAAAATGTATTTTTGAGATATATATATGTACCTACTGCCACGATTTTTCTTTCCTGGAAAACTCAGATTTTTGTGAACCATTTCGGTCTTAATATTTATAAAATACACTCAATAAGGAACGCATGGGCGCTTGAATCACAAAAAAGGGACTTATAACGAAGAAGTTATGAAATATTTAAGTTACGCGACGAAACATACACTTTGCTGAAAAACAGCATGCTGTTGGACGTATTTTCAGGAGCAAAACGAGCCGTTAACCATGATCTAGATGAGCCGAGACATTGAAAATACGTTAGTATAGGTTTATGCGAACGCGTGGATACCTAGAACGTTAAAAACGAGCTTGTAACGAACAAAATATGGACATTTAAAGACCCGACGGTATATATATACATTTTGGCAGCCCACATTTTAGAAGAAAATAAAGTGTTAAAACTAGTATTTTCATAACTTGAAATATTGATAGCCGTTTACCAAATCGATCGAGGCCGGTTGATCCAACGTCAAAAGTAACGATATTGAAATATTGTTATAAGGTTTTTGAGAACGACAAGTTGGAATATTAACATACAAAGTATACATATTTTTCGCGACTAGTTTTACACGGCAATATTGACATAAATCAAATATTGCAAAAAGTATTGTTTTGCGGCAAAATTAGTATATTTGACTACAACATACCAAATAAGGATCATTGAGTACCGTTTCACTATATATGAACGAGAAATGATTTATAACTTGACAATATGTCACAAACGTATATTTTGACAATAAAAGGTATTTTCAAAAGTATCAAGTGGTATCGTTAACATAAGTATTTGCATGAGTTGAGTTGTATCTTTGCTTACATGAAGTCATACCATTCATAATAGGTCACGTTTAGAGACTGAGATACATTTCATCACTACTCATCATTGTCATTCTGATATCATACCAGGTGAGTTTCATAGCCCCTACTTTACACGTTTTGAACTTTTGGAGGAGATACATGCTTAAACTGCTTACTTACATACATGATTGTGTTAAACTTATTTGCGTTATTCTTGAAAGCATATCACGGACCTAAGTATCTAACACTTGGGGTAGCCGTACAGAACATATCACGGACCTAAGTATCTAGCACTTGGGGTAGCCGTACAGAACATATCATGGACCTAAGTATCTAACACTTGGGGTAGCCGAACATAAGTCTCCTAGTGAGCAGCATAAGATCTATTAGTAATCTTTGGGAAATGACACCCAGTATTCTTTGGGAAATGGCACCCAGTAATCTCATGATGCATTGATATGCAAGACATCTACCCTAGACATACTATGTTAGCATTGGGTTGTAAACACACAGGTTGCAAGTCTTGAATGGGCAGGGCTTGGAACTGAGTGGATTTACAATGCCTATGTTGTGGAAACTTTCTCTAAAGGCTTTTCAACTTATTTTTAGCAAACTCTATGAACTCACCAACCTCGTGTTGACACTTTAGCATGTATTTTCAGGAACCAAGCAATAGCACGCTACGGGAGGCTTTTGGCAGGGCATGGCATGGTCATAGAAGACTCTGATAAAACATTTGGGACCGCTTAACTTATTTTATGGGCCAACTTCCGCACCACTTTTCATAATGTAAATTTAACACTTTTGACTTCTCAAATATATTCTAAATGATTGATGTGAAAACCGTTCTTTACACTTGTGTTGTGATACCAATTGAGTTGCACCCCAGTGGCATATATGCTTCCGCTGGACCCGATTTTGGGGGTGTGACACAAGTGGTGAGATAATATTCCCTATGTCCCCTCAATAGCACTGCCACAATCGAATCTAATCTCAAATGTATCTCAACTTGCATTTTAAAAACAATATAAACACATACATGCATGCATATACTTCGATATACATACACATACTTTCCCCTTCATTCTTAAACCTTTCTTCTCTCATTTCTCTCTAGTATCATTTACTGTTGATAGCCTCAAGAAGCCAGAACCATTTGCCTACCTTATACGAGCCAATCCCAAGTCGAAAAACCATGTTCTCAAGTCTTGGCTTATTGTTCTAGCGAGCTAAGGATTTCCCATCCGTATTCTTGTCCTTTTAAACGATAAACTCCCCACCATTTGGTGTTGTCGTGTGTTGAAGCCGTTCCCGTAACTTGCTTAATTTTATATTTCACTTTGCTGATTATACTCAAGGTGAGTCGTAGCCCCTACTTTTTTAATGCTTGTTTTATACTCTTTGAGGGAGATACATGCTCGTTTTACTTAAACTCATTACTCGCTTTATATGGTTGATTTCCCAAGATGTTTCTTGTCCATTTAAATACTTGCTTGATTTTTCGAGTACAATGTTATTCACTTGTTATTTACACTACTTGGGTATTAGATACCTACATTACTTAGGTACGTAACTACCTACATTTCAGGGTGCGTAACCACCTACACTACTTGGGTATGTAACTACCTACATATCAGGGTGCGTAACCACCTACACTACTTGGGTACGTAACTACCTACATTTCTGGGTGCGTAACCACCTACACTACTTAGGTACTGGATATCTATATTACTTGGGTACGTAACTACCTACATTTCGGGGTGCGTAACCACCTACTATGCTTGGGTACTTTAATATTTACAGGGAGCATAATCTCCGACACATAGCTAGAACATCTTTTCGGTTGCATGAACTTAGTGCTAGACATTTATATTGATGTGTCATCAGGGTGATGGTCACATGCTTCACTTATGGTACAACATTACTATTTTACTTACAAACTCTATGAACTCACCAACCTTTGTGTTGACACTTTTAGCATGTTTATCTCAGGTCCATAATGAACGAGGATGGCACGGAGGAGCACAGATACATCAAGAAGGCTATAAATTTTATTATCATTTGAAACTTATTTTGTAAATCTTACAACTACTGGGACCTCACTTTGTAAACTCTGATCTTCTAATAATAAATCTTTTAAAACGACTCAACTAGAGATCGTTTTCTATCATTATAACTGTTATGCCATGAAGCAACACCCAGTTTGAATTCCGCTGCATATCACGAAATTGGGGGTGTTACATTCAACTAACCCTCTGAAAGGTCAGATGGTGTTTAATAAGTCTTTTCAAATTTATTATGTTACATATATATTTGAGACATACTTTGTGCAGGATGATGATGTTGCGTGGTGGGTTGACTCTGGAGCAACAATCCATGTGTGTAAAGATAGAAGCTGGTTCAAGACCTATGAGTCACTGAATGATGGTTCTATTCTTCATATGGGAAATGAGTCAACAGCCCTGGTGCGTGGAAGAGGATGTGTGGATTTAAGATTTAGTTCTGGAAAGATTGTTTCTTTGTTTAATGTTTTACATGTTCCTAATATTAGAAAGAATTCGGTTTCTAGTAGTGTTTTGAATAATTGTGGTTATAAACAAGTTATTGAATCTGATAAGTTTGTTTTGTCTAAACATGGTGTGTTTATTGGTTTTGGCTATTTGTGTAATCAAATGTTCAGGCTTAATATTGTTAATGATATTGCTAATTCAGCCTTTATGTCAACCTCTAAACTAAATGATTCAACCCTATGGCATGCTAGACTTGGCCATGTACACTTTAAGAGAATGCGAGATATGTCTAAGGATGGGTTAATCCCAGCCTTTGATATGAACACTGAAAAGTGTAAAACTTGCATGATGACCAAAATAACTAAGAAACCTTTTCAAAGTGTAAAACGTGAAACTGAAGTTTTGGAGCTGATTCATAGTGACCTATGTGATTTACATGCTACTCCCTCTTTGGGGAATAAGAAATACTTTATGACATTTATTGATGATGTTTCTAGGTTTTGTTATGTTTATTTCTTACATACTAAGGATGAAGCATTAGATAAATTTAAAGTGTTTAAAACTCAAGTTGAATTGTAACAAGGTTCCCTGATCAAAAGATTAAGGACTGATAGGGGACGTGAGTACATGGATACTCTGTATTTTCAGTCTGTTGCTATAATCAATCAAACGGCTGCTCCATATACTCCTCAGCAAAATGGTATCTCTGAAAGGAAAAACAGGGTACCAAAGAAGGTGGTTAATTCCATGTTGTCCTATTCAGAGCTGAGTCAAGAGTTCTGGGGTGAAGCTATGTTAACAGCTTGATATTTATTAAATAAGGTTCCCAATAAAAGGAACAAGGTTACCCCTTATGAACTCTGGACTAAAAGAAAACCCAACCTGAACTTTCTCAGGGTTTGGGGTTGTAGGGACTCCCTGATCCAAAGCAGAAAACTTTGGGTGAAAGAGGAATTGAATGCATTTTTTTTGGATATGCTGAGCATTCCAAGGCATATAGGTTCTATGTTATTGAAACTAATGAGTCTATTTCAATTAACTCAATAATTGAATCAAGGGATGCAATCTTTGATGAGAATAGATTCTCATCAGTCCCTAGACCAAGTCAAAGGAATACAAATGGAACTAATGACATTGGTGTTTCAGAGGTCTCTGATGAGGTTTCGAATGAGGTTGTGGTACAACAACCTGAACCTGAGCTTAGAAGGAGCAATAGGGTCAGGACTCCAAAGTCATTTGGACCTGAGTTTCAATTATATCTAATTGAAGGAACAAGGGATGAGGTCTCTGACCAATACTCCTATTGCTTCATTATTGAGGATGATCCCAAAATATTTGATGAAGCAATGAAGTCCCAGGATGTTGCTTTCTGGAAAGAAGCAATAAATGATGAGATGGATTCCATCATGGGCAACAACACTTGGGTGTTGGCTGATCTACCACTGATGAGTTTATAAATACTCATCATTTTATACCCACAAAAGACACAAAAATGACCAAAAACATCCAATTTATACTGCAGATATCCTTGGTTTGTGTTTTTATGTGTTTCAGGTACAAAAGGATTAAAAATGAGGCAAAACAGACAAAACCAAGCACGAGATTGGAAAATCGTCAAAAGCCGAAGCCGGGGAAGAAATTTACAAGTTTGGACCAAGATTTTTGCTCAAGTCATCAAAAGTCAACACTCAAGAATATCAAAATGACAAAATCAGTCCTTGGATTTATTTTCCCTAATTGGCAGTTTTGGTCCCTTAACTAAAAAAACCATTTCCAATTTTAATCCTAACTAACCTAACCCTTTTAATCCAAATAATAAACCCAACCCAGCCCAAAATAAAAAAACCCAATACCCATCCCCGTTTTAATAATAAAAACCAAAACCTCCTTCTCCAAAACTAATACCCGCCAATACCACCTTCTACCCATCATCACCACCTCTGCTCCTATCACTGCCACACTCAACCTCCCTCCTCCTCTACACTCCACCTACCCAGTCCAAAAGCATTTAATGCTTCCCCCTCCTCACAAGATAACTAGTACAAGTCGATACCCACCTTAAGCTAGTTTTGGCGCCAAAACTGAAATCAAGGGCTGAGGCTAACTTAAGCCAATCCAATGACCCAGAATTAATCAGAGATGAAGACAAGAAGCACCAACCCAGAGAAACCCTAGTTCCTTTTAGTATAAATAGGATAGTATAGTAGCAGTTGTAACCTAGGTTTTAATTTAGCTTATTTTAAGGTATTGTAATCTTTAGCTTATTGTATTTCCAGCATTGTAATTTACACTTTTTTAATATTAATTCAGTTTCAGTTTAATTATTCAGAATCAAATAGTTAATTAAGTATAGCTTACTTGTGTATTCCAGTAACATTTGCTTATTAGGACTTAGTCCCACTGAATTCATGTTAGTCTTCCCTAGTCATAGCTTAAAACTAGCTGTTCCAGTGTAAGTAGCCAAACCAGCCTCTTAAGGACTGTTCAGGTCAAGAAGTTAAAACGGGTAAAACCTAGGTCCACTGTTCATTTACCATTCTAGGAACTTTAATCTTGCTTAAATTAGTTGTCATAAGCTGTTTTCAGTGAGTCTTAAGCTAAATTGAAGGTTTTTGGTGTTTTGAATAGAATAGTGGAAATTTAGAATCTCAACTGCTCAAACAAGCTTCTTATAAGCTTGTGCTCATTAAGCCCTCACTTCTGGAAGTTTTAGGTCCCTTCTAGTGCACAATAGTGATTTTCAATAGTTGGTTAGAATTCATTGACTCTTGCATCATTTTGGTCCAAGGTCTGCTCATCTTGCATAGCAGACTGCATTATTCTATATTTTACTAGTTTCAGCAGTTTCTTTTGATTTTTAATTTCTTTATATAAGCTAATTTTTTATCTCAGTTATATTTTCCCTGCTTATCTATTATTCCATATTTTGTTTTAGATTTTTAGAATTTATTATAACTGCTTTTGGTCAGCTTGAAAAGGGCACAATTTGCCCTGCACCACTGAGTTATCAGCAGTCTTTTGCTTATTTGCTCTGATCCTAGAGCTTATTTGCTAGTTCTTGTGGCTTTTTCAGTTTCATTTCATCTCATTGTTAGTTCATTAGTTTATCTCAGTAGCCTGTTAGCTTATTTATAGCTTAACTAGCCATTAGATCCAAATCTTATGCTTATTTCTTGCAAAAAACCAGCTGACCAGTCCTTGTAGCTTAATTCCATGCTTATTGCTGCTTTTCAGTAAAAGCCATAGTTTTAAGATATGCTTATTTTCAATTACTTGTTAAGTTTCAAAAAAAAAAAAAAAAAAAAAAAAAAATGTTTGCAAAAAAGTAGCATAACTGGGGTTCGAACCCCAGACCTCTAGTTCACACACAAAACACCTTGACCAATCCGCCCTTGGGTCTTTTTCAGTATATAATTGCAAAGTTTAATTCTTAACCAACATTTCCATTTAAGCAGTTCGTACTTATTAGCTTTTTCCCAGCTTATTGAAATAAGCTGTGAACTTTTTTACATTTTTCCTAGGATTAGTATTGTTTAAAGTATTTTTAGAAAAAAATTCAGATTTTTCTCTTTTAGTTTAGTATTTTTAATCATTTATTTTCTTTTAATTAGTATTTAATTATTAAAAAGTCAAAAAAAAAAATATAAATCTTTTTCCCAAAATTTTCTGTTATCATTTAGGATTTAGGAAAATTAATTTGGCATCCCTAGGGTTAATATTTCTTAGATTTCACGTTTTAGTCTCGCGTTTTCCCGGTTTTAATTATGTTATTTGTTTTCTTTGCGTTTTGCTAATATATGCTTTGTAGATTTATATGTATTAGTTTCCCTTAGCCTATTTATGCTTCCCGTAGTTGTAGGTTATTTAAATTTCATCAAAATCCAAAATCTCTCCATTTTCATATTTCAAACACGATTCACAAACCCGATCTCACAAATTCCATTCATCCTTCATCGGGGATAACGAACCGGGTTACACATACTTCACTTGTATTTCCTTGGAAATAAATATGTGTTGATTCCATCGAATCAAATTTTGGCGCCGCTGCCGGGGAAGGTTGTAGCGAATTTTTAAATCTCGTTTTTCGATTCGTGTTTTTGAAAACCTTTCTTTGTGAAAGTTTTCCATTATTTTTGTCAATATTTAAAAAAAAAAAAAATTCCAAAAAAAAATCATAAAAGTTAAAAAACATCACAAACACTTTTCCTAAAGTGTTTACAATACCATAAAAATTTCCAACAAAACAAATCGTGAGTTAATTGTTTTCGGATTATCTTGTAATTACAACCTATACAAGTGGTTTAAGGATGGTTTGACATTAAATTGACAAACCGAAAGAGGCAGGTTTTTAATCAGCTTTCGAGCGGACCTTTGCTTCTCCGCCACTCTGCGAGTAGTTTTGAGAGAAACGAATTTCGATTGACGAATCGATCCCAAAAATATTGTGTAATCTTTCTTTAAAATAAAAATCCAAAAATATTTTCATTTTCAAATTTTGTTTTTCTTTTTAAATTTATGTTTCTTTTTGGTGTATGAACACCCGTTCTTCTACACCCGATCTTCTTTCTTCAGTTTTCAATCCCGAAAGAATTATCCGTCGAGGTCGACGCCTTGATTTTCAAGACGAAGAAGAGATGGATACTGATACAAACAATGATGAGGCAGCTCCCGATCTCCGAACGATGGAGGAGTTGTGCCAACCAACAATGCACGGACGTGGTGGCTCGATTGCCCCCGTTAATGTCCAAGTCGCGGATTTTGGACTTAAACATCACATGATCCAACAAGTCCAAACTTCTTGCCAATTTCATGGATTGCCGGGTGAAGATGCAAACAAGCATATTGATAAATTCCTTACCGTCACCCAGAGCATGAAACAAAATGGGGTCACCGATGACGCCCTTCGTCTATATCTCTTCCCTTATTCTTTGACGCATCATGCCACCGCATGGTTTGATCGTCTTCCCAAGAATTCAATTCATAGTTTCGATGAAATGACTTCAAAATTCTTGGCAAAATATTTTCCACCATCGATGGTGACGAAGTTGAGAAATGACATAAGCAACTTCCGTCAACTTCCCGATGAATCATTATTTGAGGCATGGGAACGCTATAAGCTTTCGATTGATTGGTGTCCAAACCATAACATGTTGTTAGTCACCATAATAGACACATTCTATAATGGTTTAACATTGAGACACCGTGACACGATTAATGCTGCAGCCGGTGGTACTTTCATGAAAAGACGACCACAAGAGTGCTATGATCTAATTGAGAACATGTCCACCCATCATAATCATTGGGATTCCTCAACCGAGAGGAATGAGTCAGCCAAACCCACCACTACTTCTTCTTCTTCTACCTCTGAGATGGCTTCACTCACTAAAAGGATGGATGATTTGTCCACTGCTGTCTTGAGAATACATCAATCTCAGATTCAAAACAACAACAATCATCAAGTAAATGTTGTTAATCAAAGTTGTGAAACATGTGGTGGTCCTCACCCATATTCCGAGTGTCCTGCCACCGTTGGCAACACTCAAGAGAGCGTTTACGCTGCTTCGGGATTCTATAATCAAGGAGGTAATGGTTACCAGCCCCAAGGAGACCGTAATCTTCTCAGCTATCGCTCCAACAATTTTCTTGGACCACCCGGTTTCAACTCTCAAAACCAAAATGGGAAAAATCGAAATGCCCAATTCAATCAAAATCGAACGAACCAAGGTTTCCAAAACCAAGGTTTTCAAAACCAAGGTAATCAAAACCGAGGTCAAGGAAATTTCAACCAAAATCTGGGAAATGTTCAAAACCGAGGACATAATTTCAACCAAAACCAAGGTTTTAACCAAAATCAAACATCCTCGGATGAATTGTTGAAGCAATTCATGAAAACCCAAGATGAAACCAATCGGTTGTTAATTAACCAAATAGCTGAGATCAAGAAGTCTTTAAATGATCGACCCTCGGGCTCAGGAACTCTTCCTAGCAACACGATTGCTAACCCGAGGGGCGATGTGAAGGCGATCACAACTAGAAGTGGTAAAGCATATGATGGTCCCTCGACTCCTATGCCCCCTCCACCGAGGGAAGTGAATCGAGATATCGAGGTGACAACGGACAAGGTGCATTTCTCAAGACCACGAAGTACCGCACACGTCCAACCTCCAGATGTCCAAACTCAAGTTCCGGAACCCGATGTTCCGAAGACCAATCCTAAGCCTTCGATTCCATATCCTTCGAGGCTTAACGATCCGAAGCTTCAAGACAAAACGAATCAACAAATGGAGAAATTCTTTAAAATCTTCAATGAATTGCACTTTGACATAAGTTTCGCAGATGCTCTCGTCCTTATGCCCAAATTTGCATCTACACTCAAAAGTTTACTAAGCAACAAGGATAAGTTGTCTGAGATGGCAAAGACCCCACTTAACGAGCAGTGCTCGGTGGTTCTCCTCAAGAAGCTTCCCAAAAAGCTCGGAGACCCCGGCAAGTTTTTAATCCCATGTGATTTCTCGAGGATGGTTCAGTGCTCAGCCTTGGCCGATCTTGGCGCAAGCATTAACCTTATGCCACTCTCGGTATGGAAGAAATTATCTCTTCCAGAGCTTACATCTACTTGCATGACACACGAGCTAGCGGACCGTACTATAACTCGTCCACTTGGAATAGCTGAGGATGTCGTTGTGAAAGTAGGAAAGTTCCACTTTCCCACTGATTTCGTTGTGGTAGACTTTGATGCCGATCCTTGAGTTCCACTCATTCTGGGGAGAGCTTTCTTAAGAACGAGTCGTGCTCTCATCGATGTATATGCCGAAGAATTAACCATACGAGTTGATAATGAAGAAGTCACGTTTAACATTAATCAGGACTCTAAACCTCTAACCACCAAATGCAACGTTGCTACGGTTAATCAAAAATCTGATCCCGTAATTGCTTCCAAAAGAAGTGATTCGACACTTTCAAGATTCACGGTTAAGAGTACTTCAAAAAAACGTGCTGAGCTCAAAATGATGAAAATTACCCCTGGTTCAAGCAAATGGTTTGAGAGTTGTGCTGCGGAAGTTAAGAGTATTTTTGATTATGATGAACAAGAATCGGAGACCACAACGGAAGTGGTGAAAATTGCTAGCTCTAAGAGCACACCACTTGTCCCACCTCCGGAATCGGTTTATCGTATTGAGATTGTTGATTCTGTGGATGGAACTAAAAATAACAATCCTATTTCATCTTCTGATCCAATCATTTCCGACTTTTCCCATCCTTCTCCTTCGCTTGAGAGAAGTAATATCACTATGGAAGAGCTCGAGGTTTTCTTCAATGATGATCCGATTTCATCAGAGAATGAAGAAAGTAGTCTGGGGGGAGATATCCCTTTGATTGAAAAGATGATATCCGATGAACCATCTCTTTCTCTCCCCCCAATGGATGTTTATGTTGATAAGCCGTTAGATCCTCTGGAGCCCGAGCTCGAGGAGTCTTTACCAGAGTATGAGAGCTTTAACTTTGAGGAGATTAGTGGCAATCCCACTTCTCATCCCAAGTATTCTCTCCCGACTTACGAATCATTTAGTTTTGATTTCACGGAAGAGACGAGTAGTGGCAGTACCACTTCTCATGCTGATTTCTCTCTTCCAGAATATGATTCATTTACCTTTGATCTTGATCATGAGGAGTTCTCCGATGAACTCACTCACATCATATCTCCGCCGGAGTATGATCACTTCTACTTTGATCTAGACAAAGATGTTTTGTGCGACCCGGGGGGAGGCATTCTCAATCATGAGAATTTGCTTATTGATGATTTAATCCCGACCCTCCCACCCGAGTCATTTCTTGAACAAAAGAACTTAAATGATGAGATTCATAATATGAAAATTATGAAGTCTCCTTTTGAAGATGATGACCTAATCATGATTGTTATCATGACCTTCTTCCTTTTCATCACATATGATGTGATTTCTCCTCTTCTTCACTCCTTCGGGAGTGAGGATACCATCTTTGACCCCGGTATTACCATTTATGGTTATTCTTTCTTAAAACCGTGGGTATCTCGTCGGCGTGGAACTTTCATATGTTTCAATATTTATCCAAACCTCTTGAACAAAAGTCCAATTGAGATTTTCTCTTCCACATGTTTCCCCAAGAACAAATGAATTCGGGGTCGAGTCAAGCTAGTGACTCGGTTAACAAAAACATTAGCATTGCATGGGTAAACGCCCATGTTTCTGTCTTCTCTCTTCTTTCTAACAACTAAGTGTGGGGGAATCCCACTGTACTTGGCTTTTGTGTTGTTTGCTCTGATTTTCAGGTTTCCCTTGGATTGTGATGATTGACGCGCCTGTTTTCAATCCAGCCGCCCAATATCCTATCCTTTTGCTAACGATTATCTAGGGAAATCTTTTTAATCCTTTTTGTGAAAAAAGAATTCTGTTCCACGTACACTTGGTTAGTGGTATTACCTTTTTACGTTCTAAGCGTCGGCATAATAGCCGGTACTTTGAATATTGAGGGCAATATTCAATTCTAAGTGTGGGGGGGGGGGGGGATTCTGGCCGAATTTGATCACAATTGTACCCTCTAGTGCCCTAGTACCCCCGTTTTGGCCAAAATTTTAATTTTTTTTTCGTTTTTAGATAAGAAATTGCAATAAAAAAGAAGTGTTTAGTCTTGATTAGGTTAGAACAAGGGGAATCCCGACTCTGCCAGAGTGTTGATCTGGCTGCTTCCTTAACGGTTAGACTAAGGTTTTACGATGTGTGCAAATGAAAATGCTAAGCGTAGAATAGTGGTTTTCTTTAGAGCTTATATAAGTAATCTATGGCTTTTCCTCCCAGGAGATAACTAATCTGGCTTAATAAGTGCTTATTTTCAAGCATTTGAACACACAAAATCATTTTTTCATACGATTTTGAAAAGTACTAGTTCAAATATTTATTTAAACTTCAGAACAAGCATATGTCATAGTAATGCAAAAGTTAAGTAATAAATGTATGTGCTAAAAAAGCTACGGTTCAAGATCGGCCCTTGGATCCTTATTTCTGGAAGGCATTTAGGTCTTGGCTACCCTCTTACACAGGTCATTGGACCTCTAATTCAGGAATGTATGAGATCTTGGTCTAACACCCTTGGATCCTCATTTCAGGAATGTTTAGAGTCTTGGAACTCTCCGTTGTAACGGCCCTTGGATCCTTTATTCCGAAAGGTGTAAGGTCTTGGTTCCCGTGAAACTCCGTTAGTTTATGTTGCACAAGTAAAAAAAAAAAAAATGATGATGAAAAAATGAAAAGAAAAAAAATAAAATAAAATTGAATGATATTGCAAAATGCAAAAATGGAATGATATTGCAAAATGCAATAAGTTTTGATGTGTAGAATAAAGTTTTGAAACTTGCTTGTTGTAAATTTTAAATCTATCTTTCAACTAGTAATAGTCAAAGTCTTATTAAAACGTCGATTTTTGTGATCAAAATTTTGAAAATGAGCACAGTCACCTAACTTGAATAAATATGGGAGTGAAAAGTTAAGTCTCGGCTTACATAGATTATTAGTATAAGTAGTGTTAGCATTTTACAAAAACATTTGCACAAAGAGTTTAAGCTTAGTTGGGAGTATAAAAAAGAGGATAACGATTACAATTCCCTAGAGACACCCATTTTGTGTGAATCCCGTTCCATGATACCATTTTTGGAAATCAAGCATGTTATCTATTTTTGTTTTAGTTTAAATTTATCGCATTTAATAAAAAGTCAAAATGGGGTATGCTTGGTATTCTTTTGATCCTTTCATTACTTTATATGATCGGATTGCTAGGGACTAGCAATAGTTTAGTGTGGGGGATTGATGAGTGTGTAAATACTCATCATTTTATACCCACAAAAGACACAAAAATGACCAAAAACATCCAATTTATGCTGCAGATATCCTTGGTTTGTGTTTTTATGTGTTTCAGGTACAAAAGGATTGAAAACGAGGCAAAACGGACAAAACCAAGCACGAGATTGGAAAATCGTCAAAAGCCGAAGCCGGGGAAGAAATTTACAAGTTTGGACCAAGATTTTTGCTCAAGTCATCAAAAGTCAACACTCAAGAATATCAAAATGACAAAATCAGTCCTTGGATTTATTTTCCCTAATTGGCAGTTTTGGTCCCTTAACTAAAAAAACCATTTCCAATTTTAATCCTAACTAACCTAACCCTTTTAATCCAAATAATAAACCCAACCCAGCCCAAAATAAAAAACCCAATACCCATCCCCGTTTTATTAATAAAAACCAAAACCTCCTTCTCCAAAACTAATACCCGCCAATACCACCTTCTACCCATCATCACCACCTCTGCTCCTATCACTGCCACACTCAACCTCCCTCCTCCTCTACACTCCACCTACCCAGTCCAAAAGCATTTAATGCTTCCCCCTCCTCACAAGATAACTAGTACAAGTCGATACCCACCTTAAGCTAGTTTTGGCGCCAAAACTGAAATCAAGGGCTGAGGCTAACTTAAGCCAATCCAATGACCCAGAATTAATCAGAGATGAAGACAAGAAGCACCAACCCAGAGAAACCCTAGTTCCTTTTAGTATAAATAGGATAGTATAGTAGCAGTTGTAACCTAGGTTTTAATTTAGCTTATTTTAAGGTATTGTAATCTTTAGCTTATTGTATTTCCAGCATTGTAATTTACACTTTTTTAATATTAATTCAGTTTTCAGTTTAATTATTCAAGAAAATCCAAAAATAGCTTAAATTAAGTATAGCTTACCTTGGTGCTTATTTTCCAGTAACATTTGCTTATTAGGACTTAGTCCCACTGAATTCATGTTAGTCTTCCCTAGTCATAGCTTAAAACTAGCTGTTCCAGTGTAAGTAGCCAAACCAGCCTCTTAAGGACTGTTCAGGTCAAGAAGTTAAAACGGGTAAAACCTAGGTCCACTGTTCATTTACCATTCTAGGAACTTTAATCTTTCTTAAATTAGTTGTCATAAGCTGTTTTCAGTGAGTCTTAAGCTAAATTGAAGGTTTTTGGTGTTTTGAATAGAATAGTGGAAATTTAGAATCTCAACTGCTCAAACAAGCTTCTTATAAGCTTGTGCTCATTAAGCCCTCACTTCTGGAAGTTTTAGGTCCCTTCTAGTGCACAATAGTGATTTTCAATAGTTGGTTAGAATTCATTGACTCTTGCATCATTTTGGTCCAAGGTCTGCTCATCTTGCATAGCAGACTGCATTATTCTATATTTTGCTAGTTTCAGCAGTTTCTTTTGATTTTTAATTTCTTATATATAAGTTGTTAGAAGCTAATTTTTAATCTCAGTTATATTTTCCCTGCTTATCTATTATTCTATATTTTGTTATAGATTTTTAGAATTTATAATAACTGCTTTTGGTCAGCTTGAAAAGGGCACAATTTGCCCTGCAACACTGAGTTATCAGCAGTCTTTTGCTTATTTGCTCTGATCCTAGAGCTTATTTTCTAGTTCTTGTGGCTTTTTCAGTTTCATTTCATCTCATTGTTAGTTCATTAGTTTATCTCAGTAGCCTGTTAGCTTATTTATAGATTAACTAGCCATTAGATCCAAATCTTATGCTTATTTCTTTCAAAAAACCAGCTGAGCAGTCCTTGTAGCTTAATTCCATGCTTATTGTTGCTTTTCAGTAAAAGCCATAGTTTTAAGATATGCTTATTTTCATTTACTTGTTAAGTTTCAAAAAGAAAAACAACAAAAAAAATGTTTGCAAAAAATAGCATAACTGGGGTTCGAACCCCAGACCTCAGGTTCACACACACAACACCTTAACCAATCCGCCCTTGGGTCTTTTTCAGTATATACTTGCAAAGTTTAATTCTTAACCAACATTTCCATTTAAGCAGTTCGTACTTATTAGCTTTTTCCCAGCTTATTGAAATAAGCTGTGAACTTTTTTTACATTTTTCCTAGGATCAGTATTGTTTAAAGTATTTTTAGAAAAATTTTCAGATTTTTCTCTTTTAGTTTAGTATTTTTAATCATTTATTTTCTTTTAATTAGTATTTAATTCGTATTTAATTATTAAAAAGTCAAAAAAAAATATATATATAAATCTTTTTCCCAAAATTTTCTTTTATCATTTAGGATTTAGGAAAATTAATTTGGCATCCCTAGGGTTAATATTTCTTAGATTTCATGTTTTAGTCTCGCGTTTTCCCGGTTTTAATTACGTTATTTGTTTTCTTTGCGTTTTGCTAATATATGCTTTGTAGATTTATATGTATAAGTTTCCCTTAGCCTATTTATGCTTCCCGTAGTTGTAGGTTATTTAAATTTCATCAAAATCCAAAATCTCTCCATTTTCATATTTCAAACACGATTCACAAACCCGATCTCACAAATTCCATTCATCCTTCATCGGGGATAACGAATCGGGTTACACATACTTCACTTGTGTTTCCTTGGAAATAAATATGTGTTGATTCCATCGAATCAACCACCTGGTTGCAAACCTCTAGGTTGCAAATGGATTTTCATAAGGAAAATGAAGGTAGATGGAACTATTAAAAAGTTCAAGGCTAGACTAGTCATTCAGGGCTTTAAACAAAAGTCAGGGATAGACTACTTTGATACTTATGCCCCTGTGGCACGTATCAGTACCATAAGATTGCTGATTTCCTTGGCATCAATTCACAATCTGATTATTCATCAGATGTATGTGAAGACAGCTTTCTTGAATGGTGAATTAGATGTGGAGCTTTATATGAATTAACCTCAGGGCTTCATCATGCCTGGCAATGAAAACAAGGTGTGTAAACTGATTAAGTCTCTCTATGGACTGAAGCAGGCACCTAAGCAATGGCATCAAAAATTTGATGAAGTGGTTTTGTCAAATGGTTATCTTCTTAATCAAGCTGACAAATGTGTAAACAGCAAATTTGATGAATCTGGTAAAGGAGTCATCATATGCCTATATGTTGATGACATGCTGATCTTTGGCACTGGCCAAAATGAGGTTGACCTGACAAAAGAATTTTTGTCATCAAGGTTCTCCATGAAGGACATGGGGGAGGCTGATGTTTTCCTTGGTATAAGTATTAAACATGAAAGTAACAAAATTTCTATCTCTCAGTCTCATTACATTGAGAAGGTGTTGAGGAAATTTAATTACTTTGATTGTACTCCAGTGAGTACTCCTATGGATACAAGTGAGAAGCTGATGCCTAATACTGGTAAGGCTGTATCTCAACTTGAGTATTCTAGGGTGATTGGCTGCCTAATGTATACCATGCCTTGTACAAGACCTGATATTGGTTTTGCAGTGGGTAAACTGAGCAGGTATACTAGTAATCCTAGTGCTCATCACTGGCAAGCAGTTCAGAGGGTGCTGAAGTATCTGAAAAAGACTATGAATTATAGTCTCTCATATACTGGTTATCCTTTAGTATTAGAAGAGTACACTGATGCAAGTTGGATCAGTAACACTGAAGACAATTCGTCTACCATTGGCTGGGTATTCCTACTTGGTGGAGGTGCAATTTCTTGGGCATACAAGAAGCAAACTTGCATCACCAGTTCAACAATGGAATCTGAACTTGTAGCTTTAGCAGCTGCTGGTAAAGAAGCTGAATGGTTGAAAAACTTGCTTCTTGAGATTCCATTGTGGCCTAAACCTATAGCACGTATTTCTATCCATTGTGATAGTGCTGCTACATTGGCTAAGGCTTATAGCTAGATGTACAATGAGAAGTTTAGACACTTAGGTGTCAGACATAGCATGATTCGTGAGCTTATCATGAATGGGGTGGTATCTATAGAATTTGTTAGATCTCAACAAAATTTAGCTGATCACTTGACGAAGGGTTTGGCTAGAGACTTGGTTTTAAAGTCTGCTAAAGGGATGGGTTTAAGGACTAACTTAGTCACTGAATGCTAAGACACCCAACTCCCTCCTGAGAAAACTTGGGAGCTGAGTTCAATGTGGAAAACTGAACATTTAGTGGACTAGAGCACATGTTTTACAATCATCCCAAGGTTGTGCTCGGAACCTGTTGAAAAGGAGGATGAAGTCTTTACTTCTTGTAATATTTGTATACTTGGATTAGATGATGAGATGTTAGATGAATTTAGAGATAGAAAGAGATGAGAATGTGGGAGTTCTAGAGAGAGAGAGTGGAGAGAAAAATGTGTAGATTAGATTGAGAGAATGAGAAGCTCCAACCCTCTCCCTAGTGGAGAGGGGTATTTATAGTTACAACATATGGTGCCCCGAGTGGGCTGTAGAGTGAGCTGACAGAGGGTAAAGACCCGACCCACTCCACAAATACAACTTTAACTAAACTAATAATAATAATACTAAACTAATATTAATAAGCCTACGAGCTAACTGAATGCTAAATAGATACTCGGGGTGACCGAACCTTCATCTGAATATTTATATTCCTAACAATCTCCCCCTAAGGGAGGTCACCCCAAAAATAATATTCTGAATTCTAGCATTTTGTCTTCTGAATTTGTCTTCATAGCTCGTAGTCTTTGATTCTTCAATGTCTTGAAACTTTGTGCATTCAGCAGTTATCTTCTGATGACTGATCGGTTGTCTTGGATGATCTTTGAGAATTCTTCGAGTTTCTCATCCAACATTTGTCTTCAAGTCATCTTTCAGCAGTATGTTTCCATGTGATGTGATATTCTTAGAACCGACATGCTCACACTATTTAGAGTCATGATCTTTCAGCATCAGAGTTTGCAGAAGCTGTATTGAAGGTCTTTTAGTTTATCATGACTTCTTTGATTATAATGATGATGTAGTGTGAACATGTGGTGGTGGATTGGCATCTTTTCAGCAATCTGCTACAACCGCAATCAGCTGCAACTTCAATCAGCTACAACCGCAAACAGCTGCAACAGCAATCAGCTACAATCGCCAGATGTTCCTGCATACGACAGTTAGCAATAAAACGTCCGGTACTTACAGGTTCGGACTTCGAGATTGTTAACAGCATAGTATGAAAAACTCTCTCTAATCCTTACCAAGACCGTTCCTAAATCGAAAACCCACAGAGGGTTTTTTAAGATCTTACCGTAGTAAATCAACGATTAGGTGAGTCGCTGGAGATCACTCCACGACTGTAGACCGTTTGAAACCGTCGCAATCACTAAGCGTAATCCACAGGGAATTACCGAAGTGACCTGCTTTCAGGGCTGTTTGATGTTGACCCTGGCAGGAATTTCCATTCAATCATTGAGAATTACATTTGTAAATTCTCTCATAAATGTTCTGGCAGATTGCTAAGATCTGCGTAGGACTCATGAGTTTACAACTGGTGTCCTTAATGTTGAACAACCAGTGTAGAAATAATTTGTGTCCCTATGAGATCTTGTTATGTATCTCGTGGCTCTAGACTCGATAGTGCGTTTTGATTTAGTGAGCGGAGGCTGGAGAAAACTACCACCTTTTCAATATCATCTAACTCGGAGTGAGAGAGATGATAGAAATGTATTGATCTCCGTGACAAGTGAAACAAGAGTCCTTTGAGGGACCTTGAGTGGCTAGGGAGGGTTGTGCAGCGTATCACTGGGTCCATGATACTTTGTCTTCAATGCCAGCAATCAACTTAAGTGATTCTAACAGCATATGTATTGACCCGGTTTCTGCCTAAAGTGTAAGGAGGGCTTCTTTCTTTTCACCCTTTATCTTTACATTTCTTTTTCATTCTTCAACCCCTTTAGTGCTTACCGAGACTTCATAACTAGCACCTTGTTAGGTTTGTTCCAGTGCTAGCTCCATCTCAGTCGGCACTCTTCCCTTATTCACTTTTCTCCTTTTTTAATCATACCTAAGGACTTCTACACTAACTAGTGGATTGTCCCTGGGTAGATCCCTCCGGCTCTGGCGGGATCGTGGGAACTTGAGCCTAACCTTACCATCCTTATAACCCCATACATTAATTAAAATGGTTGGTCTTTGGTGTTCTTCCACAATTGCCAAACCAAATCCTTGAAAAATCTCTCAAAGTGTTCATGATTATAAAACACATTTTGTTAACACTTTGAGAGTTTTATGTTTTTCAAATGCTCCCCCTCAACATGTGCTCGAGTGATTGTTTTATAAATTTGCACATGTTAGGTAGAGCTCGCACTTTTTGAATTGATCAACTTTCAGTGAACATGACCGATTCGAGACACGCTTACATCACTGGTTAGACCAGCTTGAAATTATTACCCGTCCTGGTCAAGTTCACAGAAAGTATCTCGAAACGGTACACTCTACTCAGACACATCCTTTTCAAGACACGCTTACATCACTGGTTAGACCAGCTTGAAATTATTACCCGGCCAGGATATGTCCTTTCGATCAATGACAGTTTTGTTTCGTCAATTCTTTGGTGAAGTCTGAGTCACGCTCAAATGAGATGCCAAATCCTTTTTGTTTCAACAAACCATTTGCTCCCCCTCAATATGTGCATTGATATACAAAAGAGTTTAGCACATATAGGAGAGCTTACATTTACGTTCAAAACATCACATTTTATCAGATTTCATATTTAAATCACATTCTCTCCCTCGATCAAAAATTTCAGACCATTTGAGATTTGTGATCCCAATTAATTTAAATAAGTTAGAAAATGTGGGAGAAAATGTGTCCGATTTAATGTAGTCTGATGATAAGACATACAATGCTCCCCCTTAATCTAAGAGGGAGATTCACTGCTTGTTTTGCACAAAGTGACATTTATGACACGAATGATATTGACCTTTTTAGCACAGATGATGTGATCATCCGCTTCTTTGAGGGAGTCATTGGTCAACATCGATTATCCATCGACCAACAAATCTTTCCAAGTATTGTTGATCCCCACTTGGCGAGATCCGAGTAAGTACTGCTTTGTTGAAATGATGGTGGTGGAGGTGAAGACAGTGTTGATGTTGTTGTTGTTGCCGATGTTGTTGTTGAGGTGAATTCTGAGCCACTCAATAGAGTTTGAACGTCTGATCAAATGGTTTGAGCGGGAACTGGCACATTCATTTTGGCTATGGAATCTGCATAAGAATATCAACACAGATATACATATATACAGATACACTATTCCTTAATAGCTAACACATAGCATCTTGCCACATTATAATACCAAGTTCATATTATAATCAAACCACAATCAGGAAATACATCAAACCACTATCTAGCATGAAGAGCAATTAGCAATCATAAACATGGCAATTCACTCATATTTCGACATTCAATTCAGGACCTTAGGGACATGATTCTAACATGATAACTATATACCTAAGCGAATCCTGAGAACATATGCACTATATCAACAACAATTGAGCAGCAATCGACTACCAAGAGTCACACAACATTTGAAACTCATTCATTCAGATCATACAAATGTCATTGGAGTATTCAAAAATATCAAACACAACTGGTTTTTCTAACTTCTTTTAGGTTTTGAGTCTTAAGGTGTTTAGGGGATTATACGAGGATTCCAAAGTAACACAAATGAACCTTCTAGATACATAAAGCTAGGAAACTATAAGCAAATTGCACATAATGTCCTAAACTTTCTAGCAACTAACACATTTGGCCATTTGATATAAAGATTTAGCAAGATCCTCTTCAACTAATAACCCATTAACTACAAAACCATTTCTAACAAGTATGAGTAAACCAAGAAACCCGTTTGATGATATAAAATTTGAATTCACTCTCCCCCTCAATCAATGACCCGTATTCTAGTAAAATATTTGTAGTCGTTGATTGAGTGACAAATTTTATGCACAATCCAAGTCTAAAAGAATTTCAAGCAACACAAAATCACCAAGTGTCTTACAAATAATTTTCAGAAGAATCACAGAATGAAAACTATTTGTATACAAAGAAGATTTCTCTTATTTTTCAAGAAATGATGCACTGAAACGTACATCAGATCGAAGAAACATGGATATAAAGTAATCCATGCCCAGGTGAACATCACCCAGTTGGAGGAACAGCCGTCTTTTTGGCGACGTGCTTTCCCCAGTTTGAAGCGCGGGTTGCTATCTAAAGTAATAGCAAGCCATTTAGACATGTTTTAACCATCCATTTTAACTTCTGCTCGAGCTTCATTTAAAGACCCGTGCCATTATTGAATGACATTTCTAAGTCCGTAAATGTTATCGATAAACAGAAGACATGCCTAGGTGAAACTATTTTTGGTATTTTCTATTTTTTTTTTAATTTTTATGGTTTTTCTGGTTTTACGTTTCTCTATTTACAATTAGCAGGTTTTCAATATAACTATTTACAAATTGGTATAATATATGAACAAACTATATTATTCAGTTTAAGACAATGATGACATGAATACCAAAATGAGGATACGTTCAGCATGTGGTAGAAATCTGAAGTCATCAACTCTTAAACTTTCACCACCAAAGCTTTCAAGGCTCCAAAATAATCGTCTGAGCTTGAGCTTTCTCAATGTGAAGCTTTAATAGCTTCCCCCCAAACCGACAATCTTCCTTTTGAGCAGTTTCAAAGCTCTCTTTCAAGCTTACGAAAGGTAAGTGTACAGCGAAAACCGTAGCAAACCCCATTAAATATTGCTGCTCCTTTTAAGAATAACCGTTGAGATTCTTCGATCGGGGGATCATCAAGTAGATCAGCAACGAATCATCTCACACTTGAATAATTCTTCTCACATTTCTTCCCGCTGAAGCCTGAAGTAATGCATGCCAAGAGTATCCAGAGACCACTTCCCCCAAGTAATTGAAGAGATGCAGCCAGTCTCGATATATGAAGCCCAAAAACCCGAAGTACACACTCAATCCCATTAATGAAGTCGACAAAGCATCTTCAAGATCAATTAAGACCCGAAAATCCCCTTATCTCCTTTCAGGACATTGCAGATAAGAATTGTTACACCAAATTCAGCTAAGTTCCGAGTGTAAGCAATTTATCCCGTATGTAGTCGACATGATAACACCAAGACAGTACCATAACAGCTACTGAGTACCGGATGTACACATTTCCTTCAATAGGATACCGACTAACCATAGGAACCATCATACAATTATGTACCCCTTTTATCATTAGAAACTGACATTCTCTTCCCATACATAGTTGGAATGATACACCAGAAGGAACGAGTTAGAACACTGATTTTCTCTGCGGTTATGACATTTGTCTTCCCGAAATAATCTTCAATTGAGAAGAAGTATAAAGCTCATCATGTGTACTCATTGTGCATTCAGATGTATGTCTCCTTCCCCCTTGCTGGTTTTGATACCTCAGAATCAGCAACACATTTTACGAACATATTCTTGAAATCTTGTGAGAAGAACAAATTAGGCTCAAGTAGATCAAGTGAGAATTAACTGTTGCCGAAACCGTCTCTGATTATCTTTATCAACCCTTAAGTAGGCTATTCGAAGTGATAACTGATGGAGCAAACACGATACACCAAACTTGAACCTGAA
This sequence comes from Artemisia tridentata subsp. tridentata, assembly GCA_021014915.2. Taxonomy (NCBI): domain Eukaryota; kingdom Viridiplantae; phylum Streptophyta; class Magnoliopsida; order Asterales; family Asteraceae; genus Artemisia; species Artemisia tridentata. Next base: position 148,307,428 of record CP139509.1, read on the forward strand.
GATAGAATTCCCCATTCTTGTGACTTACGCGTGCACTAATGTTGGAAGAATGGTGTAGAGAATTAGTGCTCCAAGCAAATCTCTAAGTACTCAATACCCAACCAAGGTATGAGACATTAACACCTCTTACGATTATCCACAACGTCATCGGCGTGTGACACTGAGTACTACAACGTAACTCCTTTAAGTGATAGTTACCCCGACTGCTGGTAACTAGATAACCTAAGTCTTCAACTTAAATCTTAAGCACGAGCAAGTTATCATTGAAGGTCATGCATCCAACCAACCCCGACTTCAAGATAGAGTAAGATCACGCCTTTGAGAAAGTCAACTTCAACCCCAAATAAGCATATGAGGTTGATCCACTGTTCACACTTCTCCCCCTCAAAAATTGCATTCGAAATTGCATCTGATGGAAGTAGATCCACTTGATGTCTGAATGCGCATGGAGCAAGTATGAAGCCTTTAGATAAGAGTAGTCAGAAACAAGAATATTCGTATGACCATTTCTCAACTCTCAATCACCATGTAGTTTATTCACCCTTCTCCCCCTCAAAAATTGCATATGACGACCAACTGCCATTTTTGATAGACCAGGTGAATAAGAATACACTCCAATGTACGTTTATCCCCTTGATGACTGAGTGAGCATGAGAAGAGCATGAAGCTGGATGAGAATGGTCATAAATAAGAAGATTCCTCTTCTTCCGAAGATAAAGTGCACTCAAGCGTACGCCTTTCTTTTCTTTGATGAACGAGGCCTGAAGAGATGTCAGCAGACGTCGTTGTCGATGAGGAACGAGGCCTGAACTGATGTGTTCATACGTCATAGTCAATGAAGAACGAGGCCTGAACTGATGTGAACAGACGTCATTGTCGTTGAAGAACGAGGCCTGAACTGATTTGAACAGACATCATTGTCGTTGATGTTCATCAAGCTTGAATTGTTTGAACCCTACATCATGAGATATCACTCTTTTCGGCACCCAAACTCTGAGTCTTTCCTTAATACAAGGCCTGAGCGATGTACCTGCACTTAAGTAAAGACTTCCTGCATTGACATTAAGAGTTTGTTTGCATTTATATGGGTTAGTGTTATCAGCATTTAGACCATTTGGGGTTTTACTGTCAACCTTGGTTTCGCACTTAGTGAACATCTTTCGAATAGGTATCCATCTAAGACCAACAATCTTAAAAGTTCTACCCGTCGGTATCCACCTAAGGCAAGATCTAGGAGTGTTTGGTTTCTCATGCACAGTGAAAGACTTGTTTAGAGAAGACCTTTGTTCTGCATCAATCTGCCTATCAGGTTTCTTAATACCCCTCTTTGGTTCTACGGGTTTGTTGTTGTTTCTAGTCTTAGAGGTTTGAACCTTAGCACGAGCATTCAGTTCCTTCAGGATTTTTTCTCATACAAACATCATGGGTTGCATTAAAAACACATTTCTGACACGTCGAGCAAACAAAGTGTTTGGAATCAGAAAAAGATCTAGGGTTCTTAGAGTGGTCAGCTACGGGAATTGCCTTAATTGGCACGCAACTACTCTTAGAAACAGGCAAATTCCTAGTCTTTTCATGTGTGTTTTTCTTAGCGTCCACTAGGTTTTGATTCAGAACAATGTCTTTAATTCTAACATGTTCCTTTGGTGTCACAAGTGGCACACGTGTTGAACTAATCCTAGAAGAACTAGATGCACTCATGTGATGTGGTTTAGCAACAGCATATTCCTTTTCACTAGGTCTAGACTGTGAAGTGACTGGTTTTGACAAAACTTTTTCCGCATCAACTTGGGAGGCAAACCGTGTTTTTGCAAACTTTGGTCATTCAGATTTAAACGCAGTCAGTTGTCTAACAACTGATTGGTTCCTAAGTGGTGGTTTCCCCAAGATTGATGGTTTTGCAAACTTAGTGTTCACACCATTTTCATTCAATTTTCTCAATTCGTTTTTCAACGATGCAATCGCAAAACCCTTTTCCTGAAGTTGAGCCTTGAATTCATCATTTTTGGCAATCAAAGAGGTAGTTTGCTCTACATTCTTAGTTTTCGTTTCTTTGATTGTCTCACACAATTCTTTGCAATGAATTTTCAAAGACTCATTTTCCTTAAACAATTCAGTCACTTTACGATCTAATTCTGCATTATTTGTTGCAATAACATCATTGTCATGTTTAGTCTTAACTTCATTGCATATGTCACGCATCTCAGCCAATCTGTTTTTCAGGTTTTTGATCGTTAAGTTTTTGGCTTCTAGCTGAGCTTTCAAATCATTTATCATAAAAAATTCACGGAATTCAGGGAATTACGGGTTTTTACATGGTAGTTTATTTTGAAGACTTTCTTTCTTTTGTTGCATTGAGATTTCAAGATCAATACAATGTTTTTCAAGCTGTAAAAATCTTTTTGAAAGTTCATTATAAACATCCTTTTCAACCATATCATTTGATTTGAAAAACTCAGCCGTAGGCCAAGCACTTGACGCATCATCATGTTCAGCATCCTGATCAATCTCTCCCCCTTATGACTCATATTTGATGAATCAGAGGTGATATTGCTATCAGTCTTTTCCATCAGATATGTGTCATAAGTAGGTCTAAATTGATCAGTATGTTGTTGTTCATTAGAAAGAACATTATCTTGATAAAACTGATGTACCATGGCAGACTGTGCTTGGTGATTTACAGATACGTAGGCTGCATTCTCACATATTGTGGAATTACCTCCTGTGCTGTCACCATCATCAAACTTGTCTGATCTTGTTCCATTCCCAATTTGTTTAGCCCTTTCATCAATGAACCCATTAACATTACTCATCAATTGTAGCAATGTTGTTCTGAACATGGCAACCTCAATTCCAGTGTAGTTAGCAAAACACCCTTTTGTCATTTAACTGTCATAATCATAGTCCACAGTGTATTGCGAATCCATGAACGCCTGGAGTTGGTTGTTGATCACACTGAAAGCGGCTCTGGATCTGGCTTCAGAAAATTCTTCTTTGTCAAGCTGTTGTTCAAGTTGATCCAAATATAGAGTCATTTTGACTGTGAAAACATGAACATCTTGTCCAAAGAGTGTTGTGAAAGCCCGTGAGTAACCCATTACGTATTCAGGTTTTTCAAACAGAACCTTGAGATGTGAATGAAGTAGACGAAAACATTCAATGTGACTTTTCTTTGCATTAAGCACCATAAGTGACTGATGAAACTCTTTCTCTTGTGAATTCGGGCACGAAGATTCCACAGTAGTATTATCAGAATCACCCACGTTTATTTGTTGTACAAAACTGTAAATCTTTTGTTTATCATATGTGTCGTACAACTTGAGTACCTCAGATATGAATGAATCTGAAGTAGTAGTCATGACGTAAACTTGCACGGGATTTTACAATTCTATGATTTAAACCGAGAAATAGATTCTTTCGCGGGATTTTACAAAAATCAAGAATAGACCGTGAAATGATAATGATAACGTGATTGTGTGTTGAGGGTGATGATTGGTTGTTAGACTTGGTGAACTGTTGTTTGATTTTGGTTGAAAGGGTTTAAGTGAATCTAAATAACCACCGTGGTTATATCCAATAAACTCGAGAATATCTAATAACTAGCACGGTAGTTATATCCAACAAACCCGAAAAATTTCACCCAAGATTAAAAAAATACTCTCGGATAATTGAAGCTCAATCGAAATTGTTGAGCAAAATTATACCACGAATATTAATGAAAATTTTTTCCTTGTGAAAGCAATATTCATCCTTCTATTTACCACAAGATGTCATGTATATGTGCAAGACAAGAAAGCCCAGTGATATATTTTGGAAGCCCAATGTACACCAATTACACGGCCCAATGAATTATCCGGTTAAGGCCCGATCCTACACCAATTAATCCTAATCCTTCGGTGTATAAGAAATACCCTAACCACTCTTATCTATTCACAACTAACCCTAATCACCAAATAAATCCGCCCCCTTCACTCTACACAACCATCAATAATCAGTCACCAACTAACTCAAACCCTAATCAATCCCTTTTATCAACAGATCCAGTCAATCACTCGATGCTCCTTCTTATATATCACCTTTCACGTTTAATCAAGGCTCAAATGTTATAACTTATAAGCACAGCCGAACACCACTTTTTCTTGTTTCAATTTTGAAGAACACACAAAACACTCATGGCTTCAAGATCTTATGAATGGCCTCGGGTAAAGTTCTTGTTGTTTTCAGTTTATGTCAAACAGAAATTAACAGAGATTCTTTCTTTTTCTTTGTAAATCAGTGATGAAATGGAGGTGAGGTCGAGTAGGTTTGTTGTTGTCGAGTGGGGAAGATGTAGGTTAGATGATGTGGTTGTAATTTGTTAGCAGAGATTGTGAGACGATTCGAATAGAAGAGAGATTGGTTGTTGATGTTAGATTAACCCAATTCGAGATGTTGTAAGATTTTGTTGTTGAAACCTCAAATGGGTTTGTTGTTGTAATATGGTTTGTAGTGAGTGAAGAGTAAAAATGAATTTGTTATGTTGATTTGGATTTTCTTAGTACTGCTTTTCTTCTTCTTTTACGTTGAATTTGTTTTAGTTTAGGATTGAGATTAGTTGTTGATTGTTGGGTTGTTGATTATATGCTGAGATAGTCTATCTTTAAAGATACAAATCGCAACACATAAAGTGCAGAAAAATCACTGGAACACAAGTCGCTAGACCAGACAAATCGCTAGAACACAAATCACTGCTTCCACAAACCGACAAGTCTGACAAGTCGCTAATCACTAAGGACAAACCGATCGCTTTCTAGTGTTTTGTCGTTTTTTGCCAAATCCGGTAATGGGCCAAATCGCAACTTCGAGAAACCACATAACGCTACTTTTGTTGGGATTTTATAATCAAGTTAACCATTAACTACGAGTACGCAGCGGATAATGGATCTAGTTTACAATTATAGTTAACACATATAATAAACAAACAAAGAATAAAAGGGAACAAGAAAACTAACCCTCGTCGACACCCGCAAAAGAAACTAATAGTGGTTAAAATACCACCTCTACGGTTGCTCACACAAACACGTCAAACAAATACGCCCGGAGTGCTAGCCGTGTACCACGTAAACCCAAACACCAAGTGTTATTGCTCAAAACCGAATCAAAACCAAAACAGCCCAAATTCCTTTGCTGTCCGATATCCACAGTGCTGTCCAAGATCTGAAATCCTTTGTTGTCCGATGATGCGGTGCGATGTGTCGTTGCGGTTTAGCAGTATTAATGCCTACTCAAGTTTTAAATTTATATTTAGCCGACTTATCAATAACACACACACTTAACGAGCAGTGTACCTGGTCAGTATGGATATAATGGTAAGTAGAGTGTCGATCACTAAGAGTGGAACGTATTATCTAGTTATTCTAATCAGTATTTTAATATATTAAGTTAGTTATACAACCTATTCTAACGCAAGGGGGTTCAGCCTGAGAGACTGGCACGATTTGGTTGCAATTAAATAATAAACTAAACCAATAGGCACGAATCAGCGAATAGCACACACGTACACAGATAAATACTCGAGACAATAAGAAGATCTGTCCTGATAGATAAGTAGTTTGTCACTTGTTTTATTGCTAGTTTTATATGAAGTGTATAGTTCGATGCAACGCACCGAGATTAAGTCCTTTCTCGTTGGTTCTAATCTTATCGGCGAGTAAACCCTTAATGATTACTTATGACTATCCCATTTATCTTTCTTCCTACTTTTCTACAGACGATAGAATGCATAGGCGATCTAATAAATAGGCGAGGGCAGAGGCATGGCGACCCGATCAACGCTCAGCTAGACACAGAGGTTGTCAATGCACTAATAAAAGTCACCAAAGACATCAACATATAAACTTTAATTAATGAGAAAGCAGTTTTAAGGGAGTGCAATCTTTCCGTTGTCACATTACACAAGCCACCAATCTTGATGAATTAAAGTTTACTAACACAATAAAACAAAACTACTTAATGAATTAAACACATGCAACACCTTCTTACAGCTCTTGTATCTTCGTTTTGGGTGTGTCTTGTGCTGCATATTCGTCTGAATTCGTCCTAGGTTTCTGTACTTCGGTCTTCTGTCGAACCTCGGAACTTTTTTACTCGTCTGGTCTTTGGGGTATTTATAGTTTCTGTCTGAGGGTAAGATGCAGCGCATCTAGTAAGTAGATGCGGCGCATTGACTTAACTTCGCGTGGGGTCCAAGATTATAATATTCAGGAATATTCGTACACCGCCAGAAGATGCGGCGTAACTCCATAAGTAGATGCGGCGCATGTCCTCTTGTATCTTGGATCGTATCTGGTGAAATCTGGATAGTGATGCGCCGTATGTGATAAGCAAGATGCGGCGCATCTGGAGCAGAATGTCTTGATCTTGTACATTTCAGTAGACTCTTAACTTCTTGCATGTTTTGCTCGATAATAAGTCCAAAATCGCCAAGTTTCACCAAATGCTTGTTTTTACCTGAGAATTACAAAAGTAAACGATTAAGTATCAATCCTCATTCATAATATAATAAAACAAGTCAAATAATTAGGATAAATGATAGTAATAAAATGTACTTATTTGAGTTCATCAAATATCCCCCCACTTGAACTTTACTTGTCCCCAAGTAAACCTTAGAATTAATCTTATGAAAATGTATCCTAAAAGATATTAGGATTTATTTTTATATTTAAGCATGTATTCATTTTTGCCATAATCACACAACCAAACACTTAACGAATTAGAAGTAAAATAAAATAATTTGATAAAAGCAAATCTAATCGTTTAACTGTCCAGTCGTGACGAATATTCTATCATAAGCTTGGCAAGTATACACATCTCCCCCACTAAAGCCAAGGAATAACAAGTCTAAAGCGGTAAAAAGGGTTTTTAGGCTTAAAGGGTTAATTTTTCTCCTTAATCTCTATCGATCTCAAATTCCAGAAAAGGCGACAAAATCACAAATACATGATCGAATCCACGAACACGATACTTGCAATTGCTCAAATCCTTAACTCGAATAGGCTAAAGATAGGACCAAGTAATTTTTACCAATAATATTATATCAAAAAGGGCGACAAAATCATAAATACATAGTCGAATCCACGACTACGATACTTAAGATTGCTCAAATCCCTAATCTCAATAAATCAAAGGTTTGGATCAAGAATAATATAGGGTATGGATAATATTTGGGATACAAATTGGTGTAAAATAAAAAATAAACAAAACAGATAAATTAAAATCCTAAGTGTGGTTAATCACTATCCCAACCATCCCATGAATAAGACTCATATCATTGAATAACTCACGCTTTAACACTTGAAACACACGCTTTAGGTAAAAACGAATTATACTCAACAAGATCTTAATCAAAGAATAAACCTTAGTTGGCGTTCCCATAACTGCCAACTCCCATTCAATCCATAGATATAATATACAACAATTAGTGGTGATATCGACCACTTACATAACTTTACATCGTTGGTTAAAACAAACATCCAACTTTCTTCATTTTTCTTTTTCTTTTCTTATTTTTTCGATTTTTTTTTTTTTTTTTTTTTTTTTTTTTTTTTTTTTTTAAATACTAACATAAACATAGATGTGTAAAATTTCACCACATCACTATAATGATAATTCTGGATAATTTTTCCATACTTTTCATACTTCAGAAATAACGGTAATAGTGAAAGTAGTAAACACACGAAAAATAAACTCAAAGATATACAATATTTACTTTCACTCCAATTGCATTGTGCAATTTCCCGACCTAACCATAGATAATGAATTACGCACGCGAACACAGGTAATGTAAGGAAACACACTTTGCCTAAAGCAAATTAACCAACCACGGATTTTAATCTATAGGGTAGGCTAAGGTGTAAGGGTGTAACGAAACATTTTAACAAAGGTGTAAGAAACGAAAGGAATGGCTCTGAGTGTTTTTCTAGGGGTATCTTACTCTAAAAGTGAGAGTAACAAAAGGGTTTATACGGGGGTTAACTAACCAGTGTAGTTAGCTAATAACACATAACATATAAGGCTATTTGGGTGTAATCCTAGAAATTTTACCAATTTAGACAAGTTATTCCAATTATATAAATAATACTTATTATGGTGGTCTCGAATAGTATACAAGCCAAGTTCTAAAGTTTACAAGTCACCGGCACACTCATAGATTTGTGAATTTTGAAAAATCACAATTTTTGAAAATAACGTCATGTGTGCAGCTATGCAACTTAGACTTTAAACAAAAACATGCTAAAAAAAAATTTTAATTTTGATATATTAAGCACATTTTAAGCATATTTTGAAAAGTTTAGGACAAGTAAGTGTTAAGTGTTCTAATTCTCCAATCCCCCACTTAAGTTAAACAACGTCCTCGTTGTTTGTATAAAAGGTTAAAAACTGAAATTAAAAGAATTAGAACAGAAAAACTCCCCTGAGATTTGCTCGGTATGATCCTCCATTTGTATAAGAGCAAAAATCATCTTTCTTGTGGATTAGAACGTTTAAGCTTCATAATAGATGTATCCACGGGAAATGCAGGAATCTATAATACCACCAAGGCTTTAAAACACACCTAAGTTAAGAAAGGTTCAAACTTGCATAATACATTAGTAGTTAGTTAAAATAAAACATAAAAATTAAAATGAAAATCATCAGGTCAGTCGATGCGCCGTATCTTATGGAAGAAGATACGCCGTATCAGAGCCTGGAATAAGTACGGATCAGAATAGAAGATGCGCCGCATCCTTAACCAGGGATGCGCCGCATTAAAATAAACTGATAAAAAGTTTTAAAGTCGAAAATAAAAAATGCAGAAAAAATAAAGTAAGATATGACCTGTGCAGGAGATGCGTCGCATCTCAGGATTGAGATGCGCCGTATCCTCTGCGGCCTGACTGACTCGACACAAAAACAGAATAATAAAAAGATAAATCCGGGTTGTCTCCCGGTAAGCACTTGTCTTTATTCCAGAGTCTTCAAGTTAGACTCACGTTCAGCTCATCAATTAGTCCTTGTCACGGTCCATCCTTCTTCCTTCATCCGAAAGATGTTCCCGTATAGCTTGGCGACGTTTTCTTCCGTTCGGCTTAATCTTCTATAACTCTTGGTCTTTGTCGCAACATATTCCTCCTCTGGTCCCAAAGAGTATTTGATGATTTTAAATTTTTCAGAAATAATCATGGGTGGCTCATTATAAGGGATCCCAAGTAGTTGACACTTTCTTTTGGTGAATTCTTCCTCGTCTTCATCAACAAACTTAAAATAAGGATCCTTAATCAAATAGTCATCTATTTCATCAATTAATGACTTATTGTTATCATCATCTTGAATTGCCTCCCACTCTCTTTCCAATTCCCATTGTAGCCGCCGACTAAGCTTCGTGTAATCATCAAATTGTTCATGCACCCATTCCCAGAAAGTAGTATTTGATGTCCCTTTAAGTCCTTTCAAGTATTCAATCCTACCCTTTTCTTGCAAAGCCTCCGCTTTTTGTGGGCAGTCTTCAACATTATCGTACCACTCATAATCTTCAAAGGTTACATCGTTTCCAACCCGTTTCATCCCAATTATACTTCCCCCATTACAGGTTCCGTCACTCTTATAATCACAGGTCGGCCAAACACTACTTCCATCCTTGAAAACGAAAGGTGTACAGGTGTGATTAATGTGCTCAAATTCCCATGGTTTATCCTAAACCCATGGTATTTGGTCATTCCATTCGTAGTACCAGGTGTTTTTGAAATCATCATAAGTCTTGAATCCTGGTAGATCTCCAGTTAGCACATCATCGTCGACTCGAAGAATGTAGTTAAATTCCTTGAATTGCTTGCACAAGGGTGTCTCATAATCGAACACGTCAATGTCTATTCTGAATAATTCTTCAATGCCCTCATTGATTGTTGAATCATGAAGTGACGACCCGTAGTCGCTCTCTACTTCTTCGTCTTCACCTCTCATCCAATATACCCATAACGCATCCTTAGTAGCTCGATCCATGCTCTTATGGTTATTGAACTTACTAGCCAACCAATCTGAAAAATCAACATCGTTAGGATCGTGGTTAACGTCAAAGCAAGTCTTTCCAATCATTTTCCTCTTTATCTCTATGAACTCGTTAAATTGCTCCCTAAAACTCCATGTCAACCATGAAGTCATAATCCGCTTGACTTCATTTGCAGGGGCAAATTTTGGACTACCATATTTAAGTTCAAGCCAATCATTGAGGGAGAGGTCCATCAATCTTACCAACCTGCCATGAAATAGTAACTCCGCCACAGCATAAATTCTTTCATCGTCCAGATAGTTCTCATTTAATCCCCAGTACTGTTCGGAATAAGGCATGTAAGAGATTTGGGTATTGCCTCCACCACAGCTTTTGTTGCTTGAGTCCATGTATGCAAGATAGAATTTCCCATCATCTTCTTCGATAGTAGTCCAAGCCAATCCTTTGGATTCAATGATAGGCCATAAGAGCGACAATTCATCTCCAGTGTACCTCACAAATACATCATAAGAGAATACCCCTTTGTCAATGTTGCATAAACGCATGAATTCCTTAAAAGCAGCTTCAAGAGGGGTCTCCCAAGAGAATAAATCCGTATCAATCTCGAGTACATTGAAGTTGACATTTTCATAAACTTCCATGGATGAGTTCGAAAGCAAGAATTCCATAGCAAGATATCCGTTCTTCGACATATCTTCCATAGCAAAATCTGTCATCACAAGTAAAATCATCAGTAGGATTTGTTCGCTATAAAAGAAATTAATGAATATAGAAACGGATATAAGAATAAAAATAACTGATATCTGCAGACGATGCGCCGTATCCAAAAAGTTGGATACGCCGTATCTTATAATCGTTAAAATTAAATCAGACTTTTATTCTGAAAATAGATACGCCGCTTAGAAATTTGAATGCCCGTATCAATTTTAATAATCAAAAATCGATATTTATTTAAAATTAAATGCGTCGTATTAACAAAAGTTAATGCGCTGTATTTTCGTTACGTTTCAAAATATAAGATTTTTGATTCAGAAGATACGCCGTATCGACAGATATCGATGCGTCGTATCTGTTTAATAATTCGAAAACTGTTTTTAATTAAAATAATAGATACGCCGTATCTGCTAAAGCAGATGCGTCGTATGGCGTTAACGTTTAGAAATTTTTTTTTTATCAAAAACAGATACGCCGTATCTTGGGGAAAAGATGCGTCGTATCGAATTAATTAAACGCGTTGTATTTTATAAAAATTAAACGCAATACGCCGTATCTGAGAGATCAGATGCGCCGTATCGTTCGATTTAGCTCAGTACAACGATAGCAGTATGCAGAAAATACGAAAAATAAAAACAAATAAAAACAGAAACAAAAATAAACACAAATAAAACAAATAACACACAAAAACAGAAAATATGCAAAATAATACAATGAATGCAAATTAATCTAATACACAACAGAATTAGCGGTTAGATAAAAAAAAAATTAAAAACCTAATTAAAATACTAATCAAATTAACAGATAATAACAATTCACTCCCCGGCAGCGGCGCCAAAAACTTGATGCGGTGCGATGTGTCGTTGCGGTTTAGCAGTATTAATGCTACTCAAGTTTTAAATTTATATTTAGCCGACTTATCAATAACACACACACTTAACGAGCAGTGTACCTGGTCAGTATGAATATAATGGTAAGTAGAGTGTCGATCACTAAGAGTGGAACGTATTATCTAGTTATTCTAATCAGTATTTTAATATATTAAGTTAGCTATACAACCTATTCTAACGCAAGGGGGTTTAGCCTGAGAGACTGGCACGATTTGGTTGCAATTAAATAATAAACTAAACCAATAGGCACGAATCAGCGAATAGCACACACGTACACAGATAAATACTCGAGACAATAAGAAGATCTGTCCTGATAGATAAGTAGTTTGTCACTTGTTTTATTGCTAGTTTTATATGAAGTGTATAGTTCGATGCAACGCACCGAGATTAAGTCATTTCTCGTTGGTTCTAATCTTATCGGCGAGTAAACCCTTAATGATTACTTATGACTATCCTATTTATCTTTCTTCCTACTTTTCTACAGACGATAGAATGCATAGGCGATCTAATAAATAGGCGAGGGCAGAGGCATGGCGACCGATCAACGCTCAGCTAGACACAGAGGTTATCAATGCACTAATAAAAGTCACCAAAGACATCAACATATAAACTTTAATTAATGATAAAGCAGTTTTAAGGGAGTGCAATCTTTCCGTTGTCACATTACACAAGCCACCAATCTTGATGAATTAAAGTTTACTAACACAATAAAACAAAACTAATTAATGAATTAAACACATGCAGCACCTTCTTACAGCTCTTGTATCTTCGTTTTGGGTGTGTCTTGTGCTGCCTATTCGTCTGAATTCGTCCTAGGTTTCTGTGCTTCGGTCTTCTGTCGAACTTCGAAAATTTTTTACTCGTCTGGTCTTTGGGGTATTTATAGTTTCTGTCTGAGGGTAAGATGCGGCGCATCTAGTAAGTAGATGCGGCGCATTGACTTAACTTCGCGTGGGGTCCAAGATTATAATATTCAGGAATATTCGTACACCGCCAGAAGATGCGGCGTAACTCCATAAGTAGATGCGGCGCATGTCCTCTTGTATCTTGGATCGTATCTGGTGAAATCTGGATAGTGATGCGCCGTATGTGATAAGCAAGATGCGGCGCATCTGGAGCAGAATGTCTTGATCTTGTACATTTCAGTAGACTCTTGACTTCTTGCATGTTTTGCTCCATAATAAGTCCAAAATCGCCAAGTTTCACCAAATGCTTGTTTTTACCTGAGAATTACAAAAGTAAACGATTAAGTATTAATCCTCATTCATAATATAATAAAACAAGTCAAATAATTAGGATAAATGATAGTAATAAAATGTACTTATTTGAGTTCATCATCCGATATCGGACAACACTGAGTTTGGTCTGTTCCTTCTTTTCAATCCGAGAACGCACAGAAGCTGTGCTAAAAGCTTCTGCAGCTTAACGTGACAGTTGGGACTTATGAACTACGAATCCTAATGCTTATTAAGAAGCAATAGGATTAAATTAAACCTATTAAACCGACTTGGATTAACTAGAATGCAAGTAATAGGAGATTAAGTGAGATCCGATTAAAACAAGAACCCTAGAGAAGACTTGAATTAATCGGTTGAGAAGGAAAGAAGGTTTCTGTGATTGTTGCTGTGAATTTTCGTCCATGAGGAGCTGGGTATGAGAGGGTTTATATAGCCTATCAACCCTAGCTCAAGATAAGCTTCAAAGTAACCTTTTAGGCTTATCCCAAACACTCCTAAACATATCACAATTCTCCTCCTCAACCTTATCACTTCGAAATGAACCTAGACATCTTTACTCCCCTTCCAGAACCTTCAATAGATCCGGCTATAAGGTTTTAGGACAAGCAAATATCATGTCTAGTTCATATTGTGTCCAAACGGGTCATTTTGAGCTTTACATGAAAACGTATTCTAATGTTCAATGTGTGTGCCCCCAATAGGCTCACACACCTTTAGTCGTATTCAACTCTCACATTCCAACAGCTCCCACTTGGGAGTTGGAGTAGCAGATAGCACAAATACCAACGACGGAAACGTCTAGCAACGCTCTCACTCGCTATTTAAACTAAAGGTGTCTGAGATGTAGTTTCATAAATCATTCTCAGTAGCATGGTCATTTATGTCTTGCTTTCATCATCCTTTGTTATAGATACCGTTAAACCATGGATATGGATCCTAACTCATTCCATATAGTTTAACCATTTAGATTCTCGTTATAGAATTTTAATTAGATATACCAAATGTAACCAAGAATCATCTTGCATTACCCTTTGGGTTCGGCCGAACAGTTATCTGATTAATTCTGGAGAGGGCCCATGGTATCTTTCTGCACATATCAAGTGGAGTAACAAATCCTTTGTTGACTACAAGTGTTGTGGATGCTGCTTCACATCACTCCGAAAAATAGCTTTTATAACTACCTTATTCAGGACAGCGTTTGGCATATAATTACAAAAGTGATATCCACACATAACAGAACTTGCTTGTATCTCAAGTCTAAGGATGACTTAATAAACCATTTCAACATTTTACTCATGACAAGGATCCAAAAGTAAATGTTTGAAAGTTGGGGTATCCAATATGCATCCTTTGTGAATACATGTGAGTTTGGCGGGAACAATCCACATTCTCATAGAATATAACCAACACTCACATTTGCCTTGCATAACAATATTCCCATATTGTTAACCGACAATGGACATTTTTTAGAATGATAAAATCATTCAAGGATTAAACATGCAAATATAGGATAACAATTATTATATGAATGAATAACAAATACCAAGTATCTTTATTCATCATAAAGTAAAAATTGTCTTACAATCCCAATTATCCAAATACTATAACCAGATATGCATGAGACTAATTAGTAAATTGAAGTCTAGTGTTTCCAACATTCTCAACTTTTCTTTACAAGAAAACTAAATAGTCATCTGAGTAAACTTTCCGAATACTATTTTCAAATTTCACATACAGTGAGGGATTTGAGATGAGTGTCTTATCTCATATGCTCATACTACTGCAAGTGTCATAGTATGGAGATGCCGCCCTACCTTGCATAAGGTATTAGAAGTCAATGACATACTGACAATCATCTTTACAGTTTCTTAAAATGTAAAGTACTCTTTATTCCTTAATGTGTAATGCAACAATGCTCTTTGTTGAGCATATCTAGTTAGCAGATTTATCATAAATGATAAAATCCTACTTTAACTAGTTTTAATTATCCTCTAGCATCATTGTACGTATACAACACTATGCTTTATAATTCGTAAACATCTGTATTAACAATAATCTAAATACTCTCAATTAGATATTGTTGTTGTCAGCTCATCTTGCTCTAGTGCAAAAGTAACAACGAGTCTTATACACAATATAATATATACATGACAAATCCTTAGTTAAAAACATAAGATTTCCATCCATGTAATAAATTATTCCAAGTAAAATATACCATTTAAGACTTGCTTGAATGATATATTGCATTTGTGTTGGACTTAATTTTCCGCATATGTTTATTCCAAATAAACATTTATTCCAAGGTTGTTTGTTCTATTCCCTAAATCCTAAGTGAAGTTTCATTCCAAGCTTAAGGATTAAAATCTAGCTTAAATGGAATGATATCTTCAATATGTTGTACAACATATGAATTTTAAGGAAAAACATAGTGCTCCCTCTTAATGTTAGATGTACTCAAGGAGTTATCTTAATTCAATCAAAATCATATTGTAATTAAATTCAAGATCTCAGCTCCTAGATGCATGATTCGATCCAAACTTGGATTGCTTAAACTTGTATATTACATAAAGATTATATAGACTCATAACCCTTTTGATTACACACCGTCCTCGCAAAAGGTAATCATTAAAAAAAGAGTTATAAAACTTAATTGCCATATTCCACATTCAAGGAAACATGTATGACAATTAATTATCCTTATTTAATTAATGCATGTATATAAGAAAAATTTAATCACAGTCAATTGCTTGAGTAGGATTAAAATTTCTTATTATAAGCCATGCATTAATATGTATACAATTTTGTCCTTGTGAGCCTTTCTTCAAAAGAAACTCATTCTAACCTCATAGGTTAACTATTAGGCAAAATAACAATCAAGCTCAAAACATTGATTTGCCTTTTAAGGACTGTATCTTATCATTCATAATTCTAAGACATTATCAGATTCAAGATGTGATGATGTACCTTATCAGTTAGCAGATTTTCAATGATCCATTAACTTATATTCCTCATCATTGATATCAAAATATCAATCAAGTGATGAGGCATCCTTGCAGATTTATGAATGAGAGTAATATTATACTTCGGTCAACATTTACATGTTTAACCTTAGTATGACATTAATAAGGGGATTTTAGAAGGTTATGTATTTGTTCTTGAATATCTTCAAGTTTTTATTGATGCTCCCACTTACTTTTGTAAGTAGAGACAATTCTCTAAATACTAAGTATTTAAGCAACAATAAATTGTTCTTTATTTGGGAACCACAAAATACATTTTAAGTTCTCATCTCAAGATTGTTAATAAAATGCTTCATAAGATTTTAACAAATTCAGGACTTAAATCAAGACTTAATGGAATTTCTTCCAACAACTCTAATTAAGGTTTGTAGTAAAAACCCTAATTTTGTATCACCTTTTAACCGAAAACCTTAGCAACATTTTGTGTTTCGTCGAGCTAGGAGGAACACCAATACTACTATCTTCAAGCTAGGAAGTGTAGAAAAATCAAAAACCCAAAAGGGTTTAGGATTCGATTGGTTTGAGTGGAAAAACCAAAAATCCCTAAGGTTTAGGGGTTTCGGTCATGGGTTGTCTTGAATACCTTCTAGGTTTGAAGCATATTGAGTATGTCCACGACACACATAATTTTCTAACCTTGATAGATTTTGGAGGTAGAGCAATTAAAGCTATCATGAATCAAACAATATGAATATTGTTTGTTTCAACCTATTAGACATACCATAATAATGTGGTATTCTATAAGTATTTGAATTGTGAAACTATATCAGAATTCCATAGATAATTTAATTCTCTTTGGACCAAATACTTGTCAATTAGGTCGAGCCAAATTGCATATTAAGTATTTTCGAACCAAGTGCATGCTATAATGTATATTTCTTGAATAATACAAGAACCTTATGCTCATGTGTTCACAAGAAGACAAAACGGTTCAAGAATTATATGTTCATGTGTTTACAAGAAAACAGAACATGTCAATAATACATTATAAGTCTTTGAATAATTCAAAGGTCTCATGCTTATGTGTTAACAAGAAGACATAACAATTTTACTATATACTTTATGTTATGTTATAAGTCATTGATTAATTCAAGGACTTTATAATTATGTCTTAACATGTAAACATAATTATACTAACAAAAGTAATCATGAACGCAAACTCTTGAGTTCTGTAGTAATTTCAAGTTAATTTTATACTTCAGAATTATGATTATTATCAATTAACCATAATTATGTTGACTAAAACATGTAGTCGAAATGTTGAAGTATCTTTACACTATATCATGACATTTGAATGTAGTAGGGCAACAAACATCTTGCGTGTTCAAGTCCTAGTAGAATGATTAGCTTTCTTACCTTGCGGTCAAGAGAAACCAATAATATGTTGTTCCTTGCACACACTTTGAGATTTCTCCCACATGTGTAAGGCACAACATCATATTATGAAAACAAACAACAGTGTGACTGATTGTGTAAACAATATGATAATGTCATAGATATTACAAGTAGTTTTAGAACCATAACCTTTAATAAGGAATTGTGGATTATTATTCTATAGATAACGTTCAGAAAGCAACAGCAGAAAGGCAACAAGTTATCTAATAAAATAAAATGCAATTATCCTTTAAGCAATGGTCGTTCATATTCGGAAAGTAATGATTTATTTCAAAGCAAGTTTGAAATGATATGGGTGACTAACAAGGAAATAAATCTCGTAGCTCCCACTGAAATTGACAACATTACCGGAATGTTATTTTAGTAATAAAATGCAATGCTCTCACTGGATTTGTCAACATTGTAAGTGTTACATTGTCAGTAGAAAGCATATTGCAATTTAATACACTTTCCTATTCTCTTCGAATGCCTACAAGTAGAAATGTACTTAGGTATTGAACAGAGTATATGAAGTCCTACTTATGTAGATGAGGGACTAGCCATTCATGCTTTCATTTAACTTGAATAGTTAGCATGCAATTCCTCCTTTATCGTCTACATAGCCCCAAGGGTATTTAGCACTATTAGGAATAATAAGAGTCTAAGAAAAATACCTATCGAATATGCTAGTAATTTCTTTACTCTATGCGGTTTAAACTCATACATCGTGACAAGTGCAAGATGTCATTTATTTTGGTAGCTATAGACAAAATGTTTTCTAGTTACACAAAATATTTTATCTTTCAATTATTTCAATACCGGAATAGGGTAATGAAAGATCATAAGTGAGTTTAGCAATTGTAATCCTATCTTAGTTTGTCAAATAAGGAGAAATAAATAGGAATAAGTCTCACTCTTCTTACCAGGAAAAGAGACTAAGTGTGTCTTTTTAAGAAAAAAAACAAACTTTTGTTTACGAATTATGTTGCAACAACACAATTTTAATCAGAAAATAGAAAGTTCAATGTTAGTATTTTCGATAATTAAATTCTAAAAAGAATTAACTACCCAATTAATTACTAATTAAGAATAAGATCCATCTTGACCTCCCACTTATTACCGGAAGGTCTGACCAGCGTGTAAACAAGTAGGGCAAGAGGTAAGCGACGAGCGTTAATTGCATAAACTGCAACTCTTAGACTTATGAGACTGATCAAGACATTAGTAGACAAGTAATAATGTCATGAGCATGTTTAGTCTCATCTTATGCCTCGGGTCCAAGGTCTGACCAAGCATACTCAAAATAAGTCGACCAAGCAAGAACGTGCAAATATCGCCAAAGGTCTGACCAATGAGCAAAATTCGCCATGGGTTGAAATGGCCCTAAGGTCTGACCAAAGAGGTCAAGTCAAATGCACGTGTTCTTGGTTGGGTGACATAGACTTAAAATTTACATATAGGGTATACACATAAATGTGATAAAATCGTGTACAAAGAAGCATGCAAAACAACTTTGTAGCACTTTATTTTAAAAACTTTTAGTAATGACACTGTAGTGATCATCTTGGTTCACGGTAGCTCCAATCGAACTCGCAAGGAGGCGGAGGACCAGGTCAGCGCGAAGCTATGACCGGAAATCCTTTAGGTGTGACTCTGCGCACCGCCTGAAACCCCCCTTATAGTTTGTTCTAGTGGGTGAGCCGTACTTCCCAAGTGTCCATAGCATCCAGTTTTTAATTTCATGAAAACTTGTTTCAATAATTTAGGTCACTTAATTTTATAAAAACAATTTTCCACGAATCAAATAGCAGGTCACAATGAGCATGGTATTTAGGCGTGTAAATTAAGACCATATAAATGTCATCTTTTTATAGTTATTAGTCCTCTTTTATTTTAGTTTTAGGCGTGTAAACATGTAGGCTAAAAACAAAAATTACAAAAGAACATAATACTAAAAACATGACAATAATATTAACAAGTAAACATTTAGATCCGAGAACTCTAGCAAGTCTTCCCAAAAAAGAGAACCATAAGACCCTCACTAGGTTTCATCAAGTGCCTAGATCGCCACATGCATCACAAAAAAATGATTGCGTAGGTCTTATAGCCGGAATACACACATAAAATAATCATGGCAAACTTTTTAACTTTTAATTTTTGCTATTTTATGTATCTAATTAACCGTTAATTAATTCGTTTGTGTATTGTTATTTTTTATTAATTAATGACAAGTATTGCATTATAGTTGTCAAAACAAAAATAAAACAAATAACTAAGTTAGATTTCATGCAGCCTTTTCGCGTGTCTATTAAATCGTGTAACCCATAATCGATAAACGAGATGGCTCGTGATGCCACTGTTGGGATTTTATAATCAAGTTAACCATTAACTACGAGTACGCAGCGGATAATGGATCTAGTTTACAATTATAGTTAACACGTATAATAAACAAACAAAGAATAAAATGGAACAAGAAAACTAACCCTCGTCGACACCCGCAAAAGAAACTAACAGTGGTTAAAATACCACCTCTACGGTTGCTCACACAAACACGTCAAACAAATACGCCCGGAGTGCTAGCCGTGTACCACGTAAACCCAAACACCAAGTGTTATTGCTCAAAACCGGATCAAAACCAAAACAGCCCAAATTCCTTTGCTGTCCGATATCCACAGTGCTGTCCAAGATCTGAAATCCTTTGTTGTCCGATATCGGACAACACTGAGTTTGGTCTGTTCCTTCTTTTCTGTCCAAGAACGCACAGAAGCTGTGCTAAAAGCTTCTGCAGCTTAACGTGACAGTTGGGACTTATGAACTACGTATCCTAATGCTTATTAAGAAGCAATAGGATTAAATTAAACCTATTAAACCGACTTGGATTAACTAGAATGTAAGTAATAGGAGATTAAGTGAGATCCGATTAAAACAAGAACCCTAGAGAAGACTTGAATTAATCGGTTGAGAAGGAAAGAAGGTTTCTGTGATTGTTGCTGTGAATTTTCGTCCATGAGGAGCTGGGTATGAGAGGGTTTATATAGCCTATCAACCCTAGCTCAAGATAAGCTTCAAAGTAACCTTTTAGGCTTATCCCAAACACTCCTAAACATATCACAATTCTCCTCCTCAACCTTATCACTTCGAAATGAACCTAGACATCTTTACTCCCCTTCCAGAACCTTCAATAGATCCGGCTATAAGGTTTTAGGACAAGCAAATATCATGTCTAGTTCATATTGTGTCCAAACGGGTCATTTTGAGCTTTACATGAAAACGTATTCTAATGTTCAATGTGTGTGCCCCCAATAGGCTCACACACCTTTAGTCGTATTCAACTCCCACATTCCAACAACTTTCTCTTACCCAACAATACACAAATCGCTGCTCTTTGTGGACCACAAGTCCCTTTCACAGAATACTGTCTTTTTCCCTTATTACAGCTACACTCCAAACACCAGTCCCAATATGACTCAAAACGCTACTATGAACATGTACAACCAACAAATCCTTAAACCGAAATCACAACAAACAATAACAAAGAGAAATAATATGTAACAATAACGTCAAGCAAACCGAATCCTTTAAAACAAGCAGATCACATGCTTAAAATTAACCAAATCCATAACACATGAATATTTTCCCACAAATGGGCTGATGTGGAACAAATGAGCACAAAATAAAGGCAGCAACCCAAATTCTTAAACAATAAATCCCAAATTCTTAAACAATAAAGGCAGCAACCCCAATAAAGGCACAAAATAAAGAGTGGTACGAGCAAAACAGATTGAGGAAAAATGGTTCAAACCAACAGTTAAACGACAATCTTTCGTGGACCAACAGTTAAATGACAACCTTTAGTGAAATGGAAAATGGTGAACGAGCCAAAGAAAAATGAACGAACCAAACAAAATGAAAGAGTAGAAAATAGAGACCACAACTCCAAGTACACACAATCAATCGAACCTAACCATGGCTCTTGATACCAATTGTAATATTTGTATACTTGGATTAGATGATGAGATGTTAGATGAATTTAGAGATAGAAAGAGATGAGAATGTGGGAGTTCTAGAGAGAGAGAGTGGAGAGAAAAATGTGTAGATTAGATTGAGAGAATGAGAAGCTCCAACCCTCTCCCTAGTGGAGAGGGGTATTTATAGTTACAACATATGGTGCCCCGAGTGGGCTGTAGAGTGAGCTGACTGAGGGTAAAGACCCGACCCACTCCACAAATACAACTTTAACTAAACTAATAATAATAATACTAAACTAATATTAATAAGCATACGAGCTAACTGAATGCTAAATAGATACTCGGGGTGACCGAACCTTCATCTGAATATTTATATTCCTAACACTTCTTAATGGTTAATTTATTTGAAAAAGTGCTAAGCAGGAGCATGAATAAAGAGGAACCACCTATGTGAATGTTGAAGTGTTGCCGCTTCAGGGAGCTTTGGACTTTTGGCTCTTACAACATTTATGAATTGGATATGGACACATGGCTTATTTAGTGTCAGGAGCGTTTAAGTGTTTGAAAACTTGTGTGTATTTTATCTTCAGGTATTCAGATGAGTTGAAGGGTTCAATTCTTAGAACACCCTGATTCTCGAGTATTTGAATGTGTAATGTACTAAGATGAGAATTCAATCTTCAAGATATTTTCATTTATGCACATGTTTTGTTTTATGTTTATTTCATGCAAAAGGAATTGTACTAAATTGGGGAGGATTGTTGGAAATTTAGTTCAATTGAAGGATATGATCATACTTGAAAATGGGTTTGGAGGTACGGAGTGTACACCCATTAAGTCCCTGATTACCTTGACTCTAATAGTGGTTGGGAGTAACTCATCAGATGGTTCAATCCTTCAAGAGAGTTAGTACTGCTAGTACTAAGTTAGTACTACTGGAGCAGAGTTACTACTGCTAGTACTAAGTTAATACTGCTGGAGCAAGTTACTACTGTTGGCATTAGTTACTACTGCTAGTACTGCTGGAATGAGTTTGTAACCACTTTGACCTAATTATGGGCAGTTTCAAACTCGTAATTAAGATTATTATGACTTGGTCTTTTAACCACTATGACTAAAATGGAGGAAAATTATGAGAAGATTAATTGGCCATTTAATTCTCATAATTCCATTGACTAGGTTATCGATCCTATTAATAGAGATCAACACATCTGCATTAAAAAAAAAAAAAAAAAAAAAAAAAAAAAAAAAAAAAAAAAACTTGAAAGCAAACAGGTTCTTGATTTGTGCCTAAAATAAGAACACCACTTGGTCTTATCCCATAGAGATATCCGTGTAACCCGGCCATAGGGTTGAGTAGTTTCTATTGGAAAGTGATAACACGATTTCAAGTGATATCCGGTACCATTGATTATCTTCACCTTGCTGGGAACTGATCATAAGAAACCAACAATAAGTTTTATACTTTCATTTTTTTTAATTTTTGTTACAGTAGTTAATATTTGATATTTGTTATAACATGTCAAATTTTTTATATGTTGCTTTTCATTCTATAGTGTTTTAAGTATCTGTAAAGTAACAATTCTTTTCATGTCAATTACTGAATTTGCTAATTCTATAGTGTTTTAAGTATCTGTAAACTAGTATAGATGCCATCTAATGTTCAATTGACCCTGAGTTGTCATATGGTGTAGACAGCATGCTCATACAAAACTAGATCTTGTGGTCTTCAATGGTTAAAAAGAAATGATATATTTCTGCTAAATAAATTAACTATAAAAATAGAAATCACAACAAAGAATATTCTATTATTGTCCTTCAATAATCAAACATTTTAACATAAAACTTATGGAATAACATGTGTTTTCTTAAGTAGAAAATGTCTTGGTTACCAAAAGGTAAGAGTACGGAAATCACAGTCATCCATAAATCGTGGAAAAGTGTTCTATAAAAAAGGGCATTTTCATATGATTCTAAACTTGTAAGTTGTAACTTAGTTCTTTCTGCTTTTCTTGAATCCAATCTTTATCGTAATGCAATAAATTGCGCATCACTTGTAATATCAACATTTCAAACGTTAAACTCTTTAACATGTATAATTAGGGATGTAGATGAATCAAACATAAGTGAACTCTTCATGAACCGTCTGCTAAAAAATTTGTGCATGTTCGTTCATCTATTAAATAAATAAACATGAACAATAATTTATGTTCGCTTAGTTAAATAAAAAAAGATGAAAAAAGTCTAGTTCGTTTATTTATGTTCATGAACATCTAATTATACGTTCATTAACGTTCACTTATATTCATTTGTTTGTTTATGTTTTTATATCGTATTTTTTTATTTTATTTTTTTCAAAATTTGCATCTTAAGCAAATGAACACCACATAAAACACTATTATGTTGGTTTTAGATTTTTTTTCTTTTTCTTTTTTTACGTTCATGCATGTTCGTTCGTTATCTCTTAATAAACGAATATAACCGAACATGAACAACCCCATTTACTTAATGAACGGACATGAACAAATAAGCGTTCATGTACGCTCATTAATTTCCAGTTAAATGAACGAACATGAATAAAGCTTCGTTCGTGTTGATTCGGTTCTTTTACGGCACTGTGTACAACAAGGACAAATCAGAACAATTTCATGTGCCTTTCTTACTATGTTTGGTGTCACTTTTGGATCTCTGATCCAAGCATCTTCCTCGTTGCAAATTTCAGAAGATATCACACAAGTTGTTGTCCTCTTCTAGTACTAATTAAAGAATCTAAATAAATCCAAAGAATCCACAATCTCAACAGTGAACATTTTTTTTAGCTAAACAACAGTGAACATCTAGCAACCAATATGTATACATAATCAAAATCATGTTATTATTACCACACCCCCAAGAAATTAGTCACATTTATGGCATCCTTCACAAATTAATCTCATGTTACTCACAGTTTCAAATAAACCCTTTGTGTGTATATTTGTAGCCATAAAATCTTATGGTATTTCTAGAAATGTAGCATAGGTCATGCACAACATCTTAAGAAACAGATGTATCTTATCACAAATTGTACATTGTTGCACTTGATCATGAAAACAAAATACTCTACTAGATCTCAGGAATTATCAAGTCAGTATAACACTATTTGCAAGTACATAAGAATATAAACGTCATTGTACATGGACAACAACACAAACAAAAATTCTTATGTGGCTACAAACTAAAAATCACAACAGTTAAAAGTATACCAAAAATACCAATCCTTATGCAATGACAAAATGACACAAAATAGTCACATGATCATTCATTAAACATGTGTATGATTAAAATACCAATCCTTATGCAATGACAAAATGACACAAAATAGTCACATGATCATTCATTAAACATGTGTATGATTTGTCTACATTCTATCTTCCCACACTCTGCTCTTGAAGGATTGGGTAATGTTGTTGTAACAATATGAAGCAATAGTTATACAATAACCAAAAATTAACATTAGCTATAAATTAGTTGAAATTAAACATGCAAAACAAAACTAACTTATTGTTAGTTAACCCTCCGTCAAAACATCAAACTAAACGTTCTACATTATTATGCTGTTCAAAAAAAAAAAAAAACGTTCTACATTATTTGTTTTATCTGTAATATAGCATCACCAATCAAGTATCTATTGTATTGAAATTTTTTTTTTGAAATATAGGATCACCAATCAAGTATCTATTGTATTGAAACGAGGAAATGAGATGTCCAAGAGTTCGTGTTTTCTTTCTTTTAATTTTCATTAGAATAGCCCATAGCCCAAGATCCATATACAAGCCCAATAATGCAATAACACAAAGTATCTTCTAAACTCATAAAATTTACAAGGTTAAATTTTTGTTGTCAAATACTCCGTATAAAATGCACTTTATATTAGGGGTATGTTTGGCATGGAGTATTGTAGAGCTTTTTTGAGTGGTGAGCGGTGAGCATGAGCATTTTGGTTTTTGGTATTCGTTTGGCAAAGGAGCGGTGAGCTTTGCTATTTTATAGGAATGCTTATTTTTCCCAATGCTTCTTTAAGAAGCTGTGAGCGGTGAGCGGTGAGCTGTGGTCACTGCTCACAGCTTACTGCTAGTGCTCACTGCTAATTTTAACAAACGCCCTAGGACTTAAGTTCGAATTTTTAAAATGTACTGATGATATATGTTTTTGATCCGTAATGTTTTTTAGTCTTATTGAAATGAATTAAAATTTGATAATTATTCGTAATTCTTGGTAATTTTTTTTTTTGAACGGCGATTTTATTCCACACAACTAGCAAGGAGCTAGATTACAAATTAATAAGAGAAGGGTTTTTTAGCCATTCGTTCCAACCAAACGAGGCTTTACATCTAGACTTACACCAAAAAAAAGAACTTGAAATTACATTATCACATATGATCGACTTCGTTGGAGTTTTCTTATCGAATAAGAGATTGTTACGATAATTCCAAGCAAACCACCATAGCGTATACCAAACACCCTCGAACACTTGCTTAAGCTTAGGCGCCATACGACACGAAGTTAACCATGTTTTCCATTCTTCATACGAGCTCACTTCAACATAGTTAATATTCCACCATCGAACTATCTGTTTACCAATATCCCGAATCATATTGCATCTAAAGAATAAGTGCTCCGATGACTCAACACCATAATCACAAATGGGACATGAAATAGCTTGAATATCAATACCTCTCCGAGACAGATTCATTCTAGTAGGAAGGACATCACACCTGATTTTCCAAGCGAGGATATTAACTTTAATGGGAACATACTTAACCCACCTAGTCATATCACCGATATTCGGAAGACGCATCTCATCAATTATCCTCCTAATAGAAGCCACCGAAAACTCTCCCGTACTCTCCAAATTCCAAACCCAACGATCATTCATAGGCACTAGGCTAATCGATTGGACTAGCTCCTCCAACTTACTAAATTGAGTCTGTTCAATTCCCCCCTAGGACTGCGCCTAAAAGAATCAACTAGATTATCACTGTTTAATTTTGAACTAACAGTAACCTCCTTCAAATTCTCAAGAGCGAACAACCGAGGGAAAAGATCTTTAAAGATACCGCCCTCATACCATCTATCCAACCAGAATTTAACCATTTCCCCATTGCCCAATTTAAGATTCATGAAATCAAAAATGTACACACCTTTTTTATGAAGAGCTCGAACTTCATCCACAATAGCTAACCAGCATGATCGGCCAACATTCTCCCCGCTAGAACTTACGTTACCATTTACACCATGAATCGCCGTAATGACTTTCGTCCAAAGAGAATCTTTATGAACAAAAAATTTCCAAAGCCATTTAATCATCAACCCCCTATTTAACGCGTACAGACTTGAAACACCGAGCCCACCACGTTTTTTATCCGTTAAAACATTATTCCACTTCACCCACGACACCTTTTTACTGCCAATCTCATGACCATTAAAAAAACGACCTCTGATAGATTCCAAGCTTTGAAGAACTCTTGATGGAACTCTAAACATCGACATATGGAATATAGGAATAGAACCTAACACAGATTTCAGCAACGTAAGTCGACCTCCAATGGATAAAGTTTTCATTTTCCACTTGGAGAGCCGAGTCTTCACTTTCTCCACGACCTCCTGCCATGCTTTAACCCGCGACATAGTTCCACCCACTTTAGTACCAAGATAAATAAATGGACAAGTAAGCACTTGGTAATTATACACCAAGTAGAATAGAGTGGTGATTTGGAAGCCTAAAAAATGTGCCTAAAGTTATGCTTAAACATATGTGACATCATTTTGTTAGCTGCAGCTCAAGGACCCACCTTTTCACAAACCAACAAGATCATGACACGTAAGTTTAGTCATGAAATTAGGCATACATTTAGGTCTCCCCATCATTTTCGAGTAGGATATTGTAAATTGATGAACTGAAATAATATGAATATGTATCCAAGTTTACTTGTTAGTTTCTCTTTTATACAGGTAATCGCATATAGTAGCGATATATATTTTTGACAAAGTTGAATAAACTTTTAATACTCCGTAGAACAATAACTTTATATCCTTTTATGATATGCATATATTTAGAAAATGAGAAGTTATGTTATTTTTAGGGGAAAATTACATATATATTCCTACAAAAGCT
Source organism: Artemisia tridentata subsp. tridentata (assembly GCA_021014915.2). Lineage (NCBI taxonomy): Eukaryota > Viridiplantae > Streptophyta > Magnoliopsida > Asterales > Asteraceae > Artemisia > Artemisia tridentata. The sequence continues at coordinate 148,334,810 of CP139509.1, forward strand.
AAAAAATTACGTATAAACTTAAACTACGAATTGCATATATGACATTTCTAAACCTTCGTAATTACATATATGTCATTTCTAAACATTCGTAATGGCATATATACCATTTTTAAACCTTTAATATGTATCAAAATAATTATTTAATATAATTTTAAACTTTGAATTGTGGTAATTATACTTACAAAAATAGCAACAACAACATTTGTTTCAAGGTTACAATGTTGGAGAAAATAAACTAGATGAACAAAACAATATATCTCGATAATATTTAACCTCACAAAAAAAGTCACCTTATCTCATATATATATATATATATATATATATATATATATATATATATATATATATATATATATATATATATATATATATATTTTTATATATTTTTTTATTTTATTTTTTGCAGTTCAAACGCATATATAATATGAATACATGAAACAAACTCATTATAGGTATCAAAATTGTTATATGTATAATAGATAAAGTGTTTCTACAATAGAAGGATACCGCCAACAAGTTTATAAATAAAGAAAAAATAGTTTAAAGAAAGTTTTATTTTATAATTATAGATGTCATGATTTTAGAGATGTAAATTTATATTAAATGGTTATTTGAATATATATGTGATATATTTAAGGTTTAGAAAGGATATATAAGCAATTATAAGTTTAGTTAGATATATATGCAACTTTTGAGCTTTTGAGAGAATATATATGCAATTTTTAGTTTAAGTTACATACTTTTTGAGATTTATATGCGGTTTTTCCTCATTTTTATAAGTGTTTTTCTGGCACGGGCATTAAAGGCATCTCCGATAAAAGCATTTCAGATTGACGAAGTTAAATTATTAAAAAAAATAAAAATAAATGTACGCAAAAGATATTAGTATCTAATAAGTTTCAATATGCTTTTCTTAAATGCTGAGTCGTCTCATCAATTTCGAATGGTCTGTCCGATAAATCATTGTCCATGAAACACGAAAATTTAGTGACTTTGAGAAAAGCCATTGATTTTTAGTTAAATGATGATAAATCAGAAACTTTAAATTAACCTTCAATTAAATTTGCAAATGAAAGGAGTTTTCCCGAAAAAGAGAAGACAAATTCATCAAATAAGAATTATAAAGATATATTTCAGCTTTTCATTATTAATGTGAAAGATTGAAAGACATCTAGTTATCACCTAAATAAATACCTACCTGTTTATATATTATTTTACACATGATAGTTAGTTATAGGCCTTAATATATTGGGCTAAACATATAAAATGGCATAAAAATGATTTGGAGGCTTTCAGAATATGAGGCCTTAGCCGCTTGTCCCGTTTAGGGGCGAGCATCGGTCTAAGACCGGACCGACAAAGACCGAAACCGAAATAGCTTAAAAACCGAGACCTAGGATCGGACCGAATGTGTTCGGTTCGGTCCGGTCCTTCGGTCGGTCCGGTCTAAGAAGGCAAAATGGTCGGTTTTTTACGCCGGACTGGACCGAACCGAACCGAGACCGAAATAAGGAAAAATCCGGACCGAGACCGGACCGCTGGTCCTTCGGTTCGGTTTGTTTTCGGCCGGTCCGGTCGGTCCTCTCGATCTCGGTCGGTTTTGGTCTGCGATGTTCAGCCCTAGTCCCGCTTACACATAACAATTTTTTGAATTTTGTAAAAAGATAGTGATTTTTTTATTATGAATGATATAATTTTTTTGAAAAAGCGTAAAGAAGTGGAATAAAAAGACTTTTATATATAAAGAATACAATTCTTGTACATTGCCGGTACGACAGACTTATCCAGTCTCATTCTGCGTTGGCAAACGCTAGTTTAGCCTTTCCAAGCTGACCATGACTTGTTTAAACGAATGTGAAAATGAAGCGTAAGTGACCAATCTGTTGCTCTTCTCAATGCCCAATTCACACACATGGACGGATGTAAACAAACCAGTACTCGAACTTCAAGAACAAGAACCAGATTTTAGCGAATACGAATGAGTCACTTTGTGACCCTTCACAAGTCCAAAATGAGGGAACCCTATTTCAAAACTTCAATTCTAAATCAGGCATTTGGATATATTGTGCTCCTTTTTAATATGTCTCAAGACATATATAAAATATCTTTTGGTAATAAACATTGGGTTCTCAAGTAGAGTAAAAAGAGGTAAATAAAATGAAAGTGATGTTTGTTTTGTTCTCAAGTTTTAGTTAGGAAGTAAGGCTATTCGGCAAGGTTGTGAAACCATCACCTTTTCTCCAAGTTTCACGCGCCACTCCCTTGCCTAGTTCCCAACTTCACGCATGAAACACAGAAACCAAAAATATTTATGGAGGTCAGATCACCTTTCTCTCTCCCTCATGGTTTATTATTTTTTATTTTGTTTGTGAGTGTGTGTGGGGTATTTAGTAGGGTATATTTTTATAAAGTGGGTATTTTAATGAAAGGTGAAGTGAAGCATGCCTTGCCCACTAAAAGGTGAGTGGAGGTGAGGAGAAGTGAGAGGAGAGAGAAAGCTGAGGTGGTGCTGAGGTGTAAGATGAACTTGTGTGCACCTTACCATCTAGCCTAAAGTGAAAGTAAAGTAGTAAAAGTGATGGAGTAGGATTTTGCATTAAAAATTTTCATCCCACTTTTAGAGTGAACGACAACTTTACATCCTCTTTATTTCTTTTACTACCTCTTACTTTCTTTATTTTTTACTTCAGAACAAAGTGAATCAATTTCATACCACGTGCACATGTGCAATGGAATCTTGGTTTAGAGACACTTTAATAAAACTCTTTTTCCATACTCCATTAGTCTATTTTATCACCTGTTCTTTTATCTTTATTTACTTAAAACAAAAATAACACCAAACAATAAAAACCTGCACCATAAAGGGTATACTAACCTGTTTTGTAACAACTAATTTTGCTTAAATATTGTAGGATTGTTTAAAAATAGAACTGGGTGAAGAATAATCAGCCAAACCTAAATAGATACTTGAAAGTTGACTTAGAAAAATATGTCAAATGACACAAAAAAATACTAAACTTAGGATCCGTTTCCAATTAAAGTACTTTTCTTTTTTTCTTGCATAAAAAGGCGTCCAACAAAATTTTTCATCCGATTTAAGTTTTTTACTAACTTTTGTTAACCCACTTCGTTAGTGAATTGCATGTTTGGTCCTTGAATTCGTATAATCATTACATGTTTGGTCCTTGAAAAAAAAATTCAAATTTTTTTTCTCAAAATTTTTTTTTTTGAAAATTTTTTCCTATAACTTTTTTTTTCGAAAAAGTATTTTCAAAAAAAAAAAATTTTGAAAAAAAATAGTTTTTGAAAAAATATTTTCAAAAAAAAAAAAAAAAAAAAAAGAATTGAAAAAAAAGTTATTGAAAAAAAAATTTTAAAATAATTCAAAAAAAATTTTCAAAAACTTTTTTTTTAATTTTTTTTGAAATTTTTTTTCAAAAACTTTTTTTTTCAAAATTTAAAAAAAATGATTTTTTTTTCGAAAACTATTTTTTTCAAAATTTTTTTTCGAAAAAAATGTTAGAAAAAAAAGTCATAGAAAAAAAATTGAAAAAAAAAATTTAAGGACCAAATATGTAATTTACTAACGAAGTGGGTTAACGAAAGTTAGTAAAAAACCTAAATCGGCTGAAAATTTTTGTTGGGCGCCTTTTTATACAAGAAAAAAAAAAGAGTATCCTAATTGAAAATGGACCATAAGTTTAGTGGTTTTTTGTGCTATTTGCCCTAGAAAATAAGGAGGATAGTTTTAATTTCGTATGTATCAAATTAGGAAAGTGATATTTTTTTTTTTGGAAGGTGACTTTCAATTTTTGGTTTTAGAGAGTCACACCTGCCACAAGGCATACCCTCATCCACCACATACCCAGACTATGTTGTCTTAACTGGGTCTACGCTGGCGTAATGGGGATTCAACGACTTCCGCCCGAAAATCGTACTGCCTCCACACGAGAATACTCGCTGGAGTAACAGCCGGATGAAAACCGGGGCCGGCTCGGATTCAAGTCTCCGCAATAATGGCTCAAAAACTCTCATCTTTATTGCCTGATAACAACAGCGCATGTGGCCCGCTCGCCTTTATAAATAAAGAATGTTACGTGTGTGTGTATATATATATATATATATATATATATATATATATATATATATATAGGGGAGGGTTAATGTGAGAGATTTCTTAAAGTTTTAAAAGTGAGAACTAATATAGACCATTGGATCTATTGATTTGTATTACATTAGATTAATGGTTGATGAATGGCATTTGTGTAATTAATTTCAATTGTAAGGGCTTTATGTATCATAATAATATAATCATTTATCATACTTCATTGCCATATTAAATGCAACCTCCTGTTTCAAGTTTTTCAATTTTAAGACAAATTCACTTCAAAGAAAATAATACGCATACACAGTTGCCACTTAATTCAAGTTTTTCAAGTTCTTTTAAAGAGGAATATTCGATACACAATTTAATAAAGCACTACCACTTTAAATAATGATACATATTATTTAATTCAAATAATCGTGTATAAGAAAACAAGTGATATATATAAAACAATGGTACACTATAAATTTAAATACCGAAACAAAAATGATACAGTACAATAGTGTATACAAAAATTTATGTACCGATTAAATTTTTTAATGACTTTTACGAATTGTGTGTATTAGTTTAAATAAGAGATAACTTTTAGTTAATAATTTAATATTACGCATTTGTGTAATTAACATCAATTGCAAGGGCTTTATGTACCAATTTTTTTCTACTCAACATCACTACCAGATTTTTTTTAAAATAACATCATTGGCAGATTTTCTTTTGTTTTTTTTATCAAATTTTATTATATATAAAATGACGATAAGCTTTATTATATATAAATAACATGATACATTAAAATGACGAGATACATCGATACATTACGAGATAAAAATGTATACATGACGATATAATTTTATTATATATAAAACGACGATACATTGATACATGACGAAGCATATTATAAAATGATGATAAAGTTTTATTAATATAAATAACATGACGCATTGATACATTTAAATGACGGGATACATTGATACATTAAAATGATGAGATACATTGATATATTACAAGATACATGAGTAACATGACGAGATGATGTTAACCGATATTTACCTTCCTGACCCTAACCAAACATCTACCTTCACAACGACTGTAACAGCCTTTTACACCCGCCACATTTGAAACCTTGATGCTTCATTGGCGTTTCCAAAAGAACCACAAAAGCTTCAAACACAACAAGAACCACAACAACGTCCAAAAGAACCGCAACAATTCATCTTCTGATACAACATCTATTACAACATCTAACCTGATACATATCTACGCCAAAAGAACCACAACAATTCGAAATCTTTTGTTACCCACAACAAGATCTTGAGGTTATGTTAGAGCTCATTGTAATATAGGGGACGGATTATTGGCTACGTCTGTTGCGAAAAATTAAACTCTTTATGTATCTCTGGAAGTAATCAAGGGACATGATAACTCACAAAGATCTAAGATATTTGTATGATCACAAAATCTCATAATCATGGTTAAACGCAACTTGAGATAAACATGCATCTCCTAGCCACTGCTCGAATTGCTTAATGTGTCATCATCCACGTTGCCTTTATGTACTTAAGATATTCGTAAGGTTTATCTCCACATGACATCTATTCTAATTAAGATACTGACGGTTTAACTATTTTTCTCATATCCTTTGACTTCGATAAGTATGATCCAAAAACAAGAATAATTAAAAACTAATTGTCAATTCCCACATGCAAATCCATCCAAGAATGAGAACGCATCTCTTTGATAAACTAATGAGTAAATAAAAAAAAATGATCATACTGTTTGACAAAATTACAAGAACATTCTTGTAAAATATCAAAAAACGCTTTGACTTATTGATGAAATAATAAAGTAATAAACATAAAACAAAAGACAAACAAGTAAAATATAAAAAAACCCATCTTATAAATATCAATTTTTTTTACCAGATCAGATACACAGAAAGTTTTACAAATCTGCTATCAACATTAGAACACTTGAATATAACCCGACTATTCTTGATTGCTACACCATCGTCACACTATACGAACTAATAATCAAACCCACCACACATGTTACCAAAAGGACCCTGACGAGCACAGTGGATCCCGCCACCAGGGACACGTGGGATACAAGTACCACATGCCGGATTATAAAACCACCACGACCCACATGTCAGAATATGGTATAGAAGACGACGGAGGTTTAGATCTGATGGAGACGGAAACTAGATCTTACCCTGGTTAATGGCAGGATTGGGTTTTCCGGCGTGTTTCGATTGGGTAACGGCGGGAATCCACCGATTACACGATTGGGCGGGATTGAAGATGAAGTGGGGATGGAGAGATAAAGTGAGATCTAAAAAAAATCATAACTGCAAAAAGGAGGCGTGGATGGAGTATTAAGGTGGAGTAGGGTTTGTGAAATTAAGAAATTGTAAAATACCTATAATACCCTTTAGGCTATATATTTAATTTTCAGTTTTCTTAATACCCAAAATCCACTTGTCAAGTATTCATTGGGTTCTTACTTTTAGAACTTTAAAAAAGTTTTTATTTGATCTCAATTCTATATATATATATATATATATATATATATATATATATATATATATAATATATATATATATATATATATATATATATATATATATATATTATATATATATATATATATATATTGAGTTTTTCTTGTGGATTATGCTTGTGCTTTGTGTTTGTTTTTTGTTTTTTGTTTTTTAGATATTTGTTGTGTGATCTATATTGTTATGGGTGTATGATCCCAACAAAATATAGTTGTTAGATATTTAAAAGCATAACACTTTACACAATTTTTGTTGGAAAATGGGGTTACGGAGTGATGATAATCTTGGATATCTTGCTTGAATCGTGTGAGTTCATTTTCCGAATAAAGTATTTCGACCGTATTTATGCCTGGCTATCACGAAATCCCAACAACACCAACTAACACAAAACGTTATTGACATACTATGATGAATCATCTACAATAATCACTTCAATGATCTTGTGATGATGAAGAAGCCTAGCAACACTTCTCTTTGAGCTTGCAAGTCTTCTATGCAAAGTTGTGATCTCGCCTTCTAAGAAGAACTTAGAGAATCTCTAAAAGAAAAAGCTACATGGATGATCCTTGGATCTGAGATTAGAGAGGCAAGAGTATATAGTATATATATATATATATATATATATATATATATATATATATATATATATATATATAAGGGGTAAAAAGAAATGAAGAAATGGCTCATTATTTATAAGCAAAACAAACATTGTTCAGCGGGATCCGGCGGATCCCTTGCCAAAGGGATCCGGCCAGTGTAATCCAAGGGATATGGTACACTGGGTATACCAGTCCGGATTTTGGGTTATAATTCCAGGTGTAGGTCATGGGTACCTAACATGATGTCATGCATGATGTAATGCATATATTGTGTCATGGGTTATGGACTTTGAGTCATGAGTCATGGGTACCCAACATGATGTCATGCATGATGCAAAGATCAGGGGCCATGAGTTTTGGGTCATGGGTCATGGGTTTTGGGTTATGGGTCATGAATACCCAATTCATCTTTTACTTACATATTTATTTATCTAGTATAGTTAACTATGTTTTATAAAATGTAAGTAACAAATGTTACTTGTAAGTGTTTATAAAATTGGTTTTGACTTTATTTTACTAGATGTTTTTTATTGTTTATTTGTTTAGTAAAATGAGTTAGGAAACTATTGGCTCGAAAACTTACGTATTCTATTTATTTCGTCAAAATGATTTTATGATTGTTATCAACAAAACATAGAAGATCGTAAGATATAAATAAATGTTTTTACGGCTTATTTGTATTAACAATCTCCCCTTTTTGTTGATGACAAAACATAAAATTATTTTAAGTAAAAAATAAAATTTTGTAAATTTTAAGTTTTTACTCTTTTCTCCCCATTTTTGTCGAAACAAAAAAAATATCAAAAGAAAACAAACTCGGATAATACGAGAATAAGTTAAATGATAATTTAAATAACACGACATATAGGATTACTTATTAGCAATGCTCCCCCTTGACGAAAGCTCCCCTTTAATGAGGGCATCAAGTATTACAAGTGAATTTTGAAAATCTACAAAACAAATGGTTAGTATGACAATATATGAAATGATTTTTATGCAAAAAAACAAATAAAAAATGGCTCCGAATATTTCAGAGTGCCCAGTTCCGCCGAATCCCTTTCAAAAGGGATCCGCCCTGCACAAATGAAAGGATTCGAGTTTCTGATAAAAATAGACAGCAGTTATCAAAGGAAACATGGACAAGATATTAATAACAAACACTCCAAAGAACTAAAAACGAAAGATATCATAAGTAGAGCCAAGTAATAAAACACAAAGATTAGTTCATAGTACCTAATCAATAAAACTAAGAACAAGGCCTAACGAAAAAGATATCTTAATGTAAAGACTAAAGCTAAACTAAAACTTAAAAATAAGGATGGCCACTTGGGCTTGTACTTCTTTCCAATGTTCTTAGGGGTGATAAGGTTTGTTGATGTCATCTAGACGTTCAAGAAGGTGATAAAACATGAAACGCATTTCATCACTTAGCTTGTGAATCAATGTTTGAGTTTGTTGACAATGGTAGCAAGATTCTTCATGGCTTGGAGGTTGTTATGATCTATCCTCAATCCACATAGATTGATTGAGTGGAAAAAGTGTGTTTGGAGGAGGTAAATTTGGTGGTGCCAAACTTGATGTTGATGGAGGTAAGTTAGAGGTTGAGGGATATACGTTTGATGTTGGATGAGACGAATGAATTGGTGGAGGAGACAAGTGTGTTGTTGGAGGAGGCAAGTTGATGTCAACACCCATATTGTCGGGCAAAGATGGTTGTTGTTTAGTCACTTGTTCAATTGAGGAGAATGTTGGTAGTGGTGGAGGATTAATTGATCTTGGAGGCAAATCATCCAATGAGTTTAAGAAAGGATGACGTGAGGTATGTGGTGTGTCAAAGGTGAGTTTACGAGGTTCAACGGAAGTAACTTGTGGTGGTAGGAGTGATTAGGGGGTGATGGTTCAATGAAAGAAGATTCAATAGGTGGTGTTGTAGTTTGTGGAGCAAGTGTTGTTTGTGGTGTTGGTTCAATAGGAGATGGAAAAGGAGTTTGGATGTAGTTAGTTGAGGGATTCTTAGTAGGTTAAGACTAGGGTGATGAAATCTCATAGATAATGCGAGCAGTTTTGTGAGGAGGGATTCTAGTTGATGAATGAGCACTTGAAGCTTTTGTCATAGTGAAAGAGTGTTTTGACTATGAGTGATCAGTTGAGAATGGTGATGGTGAGTGCGGGATTGAGGTGCAAACATAAGTGGTTTAAATAGTGAAGGTCCATGCAAAAACTTAAATGCCTAATCCACTAAAATCCTTCAAAATGCAATCATTTGCATGCAAATCTCAACCAACAGCATTACAAGTTACTAGGAAGGACATCTAAGGAACTATTGAGTGTTAAAGTGGATAAAGGAGAGTCTTAACGAGCAATAATCTATTTTTAACTGTCTCTGAGAACCCGGATCAGCCGGATCCCTTTCAAAAGGGATCTGGCTAGTGCTAGCCAAGGGATCCGGCTAAATGAGCCAGGAAAAACAGGGGAATGGTCATGCATTAAGGGTTCTATCCTATATTAAGAAGATGTTATGAGTGAAAAATAGTGTTCTAAGGGATGTATAACTGGAATACTCAATCTAATATTAGAAAAAAAGGCCAATGATGAGTTTTATAAAGAGTTGTGAACTACAAGGAGATTAATAAATGATCAAAGAGGGGTCAAGTTGACTTTAAAAGTGATAATTAGTGATAAGAAACAGGAAATGGTTAAAAAAGAATAAAGATAAAAATTATAAGAAATAAAAATTAAATCTAGAGCATTTTAAGGTTAAAAAGAAAGAGAGAACATTTAGAATAAATGTCAACAAAAAAGAGAACAAGTATAGTGAGGAAAGTAAAAGAGATTTTAACCATAAAAATGGTAAAGAGGTGAGAAAATAGAAAAAGATAATTCAAAAATTACTCTAGCAAGGATCTAAGTTAAGTATAAGAGTCAATAAGGTCTAACAAGACTAATAGCAGCCAAAGCATGAGTAAAAGGATGAAAATAACTAGTCTAATATGATCCAGGAAAAGAGAATGGAGCAAAAGGGCAACAAACATATGTCTGAGTAGCCGGTTCCCCCGGATCCATTTCAAAAAAGGATCCGGCTAGTTATAAGGAATGGATCCGGCTTCTGAGTCATAAAAACAAACAGTGAGCTCAAATGTACATCTAACACCTATCAAAACTCAAAACTAATTTTCATAACAGTGAGTAGAGATCATTTCTGGTCTAGGATAAAAAGATTGGCAGGAAAAACAAACAAATAGGCAATCAAACGAGATTAAAACCAATATATGATCAAATGTGGTGAAATTTCCTAGTAATGGCTAATACGGCTACAAATGATTGTTGTTTTATCCATACTACCACTAGTTTATACTACCATACGATTAGGCCAATATATCACAGACAAAACAACTTTTAAGGACAAAGTATCGTAATTGTTTTATCATCAACCAAATGTAACCAACCCACAACATCCATTACCAGGTCTTCACTTCTTCTTCTTGCCCATGAGAAAGTGAGCAATACATTTGAACATTCCCTTGATTTGCTTGAATTCTTCCGAGGGACTTGGAATGCTAGGAAGTTGATCAATGTAGGAGATGGGATCAAATTGATAATTTTGAATTGGGTCGTTTGGATCAACCTCAACTTCATCAGAGGAGTCGGTGGGAGGATGTGGCCTTTAACCTTCAACTATGAATCTCTTTACAGGTCTCTCGGTGAGAGGTACCATGACATGATCAACAAGAAAATGGTCATCGTTCATGGGAGAAGGTTGCATTCCACGAACGTGTCTAGCAAGGTGAGTGAGTAACATTGCATAGGAAAGTACCATCTTGTCAGCGTTGAAGACACCAACCATTCTTTTGGCGATATAGTATGCAAGATTGAAAGGTCCTTGGTGGATGAGACAATAGATCATATAGACAAGACAAGCATTTGGGTGATCTTTGTTTCCTGCTAGACTAATGATCATATAAATAAACGTTTTTACGGTTTATTTGTATTAACAATCTCCCCCTTTTTGTTGATGACAAAAAATAAAATTATTTTAAGTAAAAGTAAAATTTGTAAATTTTAAGTTTGAAGTTTTTACTATTTTCTCCCCCTTTTCGTCGAAACAAAAAGAGTTACGAAAGAAAACTAACTCTAATGAGACGAGATTAAGATAAATGAAAATTTGAATAAAGACGATATATAAATTTTCTTGTTAGCAAAGCTCCCTCTTGACGAAAGCTCCCCCTTATAGAGGGCGTCAAGTACTCCAATTAAAATTTGAAAATCTACAAAATAATGGGTTAGAATAGAGGCATATTATGTGATAAATGCTGAAAAATAATCTCAAGTTTTCTCAGAAAATGTTTTCTGAGCAGCCGGTACTGTCGGATCCTTTTCAAAAGGGATCCGGCTGGCATAATTTGAGGGATCCGGCCATCTGCAAGCTTTATCAGCATGTCATAAAAATTATGAAGAAACTATAACAAGAAGATTATAATCATAACAGTAATTAATACATTTGAAGATAACAAAAGATAATGTTGGGAATTAAATGTTCTGAAGATTAGCGTTTGGAAACTAAATGTTCTAAAGGTTAGTACTGCTGAGAAGAATACACTAATAGTACTAACTGCTAGTGTATATTTGAAGTCTGTTCAAGTTATAACTAACAGTACTAACTGATAAGTTAGTACTGCTAGTACAAACAAAGGTACTGCTGGTTGAATACTGCTGAGTGACTCATACTACTGCTGAGTGGATAACTATTGACGTATACTACTGCTGATTAGATAAGTATGAAAAAAGATATTTTGTGTATAAAAGTCAAGTATATACGATAGATAATATCGTTGATAAGTGATCAGTCAACAAGTTGTATACACAGAACAAGTTGTATCTTCGCTACTTACACACTCAACAAACAAGTAGTTGACAAGACTTAACAATATTGTAAAGATCTCCTTTGTTGTATAAAAGGGAGATCTTAGCTAAGATATTAAAAGACTAGACTAGTGTGCATGTGCTTAGAAAATATATATCTGTTGAACAAGTTGTAACACACATCCTCAATCAGTCATAAAGTCATAGAAACATAGAGATTCAAGGTTTTGTAACCCTAGTGATAGTGAAGATCACTCGTATTATTCTCAATAATATTGAATCATTTGGTGTTATACTTTCTGTGTTCATTCTCCATTAACAAGCATCACTGTTCCATTTCCACAAACCAATATTCTTCTAAGTGTGGTTAAGTAGATTCCGAATACTTAATCATATTCACTCAAAGTATCGTATACACGTTAAAAGGACTAACATCCTAAGTGTATCACAAGTGATAAAGGGCTGATTGATCCTCTTAATTGGTATCAAAGCTTAGGTTGATACTATTGATTTAGAAGAAGAAATGGACATGGAGTCTATTCAAACGAATGTTGCTGCAAAGTTGCCAATGCTCAAGCAGAATGAGTTTGATATGTGGAGGTTAAGGATAGAGCAGTATTTCCAAGTGCAAGACTATACACTTTGGGAAATTATTGAAGAAGGAAACTCTTTCAAACCTACAACCACTACATCAACAGTTGATGATAAGGTAGTGACAACTGTGCAGACCAACCCAACAACTGGAGAAGAAAGGATAAAGAAGAAGAATGACCTCAAGGCCAGAAGTATGCTGATGATGACCATTCCAAATGACCAACTTTTAAACTTCAGCAAGTTCAAAGATGCTAAGTCATTATTTGAGGCCATTGTTGCAAGGTATGGTGGGAATGAAGCCACCAAGAAGACCCAGAAGACTCTTATCAAGCAGAACTTTGAAAACTTCTCTTCCACAAGCAATGAATCATTAGATCACATGTTTAACAGGCTTCAGAAAATTGTGAGCCAACTTGCTATTCTTGGGGTGGATATACCTCAAGAAGATTTAAACTCAAAATTTCTGAGAAGCTTACCTGAAGAGTGGGCTATGCATGTTGTTGTCTGGAAGAACAAACCAGACATTGACACCATGAACCTAATGGACTTGTATAGCAACTATAAAATTGTGGAACAAGATGTGAAGAAGACTGGAGGATTTAGTTCAAGTACTGGGAACATGGCCTTTGTGTCATCTCCTAGTAACTCAAATCTAGTTGAAGATGTGAAGATTGATGTGGGAGTTAGTACTGCTAGTTCATCAGGCAGTACCATTGGTATTCTGGATGAGAAAACCTGTTGTGCCTTTCTCACAAGCCAGAATGATGGGTCTATGCTTACTCATGAAGACCTCCAGGAAATCAATAATGATGATTTGGAGGAGATGGACCTTAAATGGAAAATTTCTCTTCTTAGCATGAGGGCTAAGAAATTCTATCAAAGAACTGCGAAGAAGATCACTATCAGCAGCAATGATACTGCTGGTTTTGACAAGTCAAATATAGAATGCTGCAACTGCCACATGATGGGGCACTTCTCAAGCGAATGTAGAAGACCAAGGCATCAGGATGGCAAAAGCAAAGGTTTTGGAAGCAAGTCCAAAGAAGGGGAGGTTACTGAGCCAAATTCAAAAGCTATGGTAGCTATTGATGGCTTAGGGTTTGATTGGAGTTTTATGGCAGATGAAGAAGAAGCCTCTACTCAGATGGCACTCATGGCTTTCTCTGCTACTGAGGTACAAAATGATAAAGTTTGTTCTAATACTTGCACTGCTCTTAAAGAACTAGAAACTTTAAGAAAACATTATGAAAACCAAATGATAGAACTAAACAAAACTCATCAAAACTTAACAGATTATAAGATATGTTTAGCTACCCTAGAGAAGCAGATCATACACTATAAGACCAATGAAGATACTTTTTCTGATGATAAAGGTCTTCTTAAACAAGACTTATTTTTTAAAGATGCTGAAATTAGCTTTTTAAGAACTGAGTATGATAGGCTTAAAAAGAAAAGTGAAAACATTCAATTAAGTGTAGAAACATTAGACTATGCCTCTAAGGGTGTAAGCAAAATAATTGAATGTCAAGTGATCAACAAAGCCAAGTCTGGGTTAGGATATAAGAATGTTCCACCTCCTTACCGAGGAATCCCTGCACCCCCAGGGATAGACCTAGAACACACAGGCTTGTCTGAATTTCAACAACCTATATTAGAATATGGTGTTCGGCCAAAAGCAAATGTAGTTGTTGATGAACCTATAAAAGTAAGTGAGAGTGTAAGTGATACTTCACTTCCTGAGGACAAGGTGTCCTCTGGTAGGAAATCAGATGGTCCAATCATTGAGGACTGGACATCTGATGATGATAAGGAAGAACAGGTTATGTCTAAACCTGATGTTGTTAAGATAGCAGGAACAAGTGTTCCTAAGTTGGTCAAGAATGATACTGTTAGGCCTAAAACAAATGTTAAACATAATAGGAAACCAGTAAAATATTGTGAGCAATATAGAACCACAAACAAGCCCAGAGGTAACCAAAGGAATTGGAATGACCTCAAATCTCACCAACTAGGTGATGACTTTGTCTTTTATAACAAAGCTTGTTTCACTTGTGGAAGTTTTGACCATCTTGCAGCTTTATGCAATAAATGGGTAACTGGGTATTCAAACCATAGGGTGAATTTAAAAAGGCATACAACTAAAAGTCACTCTAATTTTACTAGAACAACACCCAGAGCAGTTTCATTAAAGTCTGGCCCAAAACAAGTTTCTACTGCTCGACAAGCAGTTAGTACTGCTAGACCATTTAAGACTGTTTACCCAAAACAAGCAGTTAAAGGTGCACAAACAACTTACAAACATGCACCAACAACTGCTAAAAGGCCTTTTCATACTAAAGCAGTGGTACTAAAACAAATTTGGAAATCAAAGGGTACAACTGCAAAGCAAGCAGTTCATACTGCTATGCAAACAGTTCATACTGCTGCTAGGGAAAAGTGGGCTAATGTTGTTAAGGCCTCAGCATGTTGGATTTGGAGACCTCTTAAATCCAATGGTGCATCAAATGTTCTCAAAAGATTTAATTACATTGATGCACGAGGCAAACTCAAGTCAGTAATGGCTTGGGTTCCTCAAGGAAACTAATTTCCTTATTTATGTGCAGGGACATTCACAAGCAGATGATGAAGATCAAGGATATTCAGATAGTGGGTGTTCAAGGCACATGACAGGAAACATGTCTTATCTTTTAGACTTTCAATCATTGGATGGAGGATATGTTACCTTCGGGGGAGGAATAGGAGGAAGAATTACTGGTAAAGGTACTCTTAAAACCAGTAAATTGGATTTTGAAGATGTGTACTATGTGCAAGAGCTTAAGTATAACTTGTTTAGTGTCTCACAAATGTGTGACAAAAAGAACAAAGTTCTTTTTACTGACATTGAATTTCTTGTGCTTTCTTCTGATTTTAAGATGCCTGATGAAAGTCAAGTACTTTTAAAATTCCAAGAAATGGCAACATGTACAGTGTTGATATGAAGAAAATTATTCCCAAAGAGGCCCTTACTTGTCTTGTTGCAAAGGCCACATTGGATGAATCTATGAAATGGCATAGGAGGCTTGGTCACATTAATTTTAAAACCATAAATAAAATTGTCAAAGATGGTTTGGTAAGAGGCTTGCCTCAGAAAAGATTTGAAAATGACCAAACATACGTTGCTTGTCTTAAAGGAAAACAACATAAAGCCACTTGTAAGCACAAGATTTTTAACTTTATTGATCAATCATTGTTTATGCTTCATATGGACTTATTTGGACCTACTTCTGTGAGTAGTATCAAGCATAAAAGATTTTGTCTAGTTGTTACTGATGACTATAGCAGGTTTACATGGGTTTTCTTTTTAGGTTCTAAGGATGAGACTTCTAGCATTCTTAAGACATTCATTACAGAGATAGAAAACTTAGTAGACAAGAAAGTAAAAGTCATTAGATGTGATAATGGGACAGAGTTTAAGAATAGAGTTATGGATGATTTCTGCAAAGAAAAGGGTATTAGAAGAGAATTTAGTGTTGCTAGAACTCCTCAGCTGTTGAGAGAAGAAATAGGACACTTATAGAAGCTGCTAGAACCATGTTAGTTGACTCTAAGTTGCCTATCACTTTTTGGGCTGAAGCAGTTAGTACTGCTTGCTATGTCCAGAACAGGGTTTTGGTTGTTAAGTCTCACAATAAGACATCCTATGAGCTTTTTAGAGGTAGAACTCCTGCAATAGGATTTCTTAGACCTTTTGGATGTCATGTGACAATTCTGAATACCTTAGACCATCTAGGAAAATTTGATGGTAAAGCAGATGAAGGATTCTTGGTTGGATATTCTCTCAATAGCAAAGCATTTATAGTATACAATTCAAGAACTAGAAGAGTTGAGGAAAACCTGCATGTGGAATTTTTAGAGAACAAATCCAATGTAGCAGGTGAAGGTCCCAAATGGCTATTTGATCTTGAGTCACTAACCCAATCAATGAACTATGTGCATGTTGTTGCAGAAACTAATGATTTTTCAGGTTCAGAAGCTGATAATGCAACAAATGAGGCAGGGTTAGGAAAAGAGAAAGATCAAGATTATGTTTTGATGCCAATATGGACAAGTGTAGATTCAACTTCAATAAATGATGAACCTTCTTCTAATGAAGCTAAAGAAGGGATTGAAGGTGAAAACAAGGAATATGGAACTAAGGAACAAGAGAATCAAGTTAATAGTCCTATTGATAATAGTACTGCTGAGACCCAACTTGATACTGCTAGGCCAAATGTTTCTACTGCTAGGCCAAATGTTTCTACTGCTGGCCCATCAGACTCAAATGAAGCATATTTCTCAGAAGATGAAATGGATTTCAACAATCTCCCACCTCATTATCAAGTTCCTTCTACACCACACACAAGGATTCACAAAGTCCACTCCCTGGACAATGTGATTGGTGATGTACAATATGGTGTGAAGACAAGGAAGCAACTTATGTCTTCAGACCAACAAGGGCTTCTTGATGCTCTTTATGCATCAAAGCAGCATGAATATGCAAACTCTTGCTTATTTGTATGTTTCCTCTCACAAGCAGAACCCAAGAATGTTCTCAAAGCCTTAGATGATTCAAGCTAGGTAGAAGCTATGCAAGAGGAGCTTCTCCAATTCAAGATTCAAAAGGTTTGGGTGCTAGTGGATTGACCCAAAGGTGTGAGGGTAATTGGCACTAAATGGGTCTTCAGAAACAAAAGGGATGAAAGGGGCATAGTGATAAGAAATAAGGCTAGACTTGTAGCCCAAGGGTACACACAAGAGGAAGGGATAGACTATGAAGAATTTTTTTCTCCAGTAGCAAGAATTGAAGCCATTAGACTATTTTTGGCTTATGCTTCATTTATGGGCTTCACAGTTTATCAAATGGATGTCAAGAGTGCCTTCTTATATGGTACTATTGAAGAGGAGGTTGATGTCTCACAACCTCCAGGTTTTATTGATCCAGAACATCCAGATAAGGTGTACAAGGTTGTCAAGGCTCTTTATGATCTTCATCAGGCACCAAGGGCATGGTATGAGACACTGGCTTCCTATTTGATTGAAAATGGATTCCAAAGAGGCAAGATTGATCAGACATTATTCATCAAGAAGCACAAGAAGGATCTTTTGCTAGTTTAGGTGTATGTGGATGATATCATCTTTGGATCTACAAGGAAGGAGATGTGTTTAGAGTTTGAGAAACTTATGCATGATAAGTTTCAGATGAGTTCCATGGGGGAACTTACTTTCTTTTTGGGTCTGCAAGTTAAGCAATCAAGTGAAGGCATATTTATCAGCCAAGATAAATATGTAGCAGATATTCTAAGGAAATTTCAATTTGTTGATGCAAAGGTAGCAAGCACACCAATGGACTCTGAGAAGCCTCTTCTTAAAGAAGTAGATGGAGACAACGTAGATGTACACACATACAGATCTATGGTAGGCTCTTTGATGTATCTCACATCATCAAGACCTGATATCATGTTCTCTGTTTGTGCTTGTGCAAGATTTCAAGTAACTCCTAAGGTTTCTCACTTAACAGCAGTCAAGAGGATTTTTAGATATCTCAAGGGTCAACCTAGGTTGGGTCTATGGTATTCTAGGGAATCACCTTTTGACCTGGTAGCATATTCAGACAGTGATTATGCAGGTGCAAGCTTGGACAGAAAGTCAACAACTGGAGGATGTCAATTCCTTGGATGTAGACTCATTTCATGGCAGTGTAAGAAGCAAACAATTGTGGCTACTTCAACAACTGAAGCTGAGTATGTAGCTGCTGCTAGTTGCTGTGGTCAAGTGCTTTGGCTTCAAAATCAACTTCTTGACTATGGGTACAATTTCATGAACACTGTCATATATATTAATAATAGTAGTACAATTTGCATAATTAAAAATTCAGTGCAACACTCTAAAACAAAATACATAGAAATTAGACATCATTTTATTAGAGACTGCAATGAGAAAAAGTTGATTCAAGTGGTTAAAATTGATTCTGATCACAACTTTGCAGATCTTCTCACAAAAGCTTTTGATGTTGGAAGGTTTCAATACTTTGTCGCAAGTATTGGGATGCTTAATCCTTAATGATTTAAAACTGTGTAATTTTGTATATAAATTAAGTTTGTACTGCTAGTATTGTCAATTAGTACTGTTATTAAAAAGTTTGTACTGCTAGTACAAATTTGGATTGTTTTGTTCATACTGTTAGTCAAATGATTATACTGCTGTAAGACAAATGCTTTGCATTTTGTTTTCTTGGTTTTAGACTAACATTTTCAAGTATGAAAATTTGAGCACAAAGGAAGTTACAGGTGCAATACATGAGCAAGCAGAATGGTGGCTCAAGTTGTGACATAATAGGTTAATGATGGACAGAGTTTGGGAATTCATTAACAAAGGCCTACACCTAAGTTAATAAATTCTTTAAAACTTCTCTCTTGAAACTTATTGTGATATTTTGTATTGTCTTGATGGCTTAGTTGGTCAGATAGTAACTGACTCAACTCACTTTCTATCATTTTATACTTTAATTAGTATAATGAGAAAGTCTAAGGACATCTGATAGAAAGAACAGCGAGCAAATGTGAATCTAACACTTTTGTTAGAGGCAACAACTGCCACGAGCTGGAAACCCTGTCAAGAAAGCCCTTTGAATGGGTTTATCTGTACACAGGCAGTTACTTATAACTGAAAACATTGGTTCTTACACAACCAGAGGTTAATTTAAACTGAAATCTTGATTAAGTGTCTGTTACTGCACTTAATCCCTTCAAAATGGTTGTTAACAGTATGATTTTTCATTAAAATCAAGTTCATACTGTTAAGTCAAAAGTTTCTTAAAACCTTTTGGGTTCAGGGTGGCTCAGAAACCCATCTAATGATGGATTATTAGTCCATGCCCCATGATTCACCTCTCACAGGAGTTTACATACCTGGAAGTGATGAGGGTAGCAAATTAACTCTTAAGGAATTGATGGCTACATGTACAACATTGTCTGAAAAGGTGTTCTAAATGGAAGATGAACTCAAGAAATTTTATAAGAAAAAAGTTCAGATGATGGTGTGAGATCTTCCAAATAGGGGAGGAAGATTAACCAAACAAGGGGAGGATGAAAGATTGTGGAGATGTATGCTCAGAATCAGGGGAGGAAGCTTAAATTGATCAAAGATGAGGAAGTTTAAATTTATCAAAGATTATAAAGATTGAGGAGGAAGATTGCTCAAATTGATCAAGTTCAAGAAGTGCATGAGTCTAGTAAAAGCATTATCATCTTGTATGCTCTTGTCTTTTCCCACACCTGGCTCAGCAGCAGTTGTTGTATCTCCTCCTACAATGGAAGCTTCACCTTCAGAATAATCTCCCTGCCAACATGTCTTATTATTCAGCCAATAATAAGAACAAGGTCCAGTTTCAGTTGATGGACGCTGGGAATAAGCTCTTTCAGTTTCAATTTCAGTTCACTACGTTTGTTCATCACTTGTATGGCTTGCAGAGAGATGATTTGACTTCTTGGAGCAATTACAGGGAATATAATATCAGGCTTCAAGCATCCAAGATACACAGCACCATTGCCTCTTATAATTTCTCCATCCAAGGAAATTGCACCATCTTTTAGGCAATGAATAGAGCCTAAGCATGGTACTGCTAGTGTTGAAGACAAAGAAAATGGCTGAAAGTGATTCACAGATGGCATATGAGTTAGACAGAAAGATAGTTAATCCTGCAGAACAAAAAAAAGCTCAGATCAAAGAGTCTGACTATGTAGTGTTTGGAAGACTCTCACAATCCTCATTTAATTCAGAAGAAACTTGATGATTTGGGATAAATCACAAGTTTAGGGGAGGATTGATGGGAATTAAATGTTCTGAAGATTAGCGTTTGGAAACTAAATGTTCTAAAGGTTAGTACTGCTGAGAAGAATACACTAACAATACTAACTGCTAGTGTATATTTGAAGTCTGTTCAAGTTATAACTAACAGTACTAACTGATAAGTTAGTACTGCTAGTACAAACAAAGGTACTGCTGGTTGAATACTGCTGAGTGGATAACTGTTGACGTATACTACTGCTGATTAGATAAGTATGAAAAAGATATTTTGTGTATAAAAGTCAAGTATATACGGTAGATAATATCTTTGATAAGTGATCAGTCAACAAGTTGTATACACAGAACAAGTTGTATCTTCGCTACTTACACACTCAACAAACAAGTAGTTGACAAGACTTAACAATATTGTAAATATCTCCTTTGTTGTATAAAAGGGAGATCTTAGCTAAGATATTAAAAGACAAGACTAGTGTGCATGTGCTTAGAAAATATATATCTGTTGAACAAGTTGTAACACACATCCTCAATCAGTCATAAAGTCATAGAAACATAGAGATTCAAGGTTTTGTAACCCTAGTGATAGTGAAGATCACTCGTATTATTCTCAATAATATTGAATCGTTTGGTGTTATACTTTCTGTGTTCATTCTCCATTAACAAGCATCACTGTTCCATTTCCACAAACCAATATTCTTCTAAGTGTGGTTAAGTAGATTCCGCATACTTAATCATATTCACTCAAAGTATCATATACACATTAAAAGGATTAACATCCTAAGTGTATTATTAATCAATCCTCACAAGTGGTAAAGGGCTGATTGATCCTCTCAGATAAGTAGAACCATGTAACAAACAAAAAAGAAAGGTACAACAAGTCCAATCAATAAAACTAAGAACATGGCCTAACGCTTAAGAAATCCTAACGCAACGACTAAACTAAGCTAAAACTAGAATAAAAGAGTGATCACTTGTGCTTGCACTTCTTTCCAATGATCTTAGGGTTGATTTGGTTTGTTGATACCATCTAAAAGTTCAAGGATGTGATTGAACATGAAAAACATTTCATCACATAATTCATGAACCAAGGTTTGAATATGTTGACAATGGTTGCAAAGTTCTCCATGTCTTGGAGGTTGTGGTGAGGGATCTTCAATCAACATAGATTGATTATGAGTGAAGATTCTGTTTGGTGGAGGTAAGTGTGATGTTTAGGGAAGCAAGTGTGATGATGATGGAGTCAAATGTGATGGTTGTGGATGCATAATTGATGTTGGTGGAGGCATATTTGTTGGCGAAGGAGGAAATGATGTGTCTACGGTATTGGGTTATGAGGGTTGTTGTGTAGTCATTCTTTCAACGGAGGAAAATGTTGGTAAAGGTGGATTTGTTGATCTTGGAGGCAAATCTTCCAAGGTGTTCAAAAATGGGTGTGGTGAAGTATGAGGTGTAGTAAAGAAAAGTTGTCGAGGTTCAATGGGAGAAACTCATGTTGGTTAGGTAAAGATAGGAGTGGTTTGAAGTGTTGGTTTACTAGATGGTAGATGAGTTGGTTCAAGAGGTGGTGTTGATTCAATAGGAGCAAGTGGTGGTGTTGGTTCAATAGAAGCGGAAGGAGGAGTTTGGATATAATTATTTGAGGGTTTCTTATCGGGTGAATACTCGGTTGATGAAATTTCATAAACAATGCGAGCGATCTTACGAGGAGGACTTCTAGTTGATGAATGTGCACTAGATGGTTTAGACATGGTGAGAAATGTTTATAGGATGAGTTATCAGCTGAGAATGGTGATGTTTAAGTGTGGGATTGAAGTGCAACACACAAGTGGTTAAATAGTGAAGGTCCATGCAATGAAATTAAATGTCTAATCCAATAAAATCTTTCAAATTGCAATCATTGCATGCATAATTCAGCCAACCATATTGCAAGTTACTAGGAAAACATATTTAAGGCAGTGTTGAGTGTTGGAGAGGATAAAGGTGGGTTTTAAATGCATGAAATTGATTTTGACTATCTTTGTTTGCCCGGATCCTTCCCAAAAGGGATCCAGATAGTGTTAGCCAAAGGATCCGGCTAACTGAGCCCGAAAAAGAGAGAGAAGGTTGAGCATTAATGAACTATAGCCTATATAAGTTGATGTTATGAGTGTAAAGAAGTGTCCTTAATGGTGGAAGGCCTGAGAACTTATACTAATATTGAGCAATAGATAATGATGAGTTTTATAGAAATAGGAGAACTAAAAGGAGACTAATAAATGATCAATGATGTGTTAAGATGACTTTAAGGATGATTATTAGTGATAAGAAGCAGGAAAAGGTAAAAGGAATAAATAGAAAAATTATCAAAAATTATAAAAATTAAAACTAGAGAAATTTGAGGGGAAAAGGAAGAAGAGAGTATTCAAAATAAATGTAAAAGAAAATGAAAACAAGGAGAGCATAGTGAGAGAAAGAAATCACAAGCACTAGAATTGAAAAATAGTAAGAGCATAAGAAATGAAAAATCAAAAGCATTCTAAAACAATCCTAAGTCATGCATAATAGAAAATATGATCTAATGAGACTGAGGATACCTTAGTTATGACTAAAAGGAAGAAATGAGCTTAATCTAATAGGGTCAAGGGAGAAAGAATAAGGCAAAATGACATAAAATAGATGTCTCTGCAGCCGGTTCCTCCGGATCCCTTTCAAAAAGGATCCGACTAGTTAAAAGCAATGGATCCGGCTTTTGAGAACTAAAATGACACAATGGGCATGCAAACTTAGTTATTACTTATCAAAACTCAGAACTTATCCTTCTAATAGTGAATGAGGGGAAAGTCTAGTCTAGGGAAGGGAAGAAAGCAAGTACAAATAAACAAGTAAGTAATCAAACGAGATTAAAACCAATTTTTGATATATGATCAAAAGTGGTAAAATTCCAAGATAGAGGTTAAACGGTTTACACATATTCAAAGTACACCCGAACATATTAAAATGCCACAAGACTAGAAGGAAAATATATAAGCAACACATGTTTTAAAAATAAAGAACCATAATTGATTAAAGACAACCAAACAAGACCAAAGCACAACTTTCATAGTCAATCTCTTCACTTTTTCTTCTTGCCCTTGTTTGTGAGGAAATGAGCGAGACACTTGAACATTCCCTTCGTCTGTTTGAATTCTTTGGTTTCTTTGAGGAAATTAGGAATTTGTTCTAAGTATGTTATGGGATCAAGACGAAAGTTAGAGATGGGATTGTTTTCATCAACTTCGACTTCATCTGAGGAGTCTGAGAGAGGACGAGGTCTTTTCCCATCGATCATGAGTCTTTTGGCACGACCCTCAGAGAGAGGCACCATGACATGGTTTGCAAGGAAGTGATCATCCATCACCGGGGAAGGTTGCATTGCACTAACATGCCTAAAGAGGCGTGTGAGGAGCACGCCATAGGGAAGAATGATTTTGTCGGTTTTGAGCACACCAGCTATTCTTTTGGTAATGTAGTATGCAAGGTTGAACGGTCTTTGGTGGATGAGACAAAAGATCATGTGGACAAGGCAAGCATTAGGATGGTCTTTGTTCCAGGCTAGACAAATGACATTTTCCTTAAGAATTTCTTCCCACTTTTTGTAAGATGGAAGTATTTTGAAGAGTTCCATTTAAAAGGGGTCACGATGAATGAGTTCCTTGTTTCGGGTCATTCGAGTAGGTTGAGCTCTTTCAATAAAGACGGAGTCTCGGACTAGAATGGGATCATCAAGAGGGGTGTGGTAGGCAGGATTTGTATCTACAGAAAAATGTTGATTTGCAATGGACCAATCATTTGAGTACATGCAAATTCCATGACAAGGTATGCAAAGAATTTTGGCAAAAATGGTGAGAGGTAGGATAATGCTTTGATTGTTTATGATGAAAGAAATGGAGATGGTTCCATCATCGTTTCGGATAATCTGAACACTTTTGTAGAACTCAAAATGAATACAGGACATATTTGTTTATTGATATGAAGAAGGCAATCAAAATTGATTGCGAAGAAGACTTGAGGAATGTTGGTATATTCAAAGAAAGATTCCTTAATGACACGTCCCTTATGGATAAGGCATTTTTGAAGCATTTTGAAAAAATTTCGGTCATCGGGTGAAAGACCATCTTTACGGTGGTATCTCAAAATGTAATGAACGGTATCATGATGATCTTGTTGAGTAGACTTAGCCATTTTTATCCCAGAAAACAGTATTACATAATTAAACAAAGTAAGATACAAGTTTCACAATTGAGTCGTGTGTGAATGTGTTTGAGTCAGGAGGACTCTAGGGAGATGAATGTCTTGGTTAGGGACGCTCCATACACTCCCTATCAAAAATCGACCAAATGGGGTTTTTAAAAATGTTATCATTAGATGGTTGGTAATTTTATTTGTCAATCATTACGAATTACTTTTTTACTTTTATTAACAATGCCAAACACCCCTTTAAAACAATTACAATAAAAAATCATTCATATGAGGGTTTTTTTTTTTTTTTTTTTTTTAATCAATTTGGGTTTTTAGGAAAACGCAATCCCTAAGGGAAATCATAAATAAATATCTAATTTGCACAATGAAATCGCAGGAATGATTCAATTAACATAAACCCGTTTGAATCAATTTTTCATAGAGAACTAAACCCTAGAATTAAATTAGGGGAAATTAAGAAGATATAATTACTTACTTAGATGATTAGAAGACTGAGATGAGTGATGATTAATCCCTAAAATGAAAGTGTGTGAGTTTTTTGGTCATTTGGAAGAAGAGGGGGAAATGAAGTGGTCTAAGATATTTGAAAAATATTAACTGATGTCTATTTAGCCGGTTCCGCCGGATCCTTATATTCTATTAACTTTGAATGTTTGGTTTTTGATTCATTGTTTGTTACTAATTCTTTAATTTTAAGTGTTTTAAGATATATTTTTAATATATAGTTATTGATCCTAAGTAAATGATATATAAAATGAAACGAAAATTTGTGTGTTAATGAGTGCTAATATTACGAGAGAAAAAGAGAACAAACCAAACGAGAAGATACTTATATTCTATTAACTTCAATGCTGAAGGCGATACAAAAGATTGGATAAATAAATAATAACTAGAAATATACAAGAAAAAATAATTCGCCGCGAGGGTGTTTGAAAATGGGTTAGATGAGCGCCACGAGTGTGATTATGATGATGATCAAGGCGTAGTAAACAATTTTTGCGTCGAGTTCACCTTTTCTTTTGGAGTGTTTTTGGGGATGAGTGATAATTTGAAATAAGAGTGAAAATGATTTTTTTGAATGAAGGAGATTTAAGAAAATAAGGATTAATGGGATGGAATATTATTCCTGACCGTTCGAAAAGTGTGGGAGTTTGTGAAGAGAGATTTTTGAAAGTTGTGATTTGGTGCAACAAATAATTTATGTTGGTACGACACCTACTGGTAAGACACAACAAACTTAGACAAACTAAAGAGGTTTAGAAAAGAGATCATGTAGAGATAATCATATGTAGTAGAAAAAAAATTTATGCCAACATTTTAAACATAAGCAAACGACACATTTTATGACATCGAATATTAATGGGAAAACATACATTTGCTATATTTTCTTGGATGGTTTTTGAAACCATAGAAGCGAAATATTTCATGAGCTTTTAAAATACATGTAACCTTTTTGGTAAAGAAGGTTGACAGCTTTTTAGGTTCTTCTTTGTGCGTTAACTTCATTTTTCCTTCAATAGGGTGAAGTTTTCGAAGATTCCTAACATGAAGATTTCTTGAAAAGATTTTGTTATAATTATTTAATAAAATAATAGTAATGTTGGAAAATATATTAGATATTATCAAAACTATCATTATCCAAAGCAGAAGTTTTATCATATTTTTAAAAATGAGTTTGATGTCAGTTTTTACAACGGTTTTCCTTTTTCGTAGTTTTCAAAACATTCATTGATCGTTTCAAGTTTTTAAAGTACAATATACTCTAAGAAACTTGGTAACGTAGCTCTGATGCAAATTGTAGAAAACTAGAAGGGGGGTTGAATAGTTTTACCAATTAGAACTTTGTTTTAAAATATTTAGATCGACTTATGTCAATCCTTTTTGGTGTATGGATATTGATAGTTCGATATTGAGAGAACATAATAAGAGTTAGAGTGAAGAAAGATAAAACCGTAACACGAGTATTTATAGTGGTTCGGATACATGGTCACATTGCTTTCCCTACTCCACTCCCCAAGTACCCAACTCAAGAGTTCGTAAGCACTACACCCATAGGCTCCTTATCTTGACAGAGAAGCCTTCACAACGTCACTGACACTTTATCCGGTACAAATCTAGATACCGAGTTCTAGTTAGAGGTAGAACCAACCTAACGTCGATTACACTTTATCCGGTACAAAGCTAGATACCAAGGTTCCTTTATAATGGAGGAACCAAACCTAACAACACCAACTATCACAACACACCTATGACATACTTAAGATGAATCAACTACAAGAAACATTTCACTGATCTTGTGATGATGACGAAGGCTAGCAACCCATCTCTTCGAGCTTGCAAGTATTCTATGCAAAATGTTGTGATCTCGCCTTTAAGAGGAACCTAGAGAATCACTAAAGGAAAACTACGTGGATGATCCTTAGATCTGAGGTTAGAGAGGTAAGAATATAGAGAGAATGTATGTATGAAAGTGGTGAGGAGAAATAAAGAAATGGCTCACTATTTATAGACAATAAGTCCTCTGATCAACCAGATCCGGCCAGTGTAATCCAAGGGATCCTGCAACTGGGTAATTCCAATCCGGATTTTGGGTTACAATTTCGGGTTTTGGGTCATGGGTCATGGACTATGGGTCATGGGTACCCAACATGATGTCATGCATGATGTAATGCATATATTGGGTCATGGGTTATGGACTTTGGGTCATGAGTACCCAACATGATGTCATGCATGATGCAAAGATCATGGGTTATGGGTCATGGGTTTTGTGTTATGGGTCAAGAATACCCATTATACTTATTTACATATTTATTTTTCTAGTTAAACTTAACTATGTTTTTTTATAAAAGTGTATGTAACAAGGGTTACTTATAAGTGTTTTATAAAAACGGTTTTCACTTTATGTAAACTAGAAATGTTTGATGGTTTATTTGTTTAATGAAATGAGTAAGAAAACTATTAACTTACGTATTATAATTATCTCGTTAAAATGATTTTACGATTGTTATCAACAAAACATAGAAAGATCGTAAGATATAAATAAACATTTTTACGGTTTATTTGTATTAACATGTTCCATCATCATTACGAATGATTCGGACACTTTTGCAGAATTCTAGAACAAAGACGGGACAAATTCGTTTATTGATTTCAAGGAGGCAATTAAAATTGATTGCGGAGAAGACTTCGGGAATGTCGATACCATCGAGAAAAGATTGCTCAACAACACGTCCTTCATGAAAAAGACGTTTTTGAAGCATCTTGAAAGTTTTTCGGTCTTCAGGAGAGAGGCCATCTTTTCGTTGATGCCTAGGAATGTAGTGGACAGTATCATGATGGTCTTGTTGAGTTAATTAGGCGTGTTTGGACCTAGAGTAACACGTAACACCAAAAACAAACAATAGATAAAGCAAACGAGATAATGATCATATTCCATTCATTTCAATGCATAATGCAATACAAAGAATTGGATAAATGATAAAAACATAAATGCCTAGAACAAAGTACAATGCTCCATGCGTGAACTTGATCATTAGGTAGACGAGCGCAACGAGACAAATGACGATGATCATAAGGACGACACTAAACATTTTTTTGGAGTTATTATCTTCTTCTTTTGAGAGAGTTTTTAAGAGGTGGGTGTTAATTTGAATTTTGAATTGTTAATGAAGTTTGAATGAGAAAGATTAGATAAAATAAGAGTTTTAAAAGATGGATTACTGTAGCAAACCGTTCGAGTGGTGTGGGAATTTGTGAAGAGGGATTTTTTAAATGTTGTGGTTTGGTACTAAAAATATTTTATGTTGAGTGTAGAAAACTAGAAGGGGGGTTGAATAGTTTTTACCGATTTGAATTTAGTTTATCAAAACTTTTAGTTTGATAGTATGTGAAACCTTTGGATGTTGAGATATAGATAATGCAAGATACCAGTAATGAAATAAATACGTGAAAGTAAAGAGATAAAGGATAGAAGTGTGACACAATTGTTTACAGTGGTTCAGCTACAAGGACACCTTCCTTCCCATACTCCACTCCTCGAGTCACCTACTCGAGAGTTCGTAAACACTATGTCAACAAACTCCTTCAACCAGTGGAGAAACCTTCACAATGTTGCTTACACTTTTTCCGGTACAAAGCTAAATACCGAGTCCTTAGTACGGCGGACCAAACCAACACAACAATACAACTAACACAACAACTTTGAGAATACAAGAAGAAGTATCAACAACAAGAAACAACTCAGTGGTCTTGAGGTGATGAGAAGTCCGAGCAACTTGAGAAGAAGGATGGCTCATATGCAAGAAAGTGTGATCTCGTCTTGTAATAAGAACCTAGAGAACACAAGAGAAAGAGAGCTACAAGAATGATCTTTAGATCTGAAGTTAGAGAGCTTAGAATGTAGAGAGAAGATATATCAAAGAGGGGTGAGAAACAAGAGAGAAATGACTCACTATTTATAGGCAAACTGTCCACTGTTCACCCGGATCCGGCGGATCCCTTCCCAAAGGGATCTGGCCAGTGTAATCCAAGGGATCCGGCTATCTGGTAGTACCAGTTCGGATTTCGGGTTACAATTTAGGGTTTTGGGTTATGGGTCAAGGTCCATGGGTCAAGTGATGTCATGAATGATGTCAAAGATATCTTGGGTCATGGGTTATGGACTTTGGGTCATGGGTCATGGGTTTTTCCCATTATTTAAGTCATGCAATGGGTCATGGGTTATGGGTCAAGGTCCATGGGTTATGGGTTATGGATTATCCAACTCATTTCATGTATTATATTTATTAAAAGGAGTATACTTTAATTATAGCATGTAAATGGTAAGTTGTAAATGTAATAACATGTAATGTTTAGATTTATAATTTTCCATAATGTTATGTTTGTTATCGACAAAACTTAAAGAGATTGATAAATATTAATAAACGTTTTTACGGTTTATTTGTATTAACAATCTCCCCCTTTTTGTTGATGACAAAACATAATATTATGATGAGTAAAAATTTAAAGATTAGATGTTTCAAGTTCTTGAAAAGGTTTTGGAAATGATTTTTAAAGTTTTTACTCTCTTCTCCCCCTTTTTGTCGAAACAAAAAGAGTGTCGAACAGAAAGTATGGTGGGTTTGAATCCCAAAATGCACAAACTCCCCCTTGACGGTTGCTCCCCCTTGATGAGGACGTCAAGTGAGAAAATGGTGTTAAAAACCTACAAGATAGAATGTTAGTGGCGATATCAATAAGTAGAAGAAATAGATGTATGTCGATAGACGAGAAGTATGAGAAAGAATAGACAAGGTATGTAGAACTAATCCTTGTAATAAAAATGACCAAAATGTAGTGGTATATAAGCCACATACATTTGTAAAAATAAGAACAAGGAAGTGTTCTTATAAGAAATAAGAAAAATAAAGAAAAAAAAATAAGAAAATATATTATTGTTCATTTGATGCTTGCATATGGGCTTAGTGATTTCGGTTAGTCATAATGAGGTGAAGAAGGGAATGTTTACTTGCCTAGAGCTTTGGCAATG
Source organism: Artemisia tridentata subsp. tridentata (assembly GCA_021014915.2). NCBI lineage: Eukaryota > Viridiplantae > Streptophyta > Magnoliopsida > Asterales > Asteraceae > Artemisia > Artemisia tridentata. The sequence goes on from CP139509.1 coordinate 148,365,088, forward strand.
TTCACAAAATAGATAGTGTGGGAGATCAGGTAGGGATTCATCCATCCAAGTTGGTTGGTTTGATTGCGGAAGAGGTGGTGGAAAGTTTGGTATAGTGAGATCAACATCCATGATGTCGGGGATAGGTGGAGGTTGATTTGCTAAGTGTTCTAGGGAAGTGATGGATGGTATAGGAGGTAACTCTTCAAGGTCATTAAAAAGAGCATTTGGTGAGGTATGAGGTGTGGAGAAAACTAGCTCTTTGGGGTTGATGTTAGGTAAGATAGGAGGTGTAGATTTTGATGGTTGACTTGGAGTGGGTGGCGGAGTTGAAGTTGGTGGTGGAGTTGGTGTAGGTGTCTTAAGGAGGTCTTCTAATGAGGTGAAGAAGGGAATGCTGTTTTCTTTTGGAGAACTTGGTGAAGAGGGTGGTGCTTTTTGATAGTCGGTTGGAGGTGAGGAATTGCTAGGAGGTGATGAAATGTTGGATGGAGGTTTGACAAAGTGTTAGAAATATAAATATTCAGATGAAGGCTCGGTCACCCCGAGCATCTATTTAGCATTCACATAGCTCGTAGGCTTATTAATATTAGCTTAGTACTATTAGTATTATTAGTATTATTAGTGTAGTTACATATATTTGTGGAGTGGGTCAGGGCTTTCCCCACTGTCAGCTCACTCCACAGCCCACTAGGGGCACAAGTATTAGGAACTATATATATAGCCCTCTCCACACAAGGAGAGGGTTGGAACTCTCATTACATTTAATCTAATTTTTCTTTTGAGTTACCCACTCTCTCTCTAGTTCATCTTTACCTAACTCAACATGGATCTAATCTTCCATGAATCAAGGCCACCCGAATCAAGCACACAATCAATATGTTTATATTCTACACAAAGCAACATGGTTTCACACTTATACGTGCGGTTTTTCTTGTTTTTGATGGTGGAGGGATGTTGGAAGTTGGTAGAGAGAAATTGGTTTGTTGTGTGTGATGTTCAAAGGTGTTGGTAATGTTTTATAGGATGTTGATTTCTTTGACTAGATCGTCACGATTTTGAGAGGATTGTGGTCTTTTGGATGCCATGGTTTCTGAGATTGAGAGATGAGAGGGATGATGGAGAAGCAAGTATCTTAGGACCTTATTTATAGATAGATATCATGCATTGTAATGAATGCTAAAACCACAAAAGAATCCAAAATCTAATGATTAGATATGAATTGAATGCAAGTAATCATGAGACTTTAACTACTAAGACTTAAACTCGGTAAACATAGAGTAAAAAATAGAAAAGGGAAGGAATTGGAGTAGATTTTGTCAAATGAGTGGCTAAACTGCCTTCTATGTAACCGGATCCCGCGGATCCTTCCCAAAAGGGATCCGGCCTGCGTAAATGCAGGGATCCGGGTAGCTGATGCACACAGACTGCAGTTTTTACGTAGAAAACATATTAGGACTAGTGAGTGCCTATATGTAAACTATGTGGAGTTGCGGTTATCTCAACTCTAGAGGAGAGAAGAAGATATTGATGTGTGTGTGTGTGTCTATATATATATATATATATATATATTATGTGTATATATATATATATATATATATTATATAATCTATTTAATAGCCGGTTTTTGGATTAGCAAAAAAAGTGTTTAACAAAGCAATTAGAGAGTCATTAGTGCAAGATTGTGTGGCTCATATTTTTCTGGACAACTGTTCATCCAACTGTAGCGGCACTGTAGCAACACTGCAGCAGTATTAATCACAGTCATTACCACATGCATATCACTTATATTATATTATGCATACTCCCACTATTCCAGATCGTTCCTCACAAAACACACACACACAAAATCAGATACCAAATGCAAAACACCGAACAAAAACACTCACATCAAAACACACTAAATAATCAAATTATGTTATCCATAGATGTGTATACCACTTTTATAAATTTACAGAACCCCACAATCATCTCATTCATCTATGCCGGCTGCTGATTTTCTTTAGCAGTTTTGATTTAAGGGTTAATACACAAATATGTTACTAAACTTTCCATAAAAGTTCGCCTAAGTTACTGAACTTTCATTTTGTTCACTTAGGTTACTGAACTTATAAACCATGACATTTTGGGTCACTGAACTTATAAAAAATATTTATAAACAACACTGAACTTGTAAAAACATGACATTTATGTTACTTAACATATCAAAAAATATACGATTAAGTCACTCCTACCAACACTAATAAATGCTTTCTATAAGTTCAGTAACCTAAGTGAACAAAATGAAAGTTTAGTAACTTAGGCGAACTTTTTTGAAAAGTTTAGTAACATATTTGTGTATTAACCCTTGATTTAATAAGCTGCATATTTTACAAGAAGATCAAATCCAAAGAAAAAAAATCAATTGAAGGTGCAGAAGTAGCAGTGTCCTTAAATGATGAAATAGTGGAAGCAGCAAAGTCAAAAGGGGTGTTTGGGGCAAAAGATAAGGAGGTGATGGATGAGATTAGTGTTGGGTTTGGGTTTGAATGATTTCCAGTATTTTGATTCTGGGGTGTCTTTGGATTTGGAGTTTGAAGATGGTTTCAGTTTGGGTTTCACTGGGAATGATTCCACCGCCATTGTTGGTTGTTGTTGTTTGATGATGAAGGTGAACTAAGGTTGTTGTCGTTTCACAACCAATACCACCCCCCCACCCGCCACCACCTGCTGCTACCGTCGTTGTTCTCTACCACCACCAACAAGTAAATGCTTATAAACCCATGATTTTAATTTTGTTGGATTTTTTATTTTATTATTATTTTTTTTTAATTTTGGATTGAAACAAAAATTAAAATGTTTATAAACCCATTAAAGTGTTTAATTTGTTTATTGTGTTTGTTTAGCCGCTACTACTGCCGTTTCCGACCATCACCACCTGCTGCCAACATCTACCACCACTGTAAGTGAAAGTGTACCCTTAGTTTAGTTGTTTGTAATAATATAATAGAAATTTTACATTTAATGTTCTTTGTGTTTGTGAAACCATTGTTGCTGCTGTTGCCCTTCTCCACCATCGCAGCTGTTGCTGCCGTTCCCGACCACCACCACGTGCTGCTATTCTCGACCACCGCCACTTGCTGCCGTTCTCCACACGGTATGGATTTTTTTTATAAATTTTGTTTACGTTTGTGGTATGATTTTGTTTATAAATTGTTTATGTTTTGTGGTATAATTGTGAAAACTCTACTAACATTTATTAGTTGGGTAGGCGAGCAGTAAGGGAGGCAGAGGTGCAGGAGCCATGGGGAGGTCCGCTTTGGAAACTGAATACGTCCACATGTCTCCAGCCTTCAAAGAGACAAGGTAACTTTCAAATTTCACTTGGCCTTGCATCTGACGTCTTTAACCACTTTTCCAAAATGGGCCAGCTATATTTTCACTAAATTGTTGCAACTTTATAAAAAAAACATACAAAAAATGGGTAACAATCAAGAAATAGATAGATGGAATGTATGTGTTTAATTTGGAATGAATATCCAAAGAAATTGTATAGGGGATATGCTACGGTTTGATACAGTTAAATGTTGTGTTGTATTTGAAGTTTGGCAGTGTTTGGGATTAGTGTTTGGAATGTGTGGCATTTCAGTTTGTTTGACGCGCAAAGGAACAAGATGAGCCAAATTATTGATTTGTATGTTTGCAGATTCATTATGTCCGAGCTCGAAAAGATTGACTTTTTAACCATAAGGAAGTTACCGTACTTTATATTTCTGATTTTTTATCGGATTGTTTACCATCACTAGATGCATGGAGGGACCAGTAGCTTGGCTGAATTGACTAAGGGGGTGTTTGTTTAAGCTTATATGTGGTTGTTAGTATTTTAGTTGTTTCTGGATTTTTAGGATTTGGGGTTGCTTATAACCTCTGTTGACAACCTGGTTTTTTTGCAATCGTATGAGTGCACTGTGTTTATCTTATACGTTGTTATCATTTTTTCATAACGAGATGAAGAAGCTCTTCAATATGGATGATACCTTAGGTATATGAAACCGATGTTGGGACAAATGGGACCAAGTAGAAGATTATTGGCTGTTTCTTTTTTAAAACTCTTTGTCAACTTTACAGCCACTCTCGATCTGTGTATTAGTTATGGGATGCAGTGGATTATGAAGCTCAAGGAAAGGGAGATATTTGAAGTTTTGAAAAGATATGTGTTTCATAGCACTTCAAATATGTTGTTTAATTGTTTTTGAATGCTTAGATTGCTTATTCAAAGTATTGGCTCACTAATTTTTGTGCTATTTTTCAGGAAAAGTTAGGAGATGAAAGAAAAGTTGGCTGCTACAGTTGTGGATGTACAAGGGAGTCGGCTTATAGGACATTGCTTTAGGAGTTACTTTTGGGTAAGGCTAACCAAACATCGTGTTGCTTTCCATTTTTATACAGTCGTTAATAATTGTAACTTTTATCATGCGATGTAGGAATTGCGTTGTTCAGTACGCTATTGAGATGATCCCTTCAGACGTGTCGAAGTAGATTTTTGGATTTTGAGATGAATGCGTCCATCTTTCTGCTAAAAAAATCAGCAGCCGCGACGAGGTGGATCACTCATTCCAAATTCATCACAGTTATGGAGTTATGCTTCAAGGAGAGGCTGATGAACGAGCTTAAGGTATTTTACTTTCACCCTCTTATTTTCCAGTATTACTGAATGCTTTTCTGAAAATCAGTTTCGGAACAATTGAACACAACTTATCAAAACATAAAATAATAGTATGTTACAGATTTAATACTAATGTCTCCCATTATGTTCAAGATTGCATATCAATATCTCCCATATAAACTAAGAATCTCACATAAGAAACTCAACCCGAAAAGAACAAAAGTTAGTAGAAAACTGTATTACAATAATACGGAGTAATAAACTAGATTCTGATGTGCAGCTACAACACGCTAATGAAGTATGATGTGATAAGTTGTTAGGGTATGGGATCTAACATGCTAGCCTTTTGATTATTATCAGCTTCACGAAAAACATGCCTGGCAACTTAAGCGTGGCTTTAGTTCAGCCAACTGATTGCAGTCAATGTTGTCTGCGATGGTAAGTTGAGCCTACTACAGGTTAAAGGGATTCAAGTATGCTTTTTTTATGTTACTCTTATTATCGGGCATTTGGAGGATCTGTTGCTGATGTTGTTGCTGCTATTGATCAGGTTTGTAAACAGTAAGTCATTAATTCCAATCACTAAAACTGGAAAAACTGTTGTCTTTAAAACATGCCCAAGATGATGCCTTTATATATGTCATAATATGTGTTAACAGGCAGTTTATTATGGAGTTGACATTGTGAATCTTTCGTTGGGACCTAACAGTCCACCCGCCACCACAAAAACCACATTTTTAAACCCGTTTGATGGTACACTTCTGTTTGTTATCAAAAGTGGTGTATTTGTTGCACAAGCAGCCATAACTGAAGGCCCGATGGCAAAAGCTATCGTGTTTTACAGTCCATGGATCGCATCTGTAGCTGCTGTTGTTGATGACCGCAACTACAAAAACATTTGACTTTAGAAAATGGAAAAATGCTCGCTGGAATCGGTTTATCACGTAAGTATCAGTTTGGTGTAATTAGCATCAAGTTTTTGATTACTTTTTTTTTCTTTCTGATTTCATACCAATTAATATGTGCAGCTTGCACTTTCACTTTTGAGGTCGCACTGATTACTTAGGCACTTTCGATATTGAATCACTTGTTCAATTGAAGGAAAAAGATGCAGATGAACATGTAAGTTCAAGTTATGTCTTACCTTTTGCATTGTCATGAAAGATAACCAAAAAAAAAAGTTTATACTTAGGTTACGTACTGTTAGTAACAACCTTTCATTGCAACACGTGTGCCTTGATTTAGGGAGCGTTGGCACAACCACAGTCTGGTAGGCAGAAGGAACGCGTTCAGACCAATCCCGAACAGTTAACAGCCGCATAAAATCCCAAAAGAATTGGAAGTGTGCTAAAGTGATTGCAGGGGCCATCATCATATTAGCGGGAGGTATGATAGTTATACCCCACTCTTAATAAATTTTGTTTTTACAAATTTTTTATTCAAGCTACCTGTTAACCACAACAGACAACTCCACCAGGTCATAGGGTCACGAAGGATGGAAGAAACCACTATGTTTGCAACAAAGTCATATTCGGCAAACCCAAAAGGTAGCAATAACTTTTCAGATCAGGTATAGCAATATTTTTTAAATTGTCAAAATAGTTTGGTTTGTAGTTATCAGCCACTATGAAATAAACACCGAGATCAAATTAAGCTCATAAGTCCAAAAATTAGCTTAGACGCGCACCCCTTAATTGTTGTTTGTGGTATAGGGCTTTGATGCTTAGAAGAGTCAAATTCCAGTGAAACCTGCAAATATTTGGAAAAAACTTCAAATGCCAAATTCGGATAAGCACAAATTCTCGATTCATAGTCCATTTCCCTAGATAAATAGAAAGTGCGTAATTCACTGGATCAGCCAAGTGATAATTAAGGGGTGCCCTATCTTACCCTGCACCCTACCACATTTACAATTTTGATTAGTATTTGGGTGTATTGCATTGGGTATTTGGAACTGCTTTTAGAATCTTGCCATTTTGTATTCTGATACATTAGTTTTCGACTGTTTGTGATTGCTTTGCGTGTATTGGGTGTTTGTAACTGAATGATTTGGTAAAAACAACCAGGTCAAAGTTGTTCTCCAAGACTTTATCAGTTTTCGATTAACGGGTATAATAAGAAATCCAAAGGCCGAAAACACAATAACCTATTTTCATTAATGTAGTCATATTGAATGCCATTGTTTTGTACTTCAATTTCAGGCCAAAAATTTCACTCATACTGAACACATATAGGTGTTTGCACATTCTATTATGTTGTATAACCGTATCATTATATTTGCTTGTATGGTCTCAGGAACTGCACAGAATCGCCTTTGTTCCGAAGGCCTAGCGAGTTAAGCGAGTTCCTTTTTTCTTTTTTCAAAGGCAGTACTTTTCTTTCCCCGGACAACATCATTGCCATCCTCCACAACATTGCCAAGAGAACTGCCTGAAAGCTATGGGGCCACTTAAGAAATATCTCATGTAAGCTGAACCAAGTCAAAGCTTCCAAGTTCTACATTTGATTATTATTAAGCGCATGTTGTTGACATTGTCATTAATGACCATTTATGCACCAAAGTTACTAATTTGACCATGATGTCAAATAGTGAAGAAGGCAAGCTTGAACCAGTAGCTGCTGACAGAATTGACGACATCACAGCTCAAGGAGCAGCGTCCAATGCAATACTTCCATTTGACCCTGCTGATATAATTTTTGAATCAACATTACTTGCAGGTCGGTTGTCCCATTATTCTTTCACAGATTAGATCAGCTAAAAAAATTATGTTTAAAGATGGTGTGTTGCAAGGAAGAAGATTTGCAACAGATGAACATTAATACTAGACAGATTAAATTTCTATGCAACATGTGTTTGTGCAAATGTTAATGAAACTGATAACGACTTTTACTATTAATACTATGTATAATGTTCTGTTAACTCTATATAAGTTACTATATACTTGCAAAACTGCCGTAAACATTGATTCGTTGTTCTTTGTCGTCGTAAATTCATTGCGTCTAATACAATTGCATCTTTAAAATATTGTTACTACCATTTCCAGTTTCCAACACTTACTATATACTTCTTTAGCAAAACATCCCACCGCAACGCGCGGGTTTCCATGCTCGTTTATATATATATATGAGATCACCCAAAGGCTCCTTAGTTCAATGTATCTACGTTTGAATGTACCTGAAAATACATATTGGTTATGTATTCCTTTTAGCATTCAAGAGATATATGATATGATGCATGATAAAAGGTTTTTACGTTGTATTAACTATGTAAAGAAAATGTAAATGTCCTAGACGTGAGAAGTTTTTAATTTGAAAGTCGAATGAGGTGTTGTTTGAGGAACTTGTTTTATAGAAAGTTTGATGTGAAGAAATGTGTGTGTATATATATATATATATAATATGTATATATATATATATATATATGTGTGTGTGTGTGTGTGTGTGTGTGTGTGTGTGTGTGTGTGTGTGTGTGTGTGTGTGTGTGTGTAAGCTGATGAACCCAAATAAGTACATTTTATTATTATCATTTATCCTATTTATTTGACTTGTTTTATTATATTATATATGAGAATTGATACGTTAATGTTTACTTTTGTAATTCTCAGGTAAAAACAAGTATTATGTGAAACTTGGCGATTTTGGACTAATTATGGAGCAAAACAAGCAAGATGTTAAGAGTCTACTGAAATGTACAAGATCAAGATCATTCTGCTCCAGATACGCCGCAACATACTTCTTACATACGGCGCATCACTATCAAGATTTCACAAGTGACAATCCAAGTCAGCAAAGGACATGCGCCGCATAGAGAAATGGAGTTACGCCGCATCTTAAGGCGGTGTACGAATATTCCTGAATATATTAATCTTGGACCCCACGCGAAGTTAAGTCAATGCACCGCATCTACTTATCCTACGCGCCGCATCTAACCCTCAGACAGAAACTATAAATACCCGGAGGCCAGACGAATTTCGGGAGACCTAGAGAGGAAAACTCAGAAGAGAAAGACAGAAACCCTAAAGCCGAATTCAGACGTATTAGCAGCACAAGACACACCCTAAACGAAGATACAAGAGCTGTAAGAAGGTCCTGCATGTATTCAATTCATTAAGTAGTTTTGTTTTATTGTATTAGTACACTTTAATTCATCAGGATTGATGGGCCGATTCCATGTGACTACGGAATATCATGGGCACCCCTTAAAATTGCTTTCCCATTAATTAAAGTTTATATGTTGATGTCTTTGGTGACTTTTATTAGTGCATTGATAACCTCTGTGTCTAGCTGAGCATTGCTTGGGTTGCCATGCCCCTTCCTCGCCTATCTATTCTAGCGTATACGAAACGTGGGCATCACAAATGCTCAATATTCTAGAATAGTGGGATAGACATAAGTGATCATTAAGGGTTTACTCGCCGATAAGATTAGAGCCAACGAGAAAGGGTTAATTATATACACTTCATATAAAACTAGCAATAAAACAAGTGACAAGCTACTTAATTATCAGGACAGATCTTCTTATTGTCTCAAGTATCTATCTATGTACGTGTGTGCTAATCGCTGATTCGTGCTCATTAGTTTAGTTTTCTTTTTAATCATAACCAAACCGTGCCAGTCTCTCAGGCTGAACCCCCTTGCGTTAGATTAGGATTGTATAGCTAACCTAGGATATTAAAATACTGATTAGAATAACTAGATAATACGTTCCACTCTTAGTGATCGACACTCTACTTACCATTATATTCATACTGACCGGGTACACTGCTCGTTAAAGTGTGTGTTTTATTGATAAGTCGGCTAAATATAAATTTAAAACTTGAGTAGGCATTAATACTGCTAAACCACAACGACACATCACGCGCGCACCAAGTTCTTGGAGCCGCTACCGTGGATATAAAAGAATTAGAGCAAAAAACACCACATCATAAGCATAAACTCATTAGTTTGAATGTTTATAATTGGTGCAAGAAATAGAGATCCTAGACTCAGAAAGGAGGATTAGAAATACATACCTCGTAGAAGGAAGATCAAGACATTTGTTCCATAAGGCCAAGGCCTAATCGAAGTTAGTTGAAAGGTTCACGTTTCAATGGTTTAGTGAGAATGTCGGCAATGTTGTCTTCGGAAGAGACTTTTCTATGGCGATGTTTCCTTTCTAGACATTATCTCTATGAAAATGATGGCATATTTCAATATGTTTGGTGCGGGAATGCAAAACAGGATTCTTGGTATGTGTTAAATCACATGTTGGAGTATGCTCGTGTCATAATAAATAATTATATGACTAGACATATGTATGCCTATGGGGTCACACACTTATATACAGAAACAACATTTTATAGATTGTATTTATCGTATTTACAATATATAAACGACTACGTAACTCGGGATCTATAACGGGCCATTAAATACTAAGTTAGACTTAGCATTTTTGGAGTGGACCAACAATGGGCAAGCCCATTGTGGGCCCATATCATGGCCGGCCTAAGGGGAAGGATGAGAGGGGATTATGGAGCTTAATGATGGTGCTAAGTATAACATGTTACATGATAAGATCAAATGGAATTTAATCATATCAATTACATTTAACTACTTACCACCAAATTGGAGATATTCTCTCCCCCTCTCCCTCTCATATCTCACGGCAAAACATAAACCCCCCCCCTTAGGGTTAGTGTTTTTTATCCCTTCTTTGCATAATCTATTGTAGGTGTTGCAAGGATCGTTGTTACAAGGTCAAGACTAGCATCAATTGGTGATCAAGGATGTGTAGTGTGTTTCACACATAGAAGGGATCGAGCTTATTGATCTCTTGGGTTTTCTCATTCCATTTCGTGGGTATTGGTGTGTTGGAGAATCCGTGATCACGCTACAAAGGTATTTATTGTTGTTATGTTTATTTATTGATTGATCATATGGCTATATGGATCCATCTCTAGGTGATTTTTCTGCTGCATTTAATTAGGTTAATATGTTTTTCATATTCAACATCACCTATAGTGGTATCACGAGCCATCATATGTGCCATATGATTATCGGGTATGCATAAAAATGGCTAAAACATGTGTTCTTTTGGTGATTTTTGAAACCACAATTAAAACAAACCCTAGGGCTCCATTTTCCCACAAATGATCGACCCTTAAGGAGTCTTAAGATCTGTGATTTTTGATCTCATAGCCATTTGTTATGCGTATGTTAATTGGTATAGTTGTCGGGTACGCGTAAAATGGCCTAAAATGCACTATTTTGATCGATTTATGAAACGATTTCAAATCAGCCCCTATGGCTTAATTTTATGTGATAAAATGATAATTAGAAGGTCCTAATATCAGTCGGTTTTGAACCTAAGGCCATTTGACACGAGTACCAAACGGGGTTTTTAATTCTTGTTAATTAATTTATTCGTTTTGTTAGCTAAATCTTTAATTCTTGTTATTAATTTTTGTATCCATGGCGAATACATGCATGTTTGTCCATGGATTTAGCCAACACCTTGTTTTCATCATAATATTATTGTATTATTATGTGTATATGCAAAGCCGATGAAAACCTAGACCACTTGTGCCATGTGTTGTTGTGATTTGTCGTTAATTTCTTGTTTTGGGGTTTGCCATTGTTTCGGCTTTTATGTAATGAATTTCATTTTGGTTTTTGCCATTGTTTGGGAATTTTATAGTAGATAGGAAATAGATTAGTTGTATTTTACTTCATATACAATGTAACCGAAGCTTGGAATGGAATGGCAAAAGAGTAAAAGACATAAAAGCGAAAAATGGCTGCTGGAACATGCTGCAGTAAAACGTAGTTTCATGGCGATTGGTAAGGAGTTATGGTCTGAAATTATTTGTGCAGGTACACAAGACATGGGCCTACAATTTTGTAGTTTGGACCTAAGAATGGGGAAGACTCCTTCTACGCGTTTTGGGCCTCCCAATACAGAAATTCTGGGCGGACATATTCATTATTTCATGTGCATAATGGGCCTCTACTTGCTCTTGATTGTCTTGGAGCAAGTGGGAGCCCTCCGTGTGGTTGTGTAGGCTTGTCCCTAGTTGACCTTTGGTTCTCGTGATGGCTCACGAGACCGAGCATAGGATTTTCATCGGTTGAGGCTTTGCATATTGTGGTTGTGTGTTTGTTTATTTGATTCTTATATATGCTATGATTGTATGTAAATTGCAAATTGTTTTCTAAAACATGAAACGAAACATAAACCATTTTTAAACTAACTCTTATGATTTAGTTTAACTAAGTTTAAATATGGATTTGAAACTTAAAATCATTGTTTTCTAAATAACACTTAAACTTGTTATGCTTGTTATTTATTTTATGTATTGTCCAAACTTATTTATAATCCAACTAGGATTAATATTAGTCTTGAAAATTGACAACTCGACACACATAAAATTAAAAAAAAATGATTAGACTTAAGTTAAGAAAAGTTTTTAACTTGTGCTACAAAGAATGAATGCATGCTTCTTTCGTACACCTTTTTTGATTCACATCAAAATATTTTACCCGTCACAAATTTAAGTCATGCCGTCCAATCGCTTGAGAACACTTGCAATTACTTTTTGCCTATGCGTGGGACCTAGGTTGAATTGTAACCCAAGGTGACTATTCTCTATGCGTGAGACCTAGATATATTCTCAGACGTTCTCAAATTGGATGACTTAATCGAGTTAAGCGGTGAGACCTTGACCCGAGAGCAAAGATGGGACTAAACATGCCTACATGACACTAGTTGTTTGACACTAGATGCCATGAGTCTCATAAGGATCTAAAAGTTGTACGTGTAATACAATTGGTGATCGTCGCCTACCAATTGAATCTACTATTGCTAGCAGATCAACTGATGTGATAGTAGAAGCACAATGTGGATCTTAGCCTTTTTGTAAATTAATTGTTTTAAATTGTAAACATGGGGTAGTTAAATTACAAAAAGATAATTATCGAAAATACTAAAAATGAACTTTGTCAATTCAATTAATGAATTAATGCAACACGAACCGTAAACAATAGTTTGTTCTTTTCTTGTTAAAAGGACGAACTAAGTCATTCTTTTCTTGTAAGAAAGAGACTTGTTCCTATCCTTTTTCTTTATGAGGATAAGCCATAATAGGAATATTTGAATTTTCCTAATTCTAATCAAACTCAAAGAACACCTACTCTAGAAATCGTGATGTCTTGTAAAAGTCAAAACGGTTAAGTATGGTTACACATCTTAATCTTTCAAGGTTGTTTTATAACCGTAGTTCCGGTTTTGAAACCTTGAAGAAGTATAATATATTTGGATAACTAGAGAACACGTTTTCTATAGCTACCAAACTAAAATGAGTTTAAATAAATAGAAGACGGAAATATCAATAAACCGCAAAGTGGTAAAGGCAATTACTAGCATGATTACCTAGCAATTTGTCTCAACCCAATAAACCTACTAAGGTCCTACATACCCTTGTGGTAAAGTAGACCAATTATGGAGGAAATGTATGTCTATTTTCAAGTTAAAATAGCAATGATGGCTTGCCCATCATCTATATGTTAGAAGTTTATGCACTTCCTTGAATACCTAAGTACATGTTTACTAGTCAAAGTGACTCACATTAGCAATAATGTGTAGATATTCAAAGAAAGAAGGAAAGTATCCAATCGTCACCCACTCTCCACTGGTGACGTAACACTTATTTTCTAATCCAGTGGGAGCTACGTGATTATATTACTGGTGACGAAACACATGTAATGTTGTCTAATCCAATGGGAGCTGTAAGCTTTATTACCTTGCAAGTTGCCCATCCTATTTCCAGATTGTCTTGAAATAATACATTACTTTCCACATGTTAAGCATCATAGTTTATATAAGAACCATTGCATAAATTTTAAAAGATAACTTGTCACGTTCCTGATTTTGCTTTCTGAAATGTTATCTATAAACTTGTGATGCATGATTTATCATTAAAACGATAAAGTTCTACATATCTATATTTTGATTTTGACTAAAAATCATATGTTATCTTAGTCATTGTCATATTGCTCATACAAACAAACGTGCGTAGAGTTGTCTGTATACCCTCATGATGTTGTGCCATGCACAAGTTGGAGAAATCTTAATTGTGTGCAAGGTACAACATATAACAATATGACTAATGGTTTTTCTTGAATGCAAGGTAAGAAACTAAGATTCTACTAGGACTTCTACACATAAAATGTATATTGTCCTAATTAGAACAAATATCAAGATAACATGAAAAGCTACTTCAACATTTTCACTGAATTGTTTAGTAAATATGATTATGTTTTATTGTAAATTCATAATCATGAAGTATGAAATTAACTTGAATTTACTATTGAGGCCAAGAGTCGGCGCTCGTAATTACTTTAGTTGAATATGTTTAGGTCTCTTGTAAAGACACAAACATCAATTCCGTTAATTGTTGAAAGACTTATAACGTAAAGTAAGACGTTAACTTGTTATGTCTTCTTGTTAAAGACATGTACACTTACGACGTATAGTAAAATATTTAATGTTTATGTTTTCTAGTCAAAACATGCACATGAAGTCATTGACTTGTTCAAAGACTTATAATATAAAGTATGCAGTAGGCTAAAAATACTATTGATGCCATCTGGTTTGACTTGGTTGGCAGATATGTAAGACAAAGAACATAAGTTCATCTAATAAATTATGGGATAGTCTCGCAACATCAATCCTCGTGGAATACCATAACGTTGGATGTCCATCATAGAAAATCAAACTCTATAGATATTGTTTGATCTTTGATGACTTAAACTGTTTTACCTCCAAAGCTATCAAGGTTAGAAAATTGGATGTGCCATGTGTACACTCAATATGGTTCCAACCCAGAAGGAATTTAAGACACCATTGTATTATGGCATGGGATGAATCTCATTATGTCTTGATTGAAGTTCTGAATTTGTTAAATACCTAAGAATAAGTAATTAACAAACTAGAGTCAAGAACTAACAATGTATTTTGGATGTCCCACTTGAAAATAATTTATTGTTACTCAAGATACTGAGTATCTAGAGATTAGTCTCTACTTACAAAAGCAAGTGAGAGCACCTTTAGATCTTGAAGTTATTCAAGAGCAACCTTCTGAGTACACTTGCTAATGTCATTCTAAGGTTGAACATGCATATGTTAAACCATAGATTGATATCCCTCATTCATAAATCCGCAAGGATACCTCTTGCACCGAAATGATATAATCTTTTTATATCAATGCTAAGGGATAAAAGTTGGAGGATCATTGTGAACCTGCTAACTACAGAAATGCATTATTAGATCTTGTATCTGATGAATAGCTCAAAACTATGAATGTTAAGATGCAGTCCTTGAAAGACAATCATTCATGGAGTTTGATTGATCTCTTTACCAATCAGTTAGACTGTGAGGTTAAGAATGAGTTTCTTGATGAGAAGTGGTGTGCTCTACCGTGTACAAGTTTTAAAATTTATAAACACGATTTATCCGGTTCTCTATTTAACACATACAAGCAAGTATGCTCGTCCGCGATAGTAAAGGTGGGTAAGTTGAGATCGTCCCAAGGGATTAGGTATTTGTATTAAATTATAACTAGCTTTATAAAAAAGGGTTGTCAATCCAATTTGGTGAAAATTCAAAAACATAAATAGAATCCAATCAAAGAAAACATATACTTGTGTGTAATTCCTTAACCAATTGCATAGAGTATTCTACAAAGTTTGGTGTAACTTGTAATGATGCACAATTTTATATGAATGATTAACAATCAATGGTTTATATCATGAAGAATCATTACTAAGAATTCAATCTCCTAGTTAACTCCTTTCGGCCTTATTAACTATTATGACAATTCTATTAAACACTAGTTATTTGAAAAGCAATTCTTATCTCATAAATTCCTACGAATCCTTTCAGCCTTTTCTCGTGATGAAATCGTTTCAAATCTATTTTAATGAGTAAATATGATGCTTGTCACACACCATATCCTATACTAATTCGTGCACTAACGTTTTGGAATAAAAACATAAAGAAAATCCTTTCGGCCTTTTTATTCTTTAAAATGTTTTTACCAACAAATTAAGCAAGATTAGATATTATTCCAACAAACTTATAAAATAAGAACTGTTTTCATGCATCACTTTTTAAGATAAGAATACTCCACAATTAGTTACATCATACACACAAGTATACCACAAATTACTCCATAGCAATCAACATAACAACAAGCAAGTAACAAACGAAACTTTCATTAAACTCAAAGTAAAAATAGTTCATTGTAAGTAAACAAGATATACCTAGCTTAGGATTACAAAAACTAGAATCGTGGAACTATAGCAACCACACTCCTCCAATCGCCTACTATGACAAGTAAACAACTCCAAACTCAAACCAAACTATTGAGACTCAAACTCAATATCTCCTGGACGTTTCTCCAGCAATACTAGACTTTCGGGCAATAATAATAAGATAGTAAGGACTTTGGTGTAACCCTTTTACTAATTTGGGGTGTCACACTAAGCATACATGCATTGGGTCCAATATACAGTGTAAGAACACTTATTCTTCAAGCCAAAACGTCCCTACAGAGTTAATATCAAGAAATGATCGGACTCCAATGATTAATGGGAAGTAAAACTTTCATTTAATGCGAAATGGTAACTGCAGATCTGTCCAACCGATCGGTTTTTGGACCAACCGATCGGTTCCTCGCCTCGGTAAATTCCAACCGAATCGGATGTCACACCCCCAGAATCGGGTCCAGCGGAAGCATACATGTAGCTGGGGTGCAACTCAATTGGTATCACAACACAAGTGCAAAGAACGGTTTTCAACTCAATCATTTAGAATAACATTGTTTAACAAAAATGTTGAATTACATTGTTAAAAGTAATGCGGAATTAGGTCCTTAAAAATATAGTTTAAAACGGTCCCTGTATAAATATCAGAGTCTTCTATGATCATGCCATGCCCTGCCAAAGCCTCCAGTAGCGTGTCTTTGCTAAATACCTGAAAATACATGCTAAAACGTCAACACGAGGTTGGTGAGTTCATAGAGTTGTTGTAAAATGTAATGCCTTTGAATAATGATGTCCCAGCAAAGGCATTGTAAATCCACTCAGTCCCAAGCCTTGGCCATAACAAGACTTGCAACCTGTGTGTTTACAACCCACTGCCAAATGAGTTTTGGTTTGGTGAATAAAAGTAATATGTGGACCACAAGATTCACAGTACATTTGGTTGATCAATACATTCGATGATGTGACCAATTCATTCGGTTGTGTGACCAGTTCATTCGTCATGTGACCCGTTCATTCGGTCATAATACCCGTACATTCGGTTATGTGACCCATTCATTTTGTCATGTATGTACATAGTAGTGGAGCCGGTTCATTCGGTTAAGTATGCATAATGTTTGAAGTACTTGTGTCCATGAGTGATAAG
Organism: Artemisia tridentata subsp. tridentata; assembly: GCA_021014915.2. Classification (NCBI taxonomy): domain Eukaryota; kingdom Viridiplantae; phylum Streptophyta; class Magnoliopsida; order Asterales; family Asteraceae; genus Artemisia; species Artemisia tridentata. The sequence continues at coordinate 148,382,157 of CP139509.1, forward strand.
AATTTAGTGCAATACTAGTGAATACATTCGGATGAATAACAAATTCATAAGTGGAGCAAGTAATGCTTTGATGAAACAAGTGGCATAATCAAGTAAATCATGTATACATTTGGATGAAAATGAGCATGTATTCTCCCCCAAAACAGTTATTCAAAACGTACGAAAGTAGGGGCTATGAAACTCACCTGGTATGATAGCTACGATGACAAAAGTGAATACACTGAAATGAGGCACGATCTCTAACCGCAACCTAATATGAATGATGGAATCTAATGTAAGAAATGAAATGATGCTGCACATGCAAATACGTATGTTATCGATACCACTCGATGATTTTGGAAAATAACGTTTATCGTCGAAAAATACATTTTTGACGTTTCGTTAAGTTAAATACTACTTTTCGTGTAAATATGTTGAAACGGTACTCCACGATCCTTGTTTGGTGTTATATTGGTTAATATAATGTTTTCGTCGCAAAATAACTCTTTTTACAACTTTTGAAAATATGCCCGAACGGCCTTGTAAAACTAGCCGTGAAATATAGCTCGTTATGTGTTAGAAATAAAACTCAACGTTTTTGTAAACCTTGTAACAATATCTAAATATCGTTATATTCAACTTTTGATCAACCGCGCCTCGATCAGTTAGATAATCGGCTATCAATGTTTTGACTTGTAAAAATACTAGTTTTCATACTTGAAACACTTTAATGTAGTGAGCTGTCAAAATAAGTATTGAATTGTCGGGCTTTAAATGTGTATATCTCGGTCGTTATAAGCTCGTTTTCTACGTTCTTTATATCCACGGGTTCGTATAAATATAAACTAACATATTTTCAATGGCTCGGCTCATCAAGATCACGGCTAACGACTCATTTTTCCCCTTAAAGTTCGGCAATCAGCACCTAATTTTCTGAAACAATAGTTTTCGTCACCCAACTTCGGAAAATCATATCTCCTTCGTTATAAGTCCGATTTTAGTGATTCCGGCGCCCACGGTTTCGTTTTTGAAAGTACTTTCTGAATATTTAGACCAAAATAGTTCAAAAATTACTGAGGTTTCCAGATCTGCCGTTTATGGACAGACCCTCACCTATAATGTTTAAAATCCATTTTTAAAGTTCTAAACTTACTCAAATCTCTTCAAATCAACTCCACAAGTTCGCAAATCCTACCATACACCTTCTTAGGGTGTCATGGGGTCCTAAACATCACCAATCTTGGTGGGTTTCAAGGGAATAAGCATAGGATAATCAAAACCCATTTTTATGTAATAAAAACCTAATAAAGTGGTATGGATCATACATACTTGCATGTTTTGTTACTAGATCATGAAGATACATCAAGTAAATGTTTAAAAGAGTAGGAAAATGATGGGTAACTTACTTGTGATGATTATTGAAAGATGGTGATGAAAACCCTATAAATCTTTGTGGTTTTTATTTCAAAACCCTAACTAGATTACTACTAGGACTTGATTAAGCACTTGATCTTGAAAACTTAGTGATTCTTTGTTGGTGTCTTGATGTGGCCGAATATAGAGAGAAAGAAAAAGGGAAGAGAAGTTGCTAGTTTATGTTTTGTTATAAATGAAAATGAAGTAAGTAATGTATAAGTCTTGTTATGTAAGCTTGGATAATTAAAGCATGTGCAATGTATCTAGGGGGGCCATGGTGGCGTGAAACAAGGGGAGGGGTGGAAGATTTGTGGGCTAGTTAATGATGGTGTCCAATTGTACAAGTATTAGCTAGTTTAAATTATATATTGGGTGTTATCGGGTACCGAGTTATCTTGAAATAAATGTTAACGAGGTGAAATAAAATATGACGAAGTTGTAAAAATTATGAAATTGTATTCCTGATGAGAATCGGGTGTTAAAATAATTATCGAGTTGAAAATTCGCAAACCGACGCTGTTATAGGCGTTTTCCGGAAAATATAGCAAATGGTTTTAAAACACCGGGTAAATTAATAATATAATTTTTATATCATTATAATAAGTATGAAAATATGTTAGGATCATTGTCGGGAGTATCGGGTATATTGTTAGTAGTAAAAACTGAGTGGTAACGTTAATTACAAATTAAGCATACGTAAATAGAAATAATGCATATCCGTGCATGACCTAGGATACTGATGATGTGTAGACTACTTCTAGTCTATATGACGGGTCCTTAATGATGATGCATGAATATGCCGCTAAACCTTACCGGTTACGCGTATTTGAATACCCGTAAACCTAGTTTACGAAGTGATGAACGATAACCATGAATAGTGAATTCTTCCGGGAATGAATAGTGTCATGTGAATAGTAAAATTTCTGAACGCTTCTCAGAATCTCAAATTGACTCCAAAAACGATGAATAGTAAAATGATGAATAGTGATCGGTGAATAGTAAATGATGAATAGTAATTTCCCGAGATGAATAGTGAATATGGAAAATATCCTGAAAATGCGGGTTGTGACATCGGATGCGGGTTGCATCCGATCGGTTGGATGCTTCATGCACTCACAACTTTAACTTTTTCTTGCCATTTCTTGTCACATGCTTTATCCTTCATTTAGGTGTTGATTTCTTCCATAGACCTTGATATTTCCTTGATATATGAACATGGAAATCTTAACACTATCAAATCCTTGAGTCCTTGTGTGGTTTCTCTCTTGTCTCCATCCCGAGAATCTTCCAAATGTGCATAATCACTCCCATTCTTCATCTTTTCATCATCTTTTCCTGTACTTGGCTACATTTACTTGCATATACACTTTTTCATGATTAAGTAACAAATACATACAAATATAACCAAATATGATGCACAAAACTAATGATAACGCAACTAAAAACATGCTCATTCTGAGCGTTATCAAATTCCCCCACACTTGAGTTTTGCTCGCCCTCGAGCAAGTCTAGCATTTAGAAAAAATGATTTCAATGGTATCGTTATCGTGATTCCAAAAATCTAACAACCATCCCGAAGGAACAATTGTTAATTTGTATTTTAATGTGAAAATTCTTTAAACATAAACAAGTTAATATCGAGCTTGATAACATAACTAAGCACCTCACGAAGAATTTTGAAATTCACTCAACACTCTAAGGGAGATTAATTGGTAAACCACTCATTGCTCAGTCATGATTCATGTATATTACCATAAGCTTGTACAAGTATCAAAACAATAAAATAAAACATCAAAGAGGTCTTTTATTCGGGTTTAGGGTTAAAGGTTACCGGCTAATGTTCAAACATTTCATACAAGAATATAATAGCTCGCTGGCGCATATTTTTGAATAGATAAACAACGGATGGTCACTAGAATGTACCTTGGTTCGCTGGCGCGTTATTTGCATAACGGATGGTCACCAAAATATGCTCTAGATCGCTGGCGCGTCATTTAGTTACTCAAAAACCGGATGGTCACTACAATATCCATGCACTACATATCTTTACAAAGCCATCACTTAATCCAGATGCTCGAAAGCTAACAACGAATAAAGTAATTTGGTAAAGGGTAGGGATAAGGTATGGGAATATTTATATGATAGATTTCTACAAAATGAAAAAAAATAAGAACCAAGTTCAAATTCCGTTCCCAACTCTTTATACCACAAATGCTTACTTTCCAAACTCCTTCGATCGTTATTCCGCATCACATACTCACTTATTTCCTCTTAGCTCATTGGCTAATTGATACTCATACATTATATCTCATTGGCTATTCACTTTATTCACTTTTTTTTTAACAAACGAAACTTTCTCGTCACCCCCACACTTTGGATGAGCACACGCTACAAAAAATACAAATAAGAGTAGCGACCTCCTTCTTCGTTGAAACAACACATACACGTATCAAAGTGTGGCCAGCGTGTAATCATCACAAAAAAAATAAATAGTTTTTGAACTTCGAATGAACTTGATTCGGGTAAGGCTAAGGTGTAAAGTGTAAAATATTTTTGTATTTATTTGGATTTAATCAAAAGAAAAGAATGGCTCAGAAGGTGTAACCAAGGGTATCTAACGTAAGAGATTAACGCTAATAAATGGGTTCCAAATACGAGGATAACTAACCGATGTGGTTAGCAAAAATATTTCTGTAAACGGATGGCCATTTGGTGTAAATCCTAAGTTGCCTCTTATCATTTGAATATATTTTTACCACTCGAAAGTGATTTTAACCGTAATGCACAACAAGTACAAGTTCTAGAATTAACATAATCACCGGCACACTCATAACGAAATATATAGCATAAGAAATGATTTATACAAAAAGGCTCAACTCCTCACAATTTAAGAAAGGTTATAACATGTACTAGTAAATGTTATCGATTCCAAAATGAAATTGCTCTCATAACTTGATTAAATTCTAAATTTTTTCAAATAACCTCATTTTTACCATTGAATCAATCTATTTCTTTAAACTATATGAATTATGTGAGAAAACAACTAGAAAATCAAGGGCGAACGAATTCTAGTTCCTTAAATCCAAAGTTCTACTAATCCTAAAAAATTTAAAATTAAAACATTTTTCCTATTTTCTTCCCTCCCCCACACTTAAGTTTTGCATTGTCCTCAATGTAATAAAAATGAACTTTAAAGTAAAGGAAATGGGAAAATTTTAGTTAAAAAGGTACTACCAGGGTAAATACGCATACGCATATTTGATCATAAATAAGCAAATGAGTTCTCCAACTCCAAATATTGATCAACAATAAGCTTCCGGTAATTTATCCCTGCAAAAACTGCAAAAATATACGAAACAAAACAAACAAACAAACAAAATACTAAAACAAACAAAGTAATTAAATTAAACAAACCATACGTTATTAATCCTAAAAGAAAAAAATAAAGAAAGTAGAGATAGAAATTATTCGACACACATAATTGTTTTTTCAAACCATAACATCAAGACGATCACTCGTCATCGTCATCCATACTTTCTGGTTCCTTGCTGTATAGACTCTGTTTCTCTTCTTCTTCTGCCGTCCAGCTCCAGATGATGAACCACCAACATCGAAACTCGAACCTACAACCTCGGGAACTCTACCATACACTGGCACTGGCTCGGGAAAAGGTGCATACCCAGGATATGGGTAAGGATACGGACCAGGATAGGGATCATACGGAAATGGGTATGGTGGAACATTTGGTGGGTTGTAGGGTGGTACCGCATAATTGGCCTCACGTGCCAAGTGTTGGAGCATCGGCATGGAATAACCATAATTATAGTTACCCCTCATCATCATTGAATCTCTCCAAACATCCCTACGCTCCATATCATTTAGCTCATGGTTCCAATCTCCCCATCCCGAATCAAAACTACTCGGTGCATGTCCATAAACATTTCCCATTGGTGGTGGTGGTTGAGGTGCGGCAATTGTCGGCTCAGTCCAAGCTCCCAATGTCTTGTTCTTCCTATCCAACGCTTTTCCAAAACTCTTATCATCCCAAGTCTCACTCTCAATCAAACCCGAACACTTATCCAACTCTTCATCCTCAAAATATTCTAAATTCCTTGCCAACGCGGTTACATAATGACCTACACAAATATCACTCTTGTCTTTAATCCCCGATGCTTTCCTAGAAAGATATTCGGCTATGATCCAAGCCGCATTACCATTCTTATCCTCCTCTAGCAATTTCATCACACACAATTCGGGTTGATTACACTTATCTCTACTACCCGTCCTATGTAAAACTCCCCAAGCTATCAACTTTTGCAAAATCTTCATCAAAGGGTTCCTTAACTTGGATGAATTTCTCCTAGAGCACCCCGGATCACCAACACGATTCCAACAAGCCAGAATACCATCATAGTCATTATGATACCTCACTAAGCTCACAAAATGAGCTTCAAACAACCTATGTTCAACCTCATGTTGCTCATACAAACCAAGAGCAACCGCAAAACCCGGCAAAGTATACGCATGCTCATTCCCGCATAACCTAAACCAAATACAAGTCTCCTTCATAAGATCAACCACTTTCCTTTCAAAATAGAAGGTTGAAAAGAATTCCAAACACCATTCTCGATACACATCTTCATAGATACTAAAAGCTCTTTCCTATGAGAAATCTTCAAACGTATCCCCATCACCAGGATACACATAAGTCATTTTCATCATCTCCCTCAACTGATTTTCACATTCATACTCCGTAAACAAACTCCAATAAATTAAACGTGGTTCGACAATAGTCCTAACCTGTAACTTAGAAAGGCGCTCACGATAGGCATGCTTTTCTTTCTTCTTCAACTTACTGAACTTAAGATTCTCATTGCTTTCCGATTGAACATTATAGGTAACCTTGATCCTTGCATTTCTTTGAACATACTTAGTCACAATTGGGTTAACTCGAACACGCGACGAACTAGAAGAACCTACAACATTACTCTGTAGAAAACACAAATATATGTTATTATAAGAGTATAAGAACCAACGCTACATGATTTAGAAGTCCAAAGAGCTCATTTGAAAATTTTTCAATAAATATTAACGAGCCCTCCATCCGATCGGTATTGGCTTCCATCCGATCGGATGGAGTAAAAAGTCTGTCCCAACCGATCAGTCGCAACTCGCAACCGATTCGGTTGCGGTTCTGCTGCAAACGAAAAAACTTTTTATTTTTGACTTCAATCGATTTCTAACAATTCCAACTCTCTCCTAACCTGCATTTGAACAGTTATGATGGTTTCTACAACTCCAATTCGTTCCTATATCGGTCCATAACATCTCCAAATGATTTCTTAATCAATTCTAGAACACCCAAGAACACTAGCAAATCAAACTCTTCAATTAGTGTTCTAATCAACAATGCACTATCCTAACATCACTAATTAACAAGCATATAACATTTGGGAATCATCAATTGCAACTTAATTCGATTCAAAGTTTTGACCCAATTCAATCCGAAAATTCAATTAACCAATTCTTCCACAAAACTTAATCAATCAATCTAATTCTTTTTGCAATGTATTCCTCTATCAATTACCCATCTATTCCTAAAATATTACATCTTAATTCGAAGTCTATAAAAAATACCCAAATCTTGACCTAATTCAATAAATCCGAATTAAAACCTAATTAAACCAAATTGATGATGTTACTTACCTGTTTTGGAGCCATGGATGATCTGTAAACACTCCTACAACTTCTAATTAACTTCTTATGGTCGAATTTATGGACCCAAATATGGTGGATTTTGTGTGTGTGTGGGTTTCTTGTTATTTTTGAAATTGTGGGCTTATATATTCAACTCCATCCGATCAGCTTTATGATCCAACCGATTCGGATTAAGTTTTTGTAAAAATTCACTTTCCTTTGTAAATACACTTTGGTATGCTTGTGAGAGCAAACTCAAATGTATTTTTCCTTCAAAAATCCCTTTTTGTATGTAAATGTTCCACCGCACTTGGTCTACCAAAATTTGTCCAAGTCTATGACTACTAACTCTAAACAAAACTAACACTAAAAATCTCAACTAAAAACATAAACTCCATAATCATCAAAACTTAATAAAAAGAAGTCTTAACCTAAACCATAAAACTTAAAACTTAAAATAACTTAAATGCAAATATTAAAATACTAAAATGCATAAAAATTAAAAGAAACAAACAACTAGCACAAGTTTTGTGCTTTATTCTTCAACTTGTTGCACTTGATCTCCTTCATCCTTGAAAGTATTTATACCTTAGAATATCTTCACTTTAAAATTTTCCGGACAACTTCCGGTTTGTCTTTTGTGTCTTAAACTTTCTTGCAAAATTCCGTCTACTTGGACAAACAATATCGAATTTCACATGCCATTCCCCATCTCCATCTTCTTTCTTGTAAACACTCGGACCGTCGGGTCCCCACTCCAAATTTTTGAGTTGGACCGGTAATGATCCAAGAAAATCTGTAAGTTTATTAAACACAAAGATATTTTTAAATGGGTTAAAGAAAGCCTCTATTGCTAGAGCCCTCTCCATTTCGTCTTCGATATCAAAGAAACTAGGAGTAACCGGCCCATATTTAGGCCTACCTTCCTCATCTCTTCCTATTTCAAAACATCCCAAGTATTCTTCCTCATTATCTTTCTCATGCACTTCCTTTACCATTTTCCCTCTAGGTTTTGGTTAGTAAGTGTGTTTCAAAATCCCATCATCAATAGTCATCGTACCACGGCCCATGTCTATTATAGCCCCACACGTTCTTAAAAATGGTAATTCTTTGTCTACCGGTATGTTAAGTACTAAAAAGTCGGCTAAAAATGCTTGGTACCCTATTTGCAATCTAACATTTTTCACTTCACCCATTGCTTTTGCTTGAGAATTGTCGGCCATAGTGAGATTAGATTGATTAGGTTGGGGGTTACTAAGTCCTAACCTTTTGTACAACGGATATGGCATAACACTCACACTTGACCCGGTATCGGCCAATGCATACATCGGAGTTGTTCCATTTACCTTAATTGGTAAAACAAAGTTCCCCGGATCACTCATTTTCTTAGGTAATCCATTCTCCACAATTCTTTCTCTCTCAACCTCATCAAAAGTTTTGTCCTCTAGCCTAGATCTAGCCATCATAACCGCATCTAATTTTTTACGGTATGTCATATAGTTATTCAACACTTCAATAACCGGTTTCTTCTCCATAAGTTCATGAAATTTCATCTCCAAATTCTCCAAGATAGCCTCTTTTTGTTCTTGAGTCAAAGGCTTAACGGTTTATGGTGAGTTTGGTGGTGAATTAGATGATGATGATGATGAATTATCATTCTTTGGGGTGGAGGGTTGGGTTAATTTGTTAAGAGGTGCTTTCTTCCTACTAGCCTTTACCATTTTAACAACTTCTTCCAACATGTTCACCAAACGTTCCAAGGAATCTACAGAATCCTTGAACATTTCCTCTAAATTCCTCAAATACTCCGAAACTTCGCTCAAACTTTCCATCTTACTAAAGCAAATAATAACTATAACATAACCACAAACACAAAAATCCAAATCATTAGCATTAGGGTTAGTCATAATCGAAACATACTTAAAAATGAAATCATATCAAGTAACCAACAAGTTCAAACACTCAAAACACTAAAACAACTAAAAATTGAAATTTTTTGTTAATACAAATATCGTCATAAAAACGTTATTTATATTTTACAATCTTTGCTTAATTTTGTTAATGACAATTACGAAGCTTATCTTTAAGCAAAGTATAAATATAAGATTAAGTCTTTTACATTTATAGTGATAAGTCTTTTAAAACACATTTACACATTACAAGATTACTAGGAATAACATTATATACATTTATATTTTTATTTCTTAAATTAGAAATATTTAGGATGACATCATGGCATGCATCATGAACATAATCTTAGAAATATTTTTGAGATATCTTGTATAGATCTTCAAGCTAAAGAATTGACATTTGAAGATATGGAAAGGTTGTGCAAGATATGGAAAGATTTGAGAATCTCTTAGCTGTCCTGCACTGGCGGATCCAAACCAGTACAAGGGCGGATCCAATTTAAGGGATCCGCCAAATCCGCCAACTGTTTTATCAGTTTGCCTATAAATAGCAAGCTGATCATTCTGGCACAATCATCACTCATATAGCTTAAAATATATAATCATTCATTTGCATATCACTAACCTATATCATTCATTTCATTCTTGTTGATCTCACTTTTGTAGCAAAGAAGGTCAAGCATACAAGCTTCAACATACTTACTGTTGCAAGTTTCATTAGTTAGGTTCTGTGTGATTTTGTATTAGTTCACACATCATTGTTTATACATTTCATTCAGTAGTGTTTGGTTAGTGTTTTAGTCCTTAAAACACAAAGAGTGTCGGGAGTGGTTGTACCCTTGTGAAAGAACCAACGGGAGTGGTTGTACCCTTGTTAAAGAACCAATGGGAGTGGTTGTACCCTTGTAAAGAACCAATGGGAGTGGTTAGTACCCTTGTAAAGGAACCCGGTGTTTAGCTTAGTACCGGATAAAGTGTAAGCGACGTGTAAAAATGTTTTCTCGCGAGAAGAGTTGTTTCTAGTGAAGAAATCTCGAGTTAGGGCTAGTGAAGGCAAGAGAGAGTCCTTGTAGCCGAACCACTATAAATCTCCGTGTTGTGGTTTGATTGTTCCTATCCTTACCTACTTTACTTAAATTATTTATTTGTGTGTATTTATTTTGAAATCAAGTTAAGTCACAAAGCGAATTAATTTTAAAACGGTAAAAACTATTCAACCCCCCTTCTAGTTTTTCACAATTGGTATCAGAGCTACGTTAATCAAGATTTTCAAATATATTGTATTTTAAAACTTGAAATGATCAATGGATTTTGAAAACTCTAAAGAAGGGCAATATATGCGAAGACCATCACTATTTGAACCAAATTATTACATATACTGGAAAAACCGCTTTGAGACATATGTGAAGTCAAAGGACATAGATCTATGGTATATAATTGTAGAGGGTGATTACAAGCCCATAAGTAATAATATTTCAGGTGGTCGGGATGAAGGTGCTTCTCTTACTCGTCACAGTGATGAGCAAAAGAAGTTGATTGCCAAAAATAACGAAGCCAAAATGATGCTTTATAATGCCTTACCTAAGAAAGAATATGAAAGAGTTTTTATGTGTAAAACGGCTTAGGATATTTGGCAATCATTGATAATTACTCATCAAGGGAACTCACAAGTAAAAGATAACAAAATTGATCTTCTTGTTCAACAATATGAAAAATTTGTTATCTCTGAAGATGAGACCATTGATAGTGCTTTTGCTAGGTTTAATACTATAATTACCTCTCTTAAAGCACTTGATGAATCTTTTTCTAGTAAGAACTTTGTCAGGAAATTTCTTAGAGCACTTCATCCGAAGTGGAGAGCAAAGGTGACGGCTATTGAAGAATCCAAGGATCTTTCAAGCATGACACTTGACGAGCTCATCGGAAATCTCAAAGTTCACGAAATGGTAATGGAAAAAGACTCAGAAATAGTTAAAGGCAAAAAGGAGAAGATGAAGTCTATTGCCTTAAAAGCTAAAGTAGAATCAAGTGATGAAGAGTCTAGTTCGGGTAGTGAAAATGAAGAGTATGCCATGGCCATTAGAGATTTCAAAAAGTTCTTTAGGAGACGAGGAAGGTTCGTAAGACAACCTCGTGAAGAAAAGAAATCATTCCGGAAAGACCGTGATGTTAGGAAAGGAAAAATAGATAGGAAGTGTTTTAGGTGCGGGGATTCCGGTCACCTAATAGGAGATTGTCCAAAGCCTACAAAGAACAAATCTCAGAAAGCATTTGTTAGTGGAGCTTGGAGTGACAGTGATGGTGATGACGATGAGCCAAAGAACGACGAAGTTGCTCTCATGGCTCATAACTCAGAAGAGGTGTGCTTAAAGGTAGAATTAGAACCTGACGAGTGGATCAAAGATTTTGGATGTTCTAGACATATGACGGGAAACAAAAGCCTTTTCTCAACCTACCAAGTGTACGACGGAGGTAATGTCACATTCGGTAGCAAGCTTAAAAGTAAAATCATCGGAAAAGGTACGATTTCTAATGACTCTCTCACTATTGATGATGTTGCTCATGTAGACAACTTAGGATTTAACTTACTTAGTATTAGTCAATTATGCCGCAAAAAGTATAACGTCCTTTTCAGTGAAAATGGAAGTAAAATACTTAAGGATGGCATAACCGTAGGAAAATGTGTTTTGAAGAATAACGTTTACGTTATGAAATCAGACAAAACACCTAAAGACAAACTTTGTCTCACTTCTTTGGACGATAACTCAACTCTATGGCATCGACGCTTAGGTCATGCCAATATGAGGTTAATTCAATCCTTATCATCTAAGGAACTCGTTAGGAACCTGCCCAAGTTGAAATATGACCAACACTTTTGTGATGCTTGCAAAATAGGAATACAAGTTCATAATAGCCATAAGGCTAAAAACATGGTGTCTACATCTAGGTGTCTAGAATTGCTACATATGGATTTGTTTGGTCCATCCGCTATACAAAGTTACGGGGGAAACTTCTATACTTTGGTAATAGTAGATGACTACTCTAGGTATACATGGACTAAGTTTATGAAAACTAAAAACGAAGCGTTTGATAAATTTGAAATCTTAAGTAAGAAAATTCAAAAATCAAATAGGAAGTAATATAGTGTCAATAAGAACTGACCATGGTTGTGAATTTGACAACGAAATCTAATTCGAAGCTTTTTGTGATGCTAATGGCATAACACATAATTTCTCAGCTCCTCGAACTCCTCAATCTAATGGTGTAGTAGAACGAAAAAATAGGACAATTCAATAAATGAGTAGAACTATGTTAAATGAACAAAACATACCTCGAAAGTTTTGGTGTCACGCTGTAGATACATCCACCTAAATTCTAAATCTAGTTCTAATTAGACCATTCCTGAAAAAGACTCCATATGAGTTATACAGAGGCAAAATGCCTACTTTAAGATACTTTAGAGTTTTTGGAAGCAAGTGCTTCATTTTAAACACTAAGGACTATCTTACCAAATTCGACCCAAAGTCGTATGAAGGTATATTTCTTGGGTATTCGCAAAATAGTAAAGCCTACATAGTTCTAAACAAAGAAACCTCAAGAGTCGAGGAATCGTTGAACGTAACATTCGACGAAAGTCCACCTCCCTCTAAGACATCACCTTTGGTAGATGATGACTTAGTTGAAAGTCAAATGGTTGAAAATCAGGAAAATATTGAAAGTGACAAAGAAGATGAACTGGTAAAAAGAGAAATAGTTAATATCAAAGAAACCAAAAGTCATCCATTAGAAAACGTCATAGGAAAAATCAATGAAAGAACATTAAGGTCTAAAGCTCAAAACAAAAGTAATTTCTTTTGTTTTGTTTCAACAATTGAACCTAAAAATGTCAATGAAGCCATAAAAGATGAATCATGGGTCATTGCGATGCAAGAGGAATTAAATCAATTTGTTAGGAATGACGTTTGGACATTAGTCTCACAACCTAAAAATCAAACCATAATAGGTACAAAATGGGTTTTTAGAAACAAAATGGATGAAAATGGCGTAGTATCTAGAAACAAAGCTAGGCTAGTAGCACAAGGTTACAATCAACAAGAAGGTATAGATTACGATGAAACATTTGCACCCATCGCTAGACTTGAGTCAATTTGGATACTACTTGCATATGCATGTGCACATGACTTTAAACTATTTCAAATGGATGTCAAAAGTGCATTTCTTATTGGTTTTATAAATGAGGAAGTGTATGTAGCACAACCTCCCGGCTTTGCCGATTTTGGAAAACCAAATCATGTCTACAAACTTAAGAAAGCTTTATACGGACTTAAGCAAGCACCAAAAGCTTGGTATGATCGACTTAAGACTTTCCTAGTTGACCATAAGTATACCATGGGCCTAGTAGACAATACTCTTTTCACCAAAAAAAAGGGATCACATATTATCATAGTCCAGATATATGTGGATGACATTATATTCGGTTCAACTTGTCAAGAGTTATGCGATGAATTTTCAAAAATCATGCATGATGAGTTTGAAATGAGTATGATGGGGGAACTAAACTTTTTCTTAGGTCTCCAAATTAAACAATTAGAAGATGGGATATTCTTCAACCAATCTAAGTATATCAAGGATATGCTTAAGAAATTTGGTCTTGAAGATTCCAAACCCATGAAAACACCAATGTCTTCCGAAACCAAACTCACCAAGGATGACGAAAGTGAATCCGTAGATAGCACTAAATATAGAGGGATGATTGGTAGTTTACTTTTCCTAACGGCTAGTAGACCGGACATTATGTTTAGTGTTTGTCTATGTGCACGCTTTCAAGAAGATCCCAAAATATCCCATCTTGAAGCCGTTAAAACGGATCTTTAGGTACATAAAAGGCACTACACATTTAGGATTATGGTATCCCAAAGGAACGAGAATGGAAACCATAGTGTATGCCGACTCAGACCATGCCGGTGATTATGTTGATAGGAAAATTACAATCGGAATTTGTACTTTTGTAGGACATTGTCTCACCTCATGGTTTGCTAAGAAACAAACAGCTCTCGCAATATCAACAACTGAAGTAGAGTACGTGTCAGCAGGAAAAGGTTGTCAACAAGCACTGTGGATGAAACAAGCTCTCGTCGACTATGGAATTGAACTCAACGACATTCCCATTCTTTGCAAAAACAAAGGAGCTATCGACCTCAACAAAAATCTAGTTCAACACGCTAGAACCAAACACATAGAAATACGACACCACTTCCTACGCGACAATGTTCAGAAGGGAAACATCTCAATCGAGAAAGTATCCTCAGAGGACAACATTGCCGACATCCTCACAAAACCCCTTAAGAGAGAACCTTTCAAATATCTTAGACTAGGTTTAGGATTAATGGAACCTAGTTAGTAGATAAAACGTTAGCTCAAACCTTAGATTAACCAAACACGACAATAACCCAATTTTGTGTTCTGATCCTGCGGATCCAAACGACAACAAGGGCGGATCCCTTGTTTTGGATCCGCCGGATCCGTGGCCTGCTGAGCCAATTTTCTGTATATTAAATAAACTTCCTATACTATTCATCACACTTCCCAAAAACATACTAGCTATTGGAACTCGACCATTATCACACCAAATTCACAATTTAGGCCATCTTTCACAACCACTTTGTGCTCTAATCATCACTGTAAGTATCCTTATCATGTCTACATTCCTGATCTGCGTCTAGGATTTCTATTTCATGTACAAAATCAAAACTTGGGGTTTATGCATAATTCTTGTAAAATCATGTAGCATATTTACTGAATTGCATAACAAATCATGTTTTTCATAGTTAGGAATTGCACATCATAAGGCATTATCATAATTCATCAAAAACCCCATGAGAAATTTTTGCTAAAATCTTCTCACGACTAGAAAAAATGGTTTTTGGACATTGTTCATACAAATACAAAAACGTTATGTTTTAAAACATCACTGATCGGCGCATTTTACATACACCTTAATATTGTTTAATTGCTTAATTATGTATTGGTATTATCCTTTATATATGTTACTTTAAGGTGTTTTGTGATTATGTAGGTTTGGTGCATAAAGGAGCTAAATTGGCGATATTGCAAGCTTAAAATAAATATATGAGAGATTTGGACATTGTCGCACTATTTTGGTCATAATTTCTTCGTCCGAGCTCTGTTTTAAGTGATTCAAAAGGCCATGGAAAGAGAAAAGAGAAAGCTACACTTTTAAGTCATAAATGGGACAAAAAGCTGGATTAAATTCGTGCTTATTTCTGCTGGAAGCAGCAGCTCGTGATTGAATTTCTGATTGGGCCATTAATCATCTTTGTTAATTATAACATATTGGGCCCTTTGGATTTCTTTTGGACTGGCTGATTTGGACGAAAAAAAAGAAGAGAGCCCAAAGGCTGTGTTGGTCTTGGCGTGGAACAAAGCAAAAGAAACAAAGGGTTTTATCCCTTTATATATACATTCGATAGAAACACAAAAAGGGGCTGTCATTATTTTTTATTAATTCGGAGGTCAACACATCAAAAAGGAGAATATTCAGCCGCCTTTTTCTTTTCATTTATTCGTGAGCCAAGATATGTATTATTTTCTGGACGGCATGCAAAGATCAACGATGAGGTCTACCATTGTGATGTCCGGCTAAGCCTCTTGTAATCTCTCCCGGTAAAAGATATTTGGTTTGATCATGTTTACGGATTATATTTTGTTTGTCAAACATTAATTCATTTGATTTTAATGCATATCTTTTATTTGATTTTAATGTTTTAATATATTTATTTGGTGAATTATTATGATACATATTATTGCGAGTCAACGATTCGTACCGAGCCTAATTAATATAGGGGTTAAGACGGTCGTATGTTAAACATAATTTGTGCCCATAATTGTTCACTTGAGTAATTATTAAATTAATTGATAGAATTATCGTAAGACAAGTTATTGCGAGGCAACGATTCGTGCCGAGTCCAACTAGTTAGGGATTAAGACGATTTGTGTGATAAACATAACTTGTGCCCAAAATTATCCTTTTCAATTAATAAAAACTATGTCTATGTGGTTTGAAGGCAAACATTAGAATTAATCCGTAACTTGATCATATCATTATATCTGGAGCCGGGAGGGATTGCTTTTTACTCAACTGTTTACAAACCTTACTTTTATTTGCTTCTTTATTTTTATTGCTTATTTACTTTCTAGTTAATTAGTATTTTAATTATTAAGTTATTAAACCAAACAATCAATCAATTATTTATTTCGTTAAACTTAGCTATAACCACATACTCCTCGTGGATACGATACCCGCTTGCCCTATCTAGTATAAGGTAATTAGGTTTATTTTTGATCGGTACAACGACATCGGTCAAATTTTGGCGCCGCTGCCGGGGAGTGAGTGCGCTTTTGGTTTAAGTTTTTGTTAATAGTTAAAAAAAAAATAATAAAATAAATAAATAAATAAATAAATACAAAAAGATTTTCTTTTTCTTTTCTCTTGTTTTGTTTGCTTGTTTGTTTTGTTGGTTGTGAGTGTGCAGGTTAGTGTATGCGCACGCGTAGATCGAGCTTCTATGGATTCATGTTGGACTTGTGGGAATCCATTTCATTCTTATGAAAATTGTCCGGAGGAGAAAGCAAGTAGGAAGGAGCGAGTACTTGAGACATATGACTATCAATCTCAATATGATGATTATGAGCATAACACATATCATCCTAATTACAATATTGAGATGGAAGATTACACGAGGTATCGAGGGGAATATGGTGGTCAATATTATCATCCTTCATATGAGAGCTCTGGTTTCTTCAATCAACCACAGAGACCGACTCAACAATATGATCATCAAGGCCAAGGACAAGGTGATAACCATCTCTCGTATCTTGAACAAAAATTGGATAAGCTCATTTCAATGATAGAATCCAACATAGAGGAACATCAAAGATACGTTAGTATTGCAGCTTTTGAGACACATGTGGATCCATTGGCAGATCAATTTAATAGGCAAGAAACATATGAATCTCAAGGCGTCACCATATTTGATTTTGATGATGAAGATGAAGATGAAGAAGACGAATATAATATTAATGCTCATAACAATTCATTCGATGATCTCATTTTTCCGGTTAAAGATGATCGTGAAGAATTGGTTCGTCCTAAAGTTGGGGAGGGAGTTGTGGAGACTAATACCACACCTTATCTCCCAACTTTAAATGAAACAACACTTTCATCAGTTGAGGATACAAAATCAAATGAAGTTAAGGACTCTTTGGCTCTTTCACCATATGAAGATGAGTGTTCAGATTCATTGAAAGAACAACAATATCTCAATGAGGAAGAAGTCGAAGGCCCCCGTATCGACCCAAACCCACCACATGTGCTTCAAGTATTAATCAAGAATTTTGGTATGGGTGACTCAACTTATACCAAGGGGAAAGCACAAGCAAGGTTGTTACTAATAGAAAATCATTATGCTTTTGAGTGGTGTAACAAGAACTCTAGCAAGGCACTCCTTCATATTATCCTTGAGCAAGTTCATAGGAAAGCACGAGTAGGAGTTCGTAAGTTGAGAGAACCCCTGCGCAAAGAAGAGAAGAACTTTCATGGAGTGCCAAATTGTGGTAAGTTGATCAAGGATGCAAGCAAGAAGGCCCGTGTGAAACAGGTTCGTAGTGCATCCAGTCGAAGAAAAAGGAAAAGACGAGTATGGTTTCAAAGCATAAACACTTCTTATGCATAAGGGAAACTAATATTCATAAAGTGTTTGAAAAGAGGGATATGGCATGGACCCGTAAAGTTTCATTGCATCTAGGTAACTCGTTTGGTAAATGTTCCATCATACCACCATGAAACTAATACCAAGTGTTGTCGGGCTGACGACGGTAAACTTAGCGCTTCGCGGGAGGCAACCCGTGGGTTGTAGTGTGTGTTTATGTTCTTTCTAATTTATGTTTCTTTTTATTTTCTTATTTTTGTGTGTGTTAAAAACTTTGTGGGTGTGTTCACTACAAACCCTCACGAGACTACACTCGTCCACTCGGGCTACCGAGTGGTTTAAAAGGCTTGTTGCATACGCTAAATGCAACCGTGATTCCTACGAAAGTGAGTTTTAGGAAATTTATTTTTATTTTCATTTTTCTTTTTCTTTTTCAAATCATTAATTTTTAACTAAATTTCATCTTGGAGTTTGCATTGGGGACAATGCAATGCTTTAAGTTGGGGAGGGGGTACCATAATATTTTAATTAGAAAATGTGGTTAAAAATGCGAAATTTAATAAATAAATAAATAAATAAATAAAAAATTTTAAAAAAATTGTCGCATTGTTTAAAAAGCTTTGTGCTAATTTGGACGTGAGAAGCCTCTTCTACACGTATTTGTTAAGTTTTGCAGATTTTGGAGATAAACATTTGGATCATACTATGTCACGAGATAAAGATCCAACCACAAGTGCTTAATCAGGTGAACCCGCTCCTTTTTATTTTATTTTTGGTTGAATTATTTGATTTGAATTTTGCATATTTTTAGTTTACATAATCAAACCATTAAATCAAGTTTCCCTAATTTACTTTTTACTTGGAAGAGGAAGAAAAAGAAAATGTTTTGATAAAATTGTTTTTTGCATGTGAATTGGACAGTGTACGACACATAAGAGAAATCTTTCATTTTGCAATTATGTGCCGTCACTGGCTACGATAGTTTATTTGAGGATTGTATTTACTGTATAAGCTCTTAGAAATTGAAGGATTAAACTGGTGAGAGTTCTGAGCCTTTGTTGACTGACACATCCAAAATCAGTCTTATATTTCTTTTCATGAGTGATAGTCTTCCCATGCGATGTCATCTAGAACTTGCACTTAGTCTCTTCAAGATTGCATTAATTATGTATGTACAACGCATGATGATGGCACCTAGGATTTAACCCCGTTTTAGCCTGCTTTTGTTATAATTACATTGACTTCATTGGTCAAGTAATTGCCCCTACCCTTTTGTTGCACTCATCTTTAGTGCAAGATACCCCTAGTGAATCCTTCTGAGCCTACCTTTTCGTTTTGTTTACACTCCATTAAATATGTTACACCCAAATCGCCTTAGCCCCCCCCATTTGTGCACTCATTTTTAGTGTACGTACCCCTTGTGAAAAATATATAAACCCTTAGTTAATTGTTTATTTAGTTACATGGTTGCTAAGTCGAGTTGTATACAGTTTTGGGATGATTGGGATTCATGGTAGTATGGTTATTTATGGAGAAATGGGGAAGAATGTCAATTTATTGCCCCCGCGTACGTTAATGTCTAAGTGCTCCATGTGTATTGATCCTCCTAATTTGGGTCGCTAGTATTATGATTTTATGTTATGTTCAAGTTATCATGTGTTATGTATTATGTTAAAGCAGATTAAAACGATGGCAGAGCAAAAGTAATGATCAAAAAAAAAAAAAAAAAAAAAAACATACGGACTGCCATCCTGCTTATGTTTAAGTCAAGAAAGAGTCGAGAAAATTAAAGAAAAAGTTGTTTTATTGTTTTTTTGTTTGTTATTTATTGTGTCTTGGCTTAGCAACGCCACGTTTATACATGTAACCATTTAGATGATTAACTTGGCACCAGTGAAAAAATCCCCCATTATCCTAAACCGTTTTTCCTTACCCTACACCTTACGTTATAACCCATTATAAGACCATCTGAGTTGTGCATGTGTAATCTTAAGTAGTGGCGAATGAGACTATTTGCAAGCCTATGGAGAATCATCTCTTGAGGAATGACAATAAATGAAACACATAACCCCATTAAACACTTGAGAGATGAGTGATTATCCTTGTGAGGGCCTTCAATTCTAAGTTGCTTTATCTTTAAGTTGATTATCGTTCACTATTAGTTGCAAATGATGGATATTATCGGTGTGCTTGTTATGTGCTTTGAAGATCCATGTGCTTAAAATGATTTCTATCTAAACTATTTTTAATGTCTTTCTCGGGACGAGTAAGAGTCAAGTTGGGGAGGTTTGATCGGCGCATTTTACATACACCTTAATATTGTTTAATTGCTTAATTATGTATTGGTATTATCCTTTATATATGTTACTTTAAGGTGTTTTGTGATTATGTAGGTTTGGCGCATAAAGGAGCTAAATTGGCGATATTGCAAGCTTAAAATAAATATATGAGAGATTTGGACATTGTCGCACTATTTTGGTCATAATTTCTTCGTCCGAGCTCCGTTTTAAGTGATTCAAAAGGCCATGGAAAGAGAAAAGAGAAAGCTACACTTTTAAGTCATAAATGGGACAAAAAGCTGGATTAAATTCGTGCTTATTTCTGCTGGAAGCAGCAGCTCGTGATTGAATTTCTGATTGGGCCATTAATCATCTTTGTTAATTATAACATATTGGGCCCTTTGGATTTCTTTTGGACTGGCTGATTTGGACGAAAAAAAAGAAGAGAGCCCAAAGGCTGTGTTGGTCTTGGCGTGGAACAAAGCAAAAGAAACAAAGGGTTTTATCCCTTTATATATACATTCGATAGAAACACAAAAAGGGGCTGTCATTATTTTTTATTAATTCGGAGGTCAACACATCAAAAAGGAGAATATTCAGCCGCCTTTTTCTTTTCATTTATTCGTGAGCCAAGATATGTATTATTTTCTGGACGGCATGCAAAGATCAACGATGAGGTCTACCATTGTGATGTCCGGCTAAGCCTCTTGTAATCTCTCCCGGTAAAAGATATTTGGTTTGATCATGTTTACGGATTATATTTTGTTTGTCAAACATTAATTCATTTGATTTTAATGCATATCTTTTATTTGATTTTAATGTTTTAATATATTTATTTGGTGAATTATTATGATACATATTATTGCGAGTCAACGATTCGTACCGAGCCTAATTAATATAGGGGTTAAGACGGTCGTATGTTAAACATAATTTGTGCCCATAATTGTTCACTTGAGTAATTATTAAATTAATTGATAGGATTATCGTAAGACAAGTTATTGCGAGGCAACGATTCGTGCCGAGTCCAACTAGTTAGGAATTAAGACGATTTGTGTGATAAACATAACTTGTGCCCAAAATTATCCTTTTCAATTAATAAAAACTATGTCTATGTGGTTTGAAGGCAAACATTAGAATTAATCCGTAACTTGATCATATCATTATATCTGGAGCCGGAAGGGATTGCTTTTTACTCAACTGTTTACAAACCTTACTTTTATTTGCTCCTTTATTTTTATTGCTTATTTACTTTCTAGTTAATTAGTATTTTAATTATTAAGTTATTAAACCAAACAATCAATCAATTATTTATTTCGTTAAACTTAGCTATAACCACATACTCCTCGTGGATACGATACCCGCTTGCCCTATCTAGTATAAGGTAATTAGGTTTATTTTTGATCGGTACAACGACATCGGTCAATCACTTGCATAATGTCTCTTGAATGCTAAAGGAAATACATAACTAATATGTATTTTCGGGTACATTCAAACGTAGCTACATTGAATTAGGAGCGTTTGGGTTATCTCACATTTTCGTTATAAAACTTGCATAAATAAATTTTCATGCATCAAAAGGAGTCGAGATAACCGCACCTCCGCATTGTACCCATGTAGGCACACACTAGAAATTAATATACGTATTTTCGATAATTTTAACTAAATTATGAAATTCTTGTGTCTAGGATAATCATGCCTCCCACTACAAATTATGATCACAAAAAAACCGTTAAATACCTACCCAAACACCACAAAACCAAAGGTCTCTCCGAAGCTCAAATCAAAATCTTCAAAATGTTAGAAAAACGCTATATCCACGAGGGTAGAACCGTAGACCCCTCATTCTATGAAGGTACCGTTCTCCAAGAACAATTAGCCGCGATTCATTTCGATAGCCTTCTAGACATCGATGAGCCCATCATCCCTAGGTTCATTCTCGAGTTCTATGCTAGTGTAGGACTTAGTTTAAATGACTATGGATACATGAATATCCACTTCAAAGTCAACGAAACCCAATTCAATATTCCTTTAGATCAATTTGGAGATGTCTTAGGAGTTCCAAATCAAGGAACATGTTTCTATTCTGACAAGTGGTCGTTGACCATTCTAGAATCCAACCTTGAACGTTCGGCACCATATGCTACACCTTTAACCGCAAAAGAAGCCATTCGTGAGCATCTCTTTTTGCCTAGAAACAACCAAACTAGGTTGCATCGAGGTCGTCAAGTGGATAGGGATCCATTTGCCATGGAGCTAAATGAACTTATGCCCCAATTCAAGAAACTTGAAGAGCTCCTAAGGGCTAATGTCATAAGCACCATAGGGAATAGGGATCATGTTAATGCTAGCCTTTGTTACATGATGTATTGCGTGTCAAACCATCAACCCTTCAACCTCGCTTACTATATCGCCAAAAGAATGACCGATATTCCAGTTCAAGGTACCACCGCAATGCCTTACGGGATGCTTTTGACCCGTCTCTATAGAGCCTTTGCACCCATTCCTCGAAATTCTTTAGGATTCATTCCCGACTACCTCGAAATTCCACATACCTTTGTTCCTCTAAGTGATCATAGGGTAGCAGTGGCAAAAGGAAAACGTCTACATCCTCCTACATCTTCATCATCATCATCATCCATAAGTGAAGAGGATGGTTTGCCAAACTCAAGGATCTCACCACCCGAGTACTTGAGTCAACTTCCTCCAATCCCGAACGAATCAACGGAGTTTAAACAAACCAAAGGAATGGTGAAGAATTTGGGCCGTTGGATCATGAAGCTTCACAAGAAAATGAGCAAGAAGTGAAGTATTGAGAGTGTTTGGCATTAGATATTTTCAAACAATAATGTGTTGAACTTGTATGTTTCTTAGGATATTATGCTAGTACTTAACTTGTACGTAAACTAACTCAACATTACAGGTCGATAACACTTGTTGTTATCAATTTTCCGAGATTAAGCCACTGTTTGGCTTAACCACTTTTATGGTAAGATATTATGATCGGATTAATCTATGTGTAAACGTGTGTTAGAACATATGTATTTAGTATTTTTCTATCACATATTAGTTATTACATACGTTTTAAGAGAATTTTCGGGATTTGAACATGAAACGCGAAATTCGACATATGTTCTGTTTGTTTTAGCACCTATGTATGGCGGATTTGGTGGATCCTATATTTTGGATCCGCCTGTTGTATCTTTTGGCTCCGCCAGTCATGAACCTGCGGATTCCTCGGAACCAAAAATTTGGTTCCGCCTTTGTTGTCGATTGGATCCGCAGGCTTCAACAGTAACTTTTTCAAAAATTCCCGACTAATCCTGATCCTTAGATTATTGTTTCTAGTCTTTAGAATTCTTCTACTGATCATTAAACTCATTAGGATTATTTAGGAACACTTAGAATCATAAGAAACCCATTTCCCACCAAAATTTGAAAATTCAAAATTTCTATGTGAGTTACCTTTCTGTAACAAGCAAGGAACCCTCAAATTGGTTCCTTGAAATCCGTGGGAACATCACATCAACTGAATTTCCACTCACTTCTTGCATTTACTGCAAATCTTCTAAAATTCACTCAACTTAAGCTCTATGGTTTGACTTAAATGATGTGACTAGCACAAATTTTTGTTCCAAATCATTAGGAACCAACATTCCTCATTGGATTCACATCAAATCCAAACACACAGATCAACAAACCTTCTATCTATAAATTAGAACCTCAGGATCATCACAAATAAAACAACAACCATCACTACTAACTATCATTCCTGTACCTTAGAGCAACTATTCTCACATTTCAACAATGCCAAAATCAAATAACTCATCTACAAGCAGACCCGCACGAAGGACAACTCGTATTAGTGTCCGTCCTTGTTGCTTTGTGAGCTTAGCTAATTCATCATCAGAGGAGTCATCTCCACTTAACATATTCTCACCAATAGCCAATGAGAATTTTCTCAATCTTGCTACTCCCACACCATCTAACACCATCATCAACACACCACCTCCAACAATCACTCCTGTAGCAACCACACCACCACCCGCTCCATCACAACCTATTAGATCACCTTCACCACAACATTCACCACAACTTCAGCCCCTAGAGTTGTTTAGAACTCCACCTTCATCACCTCATCCATACTTGGATGATTTGGAAGACCTTCCACCAAGGTCAACCAATCCTCCTCCCATGACCTTTGAAGGTCAAACACCTATGCTCTTCCATCCCATTTATCGGGATATCCATGGTCCACTTTACCATGATCCACCACCACCACAACCACAAACACAACCTCTTTCACCTACATCTACACTCATTGCCATTGATGAGGCAATGTAGATCAATCAACCACAAACCCATGAAGAGATCAATGAGGAGCTCACTCGCCTCTATGCTCTCTCCAATATGGTGGATTCCCGCCTTGGTGAAGCCATGGATCTTCAATCCATCTTGCTTAACTCCCTCACAACTCCAACATCAAACAACCAAACACCACCACCACCAAACAACCAACCGCCACCACCACCACAAGCCATTGAGCCCACTCTTCCTCCTAACTTTCCAAGGCATGATTGCTCACAATGCGAGAGGACCGCTCACTTGGCCCAAAGGACCAACATCTTGGTCCATGAGCTTCAAAATGAGATGAGGTTCATTTTGAACCATATTCTCGAACGCCTAAATGCAATCTCTCATCCTCCGCACTAGGCAAATTTTAGTTTCTTCCTAGTTTCCTTTTATAGGATTTCATAGGATTGTTTTAGGAATTTTCTATTTTTAGGAACCTTAAATTTTATTTATTTATTTATTTATTTATTTATTTTTTTTAACATCATGTTTTGTGACTTATGTCACAAACAAATTTTCAAGTAATGGATGTTATATTTATGCTTATGGGTGATCACTATTTGGCATAATATCTTGGTTTGATTGCATTACTAACATTATTGTATGGTTGGTTTGAGTTCTTATAATAATTTGACCACTTGTACTTTGGAGTATTTTTTATCAGACATTTATTTTGACTTTTTAAAGTCAACTGGGTTGAAATCTTGTGTTTGTTTGACTTATACATATGCATTATGCTACTTGGTTGGATTGATTCACAACTAACCTTTGTTTTGTAGCTTTTCTCAACTTTGAATCATATACGTTGGTACTCTAGCAACGGGGAGTATAGATCAAGGGGGAGTATATCATATACTAACTCATCATTTTATAGCATTTCTCATCCTTGAAAAGTATACGTTGGTACCCTAGCAATAGGGAGTATACATCGAGGGGGAGCATATCATATTCTAACCATTTGTTTTGTAGGATCATGCATCTTAACCTTGGAACTCCAATTAGGGTGAGCTTTATCCAAGGGGGAGCATTTAAAGTTCTCAAAATCATTGAAACAATCTTGATACTCAAATTTAGGGGGAGTAATAACCAAGATTTATTCACCACGTTTCGCTACGCATATCTTCTTTTTGTTTCGACAAAAAGGGGGAGATAGGATTAAGTTTCATACATAGTTTCATACATACTGTTAACATCACAGTACATGTTTTTATACTTAAAATTGTTTTCAAAACTTGCATAAAACCAACTTAATCTATATTTTTAAAAGACTCATACTTTATTTATTTCATTGCTTATAAATACACTTTATGTTTTGTCATCAACAAAAAGGGGGAGATTGTTAATACAAATATCGTCATAAAAAAGTTATTTATATTTTACGATCTTTGCTTAATTTTGTTAATGACAATTACAAAGTTTATCTTTAAGCAAAGCATAAATATAAGATTAAGTCTTTTACATTTATAGTGATAAGTCTTTTAAAACACATTTACACATTACAAGATTACTAGGAATAACATTATATACATTTACATTTTTATTTCTTAAATTAGAAATATTTAGGATGACATCATGGCATGCATCATGAACATAATCTTATAAAGATTTTTGAGATATCTTGTATAGATCTTCAAGCTAAAGAGTTGATATTTGAAGATATGGAAAAATTATGCAAGATATGGAAAGATTTGAGAATCTCTTAGCTGTCCTGCACTGGCGGATCCAAACCAGTACAAGGGCGGATCTAATTTAAGGGATCCGCCAAATCCGCCAACTGTTTTATCAGTTTGCCTATAAATAGCAAGCTGATCATTCTGGCACAATCATCACTCATATAGCTTAAAATATATAATCATTCATTTGCATATCACTAACCCGTATCATTCATTTCATTCTTGTTGATCTCACTTTTGTAGCAAAGAAGATCAAGCATACAAGCTTCAACATACTTACTGTTGCAAGTTTCATTAGTTAGGTTCTGTGTGATTTTGTATTAGTTCACACATCATTGTTTATACATTTCATTCAGTAGTGTTTGGTTAGTGTTTTAGTCCTTAAAACACAAAGAGTGTCGGGAGTGGTTGTACCCTTGTGAAAGAACCAACGGGAGTGGTTGTACCCTTGTTAAAGAACTAACGGGAGTGGTTGTACCCTTGTAAAGAACCCGGTGTTTAGCTTAGTACCGGATAAAGTGTAAGCGACGTGTAAAAAGGTTTTCTCCGCCGAAAAGGGAGTTTGTTTCTTAGTGAAGAAAAACTCTCGAGTTAGAGGCTCGAGGAGTGGAGTAGGGCAAGGAAGAGAGTCCTTGTAGCCGAACCACTATAAATCTCCGTGTTGTGGTTTGATTGTTCCTATCCTTACTTACTTTACTTATATTATTTGTTTGTGTGTATTTATTTTGAAATCACGTTAAGTCACAAAGCGAATTAATTTTAAAACGGTAAAAACTATTCAACCCCCCTTCTAGTTTTCCACAAATTTTACCGACGCATCCATCCGATCGGTATCCATATCCATCCGAACAGATGGTTAATTCGTAAAAACCCAAAATGGCCCAGCCGAATCGGATGCGGGCAACATCCGATCGGTTGGGTCGAACAAAATTAAAAAAAAAAAAAAAAATCCTTTTTTTTTCTTTTGAACTCTAATTAACTTTAATATAATAACTAAGAAATAAAATTAATTATCTAGAAAAGTTAACCCATAATTAATAACTCTAAATAAAACAAATTAACTCTACTAATAACTAACATTAAATAACAATATAAATGTAAAACTCTTAAGCTACTTTAAAACATAAAATTAAAACTACTTACTATCATTTAATAAAACAATAAAACATATATTAAATACTAATCCTATGATTATCATTAACTTCTACTTAAACATATAATTAAAATTATCTATTATTAAACTTAAACAATCATTAAACTATCATTTAAAACTAAAGAAAACAGAAAAATAACAAAAAAAAAAAAAAAAAAAAAAAAAAAAAAAAAAAAAAAAAAAAAAACTTTTCCGAGAGCTCCAACCGATCGGATGCTAATCCATCCGATTCGGTTGGACCTAAAACCAAACCATTTTTTTTTTTTTTTTTTTTTTTTTTTTTTTTTTTTTTTTTAACACGAATTTTCTAGATCAAAACTTATAAAATTAAAAACCAAAATCAAAACAAATCAATTCAAATCCCCAACAGCGGCGCCAAAAACTTGATGTGCTCTACCGTGTACAAGTTTTAAAATTTATAAACACGATTTATCCGGTTCTCTATTTAACACATACGAGCAAGTATACTCGTCCATGATAGTAAATGTGGGTAAGTCGAGATCGTCCCAAGGGATTTGGTATTTGTATTAAATTATAACTAGCTTTGTAAAAAGGGTTGTCAATCAAATTTGGTGAAAATTCAAAAACGTAAATAGAATCCAATCAAACAAAACGTATACTTGTGTGTAATTCCTTAACCAATTGCATAGAGTATTCTACAAAGTTTGGTGTAACTTGTAATGATGCACAATTTTATATGAATGATTAACAATCAATGGTTTATATCATGAAGAATCATTACTAAGAATTCAATCTCCTAGTTAACTCATTTCGGCCTTATTAACTATTATGACAATTCTATTAAACACTAGTTGTTTGAAAAGCAATTCTTATCTCATAAATTCCTACGAATCCTTTCAGCCTTTTCTCGTGATGAAATCGTTTCAAATCCATTTTAATGAGTAAATATGATGCTTGTCACACACCATATCCCATACTAATTCGTGCACTAACGTTTTGAAATAAAAACATAAAGAAAATCCTTTCGGCCTTTTTATTCTTTAAAATGTTTTTACCAACAAATTAAGCAAGATTAGATATTATTCCAAAAACTCATAAAATAAGAAATGTTTTCATGCATCATTTTTTAAGATAAGAATACTCCACAATTAGTTACATCATGCCCACAAGTATACCACAAATTACTCCATAACAATCAATATAACAACACGCAAGTAACAAACGAAACTTTCATTAAACTCAAAGTAAAAATAGTTCATTGTAAGTAAACAGGATATACCTAGCTTAGGATTACAAAAACTAGAATCGTGGAAGTATAGCAACCACACTCCTCCAATCGCCTACTATGACAAGTAAACAACTCCAAACTCAAACCAAACTATTGAGACTCAAACTCAATATCTCCTGGACGTTTCTACAGCAATACTAGACTTTCGGGCAATACTAATAAGATAGTAAGGATTTTGGTGTAAGCCTTTTACTAATTTGGGGTGTCACACTAAGCATACATGCATAGGGTCCAATATACAGTGTAAGAACACTTATTCTTCAATCCAAAACGTCCCTCCATAGTTAATATCAAGAAATGAACGGACTCCAATGATTAATGGGAAGTAAAACCTTCATTTAATGCGAAATGGTAACTGCAGATTTGTCCAACCGATCGATTTTTGGACCAACCGATCGGTTCCTCGCCTCGGTAAATTCCAACCGAATCGGATGCGGGTTGCATCCGATCGGTTGGATGCTTCATGCACTCACAACTTTAACTTTTTCTTGCCATTTCTTGTCGCATGCTTTATCCTTCATTTAGGTGCTGATTTCTTCCATAGAACTTGATATTTCCTTGATATATGAACATGGAAATCTTAACACTATCAAATCCTTGAGTCCTTGTGTGGTTTCTCTCTTGTCTCCATCTCGAGAATCTTCCAAATGTGCATAATCACTCCCATTCTTCGTCTTTTCATCATCTTTTCCTGTACTTGGCTACATTTACTTGCATATACACTTTTTCATAATTAAGTAACAAATACATACAAATATAACCAAATATGATGCACAAAACTAATGATAATGCAACTAAAAACATCCTCATTTTGAGCGTTATCAAGAAGACTCAAAAGGACAAACTTGTACACACATTTAATGCGCGCGTAGTAAAAGGAGTTTACTCGTACTCAAGAAATTGACTATGATTAAATCTTCCTACCTACAAACATTAAATGTATAAAGATGATTAATTGTCATACCTGTTTTCATGTAAATGAAATATGACAATAGGATATCAAAACACTTTTCTTGTTGATTACCTTTGCTAGGACGATGAGTAATCAAAAGGGTTTATGGATCCATATAATCTTTATTAAGTATACAAGATAAAAGAATCCATGTGTGGATTAGATCATGCATCTAGGAGCAGAGATCTTAAGTTAATTATAAAATCATTAATTTGATTTTGATTTATAAGATTACTCCTAAGTACACTGAGAGCAAGTTGGAGCACTGTATTTATTTTCTTAAATCTCATATGTCATTAACATATTAGAAACAATATTCCATCTAAGCTAGGCTTTAATCCTTAGCTTGGAATGAAGTTTCTCTTAAGGGATTTATAAAATAAGACATACAACCTTGTTATATATATATGTTTATTAGAATAAACATAAGAGGTTATTAAGTCTAAACACAATATGAAACGTTATTGAGGGGACTCACTTGATGAGATTGAACACATGAATGAAACCTTAAGTTTAACTGATGGATTCATTATGTAAATCATATTATGCATTGGACTGTTTACATCATTTGCATGAATGCAAGATGAGTTGATAACAACAAATATCTAATTGAAAGTCATTAGATAATTGTTAAACGAACATTATAATGGACCTACAAAGGACCAAAGATATGTTCAAACGTTTACGGATATTTGAGGAGCTCTGTTTTGTTTGCATACACTGATGCTTATTTAACTGAGATGATGCTCAACCCTAGTCATTGTAGGATGTCATCATGAATGATGACATTGCTGACTAGATGTGCTCGACTGAGAGCATTAATGCGTTATACATTAATAGAATAAGAATACTTTACGGTTCGAGAAATTGTTCAGATAACTGTCTAAAGTAGGTGTTTTGCTAGCTTCAAGCACCCCATGGAATGCATTGTTGCAATACTCGTATTGTAGCTGAATACTCACATAAAAGGACAATCATCATTCAAACCTTTCATGAGTTTTGAAACAAGTATTATCAAAGTTTACTAAGATGACTACTTGTTGTCTTGTACAACATAATTTGATCATGGTGGGAAAATCGGATTCTGTTGGGAATTATATTTAGAGTTGATATTGACAAAATAAGAAAGATGGATGAAACTTATGAAGACAAAGATAAGGGACTAATTATGTATTATTCTAAAGTCTTTGTAACCCTAATATCTAGTTTATAAAGAGATGGGGCGTGAGTTTTATCATATATGATAACGCTCAAATTATGCATGTTTTTAGTAGCGTTATTCGTGTTTTTATATATGTTATTTGGTTATATTTATATGCTTTTGTTACTAAATCAAACCAAAGCGTGTTTGCAAAGTATATGTAGCCAAAAATAGGAAAAAGGAAGAAAAAGATGAAAGAATGAAAAATAAGGAAGTATTTATGATGATTCGAAGATTTTCTTGTCAAGATCCAATCAAATAGTCATTTCAAAGAATGGAAGTCCAAGTATGCAAGTTGACAAGCTTCAAGATAAGGAAAAGATCAAGTTTGGATGAAGAACCAAGAACCAAAAGGAAGAAACAAGCCAAACGACAAAAGTTCAAGATTAAGTCAACAGCATCACTCCATCCGATCGGATGCAGCCCGTAACCGATTCAGATGGAGGCCAAGGTTGAAGACCAACCGATCGGTTGGATGAAATACCGATCGGTTGGATGGTACCTGTTTTACCAATCTTCATCATTAAGTTATGTGTCTTCCTTTCACCGATTCTAAGGCCTTCTAGTGATGATTCTAGACCATTCTATCTGCTTGGAGGCCAAGTTGAACCATTAATGACCCTAGGCTTTGAGAATAGTATAAATAGGACCATTTGTGAAGAGTTTTACACAACAATTCATAAACCATTCACCACTTATCAATACCAATTAACTCTCTAATCATCAACCACTCTCACAATACTTTCAAATTCGTCCTTAAAAGTCAAGGGAACTTTGGAGGTCCAAGAAGTCTACACTTGGAGGTCAAGACATCAAGAAGTCAACACCAATACTTTGGGTATCATTACTTTATCATTTGTAATCTATTTCCAATCATTGTAAGACTTTCAATTATGGTTTCTAATGTTCAAAGTTCTAAGTTTATGTTAGTGTTTGCTATGAGTGGCTAGTGCCTTTGTGCACTTGCTTAGATGATGTGTATTGCTTATTGATTTGCGTATGATTGTGATAACATGTTTTAATTCAATTTCAAGTTGATTCTAAGATCCAATTGTGATTAAGTTTCGTAGTGACATTTGTTGATCAAGTTTAACTATTTGCTAATAATTTTAAAGGTCGAAAGAACTATTGTTATTAAACTAGTTATAATCATTTGTCTATAAATGATTGTTTTTACCCATTATTCTTGATTAAACAAAGAAAGTTAATTGTGGTTGCAATAAGAATGCTTTTGTCTATCAAAATAGGATTGATTGTAAACCATTTCAAGGGTCGAAAGATTAATAGTTTACTATCAATTGTGACCTTTTGTCTATGATCGGTTACCTTTTGTATTGACCATTTTCTAAGCTTATTTGATAAAGCAAAAGACTATTTTTGTGTTTAAGTTACACCAACTTATGAACCTTGAATTGATCTTGAATTGATTGGTTAAACGTAATGCTTGTTTTTATGAACTAAAATCTTGACGAAGGTTTAATTTGTAGAAACAATAGATTAGTTCACCAAACTAATTATCATAACCAACATGTTATCCAAAGTTATCACAATCATGCTAATCAAGAGTAGTATGTTAGTCTAAGCAAGTGTAGTTTTTAATCATTTGAATTATTATATTTTCATCATTGTTTGTTTAAGAAATTCACTTTTAGTAGCTTACGATCCGATTCACTCACAAATCCCTGCGAACGATCCCGACTTACCATCATAATCTTGCTATAACGGACGAGTTCACTTGCTCGTATGTGTTATTTCTAGATTCGGTAATTCACCTTTATAAATTTAAAACTTGTACACACGTGTAACACATCAAGTTTTTGGCGCCGCTGCCGGGGATTTTGATTGTGTTTCCGTAAGTTTTAGAAGTCCATTTCTCACTAAGTTCGTTTTCATAAAAAAAAAAGAAAAAAAAAGGTTTTCCGAGCTGACCATCCGATCGGTTTCACATCTATCCGATCGGATCCCTTCAAACCAATTTTACCGAGACAACCATCCGATCGGTATTACACTCATCCGATCGGATCACCAACCCTGATTTTTCAAACTGTTTCCATTCTTTACTCGTGTGTTTAGACATTGCCTCGATTCTCTTGGGAATTGTATGAACACTCGATCAACTGGAATAGAACCAATTTCACCTTTTTCAGATCCCGAACGTTTAGTCCGAAGACCAAGAAGAAAAAGAAAACCCTTTGTTCCATTAGCCAATCGTGTACCAAGAGTACGAAACCCACCGTTTGATAACCTTTTTGAAGCCAAAGTCGTTTATAACCCATTCACTAATCAACCTTTTCCCATGGCTGACGATCAACCCATGTGGGAAGTCAACCGAGCCATAGTACCCACTCCTGGAGCTGCTATTGTTGCTATCAACCTAGGTGACAATTTCACCGTGAAAGGTCACCATCTTTCTATGATCAAGGACCATCAATTTGATGGCCGTTCGAGGGCCGATCATCACAAACACATTGCCGAATTCATCGAAATTTGTGGCATGTTCCGATATGGCGACACCAATGTGGATGCCATTAAACTCAAACTTTTTC
This sequence comes from Artemisia tridentata subsp. tridentata, assembly GCA_021014915.2. Classification (NCBI taxonomy): domain Eukaryota; kingdom Viridiplantae; phylum Streptophyta; class Magnoliopsida; order Asterales; family Asteraceae; genus Artemisia; species Artemisia tridentata. Next base: position 148,415,291 of record CP139509.1, read on the forward strand.
CGTCATCACTTGCTGGAGATGCAAAAGTGTGGTATAACGAATTAACACCAGGAATTATCAATACTTGGGAGGAGATGAGGCAAGCTTTTGTAAGCCGATTCTTTTCACCTGCCATGTTTGACCGACTCATGGGAGAAATTCGTGCTTTCACACAAAACCCTAACAAATCACTCGTCGAAGCCTGGCTTCGTATGAAAGATTTGCTTCGTAGTTGTCATGGACATGGTTTAGGACGAGGAATCATTATCCAAATCTTCTGCCATGGACTTGATGAAGCATCTCAAGGAATTCTTGATGCTGGAGGAATTTTTATTTATAAGACTCCTAACCAGGTATATCAATTGCTCGAAGACCGAGTTCTTCTCAAACTCGATTGGTCAAAAGATGCCAAAACCAAACCCTTACGAAAAACCGTTGCTTTTGCTGAAAGTTTCGATACCTCTAAACTCATGGAGAAAATGGAAACCTAGGTTTCAAAAATCGACTCGCAATACAAAGATCTTAAAGGAGAAATGAAAGAAATGCGAGACGGTTGTAACAACTGTGGAGGTAATCACCCATCATCAGAATGTGATGATCAACCAATGGACCAACCCAAAGAAGGAGAAGCTAATTATATCCAAGGAGGATACCGTGGAGGCGGTTATCGTAGTAATTATTACGGACGAAATTCTGTAAATTGGCAAGATCGCCAACAAAGGGATAACAACCGTGATTCTCAACCACGAGTAGACAATCAAACTCCACAAACCTCTGAATAAAAACCGGAAGAAATCGATTTTGAAAAAATGATGAGAGAATTCGTAACTGCTCAAAAATCCACCAATGAGTTCGTCTAGAACCAAATTTTCAATCTCAAAACCAAAGTTGACCAAGGTCAAAAAAATCATCAAGCATCTATTCAAGATCTTGAAAACAAGTTCGGTAGACTTTCTGATCAAATTTCTTCCCGACCATCAGGTTCATTACCAAGTAATACCCAATCCAACCTTAAACAACATCATCTGGATCAAACGATAAAACTTATCGTCCACCACAAACTAGAAATGAGCATATAAATTTCTTCCCGACCATCAGGTTCATTACCAAGTAATACCCAATCCAACCCTAAACCAACATCATCTGGATCAAACGATAAAACTTATCGTCCACCACAAACGAGAAATGAGCATATAAATGTTGTATTCACAAGAAGTGGTCTCTCTTATGATCCACCACCCAATCCAAATGATACCACGATCATCAATGATGATAGTGAGGATGAAGCTGAAGAAGCCAAGAAGGAAAATACCACAAAAACACCACCCAAACCCAACCCACCAGTTAAGGCGTACACACCAAAAATTCCATATCCTCAGAGCCTTAAGAAAGAAAAGATGGAAGAACGTTATAAGAAGTTTGTTGAAATAATCAAAGAGGTTAGACTCAATGTACCCCTCGTTGATGTTCTAGCTGGAATGCCCAATTATGGGAAATTTTTGAAAGAACTTCTTAATAACAAAATCAAGTTGGAGCAAATATCCGCTACCTTTCTCAATGAAGAATGTTCAGCCATTGTTCAAAACAAAATTCCACCAAAACTCGGAGATCCCGGAAGTTTTCTGATTCCATGCACGTTAGGAAACAACATCACATGCGATGCTTTAGCCGATCTAGGTGCAAGTATCAATTTGATGCCCTATTCGTTGTATTCTAAACTTTCCATAAATACTTTGAAACCTACAAGGATGAGTATTAGCTTAGCAAATCATTCTTACCAATATCCTGTTGAAATTGCTGAGAATATGCTTGTCCAAGTCGGTAAATTCATTTTTCCCGTGGATTTTGTGATCTTAGAAATGGAGGAAGATAGTAGAGTACCTCTTATTTTAGGAAGACCTTTCCTAACCACAACTGATGCGATCATCAAAGTAAAAGGAAAAGAACTCAATCTTGGAGCTGGAGAAGATAGAATTACCTTTTTAATCGATAAAGCAATGCAATATCCACATTCCAGTGATGACACTTGTTTTAACATAGATGTAATCGATGAAGTCACTGATGAAGAATTGGATGCATTACTTGATGATTCTGATCTATTCATGACTACTTCAGAAAAAATTAGTGAAACAAACTTTGATAAAGAATTCGCTGATTTTATGGAAGTAAAGTTTGAAGAAGATGAAGCAGAAGTTGAAGAAGGAGAAATAATAGAAGAAGATTTTGAGGAAATCACTTTTAATGATCAATTGAGAATCAAAACATCTCTTCAAAAACCACCAACTGATCTTGAGCTGAAACCACTTCCCGAAAATCTTGAATATGCTTACTTGGAAGATAATTTACTTCTTCCAGTAGTCATATCTTCGTTGCTCAATGATAAGGAAAAAGAATGTCTCATTTCTGTTCTCAAGAAGCATAAAAGAGCTTTTGCGTGGAAAACGTCTGGTATCCCAGGAATTAGCCCTGATTTTTGTAAACACAAGATTAATTTCGAAGAAGATGCTAAACCCGCTGTAGAAAGACAACGTCGACTCAATCCCAACATGAAATAAGTTGTTAAAAAAGAAATCATCGAACTTCTTGATGCCGGTATCATTTACCCCATCGAGGATAATCCTTGGGTGAGTCCAGTTCACTGTGTTCCAAAAAAAGGAGGAATGACTGTTGTGACTAACGAACGGAATGAATTAGTTCCCACTAGAACTGTCACTAGATGGCGAGTATGTATTGATTACAGAAAATTAAATAAACCCACTAGAAAAGATCATTTTCCTTTACCCTTCATGGATCAAATGCTTGAAAGATTAGCAGGGAACGAGTACTTTTGGTTCCTTGATGGTTTTTCAGGATATTTCCAAATTTCTATTGATCCTGTTGATCAAGAAAAGACTACATTCACATTTCCCTTTGGAACTTACGCTTATCGGCGTATGCCTTTTGGTCTTTGTAATGCACCTGCGAATTTTCAAAGGTGTATGATTGTAACACCCTGAAAATCGTAATAAAGCAGCGAAAGACTTAAAAGGGGTATTACCAACTAGATCACAGTCATAAGTATAGATTTTTGATAAAAAGGGAAATTTTATATCATTCAATGAAAACTCAATATTCAGAGATTACATATTTGTTATCAAAAGGGGTAGTAGTTCACAAAAATGATGATGAGTTTGAAAAGAATGATATATTTATTTGGAACAAAGGTGGGTCTTTTCTCGATGCCCGTGCCAACTCCGTGCTTGAGATTTCTTTAATTACCTGAGATAAACATGCTTAAAATGTCAACACAAAGGTTGAGTGAATCCATAGTGTTTAATAGTAAAATAATTGATCACAAGATTTCAAGTTTAAGAGGTAATGGGTTCCGTTGTTACACCCATAAATCGAAAGTATTTGTTATTGCACTAAGCTAATGAAACCACAGTGTTGACAGTGTACCAACAGTAATTAGTAGTATTGACATAAATTGATATAACAGTAGCATCAACAGTAATTGATAGTATCGACAGTAATCGATATAATAATCGTATCAACAGTAGTTGATAGTATCGACAGTAATCGATATAGTAATAGTTGTACTTAGGCAATAACACATTTAGATAGACATATAGTTTTCAAGCAATTGTGATCATAAAAAGTAGTAGCATGTATCTCCCCACGGGGTTTGAAAACGTATAAAAATGTGGGACTATGAACTCACCTTGGTAGTAGTAGAATCTGTGACGAAATAGAATCAAAAGGTGTGTAATTACTCCAACGCGTGACCTAGATAGTACGACATGATTTAGTTCGCATATTAATTTATGATTTGATGAACGTAAAATAGTTTATATATTTTCAAACCAATCATGTTATTGTTGCACATGGTAACTATTTATTTTGTCGCGTAAATATAATTGACGTATAACAATTTTTAGTATTTCGGTTAGTCGTTATTGTCACAATTTTAATAGCTAATATTCGACATGATGTCAGTTCGGGTTTTATTACATATTTCTCTTGTTAATTTATAAAATCAAACGCACCCTCTAGTTTTTATTTTTAAAGCAAAGTGGGCTGTGGCCCGAGTTCAATTGCAACCCAACTCCCTAGTGGGCTTTCGGCCTGGTTTTAAGATCAACAAACCTTACTCCTTTTATTGACTACTGGGCTTCGGCCCAGTATTAATCTTGAACCCAATTTTCTCTTTAAAATCAAATATGCAGGTTTGTGTTTTTGTGATGGTAGTTTGCCTGGTACTTTTAGTTGGAACAAAACAACCATTTGCAGTTTTTTTTTTTTTTTTTTTTTAAAAGATAGGCTGTCTCAAACGAGACTTCGGCGAGGGGTCGGATATTACTAAGGTTGAAGCTATGATCTCGCTTGCTAAACGACTCTCGAGTACCACTCGAGCTCAAGTCGTTGGGTGCCTAGGGGGTTGATAACGCAAAGCTAGCCCGGGTTTTATGTAACGATTTCGACCACTCTTACTGCTATCCTTTTAATCCTTAATAACTTTTAACAATTCCGAAATCAAACTAACCCAATGACTTTTTAAGAGTCAATTCTCCATTCGACCCACTTTGCAACAAAACCTCATTCGACTATTTCAAACTTTCCTTAACGACTTTTAATCACAGCTTATTAATGCTTTCTTTCGATGTATGTTTTAATTTATACTCAAACCATACTAAATCTAATTCAACCTAATCCCAGTGCATACAATCGGATAAAAAAAATATAAAAAACTTTAAAACAACATCACTTAGAGATTGATGATAACCTGAAATTGGTGAGAGATGTCGAACACTAAACAGCCTTCTAAACCCGGATCAAAAGCTCCAAAACCCGAAATCCTAGCTTCCAATATCGACCCACTACGGCTTCCTTATCCGAATCACAGCTTGACCCAAACCCTTGAGAACTTCTCAATTTCTTTGGTGTGTTGTTTAGTTGTGTGATTCGAATAACCCATGGAGGTACGAATTTATAGAAGATCATGGAGTTAAGCTCCATAACTCTTTCGGATTGTTGGAGAAATCAACTACCTTAATTGGTGTGATGTCCTTATAACTATGCCTCTAATCCCTAGGTATTCTCGTGACTAATAATGGGACAAAGATTCATGGTCAACCATAATTAATATGGGATGGTGATGGGTCGGAATTGGGTTTTTGGGGAAGATGGTTATGGCGACAAGACAAGGAGGGTGAGGCTTCTTAGGTTTGCCGAAAATATGATAGGAAGGGATAGTGGAGGTGGAAAGATGATGTGGTTATGGTGATTCTTGGGTTTTCGACAAGAACAATGAAAAGAAGGAAGGTAGCAGCAGAGAGGAAAGAAAAAAAATATAAACTTTGTTTTTGGGATAAGGGAATGCCGACAAAACAAAAGAGAAGAAAGTATAGTATTAGTTTTATATATGTGTGGGTAGATTTTTATTTATCTAGGAGGAGTAGTGAACTTTTAAAAATTTAGTAGGGTATAATTTGTGTTTTAAATACCCGTGTTTCGTTAGACAGTGTCGGATCAGGCTTCGTTTAAATATTTTTAGCTCGAGAGTTTTAGAGTCGTCATAAATTATTTGTTTTTATTTCCGAGTTCGTATTTATTTTTATGATCTGTTTTGTACATTCTTCGTTTTGATCTATTAAACTTATGCCATACTATCACGGTGTCGGTACGCGTGCGGTTCCAGTGAAAATGGAACGTGAGTTTTGTCACAGGGTTCGTTTTGAAATCTCACCAGTTATTTCTCAGTAAAGAAAAAAATATATATAGTAATATTTCGAATGCCAAGGTGAATAAAATAACTTGATTAAAGTCCATAATCAATTGCTTCGGGTTTACAGAAAGTTAATAACTCGAAATTTTCGGGTTATTACAATGATTGCTATATTCCAAGACGTGCTTGAAAAATCTATGGAAGTTTTCATGGACGACTTTTCAGTTTTTGGAAGCTCATTTGAAGCTTGTCTTTCTAATCTCGATAAAATGCTCGAAAGATGCGAAGCTGCACATCTTGTTCTCAACTGGGAAGCTCATTTGAAGCTTGTCTTTCTAATCCGGCTGAAGACTCATTAATAAAACAAGTGCTTCTCGGGAGGCAACCCGTGTGTTTGCTGTTTTTAGATTTTATTTTTATTTTCAAGTGATTAAACCCCAAAGTTTCTCTAATCCCTTAGCTGAACTTAAGTGTGGGGGTGTATCACCAACTTTTAAATAAAACGTAGAAATATTTCGTTTGTTTCTTTTGTTCTAAGATTACTGCAGGTAATGATTACAAAGCTTGGATGCTTGGTTCATAGAATCATCTGGAGCAAGAAAATATGGTTTATTCTCTTATTTCCCTATTTTCATTCCTTGAAATTCGTTTATCACATTGAGGACAATGCTTAACTTAAGTGTGTGTGGGGGGGTGAATAGGAAAATAAGAATAGATTGTAAATTTCGAGCTAAATTTTAAATTTTGTTTGCCCTTGTGATCTAGTTATTTGTCATTTTAAGGATTATATATTAGAATAACTGGATCTATCCACTGGTAAAACTTGTAATTTTTTAGATGTGTCCCGATTAATATTGCAATCCATTCTGGGATCGATAACATTAGCTAGCACATATTATAGCTCTTCCACTACATTGTGAGGATTTAATCATGTGTCGTATTTAGCATACATCTTTTATGCTTTGATTCTTTTGCTGGAGAGTGTGCCGGTGATTTTATTTATTCTAGAACTTGTGCTTGTAAATCATTACGAGACCGTTGTGAGATCACTTTTCATTTGTTATATAAGTATATATGCGTGATAAGAGGCAACCTTAGGATTTAACCCAAATAAGCCTTCCGTATTAATATTTAGCTAGTTACACTGACTAGTTAACCACCAGTATAAACCCTTTTGTTAGCGTTTGTCTTTAACGCTAGATACCCCTAGTTACACCCTCTGAGCCTATCTTTTTCTTTTGATAAAATCCAGAAAAATACAAAAAGATTTTACACTTTTAGCCTAGCCTTACCCTTAGTCAAGTCTTGGTTGGTTGCTAGCTATTTGGCTAGATGGATGTTATGTGGGAAATCATGAAAGTATGAAGAAAGTTGCAAACTCCAAAAGTAGTTATCCAAGTAAAGTCATCACAACTATAAGATTAAAAAAATAATAATAAAAAAAATAAATAAATAAATAAATAAATAAATAAAATGAATAAGTCATCGCAACTATAAGGTGACAAGAATAGCCAATGAGCTATGTAATAATGTATCGTGCAATCAAGTATGGAGTTTCTCAAGAATGCATGATAGTGGTTCGAAATAGCTAGTAACATTTGGTTAGTAGACTTTGACTAGTTTTGTATATTCTTTATTATCAACCTTTTCTAAAACATATCCCATGTCTTATCCTACCCTTTCGACTTTGTGGAATTATCAAGTGTATTGACATGTAGTGACCATCCGATTTCTTGAGGAATTAGGTAGCATTGTTAGCGATCTAAGGTTATCCTTAGTGACCATCCGTTATTTGGTGATGCAAGAATTCGTTGTTAGCGAGCTATTATGTTTTGCATAAGATAGTTGCACATAAGTCTAATATAACCCTTGAAGCCTTTAAACCCGAATAAAAGCCCTCTTTGATATCTATACTTGGTGCTCACGCCATTTCGGTGTAGTTTTGTTTCTTGTACAAGCCTATGGTAATATTTAAATCATGACTGAGCAAATGAGTGTGATTCTTCTTATATACTCCACCAACCATACAAATGAGTGTTTTGAGTGAATTATATTTCATTTCCTTTTCGTGAGGTGTTTAGTAATGTTTATCAAGCAAGAAAATCATTTGGGTATTGTCAAACATCTCGATGCTTCAACCACAAAAGCTAAAAACGATGAATCTAACTTGTACTCATACTTGATAGATTTGCATCACATTTTTCTAATCATACTTGTATACCATGTGGATAATTGTTTTTACTTCTAGATTTGCTTGAGGGCAGGCAAAGTTTAAGTGTGGGGGAATATGATAACGCTCAAATTGTGCATGTTTTTAGTAGCGTTATTTGTAATACCCGAAATTTCAAAACATGTAAAATTATCAAAATACCCTTGGAGCTTAAAATTTTAATTAATAAGCGTTTAAAACGCCAAATAAATCCCAAACCTCTGGAAATGAACAACATATTAAGTAGAATAATTTTTACTACAAGATTTCAATATTTTACAATGGTCAAAAATATTTGTCACACCTTTGAACAATCATATGGGCCGAATTACATTTTTATGTATTTATATACTTGTAAAAATTAAATTAAAAGCAAATAAAACAAGATAAGTACCACAAAAATTATGGAAACTATTCTAATTGTCCATCAATCAATCAAGACAAAATTGGGGCAAAGATAATTTTTCACACGGTATTCCATTTTTTATCTCCATTATACACGCTCCATCAAGAGCCGATCCAAACAAAAATCACACACGCACATCACGAATTTTTGGAAGAGAACTAGCATTTTTTTGGTGTTCTTACAAGCCTAAGGGACGTGGGAAAAATAGTTTCGAGGTCGTGAGATCACTTGTTCGATCGTGGGGTTTTTCTTTATGTCGCGAGTACTAGCGAGAGGTATAAATTCATCACGTTTCATCCGATCATTCTAAGGCTCATCTGGTATTTTTGTCACACTTTTTACATCACATGTAGTCAATAAAAAAAAATGATAAACACGAACCATGCATGCTTGATTTATCGTATGAATTTAATCGAGCCATAAAACCCTAAAAACGAAAGTAATCTCTAATCTATTCATGCGAATTTTCTGGGTTTCATACATATTTTTCCTGGGTTCCATACGTATCATATGACATCAGAAAAATAACCCTTATAATTTTAGAAGCTTAGATCATGTCTTGTTAATTTTTGTTCTAATCGGCTAAAGAGGAAATAAAGAAAAAAAAAAGATATAAAACCGATCGTATGAATTAGGGTTTGATTCTTGGCCTTTAATCTGAGTTATCAATATGTGATAATGATGAATAAATGATGAGTTAATGATTGGTTTTGATTGGGATAAGTTTGATTAGGGTTTATACGATTTTGGGTGTAATACCGATTGGAATAAATAAAAGTATAAGGGTGTGTTTCGAAATTCTTTAAACTCATGGGTTATTTTTGTAAGTTAATATGGACCAGGGGTAATCATAGAAAAATATAAAATGAGGGTCCTATGTGTAGAATTTGGAAGATAAAGGTTTAAATGGTAAATATGTGTATATATGTATTCGGTTTGAAATTAAATAAAGATGAGGGTTTGTTTTGTAAATTCTGGAAACCTAAAGGTGTATTCATATAATATAATATGTAAAGGGTGTGAGGTGTAAATGTGGTGAATATTTGGACCGAATTGATATTTATTAAACTATAAGGATTGAAATTGTAAATTATATAAATAAAGGGTTAATTCGAAAAAGGTAAAATTAAAGGGTTTAAATCGTAAAAAGGGTAAAGGTGAGGGATTAAATCGTAAAAATATAAACTTATGGATTTAATATGAAACTTATGATATTTTCACTTTAGACCTTTAACTTTGGCATAATGACATTTTAAACCCTAAAATATGAAATGTTGTCATATTTAACCCTATACTTTTATAACTTGCTAAAATGTACTTTATTTCCATAATTGTATACTTAACCTAATTTTAATTAAATCTGTCTAATTATGGAAACCTGCTAAAAATGGAAACTTACTGATTCTGGAAAGTTACAAAAAAATAGAAAGCCGACTAAAGTGAGAAATCTGATTTAATTAAGATATTAATAGTAAGACGACCGTGTATTCGTGTAGATGCGCTGAAGATGGAGCTGGTTTTCGATCTTGGTATTTCTATGTGTATTTTCACTTGCGGTATAAGGTACAGATATTCTGACCTTCTCACAGGTTTCTCATGAACTCCTTCTCTTTGATATCTTGTTCCCTTTGAACCTTGCTATGCTTTCCCCTGTTTTGTGAACCTTGTTATGATCTTTTTCATATTCTGATCTGTTTAACTTCTGATTTGATTCCATTGCTATGATTTCCTTTGCTTTGAACCTTTTCTATGATTCCCTTTGTTATGACCTCCGATATGAATCTATGTTGTGAAAACCTTTTAATTATGACCTGGAAATGTTCGAGAAAAATCATTTGTTTAAAATAATACTTATACTTTTGTATGAAATTCTACTAACTTTTATGAAAACTATTTTTAAAGACAATCTTTATGATAATCCGTTTTGAAAGATCATTTTTATGAAACCTACTTTGAAAGATTATGCCTATGAAAAACCATTATTAAAGGATTGCTTCAATGGACTTTTGATAGAAACTTCTGAAATGAACTTTTGCAATAAACTTTTGATTATAAACTTTTGATATATTTTTCTGAATCATTTGATATGACATCTTGTTCTGAACCTTGATCTGATATACATTGATATAAACCTTGATCTGATATACTTGAAATGAAACTTGACTTGAACCATCTGATATAAAACTTGAACTTGGACACCTGATACTTGATACTGGACCCTGACCCACAGTTTGATACTACGAGCCATTACTTATTTCACTAGGCATGAGGGTTTCATGTCCTTGTCATTGATGCACCGATGACTTGACTCTAGGGTAGGAGAGTGATGACCTATCCCGTCCCTGACTTTATTTTATCTGGTGTTTATTGGTAGACTCTGGCCACTTGGGGCGTATGGATGCATCCTAGATTTGTTCTGTCTCTGTTATTATTTACTGTTTACATGTTATATCTCTGGTGACTGATGGTGTGTGCGATACACGTCTTTCACAACCTCTGGGAGCTAGCTACTCCATTTGATACATGAGGACACCCCTCATATTATCTGGTTACTGAGAGGACACCCCTCTGATTGATGATGATGGCATGGTTATATATATTATATCTCTGTTTCTGGGCTCGTGGTGGATTACTGTTTACCTTTACCATATACATTATTATACCTTGCACTATTTCTTTTTACCTTTACCTACTTATTATTCCCTATCCTTTATCCTTACTCCTTTATTTATCCTTTGATTCTGATTATATCCGCATGACATATATTTCTGACACTCTGTACTATTCTTTATTACTGCTTTGTTACCGTTATATCTGTTCACTGAGCTCTCGTAGCTCAGCCGCATTTCTTTTCCTGCGGCAGGTTTTAGTAGGAAGCTGGGTATGAGTGGAGAGTACCATTGGACTTAGAAGACTACACTGTGATAGATATTTTGTTATAGAGATGACTAGAAGAATTTATATTTTCAGACTTAGTATTTATTCCTCTGTAAATTTTGTATTTCCTTGTAATTTCTTGTAACCTTTGTATTCCTTTGTATTATTGAAGATGTATGCTTGTGTATGTTTCTGATATGTCACCGTTATTGTGACATCTCTACCCTTGACGGGTCGGGGTGTTACAATTTATGGTATCAGAGAGACAGGCTGCGACTCGTAATACAATTACCCTTGACCTGTGAACTTTGGACCACTAAGTTTCCACTGTAGGCGCTCATAAGTTAACCTTTAAGATTTTGCTTTAGGATTTCCCTATAGGAACTTAAGTTCTGACCAGTGAGGAATGGGTAGACTAAGGCATTTGCTTAAGTATCTTTGCTTCCGCATCACTCTGATTAGTGTCCCGCTTTTGATTAAAGCCTGTTGAAATCACATTGGAGATTGAAAGCTTATGCTTTACACCACCTAAAAATTTGAAACCTAATTAAATCTCGAAAGCATTGAGAATTGCATAGAGATTGTCTGACACTAGTTGATCCTTATCTTCAGACTCCGACTCTGACCTCTGATTCTTTTGTTAATCATCCTGATGCCTCTTCGAGCATTCTAAGAATTCCCATGACGATGATATAACTGATACATTCTGTTAGTTGTTTCTTGCTTCTGATAATCATCTATGAATTTTCTGACACTATTTGATTTCGTCTTACCCAGTCTTGTGGTGTTTAACCACGAGTATAAGAATGTTTCCCTCTCATTTTGGACGATAAGATTTGCTTTGTTGATCTGTCTTTCTGTGGACTGTTAACCCTAATGTTATTCTAATAAAGGATTGGTTGATTGACAACTATCCTCCTATGTCTCACCTTTGGCGTTTGAAGCAATTTTGAACTCCCTGCCATGATTACCGATTGTTAAACTCTGGACTATCATTATTACTCTGAAGACTCGTGTGTTATGTTCGCGATTATGAAGTTTTCCTTGAACCCATTTCGTACAACAATGAATGAACCTTATCTTGAAAATTTCTTGGCACCCTGAATTTTCTGAACAAGATTTCTGATTGAACCACCAAATTTTCCACCGGAGTGAGAAGTAAGTTCGCTTAAGTGTATTTTCTTGGCGTATTTCAGTTTTGTTCACAATTAAGAAGGATGATGACAGGAGACATGTATTGATTCTGGAAGCTGAACCGTATTGCTATTTGGAACCCTTATTTCTCCACCCTGAAACGACTTTGTATCTATTCAATTTCAGAGCACGAAGTTTCCTTCAGATGGAAATGTGAATTGAGGTTATTCTTGAGATCGCTGTCCGCATTTGTAACGACTGATATAAAGATTTGTGACGCTAATAGTATTAGCTAAAGCTCTGACTATTCTGTAAATTTGATAAATGAATGTGTTCTCGTGAGTACTTGGGCAAATGGTCATTGTATGACTTAATAGTACATTCGGAGACGAAGAGGAACATGAAAATCATTTTTGCACTTTGTAAGAAAGTTGACGATCACTTGTGCATTCTGAGAAGTTGACATCTGTTGAGACAACGGTTTTTTTCTTGATTGAGAATATCCCTTTTAAATCCCGCAAATTTTGAAATTATCACCGAATGGTCAAGACCGATAACAAAATGGTAAACTGAAATCTTTTGAACCTTGCATCAGAATTCTGAAGACGTTTACAACTTGCGTTACCCTTGATAAATTTCGTGACCAGAGAGAAACAGCTTAGTCTGATTGAGAACGGAGTTTTGGAAAGCTGAAATAGAAATTTGTTTCCATACCTTCAGACGGAACAAATTTTGAGACATTTCAGAAAGAGACTCGGTTATCCTTCCTTGCAACACAGAAGGTTTTGCGTATGCATCAAGACAACTAGAAACGCATCAGAAGAATTACTTCGCTACCAGACCTGGAGTTGACAACAGCGGTGACTACCCTGAAGAGTGAAGACATTCCTTACAAGACGGAAGTGTTGGCAATGCAGAAGAAAGACGGCGAACCTGGAGCTGATGAAGAAGTACAGTCTCACTTCTCTATTCATCTTGGTTGTACTAAGATGAATTGAGGGCGGAAGCAGACTGGATGATGAAGAAACTTAAAGATCATGCCAAAAATTCACATTACTCCATCACATTCCAAGAAGAACTGCAGGAGGCGTGATGAACCAGACGATTTTGCTTCCCTTCCAGATTGTCGGACAAACGAAGACGGATTAATCGGACTTGAAGAGATTGGATGATATGAAATGAATGGATTTTGAAACAGACCCTTTTATGTTTGGAAGAATTGATTCCGTGAAGACCGAAGTTATTGACGATTAGTTTTCATTTCCGTTGACTCCCTTAAGCTTCGTTATATCATGATAAGATCCGCTAATGATTTAAGTTTCCTAGAAGCATTTCAGCCCCGTTCTTATTTTCGTATGTTCGATGATGGTTTTGTTCTGAGGAATTTTGGCGAACTGTGGAGAATCTGGTGCTTGTGATGGCGTGCCTTAATCTGCTAGGCAATCTGGAAATTCCGAAACTCTTGCGAATAGTCTTATTTCTCTCTTGACTATGACCTTGATCTGGTTGACTCTGAGACTGTAGAAGTACTAGGTGGATTAAGATAGGTTGCTATACTCACGATTCGAGATAAAGTATGATCATCATGAAGGCATACTTATGTGGTGCTGGTATTATGACGCCTGATCAACGTGATAATACTTACACCATATAACGTGCACTCATTGTGGCCATAGGATGTCTTGGGGGAGTACCTAAGAAGTTTAGAATCTGATCTCCGTTGGTTTATCCGTGATTAGTGAGACATTAGGTTCATTCTACCTATGTGTATGTTAGGATCTCTGGGAAATAAGAGTTTCATTGTTGCTGCTGATAGTGTTAAGCTGGTTCCTGCCGATAGCTTTGGTTCCTGCTGAAAGCTCATTGCTGCCGACAGTGTTATCTTGTTTCTGCCGATAGTGTTGTTGCTGCGGATAGTATTATTTGTTATCCGTATATTTAGAATGTTTGTTAAGATTTATTTTTAGAAGAGATTGTTGTTTATCTCTTCACACGTTTACTTGTAGAACGGGTTAGGGTTAGGTCATCTAGTTAGTATAAAAGATAAACCCGTCTATGAGTTTATGTACGCCTTTAACACCTTTAACGTTTTTAATATTCAAGAACACAATTCTTAGTTCATAGTTTGATCCATAGAGGATCATTGTTCGTTTAGAGTTTTCTTCTTTATAATACTTGCTGTTTAGTTTCCGCATAAACGCTTGTATTGTATACAGAGGTTCTTGTTTATACCAAGCTCAATCAAGCTCGAAGTACTCGATCCTACAAGTGGTATCAGAGCCTGGTAAGGATCTCTGATAAAGAAGAAAAAGGTCGATCTCATATCTCTTAACCCTCTCTCAATGGCAGACGATAACCCAGAAACCAATGTCATTAACCAGGAAGATCAACAACCCAAAACTGAAACATCCCAAGTCCAAACGCAAATCGTCACCGCGGTGTCCACCAACAATGCTAAATTCCCATATCTGAAGAAAGATGAATATGAAGTCTGGGCTATGAGAATGGAATATTGGATCACAAACAGTGATTACAATCTGTGGAATGTCATTCTCAAGGGAAATAGCAAGAAGAATACAGGAAGGGACGAGGATGGCAATATTTATATAGAGCCACCTGTTACTGCAGAAGAGCACATGGCTGTGCAAAGGGAAACCAAAGCAAGAACCCTTCTGCTTCAAGCTATTCCAGAGGATCATATGAGTGATTTTCATCACTTGGATGATGCTAGAAAGATCTGGCATGCTGTAAAAGCCAGATTTGGAGGGAATGATGAATCCAGAAAAATGAGAAAGTCTATGCTTAAGCAAGAGTTTCAGGAATTCAAGATCTCTGAAACTGAGGGGATTCATAAAGGGTATGACAGATTCCACAAGATCCTGAGTCAACTCAACCAGTTGAAAGCTAGGCCGGATGATGAAGATTGCAACACCAAATTTCTGAGGGCTTTACCACCATCTTGGTCGCAGGTTTCCATAACCCTCAAGGCCAAAGGAGGACTGGATTTTATGAGCTTTGATGATCTGTACAACAAGTTGAAAACCCTTGAACTTGATATCAAAGGGTATTCCACCTATACACCTCATACTCCAACCCATACTGCTTTTGTTAGTAACTCTGGTGCTAACAAAACATCATATGGAAACAGTCCAACTCCATCAACATCATCAATCTCTTACTCACCTGTCACACCAAAAGTTCAAACCAGTTCTGAGAATCTTGTTGTGGATCTGCTTCATTCATTTGTTGCTGATAGTACACCACAACAGAAGATTGTGTATGATGATTTCAATCAGGTTGATGAATTGGATATGGAAGAGATGGACTTAAGATGGCAGATGGCTATGATATCGTTGAAGTTGGATAGGTTTGAAAAGAAGGCAGGAAGAAGGGTCAATTTTAATGGACAGGAGCCTGCCAGGTTTGATAGAAGGAAGGTGAGGTGTTATAAATGTTCTCAAACAGGACATTTTGCTAGGGAATGTACAGACAAGAAGGTGGATGATAAAGCACGGTATTCTGCTTTCAGAATTCAAGAGTTGGAGTCAGATGACCCCAAGGCTTTGGTATCTGTGGATTCAATGGTGGACTGGGAGCAACATGAGAAGTCTCTTGCAAGTGGAGCAGATAAGGTCTATGGGATGGTAGCTGGATATGGTGAAAAGAAACAAGTGGCTGGTCAGTTTGGAATGATGGGTCATCCATCTCAGGTACATAACTGCCCATTTGGTTGTGATTCTAAATATGATAAATTGAAACAGGAATTTGATGATAAAGAAAGTGAAAATAAGGATAACTTTATTCAACTTAAGGCACATAAAAAGGCTGTTAAAACTTTAGAACAACAAAAGGTCTGGTATCAACAACAACAGTCTGCTTATGAAGTAAAAATAAAGGTATTGGAAAGAGATTTAAAAAATGCTATTAATGAGGTTAAACATACTGAACGGGAAAAAGCTAAGGTAGTATTAGATAATCAGGATTTAAAATCTAAACTAGATGATACCTTGGCTAGATTTGATAAGTGGAAAGAGTCATCCACAAACCTTCACAGGCTTATTGATAGTTCTATGTCATCAAAAACTAAAAGAGGTTTAGGGTTCGGTGACCTGGTAGGGCCAAATCAATATTATGACCCTAATGAATATAGTGTTTTTAACCCAGAACCTGTAGATTATAGAAAGCCTGTAAAGTTTGTGAATGAGGGAGGGATGAATGATGTTCCTCCACCCATAACTGGAACATTTAAGCCGGCTAATCCTTTTGATGACTTTGATGATTCACAAATGATGTATGGCAAACAGGCAAAAGACTTGCCTAATCTTGATTGTGACTCTAATGAATTTGTCTCTTGTTCTTACAGTGACAAATCTTCAGAAATCAAGACAGATGACTATGCCACATGTGGATCAAGTGATAAGTCAGCATCAATAAAGTCAGAAGATCTCTCCTCAGAAGTAGCTAATGTTGAATCTCATTCGAAGATAGCTGCATCTAAAGATATTTCTTTTGATAATGTTAAAAACAATAATGTTTCTGGTTGTGGTTCTTTTTCAAACAATTCTAGTTGTGGTTCTGTTTCAAACAATTATGATTGTGGTTTTCATTATGTTAAGGATAATTTTGTTTCATGTGTTGGTTTGAATAATTCTGTGTGCAATGAGAAAGTTATTGTTAAGAAAAAGGCCCCTAGAAAGAAATCTTGCTTTGTGTGTCGTAGTTATGATCATCTCATTAAAGATTGTGACTATTATGAGAAACAGATGGGTTTGAATGCATGTCAAAATAGGTTTGTATGGAAAAATGTAAATGATATTCCCCCTTATATTCCTCAAGCAGCAAGGAGAACTTCAGTTGCTACTGGCAAGCCAGTTCCTGCTGGTAAGCCTGTTGCTGCTGATAGGTTCATTCCTGCCGATAATCCTGTTGCTGCTGATAAGTACATTCCTGCCGATAAGCCTGTTGCTGCTGTGTATTCAGTTCCTGCCAGTAGGATCAATCCTGCTGGTTGGAGAAGCAATTTAGCTAGACCTATCAGAAGACCTACTAGTTCTTACTTCCAAAATAATTTGAGACCTGTTTGTTTTGACACCAAAGATAAGGGAGGGGCAAGATGGAAAATTGCTGTTAAGTCCTCAGCAGGTTGTTCTTGGAAAATCAATAACCAACATATGAAAATGGGGTCCAAGATCAATGGTGGATCTCATCAATCTCCAGGGTTTAATTCTTATTGATCCACTAGGCAGGCTCAAGTCAGCAATGGCATGAGTCTCTCTTGTATCTAATGTTGTATATGTATTCTTTCTCTCAGGATTTTCCTTTTAGAAGCAAAGATATTGGAATTGTTGATAGTGGATGTTCCAGGAGTATGACAGGGAATTTGGATAGATTGCATGACTTTGTACCTTTGAATGGAGGTACTGTGACATTTGGAGGAGGAGAAGGAATAATTTCTGGAAAGGGAACTATCAAGACTGCTAAGCTGGACTTTGAAGATGTACTTTATGTGAAGGAACTTCAAGACTTCAATTTGTTCTCTGTCTCCCAAATCTGTGACAAGAAGAACAGTGTTCTCTTCACTGAGAATGATTGCTTTGTGTTGTCCAAAGACTTCAAGTTGCCTGATGAAAGTCAGGTTGAACTTAAAGTTCCTAGGACTTACAATCTTTATAGCTTCAATCTTAGTGATGTTCAGCCTGAGGGATCTCTTGCTTGTTTGGTTGCAAAAGCTTCTGTGGATGAGTCTAAGAAATGGCACAGAAGAATGGCCCATGTGAATTTCAAGACCATTAACAAATTGGCTAAGAATGGGTTGGTGAAAGGGCTTCCTATGAAGATCTTCTCAAATGAGCATGATTGTGTTGCCTGCAACAAAGGAAAGCAGCACAAAGCATCATACAAGGCCATAACTGCTGTGAGCAACATCTCTGAGCCTTTGCAGCTTCTTCATATGGATCTCTTTGGTCCTACTTCTATCAGAAGTATTGACCATAAGAACTACTGCCTGGTGATTACAGATGATTTTAGCAGGTTTTCATGGACTTTCTTTTTGGGTACTAAAGATGAAACTTATCCAGTGCTTAGGGATTTTATTGCCTTAATAGAAAATCAGCTAAGTAAAAAGGTTAAGTCTATAAGGTGTGATAATGGCACATAATTTAAGAACTCTAATCTTATTGACCTCTGTGGGACTAAGGGGATAAAAAGGGACTATAGTAATGCTCGAACTCCACAACAAAATGGGTTTGCAGAAAGGAAAAATAGGACCCTGATAGAAGCAGCTAGGACTATGTTAGCTGAATCTAAGATGCCTACTATGTTTTGGACTGAAGCAGTTTGCACTGCTTGTTATGTGTTGAATAGGGTATCTATTACTAGTCCTCATAATAAAACACCTTATGAACTTTTGTCTGGGAAGTTTCCAAACATTAGTTACCTTAAGCCTTTTGGATGTCATGTCACTATTTTGAACACTAGTGATTACCTAGGCAAGTTTGATGGGAAGGCTGATGAAGGGTTTATTGTTGGATATTCTGCTCATGGTAAAGCGTATAGGGTTTATAATCTGTCCTCTAAGAAAATAGAAGAGACTCTCAATTTAAGATATCTTGAAGATAAACCTAATTTGCAGGGTGCTGGTCCAGAGTGGTACTTTGATCTGGATTATTTATCTGACACCTTAGGTTATAATAGATTTAAATCAAATCTATCTGCTGGTACAAATGTTTCTCAAACTAACAATGCAGGTACCTCAGATGATGATTCTGATGTAGAGAGTGATGAACGACCTATAGTTGTTCCTTCTTTTCCCTCTAACAACATTTCAGGTTCAAAGCTCAAGGATTCTTTTGATATGGCTGGAGGTGATTCTAGTTATGCAGAAGATCTTGCTAGGCTTCAAAGACAAGAGTTTAATGCCAAAAGAACTGCTGGGATGTTTGATTCTGGATTTTCTAAAGAGACAGAGGAGATTCTGAGAAAGGCTGAAGCTGAAGTTAGAAGACAATTGAATTCAACTGATGGTATTCATGTTCCTGCTGATCCCATTCCTGCTGAAAGTGGATCTATTCCTGCCGAACCTTCTAGGGTTTCTGCTGATGTTCCTGTGTCTTCTCCATCTGTGGACACTCTGGGTGTTGTTAACTCCCCTGAAAGATTTCCAATTCCTTCTGATCTTGGAAACTCAGTCTCTTCAAAAGATAAGCTGAATGATCCTCATCATCAGTCCAGAACTGGAATTTTCACTTCTTCTTCATAAGATGATGACTTCAACCCCTCCATAACTAATCAGGCATCCTCCATTGAAGTTAATCCAATTGCTACCAAGAGGATCAATACAGTTCATCCTCAGTCTTTGATTCTTGGAGATATAAATTCCCCTGTGCAGACAAGAAGCAAGCTACATCAACCCAAGTTTGGAGAATCTGCTTTTCTCAGTTATATACAGGATCAGTTGAGAAACAATCATACTGATTACTTACATTGTCTGTATGCTTGTTTCTTATCTCAAGTTGAACCAACTAGCATAGCTCAGGCTCTTGCTAATGATGATTGGGTTGAGGCTATGCAGGAGGAGATGCAGCAGTTCCAGAATCAGAAAGTATGGATGTTAGTGCCTTTACCTGCAGGAAAGCATGCTATTGGGACTAAATGGATCCTAAAGAATAAAAGGGATGCTAGGGGTATTGTGGTTCGAAATAAGGCTAGATTGGTAGCTCAAGGTCATAGACAAGAAGAGGGGATTGATTATGATGAGGTATTTGCACCAGTGGCAAGAGTTGAAGCTATTCGGTTGTTTTTAGCTTTTGCTTCTTTTATGGGGTTTGTAGTATATCAGATGGATGTGAAGAGTGCATTTTTGTATGGGAGGATTGAGGAAGAGGTTTATGTTACTCAACCACAGGGGTTTGTGGATCCTCAAAATCCTAATTTGGTTTACAAAGTGGTTAAAGCACTTTATGGTCTTCATCAAGCACCAAGGGCTTGGTATGCACGATTATCAGCCTTTTTGCTTAAACATGGTTACAGAAGAGGGACTATTGATAAAACTCTTTTTATCAGAAAGAATTTCAAAGATATCATCCTGGTACAAGTTTATGTAGATGATATCATCTTTGGTTCCACTAATGAAGACTGGTGCAGGGAGTTTGAAGAATTGATGAAGAGTGAATTTGAGATGAGTGCTATGGGTGAAATGACTTTCTTCTTGGGTCTTCAGGTTAAGCAGAAACCAGATGGAATCTTTATTTGCCAGGAGAAGTATGTTTATGACATGCTTAAGAAATTTGATATGGAAAATGTGAAGGTTGCTTCAACTCCTTTTGAACGTCCAAAGCCTAAGTCCAATAATGAACCTGATGCTGCAGTTAATGTTCATCTTTATAGGTCCATGATTGGATCACTCATGTATTTGACAGCTTCAAGACCTGATATCATGTTTGCTGTTGGTGCATGTGCTAGACATCAGGTTACACCATTGACTTCTAACCTAAATGCAGTTAAGAGAATCTTCAAGTATTTAAGAGGACAGCCAAAGATGGGACTTTGGTATCCTAAAGATTCTCCTTTTGTGTTGGAGGCATATAGTGACAGTGATTATGCTGGGGCTAACTTTGATAGGAAGTCTACAACAGGAGGTTGTCAGTTTCTGGGTAGGAGGTTGGTTTCTTGGCAATGCAAAAAGCAAACTATAGTGGCTACATCTTCTACTGAGGCAGAGTATGTTGCTGCTGCTAGTTGCTGTGGACAGGTACTTTGGATGCAAAATCAGTTGTTGGATTATGGGTTCAACTACATGAACACTAAGATTTTTATTGATAATCAAAGTACTATGTGTATTGTTAAGAATCCTGTTTATCATCAGAGGACAAAGCATATTGAGATTCGACATCATTTCATAAGAGATGCTTATGAGAAGCATCTTATTCAGGTGGTTAAGATTCACACAGATGATAATGTTGCTGATCTGCTGACCAAGGCTTTTGATGGACCAAGGTTTAAACATTTGGTGGTCCATATTGGAATGGTAAATCCTTAGTTGATAAAGCTTAAGGGGAGGATAAAGCTCAAGGGGAGGATTGTTCTTGTTGTTGTTGTATATTTTCTATCTTTCTTTCTTTCTTTTGTTTCTTTTCTTATTTTCTTTTATTTTGGTGTGATTCTTAGTTCAAAAAAAAAAAAAATTTGTATATTTTGTGTGCTAATAAGTGGTTTTGAGCAACACCTTGCAGGTACAGTGTTGGTGTTTACACCTACACAATAAATGGTGCTCAACTCACCATGTCTTGCAGACAAGAAAGAGTTGACTCACCATGAGGGTACGGCTCTGGTGTGATTATCAAATCCGTTGATAGCTGTAATAGCTTGCTCAAAGCTATAGGGTACTTCAACTCACCCATGATTTGTTTCTGAGAGTTGAAAATGGTTCTCAATTCACCATGGATGTAACCCTTATGGGATCCAAAGGATTGGCTAGTCCACAAAAGTATGGTTTGTGGTAAAGACACTTGGTATCCATATTTGGTATTCAATTCACCAAGGTTGGCTGTAATCAAAGAATTGGCTAGTCCTGAGCAAACGGCTACAGGTAAAGACAAGTCAAATCCGTTTATAGTTGCTGATTTGCTAATAAATCAGATGGTTATCAATGTACCATGGTCTAACACACCTAAACATTGGCTACTCCAGTAGTGATGGCTATTGGTAAAGAGACATCAAATCCATTAATTTTCAATGATTCACCTCTCACAGGAGTTAACACACCTGGATGTGATGAGAATAGTATGAAACTTCAAGTGATTTGATGTACATATTGTCATAGTAGCAGCCAAGTTCAAGTGAAAGTAATGGTGACCAGTATACATGTTTTGAAGAAGATTTCTTGTTCCTGCTGAACTATTGAAGTTGCTGCTGGATGCTGTAGAAGCTGGAATCTTACAAGTTATGGATGTTGCTGCTGGTTACTTAAAATTGTTGCTGCTAAGTCGCAGTCCTCAAGCCTGAGAGTTACAAGCTCTATCACATTGGAATCTTGCAGGTTAACCTAGTCAACCTCAAGATTAGGGGAGGATTGTTAGGATCTCTGGGAAATAAGAGTTTCATTGTTGCTGCTGATAGTGTTAAGCTGGTTCCTGCCGATAGCTTTGGTTCCTGCTGAAAGCTCATTGCTGCCGACAGTGTTATCTTGTTTCTGCCGATAGTGTTGTTGCTGCGGATAGTATTATTTGTTATCCGTATATTTAGAATGTTTGTTAAGATTTATTTTTAGAAGAGATTGTTGTTTATCTCTTCACACGTTTACTTGTAGAACGGGTTAGGGTTAGGTCATCTAGTTAGTATAAAAGATAAACCCGTCTATGAGTTTATGTACGCCTTTAACACCTTTAACGTTTTTAATATTCAAGAACACAATTCTTAGTTCATAGTTTGATCCATAGAGGATCATTGTTCGTTTAGAGTTTTCTTCTTTATAATACTTGCTGTTTAGTTTCCGCATAAACGCTTGTATTGTATACAGAGGTTCTTGTTTATACCAAGCTCAATCAAGCTCGAAGTACTCGATCCTACAGTGTATACTCTGTTTCCGTTCATTAGATATCTGGATGAGTTTTGACTCACGTTTTGCATTCTTTTGACCTCAGTTATAAATCTTAAACTCCTTGTAGAACTCTCTACTGATGGTACAGTTAATCTGATTTGAAATTATGTTCGTATTCCATATAAATTTTTTCAGATGATTCACCTATCATCCATTTTATATTGTATGGTCCTTCTGATCTGAAATCAACCTAAATTGTCTCTGTCTGAGGAAATCTGAACCCATTTTGTGTTGATCGAGTCATGAGAAACCAATTGTCTGAAGATCCTGTTGGAAGAACCTTCACGGACGTGAGGATGTTCGTGAAGACCTTTTACGATTTACTACGACTCTGTTTAACTTTGCGACTTCAAATTTCGAGGGCGAAAATTTTCTTTTAGAGGGGAAGAAGTTGTAATACCCAAAATTTCAAAACATGTAAAATTACCAAAATACCCTTGGAGCTTAAAATTTTAATTAATAAGTGTTTAAAACGCCAAATAAATCCCAAACCTCTGGAAATGAACAACATATGAAGTAGAATAATTTTTATTACAAGATTTCAATATTTTAAAATGCTCAAAAATATTTGTCACACCTTTGAACAATCATATGGGCCGAATTACATTTTTATGTATTTATATACTTGTAAAAATTAAATTAAAAGCAAATAAAACAAGATAAGTACCACACAAATTATGGAAACTATTCTAATTGTCCATCAAATCAATCAAAGACCGAAATTGGGGCAAAGATAATTTTTCACACGGTATTCCCATTTTTTATCTCCATTATACACGCTCCATCAAGAGCCGATCCAAACAAAAATCACACACGCACATCACGAATTTCTGGAAGAGAACTAGCATTTTTCTGGTGTTCTTACAAGCCTAAGGGACGTGGGAAAAATAGTGTCGAGGTCGTGAGATCACTTGTTCGATCGTGGGGGTTTTCTTTATGTCGCGAGTACTAGCGAGAGGTATAAATTCATCACGTTTCATCCGATCATTCTAAGGCTCATCTGGTATTTTTGTCACACTTTTTACATCACATGTAGTCAATAAAAAAAAATGATAAACACGAACCATGCATGCTTGATTTATCGTGTGAATTTAATCGAGCCATAAAACCCTAAAAACGAAAGTAATCTCTAATCTGTTCATGCGAATTTTATGGGTTTCATACATATTTTTCCTGGGTTCCATACGTATCATATGACATCAAAAAAATAACCCTTATAATTTTAGAAGCTTAGATCATGTCTTGTTAATTTTTGTTCTAATCGGCTAAAAAGGAAATAAAGAAAAAAAAAAGATATAAAACCGATCGTATGAATTAGGGTTTGATTCTTGGCCTTTAATCTGAGTTATCAATATGTGATAATGATGAATAAATGATGAGTTAATGATTGGTTTTGATTGGGATAAGTTTGATTAGGGTTTATACGATTTTGGGTATAATACCGATTGGAATAAATAAAAGTATAAGGGTGTGTTTCGAAATTCTTTAAACTCATGGGTTATTTTTGTAAGTTAATATGGACCAGGGGTAATCATAGAAAAATATAAAATGAGGGTCCTATGTGTAGAATTTGGAAGATAAAGGTTTAAATGGTAAATATGTGTATATATGTATTCGGTTTGAAATTAAATAAAGATGAGGGTTTGTTTTGTAAATTCTGGAAACCTAAAGGTGTATTCATATAATATAATATGTAAAGGGTGTGAGGTGTAAATGTGGTGAATATTTGGACCGAATTGATATTTATTAAACTATAAGGATTGAAATTGTAAATTATATAAATAAAGGGTTAATTCGAAAAAGGTAAAATTAAAGGGTTTAAATCGTAAAAAGGGTAAAAGTGAGGGATTAAATCGTAAACATTATAAACTTATGGATTTAATATGAAACTTATGATATTTTCACTTTAGACCTTTAACTTTGGCATAATGACATTTTAAACCCTAAAATATGAAATGTTGTCATATTTAACCCTATACTTTTATAACTTGCTAAAATGTACTTTATTTCCATAATTGTATACTTAACCTAATTATAATTAAATCTGTCTAACTATGGAAACCTGCTAAAAATGGAAACTTACTGATTCTGGAAAGTTACAAAAAAATAGAAAGCCGACTAAAGTGAGAAATCTGATTTAATTAAGATATTAATAGTAAGACGACCGTGTATTCGTGTAGATGCGCTGAAGATGGAGTTGGTTTCCGATCTTGGTATTTCTATGTGTATTTTCACTTGCGGTATAAGGTACAGATATTCTGACCTTCTCACAGGTTTCTCATGAACTCCTTCTCTTTGATATCTTGTTCCCTTTGAACCTTGCTATGCTTTCCCCTGTTTTGTGAACCTCGTTATGATCTTTTTCATATTCTGATCTGTTTAACTTCTGATTTGATTCCATTGCTATGATTTCCTTTGCTTTGAACCTTTTCTATGATTCCCTTTGTTATGACCTCTGATATGAATCTATGTTGTGAAAACCTTTTAATTATGACCTGGAAATGTTCGAGAAAAATCATTTGTTTAAAATAATACTTATACTTTTGTATGAAATTCTACTAACTTTTATGAAAACTATTTTTAAAGACAATCTTTATGAAAATCCGTTTTGAAAGATCATTTTTATGAAACCTACTTTGAAAGATTATGCCTATGAAAAACCATTATTAAAGGATTGCTTTCAATGGACTTTTGATAGAAACTTCTGAAATGAACTTTTGCTATAAACTTTTGCTATAAACTTTTGATATATTTTTCTGAATCATTTGATATGACATCTTGTTCTGAACCTTGATCTGATATACATTGATATAAACCTTGATCTGATATACTTGAAATGAAACTTGACTTGAACCATCTGATATAAAACTTGAACTTGGACACCTGATACTTGATACTGGACCCTGACCCACAGTTTGATACTACGAGCCATTACTTATTTCACTAGGCATGAGGGTTTCATGTCCTTGTCATTGATGCACCGATGACTTGACTCTAGGGTAGGAGAGTGATGACCTATCCCGTCCCTGACTTTATTTTATCTGGTGTTTATTGGTAGACTCTGGCCACTTGGGGCGTATGGATGCATCCTAGATTTGTTCTGTCTCTGTTATTATTTACTGTTTACATGTATACCTCTGGTGACTGATGGTGTGTGCGATACACGTCTTTCACAACCTCTGGGAGCTAGCTACTCCATTTGATACATGAGGACACCCCTCATATTATCTGGTTACTGAGAGGACACCCCTCTGATTGATGATGATGGCATGGTTATATATATTATATCTCTGTTTCTGGGCTCGTGGTGGATTACTGTTTACCTTTACCATATACATTATTATACCTTGCACTATTTCTTTTTACCTTTACCTACTTATTATTCCCTATCCTTTATCCTTACTCCTTTATTTATCCTTTGATTCTGATTATATCCGCATGACATATATTTCTGACACTCTGTACTATTCTTTATTACTGCTTTGTTACCGTTATATCTGTTCACTGAGCTCTCGTAGCTCAGCCGCATTTCTTTTCCTGCGGCAGGTTTTAGTAGGAAGCTGGGTATGAGTGGAGAGTACCATTGGACTTAGAAGACTACACTGTGATAGATATTTTGTTATAGAGATGACTAGAAGAATTTATATTTTCAGACTTAGTATTTATTCCTCTGTAAATTTAGTATTTCCTTGTAATTTCTTGTAATCTTTGTATTCCTTTGTATTATTGAAGATGTATGCTTGTGTATGTTTCTGATATGTCACCGTTATTGTGACATCTCTACCCTTGTCAGGTCGGGGTGTTACATTATTCATGTTTTTATATATGTTATTTAGTTATATTTATATGTTTTTGTTACTAAATCGTACCAAAGCATGTTTGCAAAGTATATGTAGCCAAAAACAGGAAAAGGAAGAAAAAGATGAAAGAATGAGGAAGAAGGAAGTATTTATGATGATTCGAAGATTTTCTTGTCAAGATCCAATCAAATAGTCATTTCAAAGAATGGAAGTTCAAGTATGCAAGTTGACAAGCTTCAAGATAAGGAAAAGATCAAGTTTGGATGAAGAACCAAGAACCAAAAGGAAGAAACAAGTCAAACGACAAAAGTTCAAGATTAAGTCAACAGCATCACTCCATCCGAACGGATGCAGCCCGCAACCGATTCGGATGGAGGCCAAGGTTAAAGACCAACCGATCGGTTGGATGAAATACCAATCGGTTGGATGGTGCCTGTTTTACCAATCTTCATCATTAAGTTATGTGTCTTCCTTTCACCGATTCTAGGGCCTTCTAGTGATGATTCTAGACCATTCTATCTGCTTGGAGGCCAAGTTGAACCATTAATGACCCTAGGCTTTGAGAATAGTATAAATAGGACCATTTGTGAAGAGTTTTACACAACAATTCATAAACCATTCACCACTTATCAATACCAATTAACTCTCTAATCATCAACCACTCTCACAATACTTTCAAATTCGTCCTTAAAAGTCAAGGGAACTTTGGAGGTCCAAGAAGTCTACACTTGGAAGTCAAGACATCAAGAAGTCAACACCAATACTTTGGGTATCATTACTTTATCATTTGTAATCTATTTCCAATCATTGTAAGACTTTCAATTATGGTTTCTAATGTTCAAAGTTCCGAGTTTATGTTAGTGTTTGTTATGAGTGGCTAGTGTCTTTGTGCACTTGCTTAGATGATGTGTATTGCCTATTGATTTGCGTATGATTGTGATAACATGTTTTAATTCAATTTCAAGTTGATTCTAAGATCCAATTGTGATTAAGTTTCGTAGTGACATTTGTTGATCAAGTTTAACTAGTTGCTAATAATTTTAAGGGTCGAAAGAACTATTGTTATTAAACTAGTTATAATCACTTGTCTATAAATGATTGTTTTTACCCATTATTCTTGATTAAACAAAGAAAGTTAATTGTGGTTGCAATAAGAATGCTTTTGTCTATCAAAATAGGATTGATTGTAAACCATTTCAAGGGTCGAAAGATTAATAGTTTACTATCAATTGTGACTTTTTGTCTATGATCGGTTACCTTTTGTATTGACCATTTCCTAAGCTTATTTGATAAAGCAAAAGACTATTTTTGTGTTTAAGTTACACCAACTTATGAACCTTGAATTGATCTTGAATTGATTGGTTAAACGTAATGCTTGTTTTTATGAACTAAAATCTTGACGAAGGTTTAATTTGTAGAAACAATAGATTAGTTCACCAAACTAATTATCATAAACAACATGTTATCCAAAGTTATCACAATCATGCTAATCAAGAGTAGTATGTTACACTAAGCAAATGTAGTTTTTAATCATTTGAATTATTATATTTTCATCATTGCTTGTTTAAGAAATTCACTTTTAGTGATCTTGTGATGATGACGAAGCATAGCAACACTTCTCTTGGAGTTTGCAAGTCTTCTATGCAAAGTTGTGATCTCACCTTCTAAGAAGAACCTAGATAATCACTAAAAGAAAAAGCTACATGGATGATCATTGGATATGAGGTTAGAGAGGTAAAAGTATATAGGAAATATACATATGAAAGGGGTAAAAAAGAAATGAAGAAATGGCTCACTATTTATAGGCAAAACAAGCACTGTTCAGCCGGATCCGGCGGATCCCTTGCTAAAGGGATCCGGCCAGTGTAATCCAAAGGATCCGGTACACTGGGTATACCAATCCGGATTTTGGGTTATAATTCCGGGTTTTGGATCATGGGTCATGGACTATGGGTCATGGGTACCCAACATGATGTCATGCATAATGTAATGCATATAGTGGGTCATGGGTTATGGACTTTGGGTCATGGGTCATGGACTTTGGGTCATGGGTACCCAACATGATGTCATGCATGATGCAAAGATCATGGGCCATGGGTTTTGGGTCATGGGTTTTGCTTTTGGGTCATGGATACCCAATTCATCTTTTACTTACATATTTATTTATCTAGTATAGTTAACTACGTTTTATAAAATGTAAGTAACAAATGTTACGTATAAGTGTTTCTTAAAATTGGTTTTGACTTTATTTTACTAGATGTGTTTGATGGTTTATTTGTTTAGTAAAATGAGTTAGGAAACTATTTGCTCGAAAACTTACGTATTTTATTTATCTCGTTAAAATGAATTTACGATTGTTATTAACAAAACATAGAAATAAAAAAATTTACGGCCTATTTGTATTAGCAATGGGTTTACAAAACAATAGGATAAAAGTCGAATGGCCTCTATTATAGGACCCCCCTACCATGTGGGGGCCACCTATTTTGGTCAAAATGTACAAATCTTAAAGCGGTCAGTACAGGCGGCGGCAGCAGTCAAAAGTCAACACCCCCTACAGGGGGTCAGGATGAGATGGGCCAAGCCGAATAAAGAAGAATTTAATTAATGTAGATCACAAGAAAAAAAAGGACATATGAAATGGCAGACTCACTACTATTTTCGAATGTTGAACAAGACATAATATTATTCACAACTTATTGTGCATACTATAAGGCTGGACACAGTCGATGACCCAAGCAACCTGGGTTACCGGCTGTCACGTTAGCTTTCTTTCTCCGGCGACCAGACATGACCAAAGTACCACAGTGGATAACCGACCTTTCTTTTTTTTTTTTTTTTTAATCAAACATTAAAAAAAAAAAAAAAAAAAAAAAAAAAAAAAAAAAAAAAAATTTTTTTTTTTTTTTTAAAAAAACCTTAAAATTCATTATTAATAAAAACATTACAATACTAAATTAAAAATACGATAGCGATTACAAACATAAACTAATCATCTAAATTGTAGCGAGCTTTGATTTCTGCCTTAAGCTGCCTAAGATGATTTTGGTGATTTTCGGGCAAAGTTGGGTCGATTGTGTGTTTAGAAGTGTGTTTGAGGTTGGTATTTATAAGGTTGGAAAATGGTTTTTTTTTTTTTTTTAATGCAACGGTTTGAATTTGGAAGTGTGTTTGGATTGGTTTAAACTCGGTCGTTTGATAGACCGATGTTGCATTTGGAACTCATGCGATCGATTTGTCACAACCCATGCGACCAACTTTGATATCGGTCGGATAACTCGACCGACCGAGTTTTCCCGTTCGATTGCTACTAGCCTAATGAGAAGGAGACGCCTATTTGTAGTGTTAGTGTGTTACGACAACGCACTTTAGATGAAAGCTACATTCTGAAACCCGTATCCACTTGAACATTCGTCGAGCCCAATTACAAGAGCTTGTTGAGCCTAAACCCTCAAACACTAATTACTCTTAATGCTTATCCAAGCATTTTGGAATCTTTTAAGACTAATATTAGAGCATCCACAATGCTCTACATCTCTCAGAATTTTTATCTATGACACTTCACACTATTCATTAATTTAAAACTATCAAAAAGCTTTTTGTAAAAATTCTCCCAATGCACAAAGCTTTACAAAAGCTTTTCAGATATACAAAAAGACAATAGAAAATAAACTAGAAAAGAGAACATTGAATGAAACAATAGTACTTTTGAAAACCTTCCACCGCTTGAAGAATTACAAGCTATTGGCTAAAACAACTTAAAAAGTATTTTTCCCCAATGCCAAAAAGCTATTGGAAGACTTTGTGAAACTGTAAAAAGCTTTTGGTCAAGTTATGCGTTACGGATGCTCTTGGTAATCAACTACCAATAAAGTCATTCTTTACCCGTCGAGTAATCAAATATGAACTAGCTCGATAGACTCAACTAGAGTTTATACAATGGACGAATTATTCCTACTAGATCAACAAACATACACTTTCTTCGTAACAATAGTTTGACCCTGACCACCTAAGATTATGATCTTTAATATTTCCTTCTAACTTTTTTTTTCACGGGGTGTTGTCAGGAAAATATAACAAATTACAATCCAATTTCTAGTTACAGTAACACACTCAGAAGATGGTGAAAAACGTATTTAATTATATTTGAGATTTTGTTCAATAATAGTAGCTTTTACGAGGATCATTCCATCATATTCTAAGCATGTCAACATGTCGACTTACAATATATAAAATACTCGATTTTTTGCACAACATAAAAAAGTTGAATTTGTTGAATGATAAAACACTGTGAAATACATTATATTATTCCGCAGTTAATTATAGAGTACAACACATAAGAAACCCTAATGGTCTTGACTCTTGACCCATCTACACATATATATGGACTAAACCCTCTAATACTAAACATGGCATAGCCCTAATTATATCATCTAATGGCCTCTCACAATTCGAGCAGCGAAACCCATAAATCTCGAAACATGAGTAAAATAGCTCTAATGCTAAAACTAAAAATAATTTATTGGAGTAACAGAGAAAAATACTGTTGAGACCAATCCAAAGACGGATGAGCTTGTAGCTTTTTTTATTTTTATTCTCTCGCTTTCTATTGTTTTGAACTTTTCTAATAACGATGACTTTTTTACTCGCGCTCCACTGTGGGGCGCGGGGTTTTACGTGAATCTTTTTTAGTTATACAAACATTCTCTAGATTCAACTCGAGTATAATTTCTGAAATCGGTAAATAACAACACATACTACTTATGTAATTTTCGTCACACTGACAGTCCCAAGGTTTAACATAGGGACTGTGTCTGTAATCGCAAGTGTTCGTTACACAAACAGTCCATAGATTTAACCAAGGGACTGCTTCTGTAATCGCAAATAACGGAAGAGATGTTTCTTTTGCAAATTTAGGGATTTATTTTTTTGTAGCACACGTAAACCGGAGGGATGTTTTTGTATTTTTTGGTTACATAAACATTCCATAGGCTTAACTCAGGGACTTTTTATGTAATCAAGAGTAAACAATAAGGACCTTTTTTTAAATTTTTCAAAGACTGTGTTTGTAATTGTAAGTAACCCACAAGGACCATTTTTGCTATTTTGTTTTATGTTTACTATTTGGTGAATAGTAAACATTTGAAAATTGTTTATACTTATAACTAAAATTAAAAGCTGCAGTAGTAGCCGGTAGCTAATGTAGAAGTGCATTTCAAAAGAAAAGCCACCTCGAGAAAGAATAGAACTAAAAGCACTATAAAATAGAGATTTTCTATATTGTGCCAGGATGGTACACATTTAAAATATTTAATAAACTTAAATTTTTGTATTTAAATGTACATTGATATTATTACTTTCTGAAAAATAATTATTTGCCAATCGTAACATTTTTTTATACAGAAATGAAATTAATTTAAGAAATAGTTATGTATAATTAATACTTCTAAAGTTATGTCTTTATTGCACAAGTTAGAAAACCCTTGTAAAATAAAATAAAAAGAACAATATTTTAAAAGATTTGGATACCAAAATTAAGCTACAGTAAAAAAAAAAAAAAAAAAAAAAAAGTAAAAAAAAAAAAAAAAAAAAAAAAAAAAAAAAAAAACCTAGTATTATTTATAATGCAATTACGATAGAAAATATAGACATTTTAACAGACTACTTGACCCTAAGCTCACAAGCAAGCTTGAGCCGGCTAACATAATATCGTCTAATACTTCCTCATATTTCAAGCAGTCAAATCACGAAAGCTTGAATTGATGGAAAACAACAGCGTAATAGACAGTTAATTTAAAATTTTATCTACTTTAACCACTAAAGATGTAGCAGATTTATCAGATAAAACATGTAGGGGAAGACTTTCTTAAAAACACTTGTATACGTAAAAAATATTTTCCTGCCATGAGATCCATATACACCAACAATTTAATTAATCATGCATGAATATAATTAACACATACCTTATGGCTAACTAGCAAACACAAACAGACGATTTCTTTTTGCTTCTTCTCCACATCCCAAGTCCAAGAACAATTGGATCTACAAACTTCTGTTCAAGTGTAGAACAGACCTGTCAGTGTATACACCAACACACAGACGATGACCTATAGCTGCTAGGCTCGAATCAATAATGTCACACGTCACAAGAGATTGATCAAATCACGAAAACACGAACACACAATGTGTTCGTATGTGTAGGGCCAGTCGACGAAGCAGGAGAAAGAAATGAAGAGAATTAGGGTTTTGAGTTGTGATATAAATCATTAACCCTAATGATTTATTTTTATACTAAAAACCTAGACCTTATCATATAAGGTAATAGTTATTCAATAAGGAAATCAATATCTTTTAAACTTTTAGAAGATACTTTTCTTTTCCGTAAAGATAACATATCCCTCATGATAAACACAAGCACAACCCTAAACCCCATTTAGGGTGTTCGGCCGAATAATGGGCCCAAAGGGGTGTTTATCGAGATTCTGTCCAGTCCAATATATTTAAATGTTTATTTACTTATAGTTTTAATTAAGCCCAATAGCTAATTAAACCCAATAACTAAATAACCCATTTACCGTTTCTTTTAGTTAATTCTAACATCTATACAATATATATATTTTTCAGGTATCTCGTGTTATATGTGCATGACCTTCGGGTCCCGAAAATAGTGACCAATATAAGTTTGTATGTTATGTCATGCACACACATAACCCACATAAATTGGAGAAGAAAACCACAATTACTAAAATAAAAGCTAAAGATAGTATCTTTATAAAGACTTTGATACCAGCTAGTCGCATCGGTTAAAAGTAATCTGGAAAAAAGTGACCTTTTTTCGAGCAACTATTGGGACTCTAGTAGCATTTATTCGGAATTTAATTACGAATCCATGACCGTTAAGGATATCAGTTGACTTTAAGTGGTTTGAGAGTTATAAGAAAGAGTGAGCCAATTGTTTCTTTAGAAGCCAACAGATGTTACGTCGTGTGACAACATCGAGGCAACGGAGGCGATTTTGGTATGATTTTCTTCTCAGTTCAAATACGAATCCAATCGAGTCGATGACGTTAGTTAACTCCTAACGGTTAGGGAGTTATGGTCGAAATAGTTACATTTTTTTTTCAGAGATGAGATAAAGGGTGGTGGCTAATATTTGACGGGATGACATAGAGACTACGTCTTAAGTTGGTCGACTGTATTTGTGGATCAAACTCTTTCTGATACCAATTCGACTGATGAACACCGTGTCCAATACGGTGTATTATTCTGCAATTATTTATTAAGTATTAAACATAAGAAATCTTAAAAGTCCTAGCCTATCTACATAAATGAATCGAACCCTCTCATACTTAATATATAGCCCTATTTGTCATGGTTGTTAAGATCTCGATCCTGATCTTAGGATCTTACGATTTTACGATACTGCAAAGCAAAAATGATCTCTATCTTACATAGGATCTTTGCAAGCTCAAGATCTTATAGGATCCCTATCTTTACCATATGATCTTAAGATCTAATCTGATCAAATCTTACTTTTCTCGAACTACAAATTAAAAAACTATAAATTAATGGACTGTGTTTTGTAGAAATTAAAAAACAACGTATTAATCTTCTTAAACATTTCATAATCATAATTTAGGACAACATTTTTATAAAACATTCATATAATTTTGTGTTTATGATATATAATAATTTATAGATTTGTATAATATTACAAACACTATTAAGAAAATGACATTTAGTAGGATCTTAAAATCTCGATTCGATCTTACGATCTCGATCTTGCAAAGTCTAAAATAATTTCGAGTAGGATCCCGATCTTGAAAACATTGATATTTATATCATGTAACAGTATCATTTGCATTTTTTATTATTCTTTCCTAATAATTAGCTTATTAGCATGGTCACAACCTTGATGAGTTGGCAATTAAGAAGAGGGTCCGGTTAAAACAAGATGGTAAAATATAATGAAAAGTAACAAAGACCAAGTATTTTGAGTAATATTTTCCTTGTTAATAAAGGTTAGAGGTGGCCAAAACCCGGATCCGAAAAAAATCAGAACCGGATCCAAACCGGATCCGGATAAGAGTCAAAGTCAAGGAACCGGATCGGATATTTCCGGATCCGACCCCCAAAAAACCCGGACCGGTAGCACCGGTTCCGGTTTGGAACCGAACCGGTCAAATCGATCCCAAGAACCGGTCAAACTCGATCCAAGAACCGGTCAACGTGGCAATTGGTTTGCACTTTGCAGTAAAAAAAAAAGAATGAACAATGCAGTATCCAAAATTTTTGTACAAACTAGAACTTAGATAAGTGGGGTTTAAGGCCCAAGTGGCACTTGGTTTGGTTTGCAGTAAAAAAAAAAGTAAGGAAGCAAAGTAGCAGTAGGAGAAAATGAAATATATAGCTCATTGTCTTCACAGTGGTATTTATAGGGAAGATTAGGAGGTTAAAATGGTGCAAAAAGTGGGAAAGACCCGTTAGAAAACGGGCAAAAAATAGCCCAACGTCCACTGATAAGCTACTGCCTCAACAGACCTGGAAAAGTGCAATGTTAACGTTGGATCCGGTTCGGAACCGGTTCCCAAGAACCGGATCTCGAACCGGTGCGTAAATATCCGGTTCTGAACCGGTTCGAGCAGCAGAAACATGGAACCGGATAGGAACCTTCGGATTTTCTAGGAACCGGACCGGATCCTCTAAGAACCGGTGTTGACCGGATTCGAATTCGGATTTTTATCCGGTTCAGGAACCGGTTCGATTGGCCACCTCTAATAAAGGTTAAACCAAAGCTAGGAACCTCTTGAAAATTTTGAAAGATTTTTGTAATAGCTATAATTTACAGAAATATAACACATGCAAAAAGTACAACAAATGCAACCAAGGCACAAAATTTTATTACTTGTTCATCCATACAAAGTTACAAAGGCAAAAAATGAAACATTAATGAATATTCATATGCCTCAAATGAAACTTTATCTATTATAATTTGGATTTCCTTTTCACTGAAAAAGAAAAAGAAAGTTGGATTTCTCTTTGTTTGCTACTCCCTTAGCTGACTTGTTCATTGAATCTTTCTATTTATGAAAGATAAAATAGTACGTACAATTTATAAAGTAATAATGGTGATGACTTTGTTGTTTTGCCCTTTGTACCCCTAGAATCTAGATCCATGTCTGCTCAAATGCAAGTGTACCTTTTGATTGATATTTCCAAATACCCTTCAATATATAAACTATTGACTTACCTACCCATATAAGTTCTACATTTGCATCTTGCTTCCTTAAATATTCATTCAATGATAGTAGTATGCAAAAAAGCTCATTCAAAGATTGCATACAAAAACCTGGGTACATACATAAGATATTTCCCCTATAAATTTACAAAGGAAATTTATTTATCCTAATGACACAAACGTAAGTGCACGAAACGTTGAAAGAAACTTACCTAACTGCATAAAATAAACTTGAGTTAAATTTCGAGTGACTAATTGGTAAGTTATAATAGCAATTAGGCTACTCGGCAAGCGAGGTGAAGCCTTCACCTTGCATGCATTTTCACGCGCTATGCCTCTTGACATCACTCCTATCTCACGCGCTTTGACCACATACCAAGGCAATGAATGGTGATCAGATCACTTTGCGAGAAACAAAAAAAGGGGGCCCATGTATAAAACTATCCGTTGCATAAAAAAAAAAAAAAAAAAAAAAAAAAAAAGTTCCCACTACTCATTTTTTTCTCTATAAATACATCAAAACTACACTATATTTATACATATCTTCTCAATATATCATTCAAACAACATATATCTCATTCATTTTATTTTTCAAATGAATTCCGATACGATTATGTTCACCGACTCTGAAGAAGAACGAGAAGTTACAAGTCGGAGATTGAAATTTATTGCAAGATCGTTGTCGTTTATTAAAAATACACGAAAAGCAAATCGCCCGGCGATAAAACGCCTTCATCGAGATCATTATGGTGCTCATGAACGTTTAGTCGACGCCTATTTTTCTGAGAACCCGTTCTACCATGAACGTAGTTTCCGAAAGAGGTTCGGAATGAATCGAACTCTTTTCAACTGGATAGTTTGGGAGGTAACTATTCATAATCCATTTTTTAGTAGTAATGTTGATTGTACCGGAAAAGAAGGCATTTCAGCGTTGATGAAGTGCACCTCCGCAATTCGTCAATTGGCATACGGCGCGGTTCCTGATGCTTTAGACGAATATCTGCAGATGGGTGAAAAAACTTCTCGTCGATCACTTGATCATTTTTGTAAGTATGTTATGAAAATTTTTGATCCAAAGTATTTGAAAAAACCCACTATGACTGATGTCATAAAGCTTTATCAACATCACGAAGAAATACACGGCTTTCCGGGTATGTTAGGAAGCCTTGACTGTACAGATTGGGAGTGGTTTGGTTGTCCGAATGCACACAAAGGTCA
Organism: Artemisia tridentata subsp. tridentata; assembly: GCA_021014915.2. Lineage (NCBI taxonomy): Eukaryota > Viridiplantae > Streptophyta > Magnoliopsida > Asterales > Asteraceae > Artemisia > Artemisia tridentata. The sequence continues at coordinate 148,452,453 of CP139509.1, forward strand.
ATACGTTAGACGTGATCATGGTTCGAATCCGTTCATTTTGCTGGAAACGGTTGCGTCACAAGACTTATGGATATGGCATGCTTTCTTTGGTACTTCTGGGGCGAACAACGACATCAACGTTATGGATAGCTCTCCTTTAAGTTTTTAAGTTATGAATAAAAGGTTTCTATTTTGTATGTATACGTTTTTGTATTTATATTTTTACGTTTACGTTTTTAATTGTGTAAGTATTAAAAAAAAATGGGAATTAAGGTGAAGATGAGTTTCCCTTGCCTACTAAAAGGTGAAGAGGAGTAAGAAGAGAGAGAAAGCTGATGTGGCGCTGATGTATATGGTGAAAAAACAACCACCTTGCCATCCAGCCTTACAGAGTACATGTAATATGAGGACAAATTATGATTATTAATCGCACTAGTTATGAATTTATGATACTTATAAATAGGGCGATCTTTTCTTATGTAAGTCATGGCTAGCCTAAGTTTGGCTAGCAAAGGGCTTCAAGTCGTTAACTAAATGACACAAACTAAGATAAATGTTCACTTTCTTTTTGTTTTTACGACCACTTTGTGTTGCAACAATATCTACCAGATAATTGTCTATGTGCTTACTTTCTAAAATTACGCAAATGATAATACTATCTCATAAGTGTAAAGGAAATGTGAGATGCCAAAAATAAACAAACTATGTATATTCTTTTGGGCGCCAAAGTTAAAATTTTTTAGTTTAACATAACATGATATGTCAAAAACAAACCGTGTATATTTTTCGAGTGTCAAAGCTTACATCTTTAACAAAACGATATAGTAGTCACTGTTGCAAAAAAAGATGTATAAGGCCAATTAATCGCAGCCTAGGCGCTAATCGCACACCAACTTTTTCGATTTGTGCAAATTGGCCAAACAAATCGGTCAACGGTGGCTAATGGTGATCAAACGTATTGAAAACGTGCAAATCTTGCCGGAAATACCAGAAACTTGTTTTAATAACTTATAGTCACTATTTATATTTATTACAAGTTGTCGATATGAGGCAAATCTTGTCGTAAATACCTAAAACTCACAATAACTACCTAAAAATCGCCGAGAATGCCAAAAACTTTTCGAAAATGTCAATCCAATCAATCACGGATTAATCTCGCATAGACCGGTAACAAGCTACAAGAGGGTTGACATACGAACCACCCATTCACGAATTTTTGCAACCTTGCGATATACCAAAAACAAAATTAAACTAACTTGGTCTGGTGGTTTGGATGTTTAAGATAACATCTGATGCGTTTGGTTTGAGGGTGTCACCGGGTATGGAATCAAAGAAGGCTTGAAACAAATGTTTGGTTGTCAACTTTGACAAAAAGTAATGAAATGAAATTAAAAAACTCATTTCGTGCCATAATGCTATCTTTCGAGTGATACCACTGACATGCAATCTGACATCCCATCTTCACCACACATTTTATTTTTTCCCTCCAATTTATTTGTCTTTTTGTTAACTTTTTTTATTATAAAATTTAATAAATTATATATAATTATATATAATAATATATTTTCTCTCTCCTACTTTTTTCTCAAATCTTTCCCACATCTTTCAAATCTTTCCCAAATCCGAATCCAATTCCAATCCCACTTACGAACCAAACGCACCCTAAGATAACATCTAAACCGGTAAACAAAGATTTATGCTTACTCAAGTCATTCGGGAAAATTCGAGTCTTTTCTTTGATTTACACAACCTAACGAATCTTCTAAAACTGTGATGTCAGATGGTTAAAACTTACTCCCTCCGTCTCAATTTATTTGTCAGGAGAGAGAAAACACAAAGTTTAATAAAAGTGGGGCCACTTTAATTTTCAACCACTAAAATAGAATATTCCTCCACTAGATTCTCTAGTTTTTACTAAATAAGGAAAGTGGACAATTATTTTGAGACATCCATAAAAAGAAATATGGACAATTAAATTGAGACGGAGGGAAAACGTAAAACTACTGTGAAAGAAGGACTTGTTGGGAGTTGATGGATAGATAAAGGTAGTGATAAGTAAGCAATAATTATGGATAGAGGAACATGAGTTGTTAGTTAGTGTGTTAAGCTGGTCAGCACCACTTCTGTTCTTTCCACATCTCCGTTACTTCCCAGCATCTCCCCTGAGCCTTCCTCCCATCTTTTTTTTCAAATTTGTTTAACACCCACCAAACCATACTTATTGTATTTCTATATTAGGCTGCTTCTGTTCATTCATTCATGTTAATCATCTTCAACCAAAGTGATCACTTTCTATATTTGTCCATCAGGTAGATCTCATTCATTTCATCTCTTTCTCATCATTTTCAATAATTTTTCATATTGGTTTTGTTAGTTATAATGATTTCTCATATGGGTCTTGCTAGAAATCAATAAAGTTTAAGTCTTTCTAGATGGTTCTTAATAAAGTTTTAGTCTTTATAGTCTTTTTATAATCATATGGGTGTTGCTAGAAATCAAGACTTTTTTGTGTTGACTTTTAGGATTTCTCATATGGGTTTTAGCTAAAGTTAATAAATGTTAAGTCATAAAGTTTTCTTGATTGTATTTATGATGAGATTAAGATCACTTATCTGATCTGTTCCAGATCTTTATATTACGAAAAGACTATAATATATTACTATGACTTATTAGTAGTTTTTGTTACTTGTTTGTGCGGCCAATCATGGGACTAACTAGTACAATTTGAATGATTGTTTGTGTAGCAAATTAATGAGAAGTAGTTGATTGTTTTTATGGGCAATACATGCCGTGGATCTTTCGGAATAAAAGACACACAAGGCTTCAATAAGCCTGAAGAACAGTCAGTTTCCGTTCAAAACCCTTCTGCTTTATCAAACAACTCTTTAGTTTACTCACCAACAACTTTGAATACTAATCAGCAAATAGCCCAAGAATTTTCCAAAGAACCAGCAAATCCTAGTCCTAAACCCAAGAAAGAAAACAACATGAACCGTCACTCTAATCAGGCTTACTACGTTCTTGGTCATAAAACTGACAACATTCGTGATGTCTACACGTTGGGTCAAAAGTTAGGCCAGGGTCAATTCGGTACTACCTATCTGTGCACTGAGATTGCAACCGGGGTAGATTATGCGTGTAAATCTATTTCTAAGAGGAAGTTGATTTCCAAAGAGGATTTGGAAGACGTTAGAAGAGAGATTCAGATAATGCACCATTTGGCAGGGCATAAGAATATTGTCACCATTAAGGGTGCATACGAGGATCCTTTGTATGTTCATATTGTCATGGAGCTTTGCAATGGAGGTGAATTGTTTGACAGGATCATTCAGAGGGGACATTATAGTGAGAGAAAGGCTGCTGAGTTGACAAAGATCATTGTTGGTGTTGTTGAGGCATGCCACTCACTTGGTGTTATGCACAGAGACTTGAAACCTGAAAATTTCTTGTTGGTCAATAGAGATGATGATTTCTCTCTCAAGGCAATTGACTTTGGACTCTCAGTTTTCTTCAAGCCAGGTAAAATTGAATTACCATAGTATAACTGCTGCTAATTATATCTAGAGCTTATCGTTAATGTGTAGCTAAATTTTATGTTACTGTTCAGGTCAAGTATTCACGGATGTAGTAGGAAGCCCGTACTATGTTGCACCTGAGGTGCTTTTGAAGCACTATGGCCCAGAAGCAGATGTATGGACAGCAGGGGTTATACTTTACATCCTACTGAGTGGTGTGCCTCCATTTTGGGCTGGTACGTGTTAAGAATTCAGCAGAAACATTTGCTTTGTATCTGTGTGTTCTGGATATTATCATTGGGAATGCTCACTTATGATAAATTATTTTTTTGAAATATAGAAACACAGCAGGGGATATTTGATGCGGTTTTGAAGGGATACATTGACTTTGAATCAGACCCGTGGCCACTTATATCTGACAGTGCTAAGGATCTTATCACGAAGATGTTATGCTCTCGACCTTCAGACCGTCTAACTGCTCATGAAGTTCTTTGTACGTTGTTCCTACTTTTGTGGATCATATTATCTATAGTTAGAATTCCTTATGTTCAAGTAGTTTTCATTCAAATATTGTACATTATTCGTTACCTTTATGATTATAATTTATAAGCTTGAAGACTATTTATGGGGTTTGGGGTTGTATGAACTGTTACAGGCCATCCTTGGGTTTGCGAAAATGGTGTTGCTCCTGACAGAGCATTGGATCCAGCTGTTCTTTCTCGTTTGAAACAATTCTCTGCAATGAACAAGCTAAAGAAGATGGCTTTGCGGGTATATATTATTGAGACACTGAACTATTAACGCGTATATGCTTCTTGTTGCAAAAGATTTAATAATCACATAAATAACAAGGCATTTCATTTCATTATATGAATGAAGACTGAAGAGCCAGAAACAATTTAGTGATTTAGAATTAATTATTGTTTGGGTCCAGGTAATAGCCGAAAGTCTGTCTGAAGAGGAGATTGCTGGTTTGAGAGAAATGTTTAAGGCAATGGATACTGATAACAGTGGTGCAATTACATTTGATGAACTCAAAGCCGGTTTGAGGAAGTTCGGCTCTACATTGAAAGATACAGAGATACGAGACCTTATGGACGCGGTAAGACTATTTCCTAGGTCATGTACATGTGTCAATTTTGAATTTAAGCTGACCTGTCATGTGGTTTTTCAGGCTGATGTGGACAACAGTGGGACAATTGATTATGGTGAATTTGTAGCTGCTACGATTCACCTGAATAAATTGGAAAGAGAGGAGCACCTTGTGGCTGCGTTCCAGTATTTTGACAAAGATGGAAGTGGTTATATAACGGTTGATGAACTCCAGCAAGCTTGTGCAGATCACAATATGACTGATTTTCTTGTAGAAGATATCATCAAAGAAGTTGACCAAGACAACGTAAGTCTAAACTTTATAAAAGGATTTTTAAGTTGTTTAGTTTGGCGAATGAAAGAATGATGGGTTTATGTTGTGATACAGGATGGGAGGATTGATTATGGGGAATTTGTGGCAATGATGACAAAGGGAAATGCAGGAGTTGGACGAAGAACAATGCGCAACAGCCTGAACATTAGCATGAGAGATGCACCAGGGGCTCACCTGTAATTTCTTTTCGAAAATTCGTCTACAGGTACATCCTCATTTGCTTTATAATTGTTACTGAAACACACTCATACTCAAAGAACACAACAATTGACATATTGCAGATTGTACAGCAGGATGAGAATAGGTGTGGTAATTGCAGTTTCAAGGCCATGATTTAAGTGCTCGCAACCATTGGACAGCCGTTGATGTTTGCTGTCTGAGCATTTGCTTTCGTTTTTATGTTGGTGTATTACTTCAGAAGATGTTGTAAGAACTTAATGAGTGCACAGTTTCTTATTCTTGTTGTATTTGTTAAAAATTCTTGTAAGTTAGTTGTACCTGTGGGACAACCATGTACTCTAGTTTTAATAGGAATTTGAATCAACTAAACTTTGTGCCAATGCTTCTTCTATTTCATTTCCTTTCGCCCTATCAATTCTCACTGGCCGGTGGAGTTGGGCATAAGAGAGGATCGGTTGGTTCTGATACAAGAACCGACCGATATTGAGCAGGCCCAACTTCTAAGACCAGTGTATTAAGTATTAACGTACAATATATATATATATATATATATATATAGAGACTTTCTTGCGAGAACCATTTTATCTGCGAGAACTGAGAGAACCACCAAAAACATACATGCACGCCTTCAATAATTGTATTTTTGCACATATGTTCTAAAAACAACATATATGTTTTAAAAAAAACATAGTTGTTCTAAAGAATTTGATAAGAAATTGGAAATACAATATTTTTCTTTGAAGGTGTGCATGTATGTTCTTATAAGACGTGCAACGACAATATTGCGGCCTTGTGTAAGGTTTTTGTGAAAAAAGAGGATGAGTTCATGATGATATTGAAGAACATAGGTGGATACTTACGATTATTGATGATTTGCATGTATTTTTATTTTATTTTAAAAGACGTGCATGTATGTTTTTTGTGGTTCTCTCAGTTCTCGCAGATAAAATGGTTCTCGTAAGAAAGTCCCCCTATATATATATATATATATATATATATATATATATATATATATAGTGGGACTTTCATTTCAGAACCATCTTATCTGCGAGAACTGACAGAACCACAAAAAACATACATGCACGCCTTCAATTATTGTATTTTTGCACATATGTTCTAAAAACAACATATATGCTTTAAAAAAAAACATGGTTGTTCTAAAGAATTTGATAAGAAATTGGAAATATAAAATTTTTCTTTGAAGGTGCGCATGTATGTTTTTATAAGGCGTGCAACGACAATATTGCAGCCGTGTGTAAGGTTTTTGTGAAAAAAAAGGATGAGTTCATGATGATATTGAAGAACATAGGTGGATACTTACGATTATTGATGATTTGCGTGTATTTTTATTTTATTTTAAAAGACGTGCATGTATGTTTTTGGTGGTTCTGTCAGTTCTCGCAGATAAGATGGTTCTGAAATGAAAGTCCCCCTCTATATATATATATATATATATATATATATATATATATATATATATATATATATATATATATATATATATATATATATATGTTTGCTCCATTAAATCAAGAAACATTGAAAATAAAACAAGCAGATCCAAGAAGACCTTTTAAATAACAGCGTTTATTCTATACTATATACTCATCGTGAGGAAGTTCTACAAACGATCTAAATGCACATTTGCCAAAAACTAGTGTTTGTATAAGCAAACCTAACGGCCTTCCTGGAGACAACCAAAACAGCTGCCAATCTTCTGTATAAACCCGATCAGGGTGCCATGCCATTATACTACAGTCCTGGTCCGGGAGCTGCAGTTTCGGATGACATTACGATCTCCTGCAAGATAATCAAAATGAGTTCTTATTAGATAACTGCAGCACATTAATAAAGAGTGACTGAGAGAGAAAAATACGTACTTTTAACTCTGCGTTTCTTGAAAAGATGCACTTTGATGTGATGGCACGTCCAGGTTCCAACAGCCATCCGACTTCACAGCAAGTTATTCCTTCATCATGCATTTCTGTCACTGAACTCCACAAGTTCTTTGGCAGCAATACCAGACTCTCTTCTTCTCTTACCAAGTTCTGCATTCCATCAACCAGCACAAGTTCTTGAAGAACCCCCTGTCATGTTTATGAAAAAGCGGTTAATCAATAAAATCAAAGCACCACATGCGATTTTTAACTTGCAAATCAATCAAGATGCGATTTTTATCATGGTAAAACTCACATTGGGAGAGTTTTGGAAGGCGGCTATAGAGTTGGAGCGTTGCCACTCACCCAAAGCCTGTGAACCATCAAGAGCTTTAGTACAAGCAAACGCAGAATCACGTAAAGCACATCCACCCAACGATTCCCCGTTTCTAAACGGACCATACCACTGCTCAGCAAACACTTTAATATTCTTCAACACTAACTTCTTATCCTCAACGCCCACAATTTGAACAATCCTCACACGCGACTCCTTATCACGAGGATCAATCAAACAATGCTCCAGCTCCAATCCTTTTGGTTTTTCCCAAACAGCAGTGTATGAGCCATTAGACTGATAGGCAAACGCGGAAACCATATTCTCCACACCTCCAATAGTCCTCTCATCAATAGTATACCTCGTAGCAGCATCCGCTTCGCAACCAACTGTAGGCAGCAGCTTAATCACCTTATACATAGCTGAAAGCTTATCGGGCTGAGCAAGAGTTGGACACTGAGTCTGCCAGTCAAAAACCTGAACCTCCCATTCGCGATAAGCGTTAGGAACAACGTTTTCAGGCAGCTCAATTGGTTTTCCATCAATAGTGAAGTCAGCTAAAAACCCGTCCCATTCGCCCGAAACATTGCCAGCAAATTCAGCCCAAGAACATCCACCTTCTAAAAAAACATAACAAGAAACAATCTTTATTAGAAAAACAATGAGATAAAGGATATAAAACCAAACGGGTATTATAAAAATAAAATCTTTTTATATAAAAAGTTAAGCCCGGTTAGGCCGCGTACATCTGAGTCAAAATACCTGACGAAGAGGGGGTTGGGGTGATGGTTGTTATGGTAGTTGGAGTTGTTGCAGATGACATGATAATGGTTGAAGGTCTTTGTGAATGGATAATAGGAAGATTGATCTGATGAATATTATAATTATTTTTGAATTTGGGTATTAGGGTTGTATGGTTGGTTTTTATGACTCTGCTAATGTTAACAACCATACCCGCCATTTTTAGTTAGTTATATTTTTCTTTTCTTTTTTAAAGTACAAGAAACTTTAACGGTATGGTTGTTGTAGCACTATTGATTTGAGCAAGTTGTTATTTCTATGTCTATCAATTGGTGGGTGGTCCTTGGTAGTGCGGAAAATGTGTGGTTGGAAAGGATATACACAATGTATTAATGCTATTTAGACCTACAACACAAGCCTAAAAACAAGCCTAATGCATAAATCACTTGTACAATTATATTATGTACTTTTCTCTCTAAATTTTCACCAATCATTTTTTGAAATCAACCAATCAAATCATTAGGTTCATTTGTAGGCTTGATTAGTAGGCCTAACAATCATTTTTCATACACAATGTATCCTTCGCTTTCATAATAATTGCTGTGTTATACAAACCCTCCCTGTATTGTCACATAAAGGGGTATGGTCAAACCGTATAACTCGCGATGCACACTGTATAAACCGACGATGCATGCAATGATCGGAAACCCTCCCTATGTGAGGATCCAAATAACTTGCCCCCTTTCATAAACGCGCCTTTAAATTGACGAAAAACCTAACCTCGTGTATCACTTTTTTATGTCAACCGACTTTTTTCCGTGACCTAACCTCTGATAATGATCAAATGTTAGGATTGATCTCATGACATATTTCTCAAAGCCCTCTTTGACTAATCAACAAAAAAGTTTATGATGATATTGCAAAAAACTTATTGTGAGTCACTTACTTATTTGTTAGTTATGGCACATATGGTATGCTGGAATTGGGAATTTGACTAACACATCTTATCAGTAAGAGGGTGGCTAGAAAGTCTAAATCTGAACGAAATAATGTTGTTTGTTTTTTTATAATTGTTCGAATGATTTTAAGTGCTCGTTTCTGCAATTTATTTAAGTAACTTATGTAAATATGAAACAAGATTTTTATCATAAATATAACATAGTTAATAAACCATCAAATATATTATATTAACACGAGTCTTCAATCTCTTATCGAGTAAGAGGCAGTAAGACAAGTCTCACACCTCTTACTGAGTAAGATGTTATATGTCTAACTGGGTCTGACTCAAAAGAAAAAAATAAACAAGCAAAATGTCTGACCACCTCTTACTGGTAAGAGTAAAAGGACTAGTAAGATTTTTTTTTTTTTTTAAAACAAACACACCTAATGTGATTATCGTATCATATAAATATAATAATAATTTAATTATTAGTTATTATCATTGTTATTTCTTATGGATACCGTTTAGAATTACGTTATTATCATTGTTATTATCATTGGTATTTCTTATCGATATTGTTAGTTGCTATAGCTAGAGGAGTGAGGGCCTAAATAGTATCTCGACTTCTCAATAATCTTTTGTAAATCCTATGAATTTCTAATAAAATGATGTTTTATTATTATAATAATAATAATAATAATAATAATAATAATAATAATATAATAATAATAATAATAATAAAATGATTTTATTATTATTATTATTATTATTATTATTATTATTATTATTATTATTATTATTATTACACTATATATTATATATAGTTATATGTTTTAATTATTATATTATTTAATTTGATAAATTCAGATATTGTTATAGTAAATACTTACTTATTAGTCAATTTTAATAACTTTTATTAAATAATATAAAAGTCATATTTTTATACTTAAACTTTTAATTAGACAACTTAATTGAGTAATTAGTGAGAGCTAGAACTCTAGCATAAGATGGGGATAAAACATGCTTACATTGCAACTAGGTTTGGCAATGTAAATCCCATAATGTAACAATTCACAGTTTTGAAGCCATTATTTTTACTATTTTAAATTACTTAATTATTCTATTTTAAGTAATTTAGCTTTTACCGGAAAAGTTACTCGCGTATGTCATAACACGTACATTTAAACTTTAAATTACTTCAGACTATGCTCATTATACCCGTTTGTATGATTTATTTCCCCCACGTACTTGTTTTTATATGGAATAATTTTATTTTCCATTTCTACGCGAAGTGTGCACATTTTACGTTTTACGCTTCTTTGGCTCGCGTTTTAAGCTTTAACTACGTTATGACACTCCGGAAGTCTCAAGAAATACATGAAACATCAAAATTACTCATTTTAAACTAAATGCAACCATTTTTACAAAATACACGATGTTTTGATATTTACTTAACTTTCGTGTCTTTAAAAACTCCACGTTTTAAATTACCGGGACCAAACTAATACCTCAATACAAGCTATAACCCAAATTATAACAACATCAACCCACTAAATCCCCCCCCCCCCCCCCCGCTTGTTCTTGGCGCCATGCACTCACAATATAATACACTTGTCCACTAAATGGACAAGTGTTGTGCTAATCTCTTCCAAGTATAACACCTCACATAAACCACTAAATAAAACCATGTTCTAATTTCCAACCAATGCAAACCACTTCTTCCTCTCTTGTTTGCTGATGTTGTGAGATCCAAGAGCCAAGAACACCCTTGGAGTTTGATTTCTTAAGTCTCATTAGTGCAACATTTGAAGATCCTTGTATACTAGTTAGTTCTAACCTTTCTTTCTTATTTAAACTTCCTATATTTGATCTATTTCACCAAAGATATACATGTTAAACACCTATAATATTTGTGTAAAAGTCTATTGTGCTTCTGTAAATAAGAAATATTTAGATACATAGGAGCTTATCATGGTTGGTCATTACATTTTATACACTAGATCTAGTTTTTGAACCATCAAAGGTCATGACTTTTAAAAGATGAATCTGTTTAGATTTTTCATGTGGAAAAATGACACACCCTTTTTACCTCAGTAAGTTTTAAACCTAAAAGAAAAATACAGGGATGTAGATCTATGTCTCTGGGTCATTTTTCCAAAAACCTCATGTCCTAATTCATTCTGAGGAATATTTGAGAAAATCCACACTAAAAGTAGTCCAGAAGTGTATGTCAGATTTGAAAGGCCTATTACTCCTAAATTTTACCCAGAACCATATACTTGTCAAAACAGGAAAGTTTGAGCTAAGACATATAGGAAACTTTTCCCACAGACCTTGTGACCATTAGACCTGTAGAACAAAAGTTATACCCTTTTTCCTATGCTTAAGTGAATGCTGGAATTAACTGCATAAAGACACAAGGGTAAATTGGTAATTTCACCCTTGATATAAAGTTCTCAGTTGAGTGAGGCCTTGATTTTTGAAATGTACAGATCCATACCTTTCCAAGCATATAAAACTCATATTTTTACCCTTTACGGATTAGAAATGGCGACCCGATTCGTGCGGAATTTTTATCAAATTTCTAACAGCTTTGAAATATTAACCCGTATAAACATAAATAAATGTCATTTCGAACCACGACTTGTTATAAAACTCTTAACTATATTACCATAGGTATTACGAGGTTATTTACTGTATGAAAACTTGAGTATAAGCGTCACATATTATTTTCCCCGAGCCTAAGTTGTGTTATATTTTATTTAGGTCATTTGTGACTTTCGCGACTTTTCTCGACGTGCACACTTTCCGTTTCTTCTACTACTTCATCATTGGTGAGTTCATAGCCCCACTTTAACTCTTAAATAGTTTATAAACCCATTGGGGGGAGATACATGCTATTTTACAATTTGGACACAAGTGCTTTAAACTGTATGCTTACCAAAACATATTATTGCTAAAGTACCGATATTGCTAACGTCCGTTATGTATCATTTCGTGTCCAAATAATTAAAATACATAACTATTATATATATTAATTATTTACTTTAGTCATTCATACGTAAAGTGTGCAATCCCTCACTCCCGAGTTCGAATCTAGTCATACACGATAATATTTTTCCATTAAAACTCTAACACATATAATCATAATCAATGATCTAATACACAAATACCTTCATATTTTTAGCATAAATCATAGTATTCATCATTTTCATGGTAAAAGAGACCAAAAGGAAAAGAAAAAACAAGGCAAGTACCTGAAGTTGTTTTTTCTGTCATTTGGGTATCAACCAAGAAACACTACCTGTAAAAATTATGTTAAGGTACAAAAACAGTAATAAAGTATGGAAGATAGAAGAAAAGTGGGGATAAAACCGTTGGATGGTGGGTGGGTTTATGTTTTACTCACTTTTATATGACCAGACTTATCGACATCAAGTTTGTAAAAAAAAAAAACCTTTTATATGACCAGACTTATCGACAGCAATTATCGACATAAAATAGGTTTAATATTGCTTTGATAAATGAGTTATATATAAGTGGTTATTTATTTAGGTTGGTAATCCCAGTGTCATCACTTAGCTCTCTTTATTCTTGAACTTCAATGCATTTATTCTTTTATCTAGAACACATGATCACATGCCATATATATCTTGGTAATCCCAGTGTCATCAATCATTTTTTACGTAATTGTACGTGTAACATCCGAGACCAAAAGAACGTGAAGCTAAGCTCTCGTACGGGACGAAACTGCGGGCTGCATGTTCATATAAGTTGACTTACAGCTCAACTAATGACAAAGATTCTGAATGTAACTATAAGGGTGCAACCTTTAGCTATACGATACAGTGATAGAATTATGGTTTTCACTAAGCCATCCAATGTTTTGATAGGTGTGATGGTTCTCGTGGATACCCGCCCGCAATGAGTGAATAAATATGCGCATTTCACCAGCTGGTGTGTTTAAGGGCAACAACCTAAGTGCAACTTTGAATTATCCATGAATACTCTATAGTTTTTTGCTTGCCTAAAACTTGAGAGTAACTTAGGGCGGTTACTAGGAGTGGTGTGTCCCAAATTTATCCTACCTCCCAAATTCAGCTAATAAACTTCAGCAAACTCATATCATAAATTCTTATCCCTCCCAACCTAATTCACTGGCGCCCGATAAATTCTCATCCCTCCAAAAAAATTTTTCTTTTCTATAATTAATCAATTTGGTTTCTTCTTCTATTCTAAACCGACTTCAATTTTATTTATATATTTGTTTCTTTCATTCGATGGACAAAAAAAGAAAAGAGAAGACTAATTCTTCTCTTATCCCTCTTCCTCTCTCACTAAACCACACCGCCTCCCACTTCTCTCTCTCACATCTGTTGTCCACCGCCTCATCAACCGCAACACTGCCACCTCCTTCACCATCTTGTTGAAGGTACAAGGAAGATCCGAGGTTGTGATGTATTGTTTGGGGTTGTTTTGGTTAGAGTAAATCACCACAGCCGCACACCACCAACTCCACCTTTCTATCTCTTTTCCGTTTCGTGGTTAATTTTAAATTTTTTTTTTTTTTTTTTTTTTTTTAATGCCAAACGGCTATTTTTTTTGGATCAATTCGTGCTTCAACGGTCACATGTGAATTCATGGCCACCAGTGATTTATGCCGTTGGGCATAAATTTTTGCCAAACCGTTGAGGCCGGCGGTATGGTCCATAAATTTGGTCATACCGCTGCCACTCCTAGTGCCCTTAGAGCGGTTATTGATTTCGTGAGACCCAATGTAATAGTTGAGTCAAAATATTATAAACTAAAAAAGTTAACAAAAATCTCCAAAATTGCCATGCGAGGAACTTGAACCCAAGTCTCCCCAGCAAAGCATCATGAACAATGGGGTAAACCATCGGACCAAAACACTTTTTGATTAATGTTCCCATTAATAAGTGAATACTACAACATTTGCTAAACGGTAGATGTGATATTCTTCTACAAATAGTAAGATTTCCAGAAAAAGTTAATTTAAAAAAAAAAAAAAAATTATTTGGTTGTCATTAGTCTCAAACAACTATTTCCAACAATATACTCAACACATGGTTCTTCCAAGTCTCTTTGGTCCACAGATCTAACGTCGTTATGTATCGTACGGGTAAATGGAGAAGAAACTTACTTCAGGTTATCTCGGGGAAGTAGAACTTTCTTCACTCCATATACGTGATCTAATTAGTATTCTCGTGAATGTTTTCGTAGTTTTCAGTTTCTTGGTCATCCTCAAAATGTTCACCCAACGAGTTTTAGACCATAGCCTCAGTTAAGGACTTTGATAACATTTACCACTAGACCACCTTGCGAATGGTTAGTCCTTTGTCTATCACGTCATGCATCCCTGTGATGTACCGCACAATCTAGTGTTCTCTACAATGACATGTTGTTCTCTACAATGACATGTCTATTTCTTGTCGTGGCATTGAGTATATGGAAAATTAAGTTGTTACATAGATAGCTTGTACACCCTGATATAATAAAATTCAAGTTAACATGATGTTAATCGTTCTTGCCATATCCTTTTGAAGTAGGACGGAATATAGCGTTTTCATTAATGATGATGATATCTTGTTGTCGGAATGTATGTATTCTTGCAAGAACTTACCATGATTGAAGAAAGAAAACACAATGATGTTGACACGAACAATGCTTATTGATGTTACTCGATGTTTAAAAACCCGGGTTGACCAGGACGGTTCAACCGGTTAGGAGACTGGGCCGGATGTAGCCAGGTTTTTGTTTATTTGAGAACCGGATTGAACTGGCGGTTTTTCATTGGCCCGTGTCGACCCGGTATGATAAACACGGCCGTGTTATGGCTTTTGTTCTTTTTTGTAAACAACAAAAACCTTACTTTTTCTAAAACTAACAAAACCCTTTCGTCATTTCATTTTCGCAAAACTCAAAATTTGTGTTATGTTAAGTTCTATATTTGTATGGACAAATATATTATAATTTGGAAAATTTATATTTAAATTGAAAAGTTGAAGTGATGATGACTCATATAGTTATGCTTTGATTAAACAACAAATTAAAGTTATAAACTAATGTTCGTATTATATTTGATTGATTTAAAAAAATTATTAATAAAGATAGGATTCTAAATTTACCATAGAGTCAGCTCATTTTTATAAATTAAAACTATAAATGGATTGTTTCTGCATATTTTTTTTAGTATTGTGGTCTTGTAGATATAAAAATTAAATACTAAAACCCAATAGAGTCATCTCATTTTGTCGGGCAATAATTATTTTGACACGGGCATAGTATTTGCATATGTTTCAGTAAAGGGTTATGTTATCCCCACCTCTGGGATGTGACATAAAGAGGGTAAAGGTACAAAAGATTCCTTTTGTTTCACAGTTTAAAGTATAACACAATTTTTTATTAATTTTTGTTTCGTGTTTTCTGTCAGTTTTATATTTTTGACTTATTAAACTTTATATTTTCTGTTATGTACTTTTAGGTTTGTACTTTTTTATATAAACAAAATTATAAAAATAATAAAAAAATAAATAAATAAAAATGAAAAAAAGAGGGGGGAGGAGGGGGGGGTGTGGTTTGTAAAAAATGGGGGGGCGGGAATACCCTCTCCATTGAGTAAAAGATTGTTTACGGGAGACGAGAGTGGGCAGCTGGCATTGGCAATGTTTTTGTCGGTGACACCCCACACCCAATCATGAGAATACACATGGCCACCTTCCTTATTCGCATAATCTAATGCCATACACCTTATATATTTTTTGTTTCTTCCACTTCTATTCCCTTTATTCGACACATACCGCATGTTTTCTCTATGATATATATAGAACAACTAACATGCTTTTTACGTTTAACTAATTTATAACAAGCAGAAGTAATTAACAATGTATGATAGCAATGCATGTATCTTACTTAATACAAGAGTCCTCCTTTAACAAGATGCTACTTAACAACAAATATCGTGCATGTAAGTAGAACAAGACATTGGACCCTAGGTCAAGCAATCCCTTCATCACTTTTCTCTTTTAGCCATGAATTAAAGGTTTAAAGTCATTAAAATGCTTGAATTGCTACCAAAGGAAGGCATGTCCCCTCTTTGAAAAATTCCAACTTCTAGATTGTGTTTGTGTACAACCTCTATTTAAATGCAACCTAGCTAGAATTAAGGTACCATCACTTGTGTCTCTTAATTCTTAAAAAAGAAACAATAATGCCGGTTGATGAGGAGAAGCAACAAAAGCAACATCTTGATCGTGAGATTCGAGACATGATGTCTATACTCTCTCGTCGTCTTTCTCATCTCCATAAAAAACCCACGGACCGAGCAAGTGCAAGCAACATCCACGATGATCACGAGGAGGAGGACGGCCATGGAGGTTCTGGGGTCATAACTATGGCCGGAAGCAACGAGGGAGCGATCATGAGAGGTGAGCTTGGCTCGATGAGTATTGAAAGCCACAAATTCGGCATGAAAGAGCGCAATAAGCAATCACTTCCTCCGCTAACAACCTACCTCAATAGCAACATTCAAGGTGTCAACAATTCCATCATGGTTGAGGGAAGTTACTCATCCAATGATCCTGGCATACATTTGGATGTCGAGGACCATTATGAGCAAAAGCAAGAAGAGGCCAGCTTGCGTAGACATGGAAGAAAAGGCAAGCAGAAGGCCCATTCCGGATCGTCATCTACGAGCTCGGGTTACCATTCTACTTAATATAATGTTTGTATGCTAGCTTGCCACAAACATATATACATACATACAAGAACAAACTACTAGCTTGTTGAGTGCTTTGTTAATCTATATCCTGGTTTGAAACAGTCAAAGAAATAAATTATATATGTAATTGTGTTACTATCTTAGTGGAAGAGTTATGGCCTGCAAATAAACTTCGACTATATCATTTTGCTTAATTTATCTCATACCAAATTTGTTCAACCAATTAATGCCTTACTTTTTTCATTAGTTGACGTATAGCGCTGACCTTTATCGATAACAAAAGAAGTAACAAATGGTCAAATGAAGATATCTTATAGTAGTATTCTGCAAAAGTATTAAGAAAATCTTTAAAAAAAAAAACTCTTTCTAAGTTTTTTTCAATTCTTATATATTAAGACCATGATTATAACAACTCATAATAAAGAGCTTGAATGAGTTGTTAAATCCACCATTATGGGTTAGCATGTGTCAAATTCATAATTGTCAGTGGTTATGGATTGAATGTACAATCTTATTAACATTTTTGTCTGTCTGGCCATTTTAATAATATGTTACGTTAGCAAATTGGTAACATCTCGTTTCTTAAGTTATTTGCTTTAGTTTGCAGCTATCTTAATTTCCAAACAAGTCGACCATGGTTTACAACAATTATATATATACTTCCCACGGTAGCTATACAGCGCAACACTTAGTATTTGATTATCTATTAGATTTAAGACACTATTACTAACGATAATTCAATGTTAATCCGGTTTGACTCGGCTAGTTGAACCAGTAGCCGGTGTAGTGAGTGGGCCGTTGTAAGTTGAGTTTTTGTTGAAATTGACTCGGGTTGACCCGTCGAGTTTTCATGACCCGTGTTAAACGCAGGTTTTAAAACACTGACTAATACTTGTGAATTGCTATTAATTAATTTAAGCAAATACTTGTAAGCCTTTTTCCTTGAAGTATACTTGGAATCAATGTTGCAAAAATGGGCCTAGGCGGCCGATTAATCGGTAATCAACCTTATACCTTGTTGATTTTTGAGAATCAGTGGCAAAAATCGGCCATTAATCAGTCAAAAATCGACCAAATCGGTCAAAAATTGGCCGAATCGGCAAAAAATTGGATGAATCGGTCAAAAATCGGACTAATCGGTCAACTTTAAAAATTAATAATTTAGACATTCTACTTAATTTTGTGATCGTTTATTTCACTTATAATGCACAACGGGCCTCATAATCAAAATTGGAGCATTTTATTGAGGTTTAGAAGCATAGTAGGCTTGGAATCAGTTAAGATTTTTAGTTTGGTCTCCAGAAATACCCAAAACTTGCAGTAAATGCCAATCCGATTAATCAACGATTAATCCCGCCTTGACAAATTAATCGCTGCAAGGTGGTCGACCGCCCAACTACCGATTCACGATTTTTGCAACATTGATCGGAATGAATAATGGAATAATAAGACAATACAATAAATAATAAATGGTTTCTCTTAATATATGACCACAAAAAAAAAAACTCAAAATTACAACATGAACAAAATAATTTTATAAATTACATTCCAGTAAAAATTCTCTTTTAAATGTTACCGTTACCAGATCGGAGAACAACAACTAACCGGCCACTTGTAATCATTAGTCATCTTCCTTAACTTGTCTATATATCTAAAAAACAATAAATGAATTTGATACATACAAACAGTAACAACAAAACATAGCATTATATATAATAACGGATCTCAATAAATCAACTTGAACGTCTGAACTTGGAACTGGTGCTTGAGCTGTATCTCACAGTCTGAGGCAATCCAACGTTATCAGATCCAAGAAGCTTCCTGATCTCAGATCTAACCTTAAAAAGAACATGTTTCCAGCTGCCTTTGTCGTTGGATTTAAGGAAAGATGTTTCTTCTTGGTTAAACTCGAGATCTTGTGCGAAAACAGGTTTTCTAGATAAGATCCAGTTCCAGCCCCAGGCCCACCAGTTTCTTATAGAAGTTGAAGCTGATTCACCCATTGATGATACTGACTTTGAACGTTGCATGGCCCATGCAGTTGCAGCTGTAGTTGTGGGTTGGATTTGCAATGATATTGAGGAGAGTCTACGTCGCATGCCTGCGGTTGCGGCTGATAACGAATCGGTTGGAGCTGGTTGATGAGAAACTGGGAGTGATTTTTCTCTTTGTAACATTGAAGCCATTTTTCTTTTCTTTTTTTCCCTTTTTTTTTGTTGTTTGTGAAATGAATGAATGAATGAAGAGATCGATATAATTATAAGGTGTGAAATGAGGGAAATGTATGAAAGACAGGTTGTAAGTTACTCTTATGTTGTTAATGTAAATGTTGGAAAAAGGTGGTGGGATCCATCAATGACAGCGTACCATATGGACCCATAATATAGTACTCTACAATGGAGTTACTTTGACTTTCTTACCAATGCTACCTTGTCGGTCAATCATTATTCATTAACTCTTCTTTTCTTTCGTTCGCTTTGGTTTTGTTTGTGTGTTATTAACGGGTCAAATCTTCTTTATATTAAGGTTTACAACACAAAATCACAAAGCCACTTTCTTTTCTTAATATTTGCTTTCTAACGGCTATCTTGCGCATAATTATATTGTAAGTAGCGAGGTACTAGGCATAACGACGGTGTATATATATTACGACAAATAGTTATACTTGTAAACTTGCGATTTAGTTATATAAGTTTTTATATTGTAAGTAGCGAGATACGTTTTTATACGTTTTCATACGTTTTTATCCGTTTTCGTCTGTTTCTATATATTTCCTTACGTTTTTATCCGTTTTTGTCCGTTTTTTATGTTTATCTTACGTTTTCATCCGTTTTTATACGTTTTCTTACGTTTTCATTCATTTTCGTCCGTTTTTATATGTTTTCGTCCGTTTTTTTACGTTTTGAAATGTTTTTATCCGTTTTCGTCCGTTTTAATATGTTCTTATACGTTTTCATCATTTATTGTACGTTTTTATCCGTTTTCGTCCATTTTATATGTATTTCTTACGTATTCTTACATTTTTATCCATTTTCATCCGTTTTTATATGTTTTTATCCATTTTCGTTCATTTTTATATGTTTTCGTCCGTTTTTTATGTTTTGATATGTTTTTATCCGGTTTCATCCGTTTTTATATGTTTTCTTACGTTTCTATCAATATTTATACGTTTTTGTCAGTTTTTATACGTTTTCGTCCTTTTTTATACGCGTCCTTTTTTATACGGATAAAAGCGTATAAAAACGGATGATAACGTATAAAAATAGACAAAAACATAAGAAAAATAGAAAAAATTGATGAAAACAGATAAAATCGTAAGAAAACGTATAAAAACATATGAAACGTAAAAGAAGCATATAAAACGGACGAAAAGGTATAAAAACATACCAAAACGTTAGAAAACGGACGAAAACTTACAAAACATATGAAAACGGATAAAAACATAAGAAAGTATATACAAACGGATGAAAAAAGACAAAAACTTAAGAAAAATGGACAAAAACGTATAAAAACGGATGAAAACAAATAAAAACGTAAGAAAACGTATAAAAATATATGAAAACGTAAAAAAAAAGGGCGCATAACAACCGACGAATATGGATAAAAACGTAAGAAAACGTATAAAACGAATGAAAACGGATAAAAACATATCAAAATGGAAAAAAACTGACGAAAACATATAAAAACAGACGAAAATTGATAAAAACGTAAGAAAACATATAAAAACGGATGAAAACGTATAAAAACAGATGAAAACGGATAAAAACGTATAAAAATGGATGAAAACGGATAAAAACATATCAAAACGTAAAAAAAAGGGACGAAAACATATAAAAACGGACGATAATGGATAAAAACGTATAAAAATGGATGAAAACGTCATAAAAACGGATAAAAACGTATGAAAACGTAAGAAAAACGTATAAACGACGGACGAAAATGATAAAAAACAGATAAAAACGTAAAAGATAAAACGATAAAAAGATAAAAGTATAAAACGATAAAAACGTATAAAACGATAAAAACAAAACGTATCTAAAGTCAAATTATAACGACCGTTATTATAAAGGATAGACGATGCAACAGTCGTTAACCAACATGGGCTAACGTGTAAAATATAACGGAATACACTTAACACCCGTTAAAAAAGGACCATTTATGTTATTCTTTGGCAATGATAGAGACGATACATGCAACTTTTAAGTTTGAGGCACGGTACGTGAAATTTTCGCCAAACCACAGGACCATTTATGTAATTTACTCTAAATTTTATCTATCAAACAAATATTAAATTTAAAATAGCTTTTTTTTTTTTTTTTTTGGAAAGAAAATAAACATAATCCTCTATAGTAATAGTTTTGTGTGCTAAAGAGATGCCTTTGATGCTTTTCAATAATGTTTAAACTGGTTTATTTACTTAGTTTTTAACTTCATACATACACGGGATGTTAAATAAAAAAATATATAAATTTATGTAAAATCGGCTATATTTATATAATTACAATACATGTGTGCGTACAGGTTTTTACATTGTGCATCCGCGAGGTTGTTAAATAAGGTTTTTCTTTAAAGTTATGTAAAATCTATTATACTTATATAGTTACAAACTCGCGCATGCACGAATTTTTACATCAATTTTTTTTATGTATTTATATTGATTAATATTTTGTATATAATTTTGTTCGACGAAGTATTTGAATTGGTTTAACTGACATTGTTGAGGGTGATGTTGTTTAAATTTTAGGGCTAATTACTTAAAAAGTCATCTAACTTGACACTTTTTGCCTTTGTGTGTACTGAACATTTTTTTGTCATTGTGTGTATTAACTTTCAAATTTCGATCATTGTGTGTATTTTGTGACTATTCAGCCATGTAAAATGACCATTTTACCCTTTGAAATTTGAAAAAGGTAAGGGTAAATGGTCACATAATACACACAATTATCACAATTATAAAGTTCAGTACACATAATGAGAAAAAATAAAGTTTAGTGACACAATAACAAAAAATGACAAGTTAGATGACTTTTTAAGTAATTAAACATTATGTATGTTTAATAGCGCATAATGACTCTTGAAAATAATGTTTTCACGGATATCCTTATTTAAATTGTAGAGATAAATTACATGTGTCATTACTTATAGGTAGGGGTGTTATCGGGTCGGGTTATCGGGTTATCGGGTTAGTCGGGTCGGGTTGAGTCAGGAAATGCAATGTAATATTCATTCTTTACCAATATGAACTATTTATGATTAAGTACTTATTAATTAAATTTAAAACATCCAATTTAATGCAACATACTTTCCGCTTCTTACCAAAGTATGCGGTTTGTTGCATTAAATGATAGAAAATGGCAAATATGCTGGGTTAAATGGTTCAAAGGAAGTGCCCAGAGTATATTGGAATAAAAAATAGATGATATATTGTAACAACCAGAAACGCAGAAACGCAGTTTCACACTTCACAGTCGGAACAACCAGAAACGCAGAAATACAGTTTCACACTTCACAGTCGGGTCTTATCGGGTTGACCCGATAACCCGATAACAATTTTTATTTAACCCGAAACCCGACCCGATAACGCTATCGGGTTATCGGGTCGGGTCAATTTGACCCGATTAAATTTTTTGACCCGATTAGACCCGACCCGATTAGACCCGACCCGATCGGGTTCGGGTTCGGGTCGGGTTGACCCGATCCGATAGACACCCCTACTTATAGGTACAATCTTGTGTATTTAATTTCATCTCGAAGTAAACCGTGGGGTTGTGCCTTCATTTAGATATTTATATTCTTGTAATAATAATTTTAGTTGTATTTATTTTTTAAATCCGTATACGCGTGGGTTAAACTTATAAAGAGAAATAATATGAGTCATTCTTGAACGGCATTAGTAAAAAAAATAAATAAATAAATAACTTTTGTGTATCTCATATTTAATCTCATAAAGAGGAATAACTTGAGTCATTCATATATGTAAAATCTCATGTATTTATTTACATATCACATAAACTCGTGCTTTCATTTTGATATTTATGACTCCGTGTATATACAGTAATTTAATACATAATGATAGCCAATGATTATAAGCCCAGCTGGTTAGAGGCACTCCCGGTTTTACCCAAGGTCTTGAGTTCGATCCTTAGGGATGGCAAGCCTTGGGGTTTTTCTCTCTGAATACTTGTAACGGCCCATGGTCAACATCTCGTTGTCTAGGGTACGCGCAAGGCTTCACTATTATTCAGTGAGGTTTCCCAGATGTCGTATCCCGACTGAATGTTCAAAAAAAAAATACATAATGATAATAATATTTATTAATAACAAAAATGTATATGTTTTTTAGGAAAAAAAATATAAAGTCTAGTGAGTATTTATTAAATTTAAAAAGTTACATATAAACATCAAAATTGACAAGTTTACTTACGTATTTGTAATTTATTTAAAGCTTCACAACTAATGTTTTATTAAATACACCCCTTTTTTTCTTCCAAAATCGACACATGTTTTTTATAAATATTTATTTTGCTAAATGAAATTTAGATGAGTTTGACTAAATTAAAACAAGTTTTGACAATGGGTTATTAGTTTCATACACACTTTGACCTAAAGATAAACACTTTGACATAAATTAGGTTTGAAAATATTAAAGGGTGCTATTATTTACACCAAAAAAATACCAATCCTAGAGTTATAGCCATGCTTTGTAAATTGTGATGATCATGTTTCATAGAAAACTACAATAATTAATTAAGTGGGACAAAGTACTCAAATATAGTCAAGAGTTGAGATCCCTAAAGAACCCACACTTACCATAGAACCAATCAACCAATCCTAACCATACAATCCAATTTGATCTAAAGGCTAAGATCAAATATGCTATTTACACTTGAAGGGCAAAAAAGACAATTATATAAACAAAACAAAAAATAATTACCTTCATTCTTTTCCAAAAAAAAATAGGACAAAAAAACACACACACAAAACCCCGTATATCACCGTCGATCACCACCGCCGGAAACAATTATCACCACCGCCGGAAACAGTCAATCCACCGCCGCCGAAACCTAAAACCATTAAACCCGTCATCAATTTTCACTGTCGATCCAGATATAACCGTAAACATCATCGTAGATCTGTGATTACGCAGTCACCGTCGTCAAATCCGTCATCACGCTGTCGTCAAATACGTCACCGCCGTCGCTCCGCAGCCATAACATCATCTAAGATCGTTATGGAAGAAGAAAATATAGCTGAGATAATGGTGGATGCTGAGGCTATGGAAGAAGAAAATATAGCTGTTAATGAAGGTAAATCACATGTGATTCTACTAGAATCACATGTTTTTTCTGTTTTTCTGTTTTATCTAGTTTTCTGTAACAAAGAAGAAAAGAATTACATGTGATTCTAGTAGAATCACATGTATGTGATTTTGTTCTGAAATAAATAGTGTTTGATCCTTGTAATCACATGTGATTTTGTAAAAAAACAGGATCTCAGATCATTATGATGGATGATGAGGTTATGGATGAAGATGAGATATTGGTGGATGCTGAGGTGGAAGAAGAATATATCGTTGTTATTCAAGGTAAATCACATGTGATTCAGCTAATTTTTTTGATTTTCCAGCTTATTTTGTATATTAGTAGATTATGTTTTATCTGTAACAAAGAAGAAAAGAATCACATGTGATTTGTAACAACCCGTAAAATTTCCTAGTCATTAGTCAACGTTAATCAAGTATTAACCCATCATTACAGTTCACTTAACTATTTTTACGAGCAAAATTTGAAAATTTTATTTATTGTATTCTATTCAAAAATGTTGATACGTGATTCACGATACTTTTGAACGAGCTCACACGCGTACCACGAAAGTCCAATACACAAATAAACACCAAACGGATCCTTAATTCTTATTTCCCAGCCCAACACTATTCAAGCCCAACACTATTCCAGCCCAATTTATCATTTCCTTTTTATTCCAAATCGACCTAATGAACACTTACTTGACCTCATTCATTTCAGGTTTCGACACACAAACCATATCAATTTTTACACGAGTTAGATCTCTACATTACAAGGATTCAGGAGTGGCAAATCTCATAGTCTAGTTCGAACATTTGTTATAAAAACAAGGCCTAAAGTAAACTCGATTCAACTCATGTACAATTTCACTCAAGTACTATCCAACTCGATTGAACATGTTTGTGTCCTAAACGTTTTTGCTTGTAACCGAATCACATAAGTCCTAAACTCCCTATCACACTTTTCTTATTCATATGGTCACGTCTCAAATGTTGTTTGGACCATATGGTTGTCGAATAAAATACAAACCATGCCACTTGACCCTTGCTTGCTTTAAACCGAAACATACAAGTTGGCTAGATATTATTCCCTCAAAATCTTATCATATCACTACCCCAATCGAGTAAGATCACAACTGTTGATTTTAAAAACAATATACTCGACATACATTGCATACTTATACGTATACCATTACACATTCACTCATTTACACTCAAATATATTTCACACTCAATCTCTTAAGTGTTTCACTACTGCTAAGTCCATTCGAAAGGATAAAGGCCATGTTCTAAGCTTTCGAATCATTTTTCCAATGATAAAGTGTTGATCTCGATCCCTTGGTGTTTATTCCGTCGAGTTTGTGCATAAACCGTTCGATCCTTAGTTCATTTCAACAAGTTCTCCCCGCCATATTTGGTGTTGTAAGTCATCCGAAAACTATTTCTATATATACACATGATTTTAATTTATTTCATGCACATATATTTCGTGCGATATCAATTATAGTTTCTATGTATTTTCTATTTTTCGTTATTTCATTTAACATATAAACTTGACCTCCAAATACTATGGATGGCTAGGAATTTAGGACTATGGTCATTCGACACATAGAAATTCATATTAATGGTTATCGAGACCCTTTTTAACCTCATATTGTTTATCGAACATAATTATGTCATTTTAATATTTTTGGACCATGTGTTTTGTCGCTAAGAAAACACCCATCATATTTTTTGATCGAGTGACATGTCAACTAAATTATGTGACTTGGTTGTCCATAAGCCAATCTATCAAGCTGTGTCAATGAGCTCTCCTATTAAGCTCTTATAACGCCCTTTTAATCGACCAAGTGATGGCTATCGAGACAGTTTTTAAAACACACATATATATCGAGTGGGCTTATTAGCCCACTAAGCCTGAAATAAGCACTTACAATAAGCAGTAGATATAAGCAATTGGACTATGTTTTCAGGACCATAAAATAAGCCCAAATTCAGGCCCAAATCACCATTAAACCTCTCGGATCAAAATCTCTTAATGGGCCTTATTTAACACTCGTTAAAGCCCATTAAGCTGAAAATAAGCTATTTCGTGTAATAAGCAGTTTTTATAAACTTGGATAAGTTGTTTGAAGCTTGTGAAACTTTCAGAAATTTTATTATATAAGTTTTGTGAATTTTGGACTAAAAATGCAAAACATATTACTATTTGGGTTTAAATTGTAACTTTCAAATAATTAGGTACTAAACTGTCAAATTAGTAACTTGAGGGTAGAAATTGAATATCCAGTAACCATAAGCCATAAAATGTCATATTGGAACCTTTTGGACTTAAAATGTAATTGTTTTCTAACGAAGGACTAACGGTGCAAATATTTCACCGTTAGGGTTAAAAGTGAAAATTTTGTATAATTTCAAGGATCAACCAGTAACTTATATCTATATACATTTCATAAAGTGTTTTATATAACTGTGTCCTTAAAATCCATTATTACATTTCGTACTCGTTATTTAACAAATGTTACTTTATATTTACGTAACGTGGTTTTAACGAATAAGCATAACTTATCATCCACTAATTTTCGAAAAGACTATATTTACTAAATCAATAAACATAAAAACATGATAATATTATATATAATATTATTTTTGAACTTTAAGCATTTTAAGCATACCATTCATTCACATCACAATCCAATTCGTTATCCGATATTTTTCCACAATCACTATTCACATCAAATCAATCTTAAATCATCGAGATCTTAGACTTCCCTATTATTCAGGTCGTGTGTTGGAGCCGTTCCCGTGATACTTTTGGCATAACAAATACTTTGACCTTTACAGCTAAGGTGAGTCATAGCCCCAATTTCTATCATTTAATTGTTTATTAAACTCTTTGGGGGAGATACATGCTTAACTATTTTCAATTACTTTCACAAGTATTCTAAACCTTTACATTACTGTGAGAATTCATAGCTCCTACTTTTATACAATTTGAAATTATTCCTTTTTGGGGAGATACATGCTCAACTATTTTTCATTATTATACAAGTACTCTAATACATTTCGCATTGGCATGCAAGATACATTTTGCATTGGTATGCAAGATACATTTTGCATTGGAATGCAAGTACTCAAACATTTATACTTTTATGATACGATACGCTTTTATACTAGTCTTTGGGAAGTGGCTCCCAGTATTCTTTGGGAAATGGCACCCAGTATTCTTTGGGAAGAGGCTCCCAGTATGTGTAGTCTTATTACGATATATGCTTTTATGTGTTAAGCTATTTATATACACACTATTCATAGACGTTGGAGAGGTATTGATAGTACTATTTTGGGATGATGCCCCCACCCTTGTGTCCAAGATGCGTGACCTTGGGTGACACGTACTATTTGGGAAGGTGTTCCCCGCCCTTGTGTCCAAAATGACGCGACCTTGGGTGAATATAATCCGAAATACTAAATCTACTTATACTTTAGCAGTGGGTTGTAAACACACAGGTTGCAAGTCTTGTATGGGCGAGGCTTGGAACTGAGTGGATTTACAATGCCTTTGCAGTGAAATCTTTATTCTAAGGCTTTACAATTCATGATGCGTGGTTTTGCAACCTTACAACAGGTTTTACCTCTCAAGGGATCTCAAGAGGCTTACAACCCCACCAGGCAGTGTACCTGACCGATGTAGTATAGTGTAGTGGTAAGTACGGGGGATTGATCGTTCTCCACAGGGAATAGTGTTCGTTAGGTATGAAAGACTACTCTAATAGGTCTAAAGGTTGAGGAAGATTCTTTTTATGTTTTTATATTTTTATGAAAGCAAGTAAAATCTCGGTTTTGAAGGAGTGGGCGGAATTAGTTGCTAGTCAACTAACCCAAATAACTACAAATGCAAATAAAATAAATAACTGAAAATAAAATGTTGGTGAGAAACTTATGTGTAGAGAAATGTGTTTACTTAGATTTCCTTACTCCCTAACTATCTTTTACCAGTTGATTAGTGTGTATTAGTCGCGTGGATGACGGGTGTATTCCTTAATACCAATTGTGGGGTGGCGTACGTACTTCCCCAACTCTACAAGCTCCTACTTCACTCCTATGTCGAGCCGGCTAGGAAGCTCCTAACATGGGATCACTAGAATTCGCTTGTGCATTAAATACAACCATAAAAACCTTTAGTACGCATTTGGTTCATGTTTCTTAAGACGTTCAAGCAAGTTACCGAATAGGAAGTTAGCCAGTTTTCTTAAGCCTAACATAGATAAACAATCATCCAATACAACTGATAACACACTAATAACCAATAATCAATAGCTAGGTTTCATTAGATCTAAGAAAACACAAGATAAATCTAGCCTAACATGTTAAACAAAAGACAAGAACAAGATAAAATCAAACAACACATAGACATATTGAATGATTAATTGATAACTTATCTTTCAATGTAACATGGAAGATCTCAAGGCAAAAAGCCTTGAAAAAGATGCTAAAATCGTCCTAGGGTTTTCTCCCAAAAATTCCACACTAAGCTCTCTCTTAATGACAAAAAATTAGAAAACTATATATAGATTTTTACATCTGACGGCGTCACCTTATGGAGTGTGACGCCGTCACCTCGCCGCTTCTAGGGTTCCCGGATGACCTTCTTGACGCCGTCCCTCTTTAGCTCTCCAAAATCCGTTCTGGCTTATCAAGGCTTGACGCCGTCAGCCCTTGAACGTGACGCCGTCCCTCTTTGATTTAAGCCGTGACGCCCTTGATCAGGTTAAAGCGTGACGCCGTCAGAATTCACATGCTATTTTCACTGGCTTATCATGAGTAAATTTCACGTCCACCTTTTCTTGCCAAGCCATGACGCCGTCTAGAGTAAAATGTGACGCCGTCAAAGGTAACTTTCAGCACAATTTTGAGACTTTTTCGTTTTCTTCACTTTTATGCTCCAAAAACGTCCAAAATGCCTCCTTTTCCAGATTTCTCCTCAAAAGTACCTAAAATGACAAAAGAAACGATTTAGGGCAATATTTGATCAAATAAATACGATTTAGGGCTTAAATGACCCCTTAAAAGCGGTACACTTTTCGCTTCATCAATTCAACTATACACTTGTATTCTACTCATACTTTGTCAGTGGATTGTAAACACACAGGTTGCAAGTCTTGTATGGGAGGGGCTTGGGACTGAGTGGATTTACAATGCCTTTGCTGTGATATCTTTATTCAAATGCTGTACACTTAAACTAAACTCTATGAACTCACCAACCGTTGGTTGACAATTTTTAGCATGTTTATCTCAGGTTATTAAGGCGATAGTGGATGCTTGGATCTTAGAGTCATATGCATACTTGGGAGACTTACGCATTTATCTTTACAATTCGATACATCTTGAAAACATTTATGAAAT
The DNA here is from genome assembly GCA_021014915.2 of Artemisia tridentata subsp. tridentata. Taxonomy (NCBI): domain Eukaryota; kingdom Viridiplantae; phylum Streptophyta; class Magnoliopsida; order Asterales; family Asteraceae; genus Artemisia; species Artemisia tridentata. The sequence continues at coordinate 148,481,889 of CP139509.1, forward strand.
CATACTTTGGGAAACTCTTGTATCAACTCTAATTTGTATAATTCGAATGGTAACATTTCAAAACGTCTCATTCAGAGGTCGTTTTCTATACCTTGTTCTATATTATGAAGTAACTCCCCATTGACACTATCGTTCCGCTGCGGTAATTTGAGGGTGTTACATGATTCTACTAGAATCACATGTTTTTCTGTTCTATCTGTTTTTCTGTAACAAAGAAGAAAAGAATCACATGTGATTCTTGTAGAATCACATGTGATTCTTGTAGAATCACATATGATTCTAATGGAAATCACTCTATTTTTTGTTAAAAAAAACAGCATCTGTGATGACACCAAGACCAACTTTATACGCACATGAAGAAACTCCCGGAGGATCAGTTTATTGGGGACCTGTTGTTGATGATATTTATTTACCTATTGAGGGGAAAAAGTTTAATACGATAGAGGAATGTATTGAAATGTACAACAAATATGCTGAAATAGCAGGCTTTGAAGTCAAAAATCGGCACAAAAAAATACAAGAAGTGGTTCGGTAAAAAGTAAGTACCTTATGTGTAATAGGCAAGGGCTTCCAAAAGAGGCAAATATAAACACATTGGATCTTGAAAAGAGTGATAAACAAGTCAGAAATACAAGACTACGGTTAACAGGTTGTATGGCGCGAATATTCATAACTTTGGATGATGTTTCTGGACAATATGAAGTAACTAAATTCATTGCTAAGCACAATCATTTAATGATTCCGAAAGAGTAGGAGCATCTAACAAAGAAACAAAGGAAAATGACTCAAGCGGAAAAGATGTTCGTTGTGAAAGCTTCAAATATGAAACTTGGTGCGACAAAGGCACACCATTTGTTATGTAGCATGAAAGGTGGTTCTCAATATGTTCATGGCACAAGCAATGATTTCAAGAATCATCAAAGAGATATAAATGTATGCGTAGGTGAAAGTGACGCGCAAATGCTGATAAACAAAATGGAAACCCGAAAGAAATATGTGTTGAACTTTACATTTCATTATAAGGTTGAAAAAAGTGAGTTGGTTGCAATGTTTTGGGCGGATGAAGTTGCCAAATGCAACTATAAGGAATTTGGAGATATAGTGTCATTTGATGCAACATTCAGAACTAACAAGTAAGTAACTTTTCAAAGCTGTTAACAAATTCATGAATAACATGTGATTTAGATGAAGCACTTGTCATTCAATCTGAATCACATATGATTATATGATAATCACATGTAATTCTCACAGAATATCATGTGAAAACTTTTGATTCTATTTTGAAATTTTTGTGTAAAACTTTTGAAATTCAGGTACGACATAGTGTTCTTTTCATTCACCGGGATAGATAATCACAAAAAGTGTGTGACACTTGGTGCAGGAATGCTTTTAAGAGAAGATGCAGAAGCTTACACATGGCTACTGAAATCATTCATGACGACACATGAGAAACAACCAAAAATGATTGTAACGGATCAAGATGGAACCATGAAGTTAGCAATTGAAGCAGTTCTTACTGAATCCAAACACAGACTATGCATGTGCATATCCCCCAAAAAATTCCAGCAAAGGTATTTTAATTCATATACTATTTTAAAATTGCAAAATACGATTTATCACATAGAATCACATGTGATTCTATTATAATCATATATGATTCTATGTGAATCACTATATCTATCTCATGAATAACATAATTTTTTTTTACAGATTTGTAAAAAATCTATAATGAAACTCATTTCAAAAAGCGCTTGAACAAGATTGTGTGGAATATGTTCATGGAACCATTGGAGTTTGAAGAAAAATGGACAAAATTGATTGAAGATTTTGGATTGCAAGACCACAAATGGATGAAAAAGATGTTTAGACTTCGAGAAATGTGGCTACCAGCGTATTTTATTGACTCACCACTGTTTGGATTGATGAGAACTACTTCAAGGTCTGAGAGTGAAAACGCTTTCTTCAAAAATTTCACAAATCACGGGTCAACATTGGTTAATTTCATGATGTGCTTCGAATCAGCAATGGAGAGGCAAAGGTATAGGCAAGAACAATTGGACTTTAACACATTTGACTCAGCTCCAAAACTTTCTACACAGTTAAATATGAAACGCCATGCATCTAAAGTATATACAAGAACAATATTTCTGCTTGTTCAAAAGGAATTAAAAGAAGCTTGTTGGTCTTGCACAATAGAAGAGTTTAAAACGGAAGAGGGTTGTGAGATGCTTAGGGTTAGAGATAGGAATGCGGCTTCTTATAGGACACTTTATAAAGAAAAAGGAGAAGAAGAGGTGCAGGAATGTGAAAAAGTAGCAGAATACAAGGTAAATTTACTTGCATATTATTAAATGTTTTTTAGCTGTTATCATTGAATATAAAAAATCACATGTGATTCTACTAGAATCACATGTGATTTCCAGAAGAATCACATGTGATTCTAGAATTAAAAAAGTTCTAATTTTCTTCCATTTCTTTTCTATACAAGGTAAATTTACTTGCATTTTGTAACCACCTGTAATTTTTCAGACTGATTTTTAATACTAAATTATATTTATTAATTCCTAAGTTTCACTTTCGGACCTTTCCGAACTTAATTGAATTGAAAACGAGAAGGTATCTCGTGAAACGTGAAAACCGACACACAACGCGTACCGGCACAACCATGACTCGACAAACATTTTAATATGATTTTTATACTATTTATGAGAAAATAGTCGTATGAATAGTCATTTTTGTTGGAAAAATTATTCTGAGCGCGATGGCGTAATTCTCGTGTCTTAAATACGCTGTTTACTAGCTTAAATAAGCCCCGAGTCTCATTTCGTGAAAGATAGCCTAAATTACAATATTGGTCCCTGGACTAAAGTTTCACCACCACCCCTGAAATTCCTATGGTTACACAAGCAGTCCCTAGGGCTTACAAAATCTTTAGCTTGCCCTATATAAGTACCATTATAACAAATCTAGGGTTATATACCTATTTCATCTTCCCTCCCCTCTTCACACAGCCGCCGCCCATCACAGCCGACCTTCACCCTATTACCGCCACCACCACCTGGCCACTGCTGCCACCATGAAGATCCGCCACATCCCTCATCATTTTATTGAAGATCCCAGGTGTTAGAGGCCGTTTCGGGAGTAGATCGAGGGTTTTTGGGTTGTGTTGATTCAATTTGTATCTAATCTCGTTTTCTTTCTCGTGGTATGTTAACACAACGAAAATCATCATTTTTCTTCATCTTTTTCTTGATTCGAGCATAAAACTATTTTTTTTTCACAAGTGGTATCATCATCTTTCGTGTATTTGTTCGGATCTAGACTGTTGATGTCGAAAACTTGTATTAAGCTCTGGATAAGCTCACCTAAGATCTCGACATAAGCTGTTTTTCGGCTTATTCTTCTTGATTTCACTTGTTTGGTCGCAACTAGAAATAGAACAGCCACGAATGGCATGGGCCGAGACCCACCATAGTCTCGGTGGTGAAATGGATTTGCTTATTTTGCTCTTGTTCGGCGTACTTTCTTGACTCATACCTTATTCGATTCTTGTTGTTTAAGCTTATGTTGGTTTCGGCTTGTTTGCTTGACTGAAAACGCACCACCGAGGGTGTTTGGAACCTGCTTATTTCAGCCGCAATAGGGACGTTTAGTTTGCTTATTTTCAGCCTACGGGGCTGTTTGGATTTGCTGATAACAGCCCCCAAAAGGGCGCGTTTGGTTTTACTCATTTTTTTATTACTCATTTGGTCCCGTTCGTCTAGTGAACCGAGGAATATATATACGATATACTTATATAAAGTCCAACTAAGATTTGTTTGATTAACTATACTTGAAACTTGCGGAATTGTCATTTGATATTAAGTGCACTTTTGGTTTTCGCAAAACAAAGGGGGCATCATTTGTTTTAGACATTGTAGCTATATTGAATTGTTGGATTGTTGTAAGTGGTAAATATTGATTTTTGTAAATATGGGAAACGTTGTTAAAAACGAATAGATCATGCCGAAATTACTAAAAATCTATATACTTAGTAATTTTCAAAAAATTTCTATTATCTTATAATTATTAACTTATAATTATACAATAACCCAACAAACAAACGAAAACTATACTTTTACAAATGAGATGACTAGTTTATCTAAAACCGACAAGAAAATGAAATATAAAATTATAAAATATTATTTTATAATTTCGACAAAAAGAAAAAAAATCAAAGTTATTATAAAAACTATAAAACTACTTTACTTAATTCGTAACTTCAAAACGTGAGATTTCTTTTACACAAGAACTTTTATTTCGTTTATTTGATGATTTTCGTACAAGTGTCGAATTATATTATTGTTATTGCTTTCTTGACTTTCTCATATAATACTTGCAAAGTATTATATGCTACGACTATTTTATTTTCTCGTTCCTTCTTATATATTTAATACAAGCCGTTTATTATAGATACTTCGACTATTTTGGTTGTTTACCTTTATTATATAATTCATGCTATGAATTATATACTTGTTTATTTTTCATATGTAATATATATAAGGCGTATATATATTACGTACTTTAAGTATTTCCCCGATTTCTTTTATTTACTTGTTCATTTTAATATATATAATACTCACCATGTATTATATATTTACTTAATATAACTTGCTTTTACCTTTCGATTTATTTTAATTAACCGAAACTTACCAATTGACTTTCTCTATTGACATATTTCTTCGTCAATACTTTCTTGACTACTTTACTCATTCGTTTTACTCGAACTCTTTAATTAAATTATTCTCATACATGATTTAATTACTCGGAAGCATTTTCTGCTTTGCTTTAATACTTGTTTGATTTCTTGAATGAAATATTATGTACCCATTACATACTTAAGTTTTACTCATGGACACAAGTGCTTGAAAACATATATGTGAGTTATAGCCCCACTCTTTAACTTTACTTGGCATTGCAAAACTTGGGGTGAGAAACATGTAAACTCTTTTATGGACCAAACTGAAACTTATGCTTTATTAAACTATTACGCAGCTTAGCCTAAGCCTTTGAATCCCACCATGCCCAAACTCATGAACCGTCAATTCCTGCTGGGAAGCGCGAATGTTATAAATAGATCTATCGGAGTGACTCCCCCGTTCGGTTTGACCGGATAGGCAAACGCGAACGTATAACATGTCGAAATACAAGTGTATTGGGATAAACACTTGTCGGACCTTTATATTTAACATGCTTCTAGAGCATGCACACTGTCATAGCTTCGGTTGCATGAACTTAGTGCTAGCGTAATAGACTCTTACTTTGATGTGCCATAAGATTCGTTGTAATGGTCACATACCTTGCTTATGGTCCAACTTTATTGCTTAATACTTATGGTCTACTCTACTAATGCTTTTTCATGACGCTGTGAGTGAAGCAGTGGTCACTAACACTAAACTTGATTTGTATGTGAACAATTATTCACACTCGAAAACCTTGTGGTCCACTGTATTAATTTACCTAAAGGTAAACTTATTTTCATGACATTGTGAGCGACACAATGGTAACAAAACTTTTATGGAACTTACAGTATTTTTACTGCTTTATCATAAACCTATGAACTCACCAACCTCGTGTTGACACTTTTAGCATGTATTTTCAGGTTTAAGGCGATAACCTAGTTGTGGAGGCTTTTGGCATGGCATGGCATGGTCATAGAAGACTCTGATGTATTTGGGACCGCTTGATTTCTTTTATGGGCCTATATTTCCGCACCGTTTATGAAATGCTGTAAACAAAACACTTTTGAATATGAAATTTCTTTTAAACGGGTGAGGTAAAACCGTTCTTTGTACCTTGTGTTGTAATACCAATTTAGAAGCACCCAAACATGTATGCTTTCGCTAAATCAGATTTTGGGGGTATTACACATTTCTTATCAGAATTAAATGCAAGATATTAAATTACAATAAAAACTTTTAAAACATACAATAAAAATAGTAAAGTAAAAAACTACCATCAGATTTTATAATACCATCAGAAATTGTTCAATACTACATCAGATTTTACCAAAAGACTACCCATCAGAAATTTTTCAATACTACATCAGATTTTACCAAAAGACTACACATCAGTTTACCACATATACTACCATCAGATTTTACCAAAAGACCATCTATTTACTACAAATGCTACCACCAGCCTACACATCAGTTTAACACAATCACTTAACCATCACTTTTGGAACCTCTTGATTCTCAACGCCATCTTTTTCTTTTTCACGATCGGCCCTGTTCTTGATTGCATTCACAATAATTGAGATCCTTGTTTGTTCAGGTATCTCAGTCTGGAACTTGTAAGCCAAATCAAACATCTTTTGCGAATGCACATTCAACTCATGCAAGAGAATCTTGGTAGCAATTTTGAACCTCATTCGCATCAACAACGAAACCTGCTTCTCTGATTCTGGACACAGACCAACATCCCATTTTGCGACAGGTTCACCGACATAACACTCCATATGAATCATAGCGAAAACTCCATAGTCTGATACCTCATGGATACCACAACGTACAGCTGATACCTCATGGATACCAGAACGAGTTTGAAAAACGTTTCCCTAAATTACAAAACAAAAACAAAAAAGTGAATTAGTGAATTGTGTTACTAAAAAAGTGAATTAGTGAATTGTGTTATACCATATGAATCTCACGTAAACTGAGTTTGTAATATTTCATTTAGTGAATTGTGTTACTAATAATATAGTAGCAGTACTAAAAATTTAGTAGCGGTACTAAAAGTTTAGTAGCAGTACTAAAGAATTAAGTAGCAGTACTAACGTAGGCGAGCAGTACTAACATACCAAGCAGTATAAACATTCAAGACGTAGCAGTATTAACTAACCATTGGCAGTATAAATATCAAACGCTTTGTTAAATAATTTATACATTAATTTTTATGATTTCATATACTTGAAATTGTATCTCAACTTGAAATTAAATTATACATTAATTTTCTTGGTCAAAATTGTATCTCAAATTGTATTTCGAACATGTGAAAGTTAACATAAAAATGGGCATCGGTCTATTATCAAATGATGTTCAAAATAACATAAAGAGCTATTATCATGTTTTCAAAATCTTTGAATTGACGGGAAAATCTTATCAAACGCTTTGTTAAATAATTTATACATTAATTTTTATGATTTCATATACTTGAAATTGTATCTCAACTTGAAATTAAATTATACATTAATTTTCTTGGTCAAAATTGTATCTCAAATTGTATTTCGAACATGTGAAAGTTAACATAAAAATGGGCATCGGTCTATTATCAAATGATGTTCAAAATAACATAAAGAGCTATTATCATGTTTTCAAAATCTTTGAATTGACGGGAAAATCTTGACCCCGTGTATTTTATTTTTTTATTTTTTTGGGTTACGATTGACCCTTCTCCAAAGACTTATCCCCAATAAACATAAAGTATAATATTTTGTAGTTTTATTTTTGTTATAAAATTAGTTTGTGTTTTATTTTTATTATAGAATTAATTGGGTGTTATTTAGAAAATATTCAAAACATTGTCTAAATGACCGAGATTTTTCAACTCAATGGTAAATAAAAGTTATTAAGGACCCTACTATTCATATACCTTTTTTTTTTTTTTTTTTTTTTTTTTTTTTTTTATTCTTTTGTTATTTTTCTATTGAGTGAATGAAAGTGTTTCTAACTCCGTTGACCAATGAGCATATTGGGAGTTGCACACTTCATATATTTTTTTTTTGCGTTGCACAAATTGCATCTAAATGTTCATAGTGTAAAGTTTTGTAGTAATTTTCCTCATTATGTTTCTAAGTTGTGATGTTATCATAACTTTTGTATTAAAAATAGTTTATTCACATTAAAAGATTACATGTGAAGAGAGTTTTTCCAATATGGTACATTTAAAATAGTCTCTTCACATGTAATCTTTTAATATAAATAAGTTAGTCTTTTCACATGATAAAGTATAAACTTTGATTTTAAAGACATTTGGATATGATTTTAGTTGTTGTATATTCATTTTGGGATTTCAACTTTCAATTTATTTTTTCATATTACTTGTTTTAGTTATGGTTTAATGTATGCATTGAGGGGGTTTTTTGAAGCAAATTGATAAATGAGGGGTTTATGTTGCACTGCCAAAATTTTTGTTAAATACTGATTTGATATTTCTGCATGGGAGAAGGTGCAAAGGCTGAATTAACACCGGAGTTAAGTCTTGCAATCATGCCTCTTGAGTGTCTTTTTTTCGTTATTTATACAACAATTAATCACTTATCATCACAACCACATAAATTTGCAGTTTAGGGCATAACTTTTTATAACCCTATTTCTAATTTCCAAACTTCAAATCTTTGATCAATGGCAGCTACACCAAACATCAATGAGTTGAAAGAAGCATGTGGCTCAGACAATCTAGCCGATGCATTCAAGTTTTTGTTCTCTCATTACATAACAGAAGAGGAGGGATTTCTCATCCGGATGGGGGATGAATGCACCCAGCTGAGGGCCAAGATCGAAAAACGTGAGCAAACCATGAATGAGGCTGATTCATTTGGCCCTTTTCATGAGGTTGCTACAACTGGACATGATTGCCTGTTTGAAACTCAGATGAGGGACCGTCGAAAACTTGATTTAATGTCTCAACTCCTGGTGTTGGCTCGCGAAGGAATCGATGAGAAGGAAGCTCATGTGGAGCAGATGGACAATGATGAAGACTCCGAAGATGTTTAAGATGTGTTTATGGTTTTCTTTTGTGTTTTGATGTTATCATGTGTTTAGTTTATGAACTCTGTTATGGAACTTTGTTGTAAATAGTATGATGCTATCTAATCGAAGTAACTGATCAATGATCAGTGTTTTTAGTTTTAATCAAGTTTTTATTATGTTTATAATTTACATTTATTTTTTTTTACTTTATGATAAAAGGGTAATATATGTATTATTTAGTGTGTGTTTGACTTTTATCTCTCACGTATATTTCTCTCACACACGCTTAAAACACCCAGATAAACGTATCTTGATCAAATAGATCCATATAGGGGTTTTAGGGTTTTCAAATTCAGGCAAAATGAATCAAACCAAATATTAAACAATCAAATGTTGGTGAGGGTTATGTTAAAGGATTTGATGGTTTGATCATTAACCTAAATATTTCAGGTATTGTTTCTTGATTTAGGTTTTCATTTCAAACTGACTAAATTTATGTGTGTTTGATCAAATGTTTTAATTCCCTTAAAGTTGCTTAGTTTATCATGGTTCGTGATTTAGAGGGATTATTGGATTATGGTTGTTAAACTGCTATTGCAATTTGGAAGTGATTATTTTGCTTAGCGTATAGGCGTAGTCAAGTTTATTTAGATCACAGTTTGAGTGCAATGGTTGATACTTGGATCTGATTGACCCCAAACCTTGAACCATGTGTTTGTATTCCATCTATTTGTGTATTTTGGATATTGATCATGTCTTGAAACATTCACAATGCCGTTTTGAGGAAATGTGGTTTAGTAATCAGCATGTGTTGAAACATTCACAACGCCGTTTTGAGGAAATATAAATCCTAGTATGAAGCATCTAATTGAGTTTTATGGATAATGAAAATGGATAAATTGGTGGTAGCACTTAGGTGTGGCTGTTCCAACATTTTCTTGCAAATGTTCAGCTTTAAGGGTGTTTAGCAATGGGTGATTCAATATTTTCCTGATAGGTCAAGTAGCTAAGTGCATATTGTATGAGGTTGGTGTCATTTTTTAAATTCCCAACCTGTATTAAGATCCATTTTTACATCAAGAGTTAAGGTTTCATGTTTGGAGAAATTGTTCCAACGGAGCATTACAACTTTGACTATTTTATTCCAATACATCTAAATAGTTTTTTCATCAAATTTTCAACCAAACCAAACTTTATTGGGTGTTTGGCAATGGCTGCTGCAACATTTCTCTGCAAATGTTCAGCGTTAAGGGGTGTTTGGTAATGGCTGCTGCAACAACCCTCCCATTTTTACACCAACAGTTAAGGTTAAATGGTGGCATAAATTTTTCCAACCCAGCATTACAACTTTTACTATTTTATTCCATTACATGTGAATATTTTTTTCCATCAAATTTTCAACCAAACCAAACATAACCTAATGTTCATTCATTTTTTTTCACATATCCTTCTTGCTCACGAATACCTTCCTCTGTATCAAGAAACATCTCCATCAACCCGTTGAGCATATCGCAATCCCTAGCCATAGTTTTCTTCAATGCATTCAAACAGTCAGCAGTCATCCCATGCTCTCCCAGGCTTTCCATGTCTGCAATCAGCATGCGACGCTTGTGAATGACCCTCTTAAGATGATCACGGCAATCACGAAGCAAGAATGCAAACGTCTCTCTGTCATCAATCTCTTGGTTAAACCACACCCGCATACGGTCATGTACGCGGGGAGAACCGGCTTTCTCCTTAAGTTTATCCAATATCTGAAATCGTGCCATTAAATAAAATATCAAATACAGATTTAGTTATAGATACTTTATATTTATACATGTCTAAATATGAGAGGGTATAAAATAAATAGGCATATTTTTAATGTAGAAAATGAAACAGTCATCATATGGCTCATCATATGCATCAGTAATGAAAAGTTGTTTAGGTTATGCCTGATCATATGCATATCATTAAATATGATTTGATATATCTGCACGGGAGTTAAGTTTTGCAATGATGCCTCTTCAGTGCATTATTGAATTGCTTATTTAAACCATCTTAACCTTGTGTTACTCACACATACACCACAATTTCTAAACAAAGAGCCTTCATCTACCTATCTAACTTCTTCTCCAATGGCTGATATTCCAACCCCAAACATCGAGGAACTGAAAGAAGCATCTGGGTCAAATCAACTGAACGAATGCTTCCAGTTTCTATTTGTACAGGAACACACTGAACTTAAAGCATTCCTCATGGATATTGGTGAGAAGTGTAACCAGCTAAGGGCCAAAATTGAAAAGCGTGATCAGACCTTAAGAGAGGCCGAGTCATTTGGTCCGTTTCATGGTGTTGCAACAGATAGCCATGAATTCTTGATGGAAACCCAGATAAGGGAGCGAGGGAGGCTTGATGCGTTGACTGCCATCTTGGTTGAAGTGCGCGAAGCCATTATTGAGAAGAAGCGCCACGTCACCCTCATGGAATGATGATGATGATGATGATGTTGTTTAAGTTATATTGATTGTTGTCTTTTGTCTGAGTCTTATGTTATGGTTATGTTGTTTTCCTTTGTTATGATGGGTTGTATTGTCTTTTGGTGAAGATCAATAATCCCAGTAATCTTTTGTGAACTTCAACTGATGATGTACTTATTCCTGAAATAAATGGAATATAATCTTAGTATTATCCTATGGAATTCTTGTCTTGTTTAATATGATCTTGTAGTATATTGTTGAATGGATGTGTTGATAGATTTCGGATTTTATTTCCCTTTTCTTTATTTTCAAAAAACCATATATTGTGAAAAGGCCATATTTAACTGACTTTTCATATTGTTTAAAAGCATATATTTATTATGTTGGCCTGTATAAGGGTTTGATTTCAAACCATGAATGATGATCCTATTATGATTGTAAGTTGCGTATGATGATGTTGTGTCATTTTAAGTCAAAAAGGAGTTGGATATAAATAGAGATAATCAAACAATATATTAGGGGGGATTATCAGGACTTATAATGAGTTGATCTTAAACAACGTTTCCTGTGTATAGACACACATGTATAGTTAGATGAGGATTCAGAGTTGTGAATCAGGGAAGAGTCACTTTTTGGAACACTTGATATACGTGGCTGGTCGCTTTAATGAGTAGTGCACGCTGTTGGTTTTTTCCGGCCTGTAGTTTAGATATTGGATTCAAAATGTGTGAATTTTCCTAAAGTTGTTTACTTTGTGTTATAGGATCTGCAAAGAAAAGAACGGATGCTATGTTGAAGCAATATGTGAAATCAATTAAGCTGCGTGAAGATACCCTAATCAGGTTTGCATCATTTTTAAATTACATGGGTTTGCTTGTGATTGGTGTGGAAAGTGATTTATGTATTAGGATTTTGGGCCGAAGCAATAGTAAAAACTAATTAGGCAGTGTGATTTTTAGGCTGGGTATGTTTATAGGATTCCTAGGCATATATTTATATGTTAGGGAAGATTGTGAATAGTCTGTTTATAAACATATATTTAAAGTTAGATGAGCATTCAGAGTTGTAAATCAGGAAAGATTTATGATTGAGAAAGTAAGCGTTCTTGAGTATAGTTTATGAGCGAGTGAGAACCCAATGTTACTATTATAGTTTTTACATTTAAGGTCATATGAGACAATCATGTTAGTTGTGGGTGATATTGAGTTACCAGCTATGGGTCATTTTTTTGAACAATTGCAGTTGGCACACTATGCAGACCACAACATATCCCCGGCACACTTTGCAGACCACAACATATCCCCCATATTGCACTCCATAAATTGCATACCACATATTTTTACAGGGTGAAAAATAGATTTGAATCAAAGGCTAAACTTAAACATTAATAATTTAGTGTTCAACATTTTATTAAAAATGTAAAATTTCAATATCAATCTTGACATACGCTTGGTCATCACAGTTACTACCATAGTCATCATCCATTTGTTCATAATCTGAGTCATTGCTAGGATATATAATCTGCAACGGTGTAGGTTCATTTTCTGCGGATGGGTCTGTTAACGCCAGTTCCAAACTCTTGGTTTTCCCTTTTTTGTACTTAGATTTGAAACACCTTTGTCTCAGCCTTTTCGTGCTTTTGGCAAGTTTGAAATTAGGGTTTTCTTCTAGACATCTCTTTTCTTCCTTTAGCCTTCTAATTATTTCTAGGGTTTTTCCATCAGTGTTTGCCCCTCCATCTTCAGCCTATAATGCAATCAACTTTGTAAGTAGCATGGCAGTCAAGAATTTTACAACTCATTAAACATTAAACTTAAACATTCATAATTTAGTTTACTTAGACGGTTGTAACAAACAAATCTTAACATAGCCGGGACCTCTGAACTCCCTCTCAAATCCCTTTTGCTATCTAAACTGTCTTTGTTCAATGGTCTGCACCAGACATATTGCTATACAATTAAGATAACAAAAGGAATCCAAGAGGAAGATCAGAGTACGCAACTATGTTGAGCATCGTTTGTCAATATTAACAAACAAAAAAGGAGTGGACAAAGTTCACAACATTCTTTATTTGTTAATATTGACATCCGATGCTCAATGTCTATCACATAAAATAGGGTCTGCTATATAAAATTGAGAATAAAAGGTTAGCTTTAATTGATTGCCAACCTCAAAATTGTTAATCATTCCTTGTAAACTGATAAGCTTATGATAAGGCCAACGCTGAATTCCCATGTCTCGACAGTGCCTTTTTAAAACCGACAAACTAACATTAAGCTCTTTTGCAGCTTTGGCTATTGGTAAGTGAAAGTACTCTGCAATCACCTCCCTGCTGAATGTCATAACTTTGGAATATGAGCATCGGATATGTGTTTGTAAACAAACAACTGGATTGATGGATTTATAGGCTAGAGCAGGGGTTTTAAAGGGCTTATCAAGCCTTTGAGCTTCCTTGTACTTACTAAAAGGTATTATAACTTCTAATTACCCATAAAGTGAATTTAAAGTCCCTGTAGTAAATAAAAGGTTATGTAACTTACTCATCCATAAAGTCAATTTATTACATATTTATAAGCAGTTTTGTTTATTATTTATGTAGACATGAACAGATGATATATATGTTTGTTGTAAAATTCTGTGAGAAGATAATGACTGATTAGTATGTGTATGTATGATTAGTCTGACCACACCTTTTTCCTAATTTAGAATCCAAAAGATGAGGAATTACCGAAACATGGTAACGTAGATGAAGATTCACTGGTGTGAATCAGAAATGAATCAGGATTGATAAACTTAACGTGCTTGAGAATAGTTTTTACGCCTTTGGAAAACAACAACTATGAGAGTATGTCTATTCATTAAGAATAGTTTTTACACATTTGGAAAACAACAATAATTTATAAGGAGTTTTGTTTATTATTTATGCGATCATGAACAGATGATATACATGTTTGTTGTAAAATTCTGTCAGAAGATAATGACTGATTAGTATGTGTCCTAATTTATAATCCAAAAGATGAGGAATTACCGAAACATGGTAACTTAGATGAAGATTCACTGGTGTGAATCAGAAATGAATCAGGATTGATAAACTTAGCATGCTTGAGAATAGTTTTTACGCCTTTGAAAAACAATAATTATGAGAGTATGCTATTCATATGCATATCATTGATTAAAAGTTCCGTAAGTTAAAACTAATTGAGGAAGTTAAGGGTTTAGTTCTGAATTTTTATTGAATCTATGAATAATTTTTTTTTCCTTTAGGTAATTCATTTTTGTATTTGCGAAAGTGAAAGTAGCAATGTTTTCATTTAAATGGTCCAGGATATAGGCACGTTATGGGCTTTTGTGCTGTTTTGACATATTATTTAAATGTTTATCCTATTTTTAGTTTTTATTCCAAAATAATACAACCAAGTTGATGGAAACAGGAAATTTATTATTATCTAATATATTTAAATGTCAGTTTTTGGATTAGTGAAGAAACTGCTTAGCAAAGTCATTAGATATTAAACAATTTAATTAGAGATACATTAATACAACAACATGTGGTCCCTATTATACTCAAACACTGTTCGTACCACTGTAGCAACACTGTAGCACGACTGTAGCGTTACTGTAGCAAATTAATTAGAGTGGCTAATACATACATGTTCTGTAGCAAGATTTTTATACCAAAAAAAAGATCTATACTATCATCACTTCTCTAGAAATTTCACCATTGTACTTAACCACACTTTTCATCCAACCTGCTGTAAATCAAAAAGAAACAAAAACAAGTAATCTTCCATTTACAAAGGTATTTTGTATGCCATTCTTGAGAGTTACATGTGGTGGTTTTGTCTTCGTTTGTTCCCACCCTTTTCCTTATTTAATTTTGCTACCATGCAGGCTTACAGGAAACAAAAAGTTCACTACAGGCTGTAAAAGTGAAAAGCATCTCCATTAGCATAATCTGGTACTACAGGAAACAAAAGGTACACTACCAAATGTTTATTTAAATCCTTATGCATATTTGATTGTCACTTTTCAAGTATACATACAATTTTTGTCTTACTAATATTTTCATTGTGCTGATGTGCCTAAAAACTATTGCCTTGAATTCTATTATGCATAGATATTTAATAACTAAACTATTATACATAAGTACTTTGCTGTTATACTTTTTTTTTATGCCTAAAGCATTTTGGTTCAGTTTAAAATATGCATAAAAGACCTCTAAGTGTAGAACTATCAAAAGAATTAAATTATTATATAAATAACCCTCCTGAAAGTGAAAAACCATCAAAAGAATTTAATTATTACCTGGATAACTTAAGTTACAATGCTGCAACCCATAAGACACCAACAGAAGGAAAGTACATAAACCATCCATATTACGTTGAGTATGCACCCAGTAATTCAAGAGTAGTCTGCGGCAACAACGAGTGTCCTACAAGTGAAGGAATACCGATGTTAAATAATTTACAATCATGTTCACAAGCTTTGGACCAACACGAGGGGTTTCCCATGTATACATCATTGAATGGTGGTAAACACACCTGTGATTCAAAGAATGGCAACTGTAAATGTGTTACGAATCCACAAGATGCATCTCTATTCCAGAAAGACAAAAATCTATGTAAGTTACAAATATCTTATATGTTATGCATCTTATTGTTTTCCTTACTAATTTTGTTTACTGTTAATGCAGTGTTAAAGGAGAACCAAAATGAAGATTTACCAATTTGTTTGTCATCCAGCAGTTGTAAAACTGATTATGATGCAAAACATGGTAGTCATAAACATGCAATAGATACAACACGTACATCTTCATTCCATAAAGAAAAAAAAATAAGTAAGTAACTAATGTGTTGCATATTATGTAGTCCGTTCTTATTTTTTTACTAAATTTGTTGACTATGAATTTAGGATTAAATGAAGTTGATGTTACCTACACTTCAGAGAATCATGCAAATAAAGATATAACAATTCCAGACCTTTGTAATACACATGCTGCTGATTATATTAACAAAAAAGGTAATCGTTTTTTTACTTATGCATACTTTCATTTATCAAATGTACAATTATACATATTGCCTAAAGACATATTCTATATTTAACGAAACTTTTCAATGTAGATGTTACATCGGCTGTTACATTTGGAAAGATACAGAGTTCATCTGATAACATAAGTGTAGATACACAAAAACGACAATCAGCAAGAAAAATGAAAGCCACATGCAGCAGAAACCACAAAAGACATACAAGAAATGAAGATTCAAATATTCATGAACAAATTCATCAATCAAAAAGGCAGCATACAAATGATTATATGAAACAAGATTCAACAACGTTGAATAGTGAAGGTATGAAAAAAACATACGTATTATGACAGTAAACAAATATTATTTCAGTTTTAATACTATATATTAACACATACAGGTTTCTGATACTGTTTAAGATTTACAATTGTAGGTATGTCAGATATGTACATTGACCTGGGCGATTGCAACTACGCATGTGAATATTGCAATGCAGCTTTTTGGTACAAAGAACGGTTGAAAGGATATTCTTATCGAAATGCATTGCGGTACAGTAAATGTTGTGCGGGAGGGCAAGTGTATCTACAAAAAGAGTTAGAGCCTCCGCAATACTTCAAACAAATATTCAAAGATAAACACTTTCTTGCAAACATAAGGGCATATAACCAGATGTTTAGTATGACATCTTTCGGTGCAGAAATCGACGATTCAATAAACAATGGAAAAGGACCGTATGTTTTCAAAATCTCAGGTCAAATACACCATTGGATAGGCACAATATGTCCTACCAATAAGGATGATCCAAAGTTCATGCAATTGTACATTTATGATACAGAAAATGAAGTTGGTAATAGGATGAAACCTTTCGGAGGTCCAGAACGCAGTGGTTTACAACCAGAGATGGTGGAAAACTTAATTAAAATATTGGATGAGCACAATGAATTGGTTCGACTCTTCAGGACAGCAAGAGATAAATTTAATGAAGCAAGCGTACCTGAATTCAAGATCCAACTTTACAATGTAGTAGGAGCGCGGGAATATCAGTTGCCTTCTTCCAACACTCTTGGCGCAATAGTGTTTGAACCTGATGCAAATAGCAAAACAGATTATGACATTATCATAGAGTATAAAGACAGACAGCCAAAAAGAATTAATAAGCTCCACAGTTCGTTCATGTCTCTCCAATTTCCTCTTCTTTTTGTATATGGGCAGCCCGGTTTCAACACTGGAATGACACTAAAAGGTGTGAACGCAAGTACCAAAAGGCAAAAGTTATCTATGAACATGTATTATAAATATCAACTACATGAGCGCAACGACCAGTATGGTATTCTATTTAAAGGGGGCAGATTGTTCCAACAATATGTTGTTACTGTATACTGTGCAATTGAACAAACACGGCTTGATTTCATACGTGCAAAGTAGAACAATCTAAGAAGTGAGTGTCTTTCAGGCATTTGTGACGCGATGTCAAGAGGAGATCATTTTGGAGCCGACATAGGCCAAAAAATAATCCTTCCCTCAAGCTTCACTGGCGGTCCAAGATATATGTATAGCCACTATCTTGATGCCCTCGCGATATGTCGAGTTCTAGGAAATCCACAATATTTCATCACATTCACGTGCAACATCAACTGGCCAGAGATTAAACGACATATGAGAAGATATCCAGAACTTACACCATCAGACAGAGCTGATGTCGTAGTTCGTGTTTTTGAGCAAAAGGTTGAAGATTTCTTAACAGCTCTCAAAGAACAACACATCTTTGGCCACTCTACTGGAGGTGAGTGATATTTACAATGGTATTATGTTACTGTCACCCAGTTTCGCACATTATGTATAAACAAATATTCTAACATATTTTAATTTTCCACTGTAGTGCTTTACACAATTGAATTCCAGAAACGTGGCCTCCCGCATTGTCACACACTGTTATGGCTAAAATCGAATGACAAAATAAAGAATCCTGAAGAAGTGGACAATTTCATCTCGGCAGAGCTCCCTGACATGACAACTGATCCAGCAGCTTATAGAGTTGTAGCAGACATGATGATGCACGGGCCGTGTGGAAATGCAAATCCAAAAGCCCCATGTATGCAAGAAGGAATGTGCACAAAGAAGTTTCCTAAAAGATATAATGACAATACTCACTTTGATGAAAATGGGCATATACATTATCGAAGAAGAAGAACAGCTGCTTATGTACCAAAGGGTGAACTGAAATTAGACAACACTTACGTTGTGCCATATAATCGACAACTTTGTCTCATGTTTAATGCTCACATCAACGTTGAATACTGCGGTTGGAGTATGCTGATAAAGTACCTTTTCAAATACATTTCGAAAGGCACCGACCGAATTGCAGCAAGGATTATCAAACCGCTTGGTGATCCAGGCCCATCAGTATCTGTTCCTCAAATACAGATTGATGAAATTAAAAACTTCATTGACGGCAGGTTCCTTTGTCCTCATGAAGCATGTTGGAGAATCCTAGATTTCCCTATACATCATAGAGAACCAGCTGTACAAGTACTTGCAGTTCATCTTAAAGATATGCAAAAAATAACTTTTCGTGACAAAGAACCTTTGGGCCACGTTGTCGCCGATGATGGAAGAAAATTAACGACACTCACAGAATGGTTCACATACAATGCGTTGTTTGAAGACGGTCGCCATTTAACATATTTAGACTTCCCGTCTGAATATGTTTGGTATGAAGACCGCAAGATATGGAAACGTCGAGTAATCAAAACAAAATATTCGATTGGTAGATTAGTCTATGTTCATCCAGCTGCAGGTGAACTATTCTACTTTCGAATGTTGCTTGCACACCAGAAAGGTTGCAGATCGTTCGTTGAAGTACGTACTGTCAACAACAAAGTGTTCCCAACATATCGCGCTGCATGTGAGGCTATGGGTTTGCTTCATGATGACAACGAATGGGACACAGCCCTACAAGAAGCATCCATGTCAGCATCATCACAAGAGCTGCGTACCCTGTTCGCAAATATTTTGATGCATTGTGAAGTTGCCAATCCTTTACAACTATGGGAAAGGCATTGGGATTCTATGAAAGATGATATTTTACCAAGAGCTGCGCAAACAAGTGGTGTAAAAAACCTTCATCTAAACGAACAGGAGCTTAAAAATTACATTTTGTATGAAATCGAAATAATACTGAACAACTGTTCAAGATCAATCAAAGAATTTGGGTTTTCAATGCCACCAAAAAAACTCCTTGATGATTTGCAAAATAGGCTACTGATGGAAGAAAGGAACTATAACCGTGATCAGCTACAAGAAGAAGTTGCAATCTCAGTTGTTAAATTCAACGCTGAACAACGAGATATCTATAACATCATCATTAATGCAGGCAACAATAAAGAACAGAAATTGGTTTTCGTGTATGGGCATGGTGGAACAGGGAAAACTTTTCTATGGAAGACAATTATCAATACACTTCGATCACAAGGGAAAATTGTGCTAGCCGTTGCATCTTCTGGAATCGCCTCTCTACTACTACCAGGTGGGCGTACAGCACACTCGAGGTTCAAAATACCACTTGAGCTAACCGACGAGTCAATGTGTCAAATTAAAAAAAATACAATCATGTCAAAGTTACTTAATGAAACTGACTTGATTGTATGGGACGAAGCACCTATGAATAACCGACATTGTTTTGAAGCACTTGATAGAACGCTTAAAGATATTCTGAATAATTCACAGCAGCTATTTGGCGGAAAATCAGTTATGTTAGGTGGTGACTTCAGGCAGACACTACCAGTTAAGAAAAAGGGCACAAAGTCACAGATAATTGGGCTGTCAATTGTTTCATCATATTTATGGAAACATTTTAAAGTATTCAAACTCAAAAGAAACATGAGGCTTACTCAGACAAACCTTTCCGAAGATCAGAGAACAGCAATCTGTGACTTCTCTTCATGGCTACTTGATATAGGTGATGGCAAAGTCGGAGAGGCTGATGACGAAAACCCAGATGATGCTGCATGGGTTACCATTCCTCCCAAACATTTGATATCAGATACTGAAAGTGGCATTCAGGAACTGATTGATTTCATCTATGATGAGCAAACTTTGAAGAACCCAACTGCACAACTCCTACAAGAAAAAGCCATTGTATGCCCCAAAAATGAAACCACAGATGTGATAAATGAAAAAATATTATCCCACATACAAGGAGAACCTACACTGTACATAAGTTCTGATGAAGCAATACCAGTTGGAAGAGATGGTGCTGCAACTGAAATGTTATATCCTCCAGAATACTTGAACACTTTCAGATTTCCAGGTTTGCCACCAAACGTTCTTCAATTAAAAGTTGGAGTTCCAATCATGATGCTGCGAAACATGAATCTTGGTGGTGGTCTCTGCAATGGAACAAGAATGATTGTCACCCACCTTAGTTCAAAACTGATTGAGGCTGAAATCATCACAGGCACAAGAATTGGCGAAAAAGTTTATATTCCAAGAATTCCTTTGCAACACAAAGACCCTAACTACCCTTTTATTTTCAAACGCAAACAGTTTCCAATCAAAGTTTGCTATGCCATGACTATCAATAAAAGCCAAGGACAGTCTCTCAATAAAATTGGCGTCTATCTTCCACAGTCAGTATTCACACATGGGCAATTATATGTTGCATTGTCGCGCGCAACATCACCTGATGGTTTAAAGATTCTTTTGACACCCGACCCTTCCCATCTACCAAATCAAACAAAAAACATAGTTTATAAAGATTTCTTGGCAAAAATTAGCCCACCTGAGGTTCATGTTACTTCACAACATTACATCTTATTTACTATTTTACATTTGCACTCACTTAGTTGTTAACATACAATAATATTTATGTTTATATGTATGCTAATTCATATCATACTGCTATAATTTCCTGTCTTCCCTAACTGATGAATGTTAACATATACAAAAACTTAACAGCCTTTATCTTTTTTGGTATATGCAGGATGATGGAAAGTAGCATCAAGGATTTAAAACCAACCAGCAAAAACAAAATTATAGAAGTAAAAGTGTATCGCTCATGGATAGCTAGAGACCCCCCAGACACTGCCGAAAAAGGCTATCGTGCAATTCTACTAGATAGACAGGTTAAAACATATTCTGAATTACTCAAAGCTAATCATATATATTCACTTGATTCTAAAACAATAATTTAACACAAGCAGGGCAATGCAATACAAGGAAACATGGAGGTTAATCAGAAAGCACGGTTTACAGCTACTCTCATACCTGGGAGAGCATACCGAATCTCAGGTTTCATGTGCATTCCTACAGACAACTGGCAGCAAACCCTGGAAAACAAAACAACACTTTTGTTTACAGAATTTACAAAATTCGATGCGATACCAGCAACTGGATTTCCACATCATTATTTCAACTTTGTTGCATACAACCACTTGCCTTACAAAGTCATTGACCCTCAAGACAAAACCAGAAAAGAATATCCAGTGCTCACAGGTAGCATATAAATTTCATAATTTTCATTTATAAACAAAGTTATGCACATTTCACAATTTCTTGATTCCAATTTCTACAGATTATATAGGTTGTTACATAAGGTCTGGACAAAAAGAGAAATGGGGGAACCCAAACAAGAACCAGCTAATTAACCGTAGAATTGAAATTCAAAACCTCAAGTAAGTAAACTAAACGAATTTTGTTACTATTTATAGTTAACTAATACAAAATATTCAATCATTTTTTTTTTTTTTTTAAATAGCCGCAATTCAGTGGAATTAACATTATGGGATGACCTCGCTGAGACATTCAAAAAAGATGAGATTGACGCTCTTGAAAAACCAGTTATAATAGCCGTTAGTTCCTGCCGAGTCACAAAATATCGAAACCAATTCCAACTTTCATCAACAGCAGCAACACATTACTACATAAACCCAAATATTCCAGAACTAGAAGAATATCGCGCACAGTAAGTAGTATGCCCTAATCTTTATCACCACTAACTGTTTCACTAAGCCACTTATTGACTATGACACAAATATACAACAGGTATAGAGAACTTTTCAACTTAAATCCACCGCTGCAAATAATCAGACAACCATACCAAGACAAGGAACAAGAAAAGATGAGGAATAGGATACCATTAGCGATACTATTACGCGAAAATCCACAGGCCTACCAAGTAAGTTACACAACACTTTTAAATACAATTGTCTATTACCAACCAAAATATAATGAAAAAAATGCTAACTTTAAACTGCTATCTTTTAAAAAACAGGGCATTCGATTTACTTGCGAAGGAACGATCACAGGACTTAATACAACACACGGGTGGTACTACCCGTCATGCCCAAGTTGTAGTATTAAAGCACATGTAAATGAAGATGTCTTTCAATGCAGGGTCCATGGCCCGATGGTGTCTCCAACTTACAGGTAAAACTATTGATGAACTCAAATAAGTACATTTTATTACTATCATTTATCCTATTAATTTGACTTGTTTTACTATATTATGTATGAGGATTGATACTTAATCGTTTACTTTTGTAATTCTCAGGTAAAAACAAGCATTTGGTGAAACTTAGCAATTTTGGACTAATTATGGAGCAAAACATGCATAAAGTTAAGAGTCTACTGAAATGAAGAAGATCAAGACTAATCTGCTCCAGATGCGCCGCATCTCACTCATGACATGCGCCGCATCTCTATCAAGATATCACCAGATACGATCCAAGATACAAGAGGACATGCGCCGCATCTAATCATGGAGTTACGCCGCATCTTCTGGCGGTGTACGAATATTCCTGAATATTATAATCTTGGACCCCACGCGAAGTTAAGTCAATGCGCCGCATCTACTTACTAGATGCGCCGCATCTTCCCTCAGACAGAAACTATAAATACCCCAAGACCAGACGAATTCCGTAGCTTTTGTCAGACATATATCAGAACCGAAGAGCAGAACCCTAGGACGAATTCAGTCAAGGAGGCAGCACAAGACACACCAAACGAAGATACAAGAGCTGTAAGAAGGTGCTGCATGTGTTTAATTCATTAAGTAGTTTTGTTTTATTGTGTTAGCAAACTTTAATTCATCAGGATTGGTGGCTTGTGTAATGTGACAACGAAAGATTGCACTCCCTTTAATACTTGCTTTCCCATCAATTAAAGTTTATATGTTGATGTCTTTGGTTACTACTTATTAGTGCATTGATAACCTCTGTGTTTATTAGTGGCTTGCGGGCATTTGACTGCGGAAAATAATGTGGCTCCCACGGTTATTACTAAATTGATCACTTAGGAATAACTTTTAGACATAAGTAATCATTAAGGGTTTACTCGCCGATAAGATTAGGACCAACGAGAAAGGGTTAACTACATACACTTCATATAAAGCTATCAATAAAACAAGTGACAATCTACTTAATCATAAGGACAGCCCTCTTATTGTCTCGAGTATTTATCTGTGTACGTGTGTGCTACTTGCTGATTCGTGCCTATTGGTTTATTTTATTATTTAATTACAAACAAATCGTGCCAGTCTCTCAGGCTGAAACCCCCTTGCGTTAGGATATTAAAATACTGATTAGAATAACGAGATAATACGTTCCACTCTTAGTGATCGACACTCTACTTACCATTATATTCATACTAACCGGGTACACTGCTCGTTAAGTGTGTGTGTTATTGATAAGTCGGCTAAATATAAATTTAAAACTTGAGTAGGCATTAAAACTGCCAAAACTTTACTCCAACGCACGCCCATCAAGTTTTTGGCGCCGCTGCCGGGGAGTGAATTGTTATTATCTGTTAATTTGATTAGTATTTTAATTAGGTTTTTCTTTTTATTAGATTAATTGCATCATTGTATTATTTTGCATATTTGTTGTATTGTGTGTTAATTGTTTTCTTTTATTTTTGTGTGTTTATTTTTGTTTGTGTGTTTTTATTTGTTTTTATTTTTCGTGTTTTCTGTTCTGCTATCGTTGTACTGTGCTAAATCAAACGATACGGCGCATCTGATCTCTCAGATACGGCGTATTGCGTTTAATTTTTTTTAAATACAACGCGTTTAATTAATTCGATACGACGCATCTTTTCCCCAAGATACGGCGTATCTGTTTTTAATAAGAAATTTTTTCTAAGCGATAAAGTAATACGACGCATCTGTTTTAGCAGATACGGCGTATCTATTATTTTAATTAAAAACAGTTTGCGAATTATTAAACAGATACGACGCATCGATCTCTATCGATACGGCGCATCTTCTGAATCAAAAATCTTGTATTTTGAAACATAACGAAAATACGGCGCATTAACTTTTGTTAATACGACGAATATAATTTGATAAATATAGTTGATTTTTGATATTTACTTTGATCGGTCCGCTACTCTCGTGTGCAAGTTGTTTATTTTCAGGATAAATGATGACTCGAGCATCACCAAGAATGATTACATTCTGAACCAAACCAAGAGACGCTAGCTGAAGTGATCGAACATAAGATGAGGAAGAGTTCACCAAAAGGAAGTGTCAACTACTTGGGATTCCTTACAACGAGCCACCCATGATTATTTTTGAAAAATTTAAAATCATCAAATATTCTTTGGGTCCTGATGAAGAATATACTGCGGTGAAGACAAAGAGTTATACTAGATTAAGTCGAACGGAAGAAAACGTCGCAGAGATATACGGGAAAATCTTTCGGATAAAGGAAGAAGGATGGACCGTGACAAGGACTGAGTAAAGAGCTGAACGTGAGTCTAACTTGAAGACTCTGGAATAAAGACAAGTGCTGGCTGGGAGACAACCCGGAGAATTTCTATTATTCTGTTTTCTGTGTCGAGTCAGTCAGGCCCGCATGAGGATACGGCGCATCTCAATTCTAAGATGCGACGCATCTCCTGCAATGGTCATATCTTATTTTAATTTTTCTGCATTTTTATTTTCGACTTTAAAACTATTTATCAGTTTATTTTAATGCGGCGCATCCCTGGTTAAGGATGCGGCGCATCTTTATTCTGATCCGTATTTATTCCAGGCTCGATACGGCGTATCTTCTTCCATAAGATACGGCGCATCGACTGACCTGATGATTTTCAGTTTTAATTTTTATATTTTATTTTTATCTAACTACTAATGTATTATGCAAGTTTGAACCTTTCTTATCTTAGGTGTGTTTTAAAGTATTGGTGGTATTATAGTTTCCTGGATTTCCTGTGGATACATCAAGTATGAAGCTTTAACGTTCTCATCCGCAAGAAAGATGATTTTTGCTCAAATACAAATGGAGGATCATACCAAGCAAATCTCAGGGGAGTTTTCCTGTTCTAATTCTTTTATTTTCCAGTTTTTAACCTTTTATACAAACAACGAGGACGTTGTTTAACTTAAGTGGGGGGATTGGAGAATTAGAACACTTAACAATTACTTGTCCTAAACTTTTTCAAAAATTATGCTTAAAATGTGCTTAATATATCAAACTTAATTTTATTTTTTTTTAGCATGTTTTTGTTTAAGATCTAAGTTGCATAGCTGCACACATGACGTTATTTTCAAAAATTGTGATTTTTCAAAATTCACAAATCTATGAGTGTGCCGGTGACTTGTAAACTTTAGAACTTGGCTTGTATACTATTCAAGACCACCATAATGAGTATTATTTATATAATTGGAATGACTTGTCTAAATTGGTAAATTTCTAGGATTACACCCAAATAGCCTTTATATGTTATGTGTTATTAACTAACTACACTGGTTAGTTAACCCCCGTATAAACCCTTTTGTTACTCTTATTTTTAGAGTAAGATACCCCTAGAAAAACACTCAGAGCCATTCCTTTCGTTTCTTACACCTATGTTTAAAATGTTTCGTTACACCCTTACACCTTAGCCTACCCTGTAGATTAGAATCCGTGGTTGGTTAATTGCTATAGGCAAAGTGTGTTTCCTTACATTACCTGTGTTCGCGTGCGTAATTCATTATCTTTGGTTAGGTCGGGAAATTGCACAATGCAATTGGAGTGAAAGTAAATATTGTATATCTTTGAGTTTGTTTTTCGTGTGTTTACTACTTTCACTATTACCGTTATTTCTGAAGTATGAGAAGTATGGAAAAATTATCCAGAATTATCATTATAGTGATGTGGTGAAATTTTACACATCTATGTCTATGTTTATTAAAAAAAAAAAAAAAAAAAAAAAAAAAAAAAAAAAAAAATCGAAAAAAATAAGAAAGAAAAAGAAAGAAAGAAAAGTTGGAAGTTTGTTTCAACCAACTTATGTAAAGTTATGTAAGTGGTTCATATGGCCACTATTTGTTGTACTATATCTATGGATTGAATGGGAATTGGCAGTTATGGGAACGCCAATTAAGGTTTATTCTTTGATTAAGATCTTGTTGAGTATAATTCGTGTCTACCTAAAGCGTGTGTTTCAAGTGTTAAAGCGTGAGTTATTCGATGATATGAGTCTTATTCATGGGATGGTTGGGATAGTGATTAACCACACTTAGGATTTTAATTTATTTGTTTTGTTTATTTTTCATTTTACACCAATTTATATCCCAAATGTTATCCATGCCCTTTATTATTCTTTATCCAACCAAACCTTTGATTTATTGAGATTAGGGATTTGAGCAATCTTAAGTATCGTAGTCGTGGATTCGGCTATGTATTTATGATTTTGTCGCCCTTTTTGATATATTATTATTGGTAAAGTTTGGACCTATCTTTAGCCTATTCGAGTTAAGGATTTGAGCAATTGCAAGTATCGTGTTCGTGGATTCGATCATGTATTTGTGATTTTGTCGCCTTTTCTGGAATTTGAGATCGATAGTGAAAGAGAATAATTAACCCTTAAGCCTACAAACCCTTTTTACCGCTTTAGACTTGTTATTCCTTAGCTTTAGTGGGGGAGATGTGTATACTTGCCAAGCTTATGATAGAATATTCGTCGCGACTGGACAGTTAAACGATTAGATTTGCTTTTATCAAATTATTTATTTATACTTCTAATTCGTTAAAGTGTTTAGTTGTGTGATTATGAAATAAACGAATACATGCTTAAATATAAAAATAAATCCAAACATCTTTTAGGATACATTTTCATAAGAGAAATTCTAAGGTTTACTTGGGGACAAGTAAAGTTCAAGTGGGGGGATATTTGATGAACTCAAATAAGTACATTTTATTACTATCATTTATCCTATTAATTTGACTTGTTTTACTATATTATGTATGAGGATTGATACTTAATCGTTTACTTTTGTAATTCTCAGGTAAAAACAAGCATTTGGTGAAACTTAGCAATTTTGGACTAATTATGGAGCAAAACATGCATAAAGTTAAGAGTCTACTGAAATGAAGAAGATCAAGACTAATCTGCTCCAGATGCGCCGCATCTCACTCATGACATGCGCCGCATCTCTATTAAGATATCACCAGATACGATCCAAGATACAAGAGGACATGCGCCGCATCTAATCATGGAGTTACGCCGCATCTTCTGGCGGTGTACGAATATTCCTGAATATTATAATCTTGGACCCCACGCGAAGTTAAGTCAATGCGCCGCATCTACTTACTAGATGCGCCGCATCTTCCCTCAGACAGAAACTATAAATACCCCAAGACCAGACGAATTCCGTAGCTTTTGTCAGACATATATCAGAACCGAAGAGCAGAACCCTAGGACGAATTCAGTCAAGGAGGCAGCACAAGACACACCAAACGAAGATACAAGAGCTGTAAGAAGGTGCTGCATGTGTTTAATTCATTAAGTAGTTTTGTTTTATTGTGTTAGCAAACTTTAATTCATCAGGATTGGTGGCTTGTGTAATGTGACAACGAAAGATTGCACTCCCTTTAATACTTGCTTTCCCATCAATTAAAGTTTATATGTTGATGTCTTTGGTTACTACTTATTAGTGCATTGATAACCTCTGTGTTTATTAGTGGCTTGCGGGCATTTGACTGCGGAAAATAATGTGGCTCCCACGGTTATTACTAAATTGATCACTTAGGAATAACTTTTAGACATAAGTAATCATTAAGGGTTTACTCGCCGATAAGATTAGGACCAACGAGAAAGGGTTAACTACATACACTTCATATAAAGCTATCAATAAAACAAGTGACAATCTACTTAATCATAAGGACAGCCCTCTTATTGTCTCGAGTATTTATCTGTGTACGTGTGTGCTACTTGCTGATTCGTGCCTATTGGTTTATTTTATTATTTAATTAAAATACTGATTAGAATAACGAGATAATACGTTCCACTCTTAGTGATCGACACTCTACTTACCATTATATTCATACTGACCGGGTACACTGCTCGTTAAGTGTGTGTGTTATTGATAAGTCGGCTAAATATAAATTTAAAACTTGAGTAGGCATTAAAACTGCTAAACCGCAACGACACATCACGCGCATCAACTATATATTATAATCATTTCACAAAATCGACAACTATTTAACATAACTACCAAATTTATGCAGATACAATTTTAAAGCATATTTAACAGACACCACGGAAACAGCTTTGTTTACATTTTTCTCCCCAAAAGCAGACGCTATTGTTGGCAGCGACTGTGAATCATTGGTTAAGTCCCTAACAAATCCCAACCCTCTAGAATTTCCAGAAAAAATGTTTTCAATCATTGGGCAACAACATATTTTCCAGTTTCATTTCAACACATCTTCAAAGCAAGGAACAGTAAGCTTCATTTTTAATGACATCTTAGACAAACCTGAATCGCCACAACAAATTGCAGATAAACCATCAGGTAATCACCTAAGACACTAATTATAAATGAATTATGTACTTTGTTAAAAATTTATATTTCATTTTCCCCTTTTTCCTAACAGGGTCTACAACAACACAACATGAAATATTTCCTTCTTTAGAATACTCTACATCAACAGCAATTCCTGCCATGGTTGAAGAAACACAAATACCTATAACACGTTGTGAACATCCACCATGTAACAAACTTTCAATATTGGCAAAACTTATTCTAAAATTTCAAACGTTATCCTAAAATACACTAACATACTAACCTCTGTTTATTCTCCTATTACAGCCATGCTATTACAAACAACGGAAACAGCAACAGACAACCCACCACAAGAACAAGACAATCCAGGTAACAACAATGTTTTTTTCTTTTTTTCTTTTTTCTTTTTTTTTTTCTTTTTTTAAAAAAAAAATAATAGTAAAACATCAAGTTTAACCTGAAACAACAATTCCCTATCTTCAGTTGATGCAGATACAACAACACCAACAGCAGCCTACACACACGTCCAGACAACATCAAAGCAAGGAAAACAGCCAACAACAGAAAGTTCAGGTCATAATCGTTATGTGCTATACATGTACATGTAAAAAAACATATCAAACACATGTTCATTAACCTTACAATTATCTATTTACAACAGGTGATACAAGTGGTAAATCAACAAGTGTTAAAAGACCACTCTTCCAAGAAAAACCTTCAGACACCAAAAAGAGCAAAAAAGAATGAACAAATCCATCGAAGTCAACAAAACACCTCTAACAGCTACACTTTTGACAACAACTGCTACTAATGTAAATATACAAGTAAGCACTACCGTTGGTCAACTATCTTTTGTAACAAAAGCTACTGCTAAGTAAGCACTACCGTTGGTCAACTATCTTTTGTAACACTACCGTTGGTCAACTATCTTTTGTAACAATATATGTGAACCAAATAACTACTAATAACGTTAAAAATCATTTTGTAACATGCTTATCTGTTTTGCTTTTCCGTGATTTATACACTGCGATACACACAAATGTGATACACAATAACATACCATGACCAATGCCTCTGTACAGCACACACAACACTAAAGCAAATCACATGACAAACCACAAATACATAGATGCAAATACACACTACAATAGCACACAAATATTTATAAGCCACTATAACAGAAGTCAATAAAAACACAAAGTGATGACTTTTATTAATAAACTTAATATCTTACACTCATCATCACAACATGACACACCACAAACCCTACATCAAAATTCTTCTACTAACAACATCACACACCACAAACCCTACATGAAATTCTACTAACAAACACAACAACAACAACAATTACAACAGCTTACACTAATCCTGCCTTTCCATTGCCATCACATGCCGACGTTTCTCAGCGCTAGCTCCATGCAAAATCTCCAAAACAACAACCAACGCATCCAAAATCTCCCTATTCTTAAGACGTGCTTCTTCCAAACACTCCATCCCAACCCAAGCTGGCACATCAAAGTGGCTAAATCATTGTCCCTCTTGAATTAATTCACCAAAATTTTCAAGCTTTTCACGTAACCCATCACACCATTCACTAAGTTTCCTGATAAAACCATCAATTTCGCTCTCTTCTTGCACAAACAAAAATTTAAAACAGTCTTTAAATTAGACCCACACATTTTTTTTAGCAAATTAAAATTTGGACTAGAACCCATTTTTTTCTTATTTAGTTTTTTCTACAGCTATTACACAAATATAATACCATGATACCCACTTCTTATATAAGAGAAACACGTAACTATACACAGTAACACTAACTAAATTATAACAGTGCTCAGTTAAACTCCTAACACAGCTCAACCACAACTTTAACATCCTAAAGCTGGTCATACCACATGAAAACACTATATATGACAGCCACATAAAAACAATATATATGACAGCCAAAAAAAAATCAACCAAAACATTATAACTATATTGACTAATACACATTAAAACAAATTCGGAATAAACACATTGAAAAAATAATAATATAACATTTCTTACCAATACAAAATCCAATCATTGCGCCCCTTTTAAATCCTCCAAACACTGCTGAAAAGCTAAAAGTAAAATAAAAGTATAGGCGCCACCATGTTTGAACAACCAGCTTCAGGCACAAAGTATTAACAAAAACCTATTTTTCTTACATGGGTTAACCCTAAATTTCTAAATGGACTGACAACCCAAAATATAACCAACAAAAAATTTAACCCGCAGCCCACAAAGCCCATAAAATAAAACCCTTTTCCTAATACAAAGCCCATAAAAAAATATTACACATACACACATAATTTTTTTTCTTTTTCTTTTAAATAAAATTAATAAAAAAACAAAAAATTTAAAACACTCCCGTAGCGAAGCACGGGCTTCCATGCTCGTTAGTATCTTTGTACAAATGTATCAAAAACACTACTAAGGAATTATATATTTATCTGATTCTTAAATTCGTTACAGATATCTAAGTAAAGATTTAAATTACAATATGTCGAAATGTGAAGATGTTGTAACATATCCAAATTGAATCTAATTTTTATTGTTGTAACAGGTCACTTCTTCCTGAACACCTGTTGTAATTGGAGTTTTATATTTTTCGTGATCCATAGCATGGCTATCCAAATTTGCTGCTGCATCAGGTGTGGCTTTTGGAAATAAGTTAGTATTGCTCTCGCACATGCTTACTATTGCTTCTAGCGAATTAGTATTGCTACCTTTCATGTTTGTACTGCTCGTTATGGCAGTTTGTGTAAAACCCTAAATTTCCGTTCATTTGAAATTCCCATTTTGCCCCTCAAAATTTTTGAAGTTATTCGAGCATAAAATAAATATTACAAGGACAAGTATATAGTTTAACCTAAGTCATACATTAAATAGATATTTGTTAAGAAAAAAAAAAAAAAAAAAAAAAAAAAAAAAAAAAAAAAACTTTATTGTGATAAACATTAAAACCAATGCACCCTCTTATTTCTTAAAATATCACACAAAATTGATGTACATGGACCAAATTGTGGTTATTGTGAACACACGTTTTTGTTCTATTAGAAATATGGAAACAAATAATCATATCTTAATCAACCATAAATTTCGGCCAATCACACTCTTATTATTTCAAGACACACGACCAAATTATTTTGATATCTCTCAAATACTTTTCTTATTAAACAAGACTA
The DNA here is from genome assembly GCA_021014915.2 of Artemisia tridentata subsp. tridentata. NCBI lineage: Eukaryota > Viridiplantae > Streptophyta > Magnoliopsida > Asterales > Asteraceae > Artemisia > Artemisia tridentata. The sequence continues at coordinate 148,514,085 of CP139509.1, forward strand.
TCCTTCCATTTGTTTCTCCCATCTGAACGCTTAGAAACAATATATCAACATAACCAAACATAAGCAAAAACCAAACCGATCAAACTGTTCTCGATAACTAGAAGTCGACAAGAAGGAAGGCCGATTGTGGGACGTGTAGTTGAGGGTTTTTGTGATACGCATGGCTTGGCGATCGCGATTGTATCTTCCATTTTTGTTCCATTCGTACATCCGATCATAAGAAAGAAGAGGAGAAGACTTGCATTGTGGGGATCGATTTCGCGTACAGCTTGGTATTCGTGGTAGCAGCGTGGAGCTTCACTCGATGCAGCCTTGGTGCCCTTTTTAACAGCTTTGGGGTGATTTGTGTGGTGATCATATAAGCCAGTCCTATCGTTTTGTCCTTAGTCGACGTATTTGTTTCAGTTTAAGGTAACCATCATTCACTTCCTTTGTCATCAGTATATTAAACGACATTAACCATAAGTAAAACCTAAACCTAATCGGTCATGTCAATCAGGTTTGGTCTGTAGTTGTGTGTCTCGCTATATAGTCATGAATATATAAATTCAACGCTAATTAGGGTGAGGGTTTTGGTGTCGTTGTGTGGGTATCTTCTTGATGTCGAATCTGCTAGTTAACATGTCGACCTAATAAACATGCAAGCTCTAATATGATCCCTAAATGACGCATTAAATGAGACACTAAAATGGAAAATACTAGGCGGGACTATGTTTAACGAGAGGCATGGAAAGTTATGATTTGAGGTGTAGTTCTTTTGGCGAGTGGCTCGTCAAATCTTGTGGTGTTTTTGTGTAGGTTGGTGTGTCAAATTAAGGTTTTAAACCTGGTGTTAACACATTTCCTAAATCGAGTGGTTTTGTGCGAGTCGAATAAGGTTCTGCTGGTGTTGCATGCATGCTGAATTGAAAAGGTTAAATATGGTTATGGGTTCCTGTTGTGGGACGTGGGTAGTAAGGCAGTGTGTGTGAGTTAAAGGCTGAATGGTTTACGAAACAAATGTGTCGCATGGTGTCTAAAATGCTTAACTACATACGAGATTTATAAACTAAAAAGAAAACAGGTCAAATACATGTGTGTCGAGATGAAAGACTTAGGGGATTTAATAAGAGTTATGAAATGTATGTATATGTAATTGTAAAATCTGTTGGGGCTCATTTTATATACTTGTGCGCATATTAACATGAGTGCGTGTGAGTAAATCTGTGAATCTGACTTCTATATTTCGACCTGGTTAAAGATGTGTTTGTGAGTGAGGTTGGATTTCATGTTTCATTAAGGTCAAGTGAGGTATAAAATAAATGGAAGGAGCGGTGTCTCATAGGTGAGTATAAGAGGGCATATATGATGTGTCTGGTGTGTGTGTCTTATGCCTGTGTATTGGCGTTTAAGATTGGGTTTTCTGTCTAAAATATGTATCCAATTAGGCTCTCTTAAGTTGTAACTAAATATGGTGTTCAAGCTTGCATATGGGTATAACGAATAATAATTAGGTACTAAGAACAATAATCCGATACGTCATTAAATAATAAATGAACTTATAAATAATGGTCGATCCCTTAATTCAGGTAGATCATTGGAAGAAGGAGTGATTTGTGTTTGCGAGTGTACGTTGAGTCGCTTTTGAGGTACAGATATTCTTTCCCTTTTCAGTAGGGATATTTCTATCGATCCTATGCCTGATATGATTCCCTTATTTGACTCATGACTTTTGTTGTATGATTGTCATTCTTATTGATTCATTCTGACATTATTTAAATGTCTCTGCTATGCTATACTTATGCTTTGCCATGCTTATTGAGTTACTATCTTGTTTCTCTTGCCATGCTAGATTATTATTGTTGTATGCTATGATATATCTATACCTGAGCTAACCTAGTTGTGGAGGTACCATGACCATGTCTTGGATGACACCCTAGGCATGACACTCCCGTAGAGGTGTGATAGATCTACGGCGTTCCCCCTTATGTTATGATTTTGTATACACTATTGGCCAACTTTATATATGTGTGACCAGTCTAGTACTGGCATCCATATTTTGTTAGGGAGCGTATGAATATATCCTAGGTTTATGTATTTGTATGTTATGGTGACCAGGTGGTGTGTGCCTTACACTTCTTCTCACACTTTTATTACTTAGAGGTCTCCCCTCTTCGTATACTTGTATTGCTTTAGTATGATTTGACGGATTATGTATGTAGTTCCTATGGCACATCCTTATATGAACTTTTCCCTTATTTCATTATTCTCTTGATTCATTTCTTATTCAGTTCTCATGCATTCTTGATTCTTAGTTCTCTTTAAAATTCGTATGACTTTCATGATTATACTTTTCGTTTTGTATCCTTATTCCTTCGTTGCTTATGCTTATTTACCGTTATGTTATGTTATATATATCTGTTCACTGGGCTTTTTAAGCTCAGCCGCATTTCTTTTCCTGCGGCAGGTTTAAGTAGGAAGCTGGGTTATGAGTGGAGAGCACTTTGGACTTAGAAGACTATACCTTGATAGCTATTCTGGATTAGAGATGACTAGAAGTGATTATATTTTTAGACTTAGTATTTATTGTAATTCTCATTTGTAACCTTGTACTTCAAATTTTCCCTTTGTAACATTTGAAATCCATTTGTATTATTTAAGTCATATGCTTGTGTTTGCTTTGATATGTCACCATAACGTAATACTTCTACCCTTACCGGGTTAGGGTGTTACAGTTTGTACTGCTAGTTGATACTTTGTACTGCTACCTATGAACTTAGTACTGCTCCTCATGTGTTATCAGTTTGTACTGCTCGAAGTATTGCTATATCCTGTGTCAAAAACAATAAGAGCAGCACAAATACAAAGCAAAGGACAGGCGCATAGCATATCTGAGTTATCTAAAAATCCAAGAACAAAACATCCATCACAGCTTATTACTCAAACAATGTTCACCAACACTGTAACACCAAAACAATTAGCATAAAAATATCAAATTATTGTTTTTGAAACCCTTTTATTAGGTCGGGAAAACTATTGTCATTCAGCCTCCCTACTCTACGTGATCTTTCATATGTTTATCCTTCTGCGCTGCTTCATCAGGTATCTCCTCCACATCTGAATCCTCTTCAATGTACCTTAAATAATGAGGGAAAAAACAGGGGTTATTGCGTGCAATTATCAGTATCAAGTGTGGGATTGTAAATTGAAAACTGAAACCATACCTCCTTTTCTTTTTGCTTTCAACAGGCTTGGAAGGAGTGTTTAACTGTAGACCCTTTACCAGGCGTTTGAGAGGGGCTTTCAGCTCGCTGTTACTGCTTTCGGGTGCTAAGTCATCAGAGACCACAAACACTTCTTGAACATCTGAATCGGCGGTATAGTCAACAGGGAACACGCCAGTACAGGTAAAGCTTTCAAACTCAGCATAATTGTAATATTTATGGGATTTGATCTCAAACACGTGTCTTGAACTATACGTGTTTTCAGAGCAGCCGGGAGTGCGGGGGCATCGTCTTCATCCTCTTCAGCAAGACCATCGAGCAAAGCTTTTGCACTCGACTTTGTCAGCTCGGTAGCTGTTTCATCCCACATCACAATCACAACTTGGGTGGTTGCATCCCTCACAACAACTTCAAGCCTAAACCTGTCGCACGCGCAAACATGACACAAATAGTAAGCATTAACGTTTTATACATGCTATACAAAGATTAAGGATGTATTATAACCTGGGTTTAGGGTAGTTAACAGATTTGTTGCACGCATCGCACCACAGTTGGCCATTGCTGCGGGTAACACCCTTTTTGCATTTCTGGCTTCCGCAAGCCGGGTAGTACCAGCTGTTCCTAGTATGGATGCTAATGATTTCAGCCTCGCAATGGAATGTAATAGAGTCCTAAAAAAGAGACGGTTAAAATCTTAACAGGTAATATTGCATCACTTATATATTTGAATGTTATAGATTAAAAACAAAGTACATCTTTGCCTCTGTCACGACCCAAAGTTAACAGCTCCTCGAGGGTCCCAATTTGTGATTTAGTCGATGTAATAGGCAAAGTTGGCTCATCACCATCAAGACCACTGCGATTATTTGTTATCCTTAGTATTTTTAATTTTAAAACCATAAATGATGCATAACATATGATAATTGATACCTTATCTGAGACTTAAACACAACAATGGCGGGGATATCATCGCTATCCAGGATAAGGGTAGATGAACAGCTAGAAACGCCCAGTTGGCCTATAAGGTAAACACAGTTAAAAAGGTATGACAAACAGGGTTTTTAACGCTAAACGACACGGCCTTAAACTAACCATTAAAATATCTGGCTGTCAAGGAGGTTAGGATTATAGTGTACTTTCCAGAATGAGTAGACATCATCTTCAAGAATTGATCACCCAACTTTCCCCATAGGGTGACCCGTAAGGCGCGACCCCTGATCCAGGCAAACATAGGATATTCAACCGGGTAACTTTAAAATGGGACCATAATAGCTTAGCATGCAAATATTATCAGAGGAAGGATTCAATACCTTTCATTTATAAGGGAGAAATCAAGGTTCTTTGAGCCGGTTCTTGGCTGTGCAGATCTCCCAACGGTTGTAACAAAACCAATGACATCTGCAACATGAATGCCATGAATATTAACCTACCAATATAAATATATTTGAAACTTTTCTTATTTAAATAGTAAACTATGTACCAATCAGATATTTTTTTTTCCGTAGGTTGGATACTCTCAAACTCCATAAGCTGGAACGGATGCCTCAAAAAGCCACCGACTTTGTTGCAAACTTTGCGTACCGTTATGGAACCATTAACCTCCATGGCGTAATCGTTCTCTCTGATTACACGGCACTCATCTCTCCATTGCACTAAAAAATACCTCATAGAGACGACAGCACCGGGCTGGATCTTGTCAACAAAACAGTGAGAAATGTTGCTTTTCATGGTACAATGCATGACATTTTCCTGGAAGAGAATTAACCTACATCAGTTTATCAAGACATACCTATTAGGACATTTACAATGATGCAAAATAATGATATTAATTTCACCTTTTCATCTGAAACAACAAAGTCAGTGCTCAGGTATCGACCGTTGATATTATGAACATCCCACGTTCTGCATATCATCACCACAATGGGGGCATCGATGCCTTTTTTTAACTGATCAAGAGTGTAGTTTTTAACTTGCTTTTTGTTTGACTTAGACATGATGCTACAGAAGGTATAGTTGGAAAATGTGCATGGCTAATACCACCCAGAAGATCTATTTATACAGTTTAAGAACATGATAAACCTGCAACCATTCAATGAGCAGGAGTTGAAAGACCATCAGTTTAGAAAGATGGAAGGCAAGGTGTCTTCAACCACATCATCAATGAGGCTTTATACCTTTCATTATTATTATCAATTTTTTTTTTGGGGTTAATGCGTAGAAGCTTCAAAATAAGCTCGACCTGCACGAAATTCATGAGCTCATACTTCCTATTTGAGTTTCTTGGCTTATGACATTAATGCTCACACTAAATATGAGAACAACTTGCAACTACTCGTAATTCTTTAAGTATAGTCAGATGAGTAGTAATTTATACGAGGCATATATATATATATATATATATATTTTTTTTGGTTGGTTATTTTTCTCAATCTAAATTGAATATTATATAAAATTAAAATAACGCAAAAACCCAAACACTCCTTGAATATCGATTATCAGTTAATCTAGCTGCAAGCCTGCTAGTGTGGATCTTCCAAATGGAGTACAGAAGAATCAAAGATCAGGTGGGTTTTTATTTCCTCTTTACATTCTATGCAAATTATTCACATTCTTTTAAATCAAACCAATTGTTGTAGGATGATCCAATTGTTAAGGAAGATGATATTGAGAGCAAATCTCTTCTTTTAGACGGTATTCATTTTCTTTACTTTCCTTCGTTAAGTGATACTCGAGAACACAAAGTTAATTTTTATTTGCTGCCACAGTTCCTGTCGATAAAACTACTAAAACCCAATGGAGGATGAAGTAAGTTACTTGTTTATATACATATCTCATTTTCTCAATTAATCATTTGTGTTGTTGTTGTTGTTGTTATTGACTGCCAATAAATAATTATTATAGGACCATCGTTACTCTAGCGTTAACAGTTCTTACAAGTTCCCAAGCTATTCTTATCGTCTGGTCTAAACGTGCCGGCCGTTACGAGTACAGTGTCACCACTGCTAACTTCTTGGTCAGTACCCACTACCAACAAGCCAACTCTTAAAATCTATTATTGCTCCATGTGTGTGACCGCCGTTTTTCATTGGGATATTAGGTTGAGGCTTTGAAATGTTTTATGTCCCTTGTTACCTTATATTGGACTTGGCAAACAGAAGGCCACACTGATGATAACAGGTTTCTATAACGCTCCCTTCTCTCACTATTTTATATGTTTTATTGCGCCGTGGTAGGTGCACAGTTTGAATATATGTCATGTGTGCCGTTTCTCATTGCAAATGCATAGGGGAATCATGGCTTCTTCTCGTTCCTTCCTTTTGTCTTGCCTATTTGGAAATAGACCAAGAGGCTTGAAGTCGTCTCTTACCCTAAGTTTTGTTGTTTGGTGTCAGGTTGAGTACAACAGTAGATGAAGTTAGTGTTTACCCCATTCCTGCAGTGCTTTACCTTGTCAAGAATTTGCTCCAGGTTTTTTTTTATCGTTGGTTAATCCTACATTTTTATGGCTTTTTAGTTTAGTATATCTCTCTGAGACACGTGTTTACGTATTTGGCAGTACTATATCTTTGCGTATGTGGATGCTCCAGGGTATCAGATACTCAAAAACCTCAATATTATCAGTACCGGTGTCTTGTACCGCATAATTCTCAAAAGGAAGTATGTGCTCTTACCTTTAAAGATCCGCTCTACCACTATATTACACCCTCTTCTGATCATGTTTTTTTTTTTATTTTTTATTTTTTATTTTTTTTATTTAATGTTTTTTATTTATTTTTTTAATAATAATGTTGCATTACAATAACTTTGCTTAGGTTAAGCGAGATCCAGTGGGCTGCTTTCATTTTACTTTGTGCTGGCTGCACAACAGCACAACTTAATCCTTCGTAAGTCTGTTTGAAACTTTGAATATCTCCATATTACAACATTAATAATAACCATGTTGTTGCTGAATCAGATTGCTTCATATCTGTGCATTTTCCGTAACTTAGAATAGGCGCATTAGCAAACACTTCATTGTTGTTCGGTTCCTTGATAGTTTCAGACTTACCATAGTTTTGTCATTGTCGTTGACCATCATTTTGTTAACTGTGGAGACAGGGTAGAACTGAGTTGTCTATGAATATCTTATAGCTATTTATATTTTACTTATTGGCTCTTCTTTTACACTGCGTTTCACTTTGTCACAGTTCTGATCATGTTCTTCAGACTCCTTTCCTAGGCTGGATGATGGCGATTGTGAGTAGACTTTTTAGCCTATTTCTTTATATTACCGAACAAAGTGTTCATTCAACTAAGGAGCATTCTAATGTGTGCTTGATTATTTTTTTTGCAGGTCATGGCACTTTTAAGTGGTTTTGCTGGTGTGTACACAGAGGTAAAGCGTGTGTATTGATAGTCTATAAACAAGGCTTGTCAAGTGGCGTTTTCTGTTTTTGATGAGTTCACCGGTTATGTTACAGGCAATTATAAAAAAACGGCCTACCAGGAACATAAACGTGCAGAACTTTTGGCTATATGTGTTTGGGATGGTTTTCAATGTTATCGCGATACTGGTCCAGGATTTTGATGCTGTTGTGAACAAGTATATATCTTATGCTCTTTGCTGTTCTTTAATGTAATGATAATCCACCACGATATCCATTTGGTCTCTTTTGCCCTTAATGCAAGAGAGACAATTAAGAAGTAGCTTAAGGCTTTACTAAGTCTTTTTTAGCTCCAGTATGCGTGAAATCATAAACCTCTGTCTACATCAAGTTTTCTATATCTAGTCTTTTTTCAATGAGAATCCCATTCTTTTGTGCAGGGGATTCTTCCATGGATATTCGGCAATTACAGTTCTCATGATTTTCAACCATGCCGCAAGGTATATATAACTTCTAATAGATAATTCATTTGTAGCATGCTGCAAGTTTTCCTAAAATGCCTCTAGTCTTATAGTACTGTGCAATCGTGCAGCGTAGTTCGATATCACTTTGGTTTATTTGTATCACATGAATGATATTTTTTTGCATAATTTCAATTGAACGGTCAAGTGAGCTAGGCCAAATGCCTATATGTGTGTCAAGCTGTTCCTTTGGACATCTGCATATAATTTTTTTGAATCTTAACTCGCTAGCTACAGCACTGCATGGGTCTATACCCACAGCACCTAGCATCCATCATTTACAGCTAAAACTACTGGATGTACACTTGAAAAGTTTAGATTTATACAATTTAGTTTTGCCGCACTTGCTCTTTTCTAAGTGACTGATGTCATTAAAAATCCTGCATCGTCTGTGTCGAGAAGGATCTTGGTATGGCTGACTACTATTCATGATAATCTCCTGGAGTCCTGGTGTTCAGTATGTGGTCGATACATGGACCACTATAAATGCTACTGAAAGCATAATGCTGCCCCTTTGTTCTTCTATACTTAGCATTGTAGATCATAAGTTTATCACAATTGCACGCTGGTGCCGGTTGAGACACTTGAAGACAAACAGATGAATTTATTTGAAGTTGTGTTTATCAACCACAATAAAATTTCAAAAGTGAATACGATGCTCATATTAACCTTATGCAAAATTACTGAAAAACATATACACGGAAACACATTCGCGCACACTGCTTAGACTTGAATTTAGCTGTTACATTATAGTTGAAACTGTAACAGCACATGGTATTTCTTCTGAACATGCCCAGAATTTCTGGATTAAATACAGTTTGTTTTATCTCTAATAGATATTGTTGTTGTGGATTTGTAGTGGGATCGCTGTGTCTATGGTGATGAAGTATGCTGACAATATTGTGAAGGTAAGGCCTTGCTATATGTTGGTAATCTCAATAATCCCAATAATTGTTGGTTGTACTTTATTCCTTACTGAAGAAATATTTTCATACAAAAAGTTATCACATTGCCATGGATTGAAACTTGCATGTATGATGATATCCTTTCTTTTATAGAGCAAAAAAGACGAAACATATTATAGGAAAGGTTATGTTGCCACGATAAACTCAAGTCCAATATGAGATGTACCGCCTAGCACTTTTTTATGGCCAGCAACATGACAAAATACTGGACAAATTATATCTTTTCTTAATTACATATAAAGAGGAAACCAAATTCCTTAAAACTTAGAAAATGAGTAACATTGTTTTACAAAATTACCCTTATTCATCTATTAGCCTTTAATTTTAAATGTATAATTATAATCACATTTTTTTTTATAAATTTCATTTTTAGTGCTACTGTAACAAACACTTCCACCCACCATTTGTAAAAGAAAAAAAGTGTAGTTTTGACTTTTGAATAAGATGGATGCTCCACTTGACGTTGATGACGTTGTTGAACAAGCTTATAGGCAAGATGAGGTTAATGTAAGATAAACATTACACGAAGCACGTAACAACAAATTCGCAGTTAAAATTATTTGTCGCTCTAAATTTCCGCCGCGATGTGCAGGGTACTTGATTATGCTTTATTGCACTTGTACTAGATTATTCATTATTCTAACATAAAAGTTGGTTATATGCATATAATTGCCAGTTCATAATATTAAAGAGGGTTTATTTACTTTTGCAGGTTTATTCGACATCTGTTGCAATGATACTAACAGCCGTTGTTTCTGTGTTTCTGTTTAATTTTCATCTATCTCTCGCTTTCTTCCTTGGATCCACGTAAGTAATTTTCAGTTAATGCTTAATGAAACAAATATTGTTCCTTTACCGAGGCTAACCGTGTCATATGCATGTTGACAGTGTCGTCTCAGTTTCCATCTATTTGCATTCCATTGGAAAGCTGCAAAGATGACTATGATGAAGAAATGCTACCTTCATATGCCCATTTTGAGCTCATTACAAAGAGAAAGCTCATACTGTTTACAATACAATTACGTGTTGAATGTAGTTATTATTTCTTGTGTGTGTAATTTGATTCCAATAGTTACTTGTTAGTTTTAGAATTTTATTACATAGCACAAGCCACCAAGGATTTCCCTGTCAATTTCATTCATTTGGGATATAAGATGTCCGTCGTCTACATGCATTTATACGTTTAATTGTAATCTGAACACATGATGTTAGCACCATTTTGGAAATTAAGAAAGACGAGGTTTTTTTTTTATCTCTCTCTTTTGAGCTAGCCGTAGACATGGAAGGGGGACCAAACAAGAATTGGTATAAACCACAATGATAATAAAAATTGGGTCACGATAATATCTGAAGTATTATTTCGAAGAAGAAACAAAGTGGCGCGAGATTTCCATAAGGAAAAGAACAAGTTGATTGCGCTAAGATCTATAGTGTATCCATGTTAAAAATAGTATCACAAAGAATACATCTATTCATCCCGCCATTTGTCAATAACTGTTGAGCAGCTGCTTTAACCACTTGAAACTTCATTGTACTTGAATACGCAATCATAGAGCCTCCCACCAAGAAACTGGGCCACTTCTTGATGCTTGACCTAAATGCATTCACAATATTGCAGTTAAACTAAGCAAAAGAGAATGAATATAGAATAAGAGTTCACAAGAATAAACTGCTAACCATTCCAATCTTTAAGGAATCACATTTAAATTGAGCATACAGATTTGTCTCGATTCCACGACCCTGCCAGCAGATTGGAGATCAGATTATAATAGACGAGCACTACTACTTATAGACATTAGTAATCACAAATATGACAACTTGACAAGCAATATATATTATCGGCAAAAAACCATCTTGCCAGCAGATTGGAGATCAGATTATAATAGACAAGCACTACTACTTATAGACATTAGTAATCACAAATATGACAACTTGACAAGCAATATATATTATCGGCAAAAAACCATCTGTGTTTGGTTAACGCAGTAAGTACTCACCATTCCTTCCATAACCACAAGATCAGCATCACTTGCCAGGTAAGCAAGCTCTTGGGACACACTCGAAAGATCAATAACCTGTCATAATAAATTATATGGTAAAGGTATACTTGAAAACCCTCAACAAACTAAACAATGCTTTACACTGTCTTACCGGCAAATCGTTACCAGAATTAGCAATCAAAAGATTCTGAGTATCAACACCCATTAGCTGTCCGTTTTCATCCTTTAACTGTCGTATTTGCAAAAAGTATACTATAATCAGTATAGACCACTCAGCCACAGTACCCTCTGCTACAAAATGTAATGCCAATAGATAAAAATCAATTACAGGCTTACAGCTCTAGTACCTTTGATATGATCTCCACTAGCTCATGATATGTTATGTCATTGATAGAGGGTAGGTCATTAGCTGCCAACACGACCTGTATCATGAAAGCCATATTTAAACTATAAATTAAGGGTAGGAACAATATAGAAGAGAGGAAGATGCTTAAAAAAGTACAACACCACCTACGTATCTTTGGATTAGCTTTCAACCACGTCAATTAGTTTATTTGTAATTAATTCTTATTCGTTAAAATGTAGTTAGTGGTTTACTTCTCTTACACAATCTTTTGAATAAGTGAAGGTCAGCATTGCCAGTCTTTTGCATTAGAGGAGTCATGTGTGTGCAATCAGATGTGTTTTTCTTCATCTATAACTTCCTTAGATTAGAGAGTTGTACATATACCTTCATAGAAAGATTTAATAATCTTTTGTGTTGATTCCTTTTCAGTTTCTGGTTAGAATATAATATTTGTGCATTAAATGCACGTATTGCTAATATGCTCGATATTTAAGTTGCTGGTTGAATCACAAACCTCAACAAACAAATTATATAATTCTGGGTATGGGCAGTATGGCTAGATCATGTCTTATATTTAGGGCAGGTGTTTGTGGGAGGTTATAAATGGAAATGAAGCGAGATTACCAGATGCCCTCAAAATTCTAATGGGGTGTTGCGGAAGTGGAAGATTAGTGTGGGAAAAGCCATGTTATGAAGAAAGTTCTGTAGGAGAAACTGGTTATAATAATTATGGTCTACTCAAAAGAGGAGAATCCTATGACAAATCACAATTGCTGGTGAAGAAAATAGTTCTTTGAATAACAATTAGCTAAGATAGGTTTGATGACCAACCTGTGTCCCACGACGAAGCAGTTCTCTTGCAAAGGGCAATATACCCAATACAATATCTGCACCGGAATTATCAACAAATATGACAGCCTGTTATGACAAAAGCTGTAAGCGGGTTAGTAACTTGTCGCACTGAAAACGAACATGCATTAAGAAAAGCAGTGGTCGGTTATGAGCCAAATTCTCGGAGAACTTGCCTTTTTCCAAGCTTTCTTAGCCCATTTTGAAATGAAAGTATCCAAATCATCAATAACCCAGGGCCTTGGAACGATATTTTGACAACTAGCCAAGAAGGACATTCCATCTTTAGAGAATAACTCTGCAAGCTTCATGAAACAGGAAAAAAAATGGCCCGTAAATGATAGTACAACTCAGATTATTCTTATATATTAATTCAAAAAAAAAAAAAAAAAATCTAGGAAACTTCTCACTAAGAACCACCCCATCCCCAATCAAACTATCTAGCCAAAAGAGAGTATTATTCCCGTTACCAAGTTTTTTTTCAAAGGAGCCACAAAAATTAAAGCCCAAAGTTTGAATATCTCTACCCGTCTTTACTATATCCCCCACTTAGAACCTCTCGACATTCTATGAACACCCTCTTCATCCTTTAAACCACCATCATTACCATAAATACTTTTAATAACTCTAACCCAAAGTCTACTACCTTCTACTCTAAATCGCCACCACCATTTACCTATCAAAGCCCAATTGGAGGCTTTTAAGCTACCAATATTTAAACCACCCAAAGAAAATTTGTTAAGAATCACTTCCCATTTTACCCAAGATGTTTTTCTTACTTCATCATTCCCCCCCTGTTGTCTTACACTTTCTAAAGATTTAAGAACACTATTTGGGGGACGAAATAAGGAAAAGAAATATAGGGCTAAACTACCAAGTACCGACTTTATCAACGTTAATTCAAAAAACCAAATATAGGATAACATTGCTAAGGAATCGAATAAGAGCCTTGTAAACCTACTTGACTGCAAAAATTATTTCCTTCACAAAACAATGGCATAAAATTTACTTTATTTGTTCTTGATTACATTAGGCTGTAACCCTTTGTAAACCTCGTATGTTGGTCACCCACACAATTTATGTTCAAATGCCTCAACGACTGCGCACAGTTATCCAACTTATAAACATTGCACAGAAGTGAAAGAGCAATAGGATAAAGAAAGTAATGTTCAAAAAGCTTCAGAGCAAAATCAGACAAAAGGTAGGAAACATCAACGGACAATTTGAAGAACTAGAATTTAACTAGCATGAAATAAAGTGGTACGCATGCTGTCATCTGAGAACAATAAGCTTTGGATAGAAGCAAGTACGACCGCCAGGTTAGACAGATAGATGATGATCATTATACGAGTTTTATATCGCCGTGAAATCGTATTACTATGATTGACAAATGTCTATCCAGCTAGAATGTTAATAAGGTTGAATTGATGTTTTCTAAGACCGGAAGGAGCATATGTTTACCTGTGCAGAACCAAGATCAAATATGTTCCCTGCGAATATTCCTCTGACCAAATTCTCGACTCGCTTTGATTCATCCTCAATAGCATCATTCAATTGAACAACATCCTTAAATAAGGTTATAGCTTTGGCATTTTCTTCGTCCTGGTGCATCACATTTAAAAATAAATCTTCCATTAAAAGCTGTTTCCAAGAAATCTTATATATTTTTTGTAAGAAACAGACACGCCTTCACACTGCATGACTTAATGATGTGATATCATGTGTTCACCCAGCTAAATTATGTTGTGTTTGTATAAATTGAATACCTTAACTTTCTTGAAAATGTCTCTGAAGCCGACTTCTTTGAGGACAAGCTCACGGATACGACAAAGAAGCTGAAATGTTGAAAATAAAATATTAAATCCAGGTGCATTACATATAAAATTAGGGGGGAAGTTTAATTGATCTTACAATGCAATCAGGTGGTCCCCCGTGACTCTCGGGGTCCTTTTTGAAGTCCTCCAGTATTTCAGCATACCTAATTACAATGCAAAAGGAAGTTTATGTGATTATTGTTACAAGTGAAGTCAGATAGATATCCATAAAAGCTTATAATAATGTAACTATTCTATGAATATCTTGGATATCTTCTTAAATCGTGTATGTTCACTTTCCGAATAAAGTATTTCGATCCTTTAATGTATGGGTATCATGAAATCCTTATTGGGATAATTCAAGAAGAACACTTAGGGTGCGTTTAGTTGGAGAAAAAATTTCCTAATTTTCTATTTTAAGTTTTGGAAAAAAAGGAGGGGATTTAATTTTCAACAAAACATAGAAAACGCATTCATATGACATTGTTTTTTGTTTTGAAGAAAATAAGGGAGGGGGGGGGGGGGGGGGGGGGGACAAAGAAAAAAAAAAAAAAAGTGTTTTGTAGTTTCCTTTGTTAAATTAGGAAACGCATGGATTCTATTTTATAGAGAATTTTGATGGGAAAATTTTGATTTGAACGCAACCTATATTTTCCTTGTTTTGTGCAATACATTTTGTGGAAAACAAGGGTGTTTTGTTTCAACCAAACGCACCCTTAGTATCTAGGCACAAGAAAACTAAGGATGTGTTTGTTTCATTAAGATGTTTTAGGTATGAATCTGACTACCACATCTTACCAGTAAAAGGTGGCTAGAAAGTCTAAATCTGAACGAAATAATGTTGTTTGTTTTTTTATAATTGTCCGAATGATTTTAAGTGCTCGTTTCTGCAATTTATTTAAGTAACTTATGTAAATATGAAACAAGACTTTTTATCATAAATATAACATAGTTAATAAACCATCAAATATATTATATTAACACGAGTCTTCAATCTCTTATCAAGTAAGAGGCAGTAAGACAAGTCCCCCACCTCTTACTGAGTAAGATGTTATATGTCTAACTGGGTCTGACTCAAAAGAAAAAAACAAACAAGCAAAGCGTCTGACCACCTCTTACTAGTAAGAGTAAGAGGGCTAGTAAGATTTTTTTTTTAAACAAACACACCCTAAGAAAAACAAAGAGGAACTATGTGTTTTTTTTCGTATGTTCAAATGAGACCCATGAAACCTAACAGTTGGAAACCAAAAGTCACAATTGTTTAGCTCAAACGAGTGTGCACTCCACACTTCCCTAACTCGCATGATATGAAATCCCATTGATCTGTAGTAAATCGCAATTAGTCGATCACACTAAAATCACCACCAAATCCAAATAACAATCCTTTTAACAATGAAAATAAAAGGTCTAGTAATAAACGACTAAAACACCCAAATTTTTGGTATTTTTATTTGGTGGAGTAGTGGCGATAATAATAATAATTGTACAAGTAGTAGGGAAATGCACCTAATGTTAGTAAAGTTGAAAAACAATGAGTGAGATAAACTACCTTTGAGCAAATTTTTCAGCTTTAGCAGGAGCATCAGATACGGTATCATCACTTTCAGCTCTCTTCCTGTATGTATGTATGTATGTATTATTATTATTATTAGTAACAATTAATCACTAAACACATACTATAAAAATGAATCATAAATAAGTAATGATAGTACTTGAAAGAAGGGATGGAATTGGCGAAGAGGTCGATCCACTGGAGCTCAGCCGGAGTTGGTTTGTGTGGATTGTCGGATGGGAATCTGTAAGGGATGGTGCATGCCCTGTAACTGTTTTCGATCAACAACGGGAACACCACCATCTCTCCTGAGCTCTCCATTTCTATTTCTTTTCTTTCTTTGTTGTGAACCGAGTTATATTTGACAATGATCGATCGATCTCTCACTTCTCTTCTTCTTTTTTAGAGTTATAGCTAAGATTATACTTTTACAATTAAAAGGCTAAAAGAATATTCTATTAAGAGCGCTTCAAGCCAAGGCTAAAAGAAAATTCTATAGCACCACATTCTGATGTTACGTTGCATCAGAATGTGGTGCCGTCATTTTTTTTTTAAACATAAAATAAACATACAAATATTAACTAAAAATGTTGCTGTCGTCCTTTTTTTTTTTCACTTACATAATTTATAAAGAGTTAATCACAATATGTTACTAAACTTTCATAAAAGTTCGCCTAGTTATAATTTCATTTTGTTCACTAGGTTACTAACTTTCCAAAAAAGTTCGCCTAATTTATTAGTGTTGGTAGGAGTGAATAATGTAATTTTTGATACGTTAGTAACATAATGTTATGTTTTTACAGTTCAGTGTTGTTTATGATATTTTTTTATAAGTTCAGTGACCCCAAATGTCATGTTTATAAGTTAGTAACCTAAGTGAATGAAATGAAAGTTCAGTAACTTAGGCGAACTTTTATGAAAAGTTTAGTAACATATTGTGTATTAAACCTTTATTAAAACACATTAGATTAAAATTTAATTTATTAAAACACATTAGAGATATATGAAATTAAAATTAAAATTAAAACAATTAGATTAACTCAAATTTAATTTCATTAATATAAAACACATTACATAATTAAATAAGGACTAACGGCGTAATAAAAAAGGACTAATGGTGTAAGAAAAACATTAACAAGGGCAAATAATATAAATTTATAAAACAACAAGTTTAAAGTGAAAAAAAAAAATATAAAATATATATATAATTCCCCATCTTCTTCCTTGCGTATAAATATATATATATAAATTCCACCATTTCATTCCTGACGTCACCGCAACATGAAAAAAAAACAAAAAAAAAAAAAAAAAAAAAACCCACGGCGTGGGCTGGCCACCATGGCGCTACCCACAGTACCGTGCGCCATCGAGTTTTTTGGGCTGATGGTTCAGCGCCAAGCTACAACGCCCGCGTACCTCCCACTCTAAGTCGATAGTTAAAAAAACACCTAAAAGAGACTAGTATACTTTGGAATATTTGCATTTCTATAACTCGACGTGCCACTTACTTTTAATGTGTTTTATTGCGTATATGGAGCAATGTCCAAAAAAGAAAAAAAATGTATTTTCCCCTTTCACTTCTTTTATCACTCATACATACAAAAATATTTTTTATAGTCACTCAAATCAAAACCTCACTTTTTTGAGACAGATCATTTTATTTTATTTTTCATTCATTAAAATAAATAAAACAAATTACATAAAAATACAAAAATAAAACATTTTTACAACTTTCTAAATTTACGAAAATTACATTAAAACAAATTACAAACTATCAAATTTTAAAACGGATAAAATTTAAAGTTAAACATTCTAAAAGGTTTAAAATATAAAGAATAATTAAAAAAAGTAACCATACATACATGCCCGGTTAACTCATGTCAGCAAACATACACCATTGATTTTTCGTCTTCCTCACACACATACACACCATAAACACACTCTCTCAAAAACACAACACAAACATAAACTCATCCATTTTTAATCAATTAAAAAAAATAAAAAATAAATAAATAAAATGCAAAATTCTCCACTTTGGCGCAAGCCAAGCTACTCACTCGCATCTTGGTGCGGATGGGGGACGGTGTAGTGGGGCCACCTTGGTGGCGGTCATAAATGACTACACCCCCTGCTCTAAGAACAAGCATAGTTTAGTAGGATCAGAATACTCTCAGGGCATCATGAACTCACATACTTCTAGGTTATTGTTGCATGTGCAAATAGATAACTATAGACAACTGTTATTCAACCGTTAATATATGGGTGCCCCAACAGGCATAACCAGAATGTTAGATGCATGTGCAGTGTCATTGTTGGCTGCTTCATAGATGATCGACGCGTGGCATATCCACAGCCGTGGATCATTCATTGGAGTTATCTCAAAACCCTAGATATTTCGCTATAAATAAAGAAGTACATCACGCAAGAAATTGTTCATTTGCTTCTCCAACTTTCACACACTTATTCATTCATAGTGGATAATCCATCATTAACCCATTGGCTCGTGTTAGTGTTAGCTCGACTATAAAGAATCACTCATCTCTTAGGGTCCGTATCATTTTTAACGGGAAATCAAACAAAATAACCAACATCACTACACTAATCTCATTACATGCTAATAATGCATAATTTTTTTCCCTTAATTTCAACCGTTAGACCGGTGATAACAGTGACTGTAAATATGACCGTCAAAGCAGCATCACGCCAGTTTCTCTCTCCTTAACCAATATCACCACCAACATAGTGTGATAACACAACCAACATCACCACAAAATATACTCCACTTATACACAAATATACCCCGCAAAAACCAAAAAAGTACACCCACCCACCCACACAACCACACCTTCACAAGTCGGTCGGTCATTAGACGGACTTCTTCATTTTATTTGAACTTTCAAGTTTTTTATTTTATTTTTTATAGAAAGGACCGAAAGTTGGTTAGAAAAAACATGGTTTAACACACAAACACCGCGCCAACAATCACACACTCTTTTAATTTTTGAATACCTTTTAGCAGTTTAGTTACTTAGTTGTATAGCAGCAAATTAAATGAAATCAATCTCCAATAATTTCAATCCCAAATCCATCTCCTCTACTTTTGCTCTTGCATTTCGGTTATTACATCATCAATCATATACAGCTTCACTCCAATCACCTTCTTATAATAACAATACTGAAGTCCTAAATGAATTCACAGCCTCATGCTACCAAAGAGACCTCCCCTCCGCAATGAAAGCCTTAAACTTTATGCAATCCCACAACATCTGGGCCGATTCCGTTACCTATTCCGAGCTTCTCAAATGCTGTATTGCTCGCGGCGCTTTACGCGAAGCCAAACTAGTCCATAAACACATTTTCTCAAATGGGTATCACCCCAAAACCTTTTTGATCAATACCCTTATTAGTATGTACGTGAAGTTCAGCTTATTAGACGATGCGCGTAACCTGTTTGATCAAATGCCTGAGAGAAATGTGGTTTCTTGGACTACTATGATTGCTGCTTTTGCTAATGCGGGGTTGGGTTACGAGGGTTTAAGGTTTTTGGTGCTTATGGTTAGAGATGGGGTTAGGCCGAATATGTTTACTTATTCTTCGGTTTTGAGAGCGTGTAGTGGGTTGGAGAGTTTGAAGCAGATACATTGTGGTATTGTTAAAGATGGGTTGGATTCTGATGTTTTTGTTAGGAGTGCGCTTATTGATAATTACGCAAAGTGGGGTGAGTTGGGGAATGCGTTGGTGGTTTTTGATGAGATGGAGACGAGGGATTTGATTGTTTGGAACTCGGTTATTGGTGCTTTTGCACAGAATAGTGATGGAGATGAAGCTTTGAATCTTTTTAAACGGATGAAGAGATGTGGGTTCATGGCGGATCAGGCGACGTTGACGAGTGTTTTGAGGGCGTGTACTTCGATGGCGTTGTTGGAATTAGGAAGACAGGTGCATGTTCATGTGTTGAAGTATGATCGAGACTTGATTCTTAGTAATGCGCTTCTTGATATGTATTGTAAGTGTGGTAGCATGGAGGATGCGAGATTTGAGTTTAGTAGAATGGTGGAAAAGGATGTTATCTCTTGGAGTACTATGATTATTGGTCTGGCGCAAAATGGTTTCAGTCATGAAGCCTTGGAGATGTTTCAGGTAATGAAAAGTTCGGGTACCAAACCAAACTACATCACGGTACTTGGGGTATTGTTTGCTTGTAGCCACGCGGGATTGGTAGACAAAGGGCGGTCATACTTTGAATCAATGGAAAAGGTTTTTGGCATTAAACCAGGAAGAGAGCACTATGGTTGCATGGTTGATCTACTTGGAAGAGCCGGAAAGCTTGATGAGGCTCTTGAGTTGATACACAACATGGAACCTGAACCAGATGCTGTGACATGGAGAACTTTGCTTGGTGCATGTCGGATTCACCGCAACATGGATTTAGCTGCATATGCTGCTAAGAAGGTGCTAGACCTTGACCCTGATGATGCAGGAACGTATATCCTGTTGTCGAATATTTATGCAAATACTCACAAGTGGGAATATGCTGCCCAAGTGAGGAAAGCCATGAAGGGCAACAATGTCAGGAAGGAACCAGGGTGTAGCTGGATTGAAGTAAATAAACAGATTCATGCATTCATATTAAGAGACAATTCACATCCGCAGATAGACGAGATCATACGGCAGCTGAACCACTATGTTCAGAGATTAAAGGAAGTGGGTTATGTTCCCGATACAAATTTCGTTTTGCAAGATGTTGAAGGGGAACAACTGGAAGACCCACTCTTGTACCACAGTGAAAAACTGGCAATTGTATACGGCCTAATGTCTTTAACAAAAGGAAAGACCATCAGGATCAGGAAAAACCTTAGAATCTGTGGAGACTGCCATCTGTTTGCTAAACTATTGGCACAAATGGAGAATCGCAACATAGTTATCCGGGATCCAATTCGTTACCATCACTTTCAAGGAGGAGTTTGCTCCTGCGGGGATTATTGGTAGCAGATGCTAAAAAGCTTTCAGGGCTTTTCATCTGCATGTTACTCTAACTCAGTGACAGCAATATTACCATCAGTTGAGTAAAACACAACTGATGTACACACGTTAGAGTAAGGTCAGAGGTGTAGATTCCCAAATTCAGTTTTTATCTCTATTGGATCAATGTCGCTCGATCGAATTTAGTTTTGATTGATATTTTAGTTAATCTTATAGTCACCAAGATGCTTAACTTATCGATCATCATTACACCCCTGATACAGTGATCGAGTTAGAGCCAGGGAGTTTTAAAAACAGTACAGTATCTGTTAATGTTCGGTCTAACAAATTAAAAAGCCCCATATGCCATATCATCTGTGTGAAGAAGCATTTGGTTTCAACATGGCTGACCAAGCTTTCATCATAGGGTCATTATGTGGTGGATGGAAACGTGGAACACTACACTGAAACGCAAACACAATGCAGCGTTGCTACTGTGTTCTACCCATTGCCCTTCTATGTCAGGCTCAGAGCATGAGTGTTGATGCTCATGCAGTAATAAGATGTGTGACATCCAACACTTCGAGAGGAGTTGGGTAGCATAGGGAGCTCATACGGTCCACATCTTCAACCTGAAGATGCCGGGGTGACGCTAATCGGTAAATTTATTGCATGAGGCACAAAACAAGTTATATCACAGCGAACAGAGAACAAAACGAATGATAAGCAAAGCTGCCAGTGCAATTGCTCTCAAGACCCCCTTATGTTCTGGATCATATTTATAATTACATTTACACCGATGATACTCTGATGTAAAACATTGGTTTCACAATAAAATCGCCAAATATTATTTACATTTGATTGTGAGTTTACTAAAAAGCGTAATGTTTATGGAACTGGTTTTTCCTTAGAAATGTAAGTCCTTGAAATAGTTACTCACATTTGTTGCGTAGGAGTAAGGACTTCACAGGCCAGTTGCAATCAAGTATTGTTTTTGGCCATTATGATGGAGTAGCTTAAATATGATATTTGAATATGCTTATGGGTCTTAAAATGGATTTTTCTAGGTTTATTCTACTTCTGTAGAAAGACTACAATCAGCAGTTTCGTGCTTTTATTCTACTTCTGAATTCTGAATAATAAACAAACGTCCTTAATGAGCAATCATGCATGTTGAGAGTGTTTATTCGGTTTTCATGCCTTTGCATTCTGTTGGAAAGCTGCAAAGGCGATGATGAATATTGAGCTCCAGGAGCTGTTATAATATTGAACGACAAAAAGATGTGACTGATGTCATGTTTGAATGATGGTGGAGTCTGTGAAGGAGGTGAGATCCTTTTTGCACCATTTCCTACTCCAGTAATATACCCCCCCACCCCACCACTGAAGTAACTCTGTCTGGGGAAAAACCTGTAAAGTTTTATTGTAAATGTGCCAAGACACAGTGTTTAAGTTACAACAGTGAGCATCCATTCCATGTTATTTAAAATTACAGTTCCTCGATGCTTATGAGCTCGCCAATCATTGAATCAGTCAATTTCAGGCTCTTTAAGCAACAAACAGAATTATTGAAGTATAACAAAAAAGATCTCAGGCACAGCAATCTCTTTACAGCTCATCTCTGATAGCTTCGTCTTTTTTAGTGTCTTCAAAAGATGCAAAAGCTTTGATTATTGACACATACACATCAATCCCTTTCAAGTACTCTTCCTTGTTCAAGAACTACAACAAAACACAACTCCATAAGCTAAAATGCCTAAAACCCTAAAACCCTAAAATTGTTATTAAGCATATTTATTGCCGATACAAGAAAAGATATTCACAACAGTAGTCAACCAGATCAATAGGGTCCAATAGAGGTGACGTTTTTGACCCAATTACTAAAGTATGGGTTGATACTTGATACAATGTGTCATGTGGTTAGAATAGAAAAGTTCAACAACAACAAAAAAAGGATACAGGTCAATCGGGTCAAAATTCACCTATGGTATACAATCAAATCTCTCTATTTTAAATATCAATCTATTTGAAATACTCGTAGTATATAGCAATTTTATCCAACACGAATAATGCATCAGAAAAAAAGGATCTGTACCAATATTACCCACATTAACCCTCTAATGTGAACCACCGTTTGGCCCCCTCTAGGGTGTGGCTAAAGTACTTTACCAAACGATGAGACCCAAGATTATAGCATAGTAAAAGATGGTCACGTACCTCATTATGGTCGTGAAGAAGGATAGGAGTGTTTGCCATTGGAGAGAAGCCAATTGCAGGCACACCCTTCAACCTGAAGTAACGAGCATCAGTTGAAGCAGGAAAGATCTCTGGTTTTCCAAATTTCCCATTAGCCTTATGTATAGCTCCCTCAATGAGAGACCACCAAGGATTCGAACTGTCATGGGCCGTCAAAATTGGCTTTCCATTCTCATCATATACAGAAACCTTCTGCTTATACTGTGCATGCAAATAAACAGTTAAAACAATGTCTGATGACAAACTCGGACACATCAGAGCAAAGCAGGTCAAGTCCCAAAGAATGCATTACAATATAAAACAATTTACACGAGAATAAACTGCATAAAAGATAGATAGTTAACCCCCAACCCACCCACACACACAAAGAACCTAAAGATGCCCATTTCATCAGCGGCATGCTATACATATGGTCAGGCTTAGATGGAAAAAAGACAAAAAGAGAAACCCAGGATATATAAATCGATCAGAATATTTGCTTCAGTACACGTTACTATTTAGAGTCGGAATATTTTATTAACCTTGTTCAAAATAAATTATCATCTACATTTAGCATATAATTTTTAAAAGTAGTTTACTTTTAAAAGTTGCACATCTGTGTCTTCAGCTGATGCTATTGCTTTTGCTTATTTAAAAAGTGCATTTTGTGGGTATTTATAGAGAACTTTCTTTTTACAGCAGGGAAAATAGCCCCTGCAACACTGTCAAAATGCTTCTTCAAAAAAACTAACATTGTCAAAATACAGTTTGCATAGAAATCAAAGAAGTGAGACAAATACTTCACCTCAAATGTCATGTTCCTGGAAGCTGGGGCCCATTCTTCAGCAATTCGTCTCTCCAACGAAGCTTGATCAGCAATTGGTGGGACTCGAATATCAAAACCAGCTTGCGCTTCAGATGGCTGCAGATTCATGACATAGCCCTGATGGACAAAACAACAATGTTGATCATATTCCTACATACCTCTTTCAATGACAACAAAGACAGGTAGCAATTACACTGAAAACCTGACCCTTTGTTAGCTTCTTCGTGTAATAAAGAGTACAAAACAATGCATTTGACATGGAATTTTTTGATAAAAAAAGCTTGATTCTTTGTGATTCGGAGTATAGGCCAACTATCATGTTGCTGAGTCCTAAGTTTAAAGCTTGAGAGTGAAAAGGGGACACAATCGCATGTTGAGTAACATACAATGACAACAAAGAGACGTAGCTAATTGCCTAATTACACTCAAAAGCTTGATTCTTTGTTTGCTGCTTTATACCAAAACAATAAGTTTAACATGGCACATTATTTATGTTTTTCTCTAATAGAGTTAAAGCAAACTATCACATGTTAATAATAAGTAGCAAAATAACGTAACTACGAAACCATATAAATAAATAAATAAACAAAAAAAAGGAAACCATACAGTGGGAGAAGGCGTTCCGGCTTTAAGAAAAACCATATTAACTGAAACAACTTCACCTTCATTCCTCAACCCAGCTTTAACCAAATCAAACTGGGCAGCCCTAAACCTCCTCACACTCTCCACGCTCTTCAACAAATTCTCCATCGCCGTATTATCATACAGCTTCGCCCCGTGCCCAGGGGCACCGCTCGCCTTAATCACCAACCACATAGGACACCTCTCGGCGTAAAACAACCTATAAAAATCCTCAGGATTCGCCAACCCTTCATCCAACACAACTCCCACATTCATTTCCTCAAACTCTTTACTATTCGCAAACTTTTCGGCCCCGTTGTGCCCCCCAATCTCCTCATCAGGAACAAAAGACAAGTAAACATTCCTTAAAGGTACAAAGTTCTCATCTTTAAGTTTCTTGATAGCTTCAAGATACTGCAAGCCAACACACTTCATATCCTGAGACCCTCTTGCGTAAATATTGTCATGTTGGTCAATGAAGGCTTGGAAAGGAGGGTGGGCCCACTTGTGGGGTTCAACTGGGACAACGTCTGTGTGGGAGTTGAGGAGGATGGAGGGTAGAGATGGGTTTGAGCCTGGCCATTTAAGTAAGATTAAAGGCTTGTTTTTTATGTATTCAATGGTTTGGTGTTCAAGTGAGAGGGTTTTGGCTATGGAGAGAATGAAGGTGGCTGCTTGGTGGTAGTTTGGAGATGGGTGTGATGTGTCGATTTGTAAGTATTCTTGGAATCTTGATATTATTGCTTCTGATGAATCTTCATGGGCTGATGATGAAGAGAGTGAGAGTAAGATGAACAACAAGTGGAAAAAGAATCTGATGGAGGTTGAAGATGTCATGTTGATTGATTGGTGATATGATATGATGCCATTTGGCTTCTATATATACATGACTAAGTTTCGGGTTGACATAAATCTTTACTTGGCCAAAAGCCCAAAATACATGTTTTTCCTATGATTCCTAAAGCCTGCTAAAATATCCTATGTTTTTCCTATAATTGCTAAAATTTCCTTATGCTAAATCCTTTTGCAATATCCTTTTGCTAATCCTCTTACACACACAACAATATTATATATATTTTTTTCACTCATTTTCTCTCTACATCCAAACCGTCAGTTTTGACACGGCAACCTTCTATTTAATTTAACCTAAATATTTTTGGGTCATTTCATCCAACAAAACAAGCCTCTTTTTCTTACCAAAACCCTCTACCCTTAATTCCAATATTCCAATGGTTCAATATGATGATTCCGATGTTGATAGTCAAGAGGATTAGATCATCAATTACACTAGTTTAGCACATTAGGTGTTTCGTACATTTAAGAAATAATTGAGAAAAAAAAAATGCTCATGTGTCGACTAGAATATGTTTTGACTTGTTACCCGACTTTTCTTTTCTCCTCTAGTTACTTCGATTTAGTGGTTCATTTCGAATTGGTGTTGTAGTAAAATGTCAATGACTTAGGGGGGTTTCTTTTTCCGCTTAACTAAGGATATGAAACCACTAAACATAATTTAATATTTCTTTTTGCAGTGAGGCCTACTCATTTAATATTTAAACTGGTACGTAGATAGATTGGTTGTGTGAATAGAATCAATATAAGTTAAATGTCGAGTAGCTTAAATTACAGTATTATACTATTATTTTTGTTTGTCGAGTAGCTTAAATTATTATTTTTGTTCATAATTGGTAGCGAATATTTTGTGAATCCCATATGATACCTCTGGTAGGCCATGACCATGAGCAACTTAAATTTTTTTCTTTCTTTTCTATAAGGGTTAATACACAAATATGTTACTAAACTTTTCATAAAAGTTCGCCTAAGTTACTGAACTTTCATTTTGTTCACTTAGGTTACTGAACTTATAAACCATGACATTTGGGGTCACTGAACTTATAAAAAATATTCATAAACAACACTGAACTTGTAAAAAACATGACATTTATCTTACTTAACATATCAAAAAATATACGATTAAGTCACTCCTACCAACACTAATAAATTAGGCGAACTTTTTTGGAAAATTTAGTAACCTAAGTGAACAAAATGAAAGTTTAGTAACTTAGGCGAACTTTTATGGAAAGTTTAGTAACATATTTGTGTATTAACCCTTTCTATAATTGTGGATGGTTTTGGCAGGTGGCAACACGTTGTCGAATAGAACTTTGCGGAGTACAAACTAAATGTATTAGAGCAACGTCCGAAATATAATCTTGGATGTTTTCGAGTTATACTTATTCATTTCCTTGAATATCATATTGGAATAGAGCTATTTGATTTCTTAGGTGCTGTTTATTTATTAAGATATTGTAAGTCTAAATTTGATTTACATGTTTGAATTTGAATATGTGGTAATATATGGTAGAAAAGTTTGAATCTGAGTCAAATAATGAGTTTGTTTTTTTGATGTCCGAATGATTTAAATAAAGGGTGGCAAAGAAACTGAGGAGGTTCAAATAAGGTTATTTCTATGTTTTCTTTTTCTTTGTTTAAATATGTGTAAGTCTAGTAGTCTTTTGTACTAATTAGTAGTTGGGGTAGAATGATGTAGGTAATGTATGCTATGTATGGTGAACTTATGAAATTTCCAGTGTTGATGGAACGTGTTTGATGTTTTTGTAAATATTAATAAAAGTATGGTTTTCTATCAGTGTATCAAAATTCCAGTGTAGCTATTGTTTGTTGTTGTTTAAGTTCCAGTGTAGCTATTATTACTTTTGTTTTTTGTAGGCAATATAGACTAATGTTAGTTTGATTCCTTTTTTTTTTTTTTTTTTTTTAAAAAAAAAAGACAGTCAAATGTACTGGTTGCATGTGATATATGCAATTTTAGATTCTAAAATTTGTGGTTGGGGTGCATCAGGAACTCAAATGAACACTGTTCCAATCTAGTTGGTATTACTGTTTGTAGTTAGATGTTTTGCCTATATAAGTAGTGGACATGTGTCTGTATTCTTCACTTCTATCCCACAAATTTTCTTTAAAAATTGGATAAAAAGAAAGAAAAAAAAATGGTCTCTATTCCAAACTTTGGTTTGCTGAAAGCAATTTGTGGGTCTAATGAGGTGAAAGACTGTTTCAAATTTCTTTTTGTGCAAGAAGAGACTGAAATCGAGGGTTTTATAAATAAGGTTGATGAATGGTGTGCTGGTTTGCGTGAGAAAATTGGAAAGTTTGGTGAGTTGATTCAAGAAGGGCAAAGTTTTAGTCATTTTGATGTGGCAGCTTGGGATGGGATGGAGTGTCTGGTGGAAGCGCAAGCTAAGAATCGGGAGATTTTGCAGGCGTTGGAGGCTGTTTTGGATGTTGTGCTTGAAGCCAAGGTTGAGAAGCGTCGTCATGTGATGGTGATGGAGGTGCATGATTAGTTTAGTGTTCTGTGGTGGTCGTTGTTGTTGTCTTTGTTGGTAGAAGCTCATGTAGGTTTTGTGTTGTCTTTTA
This sequence comes from Artemisia tridentata subsp. tridentata, assembly GCA_021014915.2. Lineage (NCBI taxonomy): Eukaryota > Viridiplantae > Streptophyta > Magnoliopsida > Asterales > Asteraceae > Artemisia > Artemisia tridentata. The sequence goes on from CP139509.1 coordinate 148,541,784, forward strand.
TGTTGTTGTTTAACATGTTGTTGTTAGACTTTGTGGTGATGATTGTAAGATATTGAGTTTATGAATAAAATTCATCACTTTCTGTGTCTCTTGTTGTTTTGCATTTTTTTTTTTAAGTTCTTTATTTGTGTTTTTTTTATTTATTTATTTATTTTTTTTTTTTTTTTTTTTGGGAAAAAAGTATAAATGTACGATACATGTTATAGTAGTATATCTTGAGGAGTGTACAAAGTAAGTAAATGCAAAATGGATATTGCATTTTAATGATGGCATATGATAGGATGTTTTTGTACATATGATTTATGTTTGCTTGTGGCGCAACCATGTTACAAAAGGATTTTTAACATTATTAGTAGTTACTAAGTGTACTTTGATACTGCTGCTGTTTTGCTTCACATACGTATTTACAATAGCATCCATTTAAGTTGATGGTTTAACATCATTTGGTTAACAAAAGTGTTGGTTATGTTCTGCACATTACTGTGGCGCAGTCATGTTACAAAAGGCATTTGACCAACAGTAGTGGTTAGTTACATATTTACATTAGGAGTTGTTTTATTTTATGCTCTGAGAGCATATGGATCATCAAAAGCGTGGGTGGTAGAAGTGTTTTGTTGACTTTCATGGATACCTTCATTCTTTTTTACTCTTTTTGGTATCTGCTGCCTTTTTTTGGAAGAGTGATCTTTTAGCAGTTGTAGGTTTATCAGTTGTATCACCTGTTGTAAATAAATAATTAAAAGATTAATGAATATGTGTTTGTCGGTTTTTTTACACATATGTGGATAGCACATAACGTGTAACGCCCCATGACCACTTATACCAAAAATTTTGAACTTTATACTTGGAAACGATTGACTAAAACGGACTCATACAAATTCTTCATCTAATGACCAAAATCTATAACATTTAACCTTTTAAACATACTTGCAAGAACATATACTCGAGTGACCCTTCAAAATATTTCACACAATTTTCTAACACGACCAAACAACCCTTCTGAGACCAAGATACGCCGTATCCCTTTTAGGGATGCGCCGTATCAAAGCTGAGAGACAATACGCCGTATCAATCTTAAGTGATACGCCGTATTATCCTAAACTTCTGATACGCCGCATCTATTAAGTTAGATACGCCGCATCGACCTATTGAGACAGACAATTTCAAGGAAATAGCTACGATGCGCCATATCCCAAAAGGAGATGCGCCGCATCACCTGATACGCCGTATCTCAAAGGAGATGCGCCGTATCTACCTTGCACCACAGAAATTCTGGACAGACCTACTGTCCCAAAAATGCATAATCAAAATCCTCGGCTGGAAACCCGACCTCCCAGACTCGAAACTTGACGAAACTTTCCAGAATCCTTTAGTATGTCCGTAAGATTAATTTCATTCAAAAACATCACCCGTTTGATCACCCGTAATAGTACCTCAAAATTTGACGGGTTATGCATTAATACCCAAAATAACCCATTACACTACAAGACCATTTATACTACTACCAATTCACAATAACTTGACCATAACCATTAACTTAACATATCAAAAGCGTTCCACGCATACATGACCCGTTAACATCTCAAAATGGGTAGGAGCATGCTTATACCAAACACCCCTTAAAAACGTCTAGAACTACCAACATGTACCATAGAGACTTCATGACTTACACACATAGTTAAACCATAATTTAGACATCAAGACATGACCGTGAACTAACAAAATGACCATATATAAAGAAGTGTACCCACGACACAAAAGAACACTTGGGGGCTTCCAACTTCAATATGCTTGGTCCAAAAGAGTTCCGATCTTCTAAGCTAGCTTCTATTTACCTTCCTACTTACTTCCAAGCTACAACTACGCCAAATCCTTACCTTTACTTCCACCGCTAGAACCTACAAAGATGACATTAACTTCAAACGTAAGCGAAAACGCTTAGTAAGTATACAAGATATAATCAACATCACATTTACATGAGATTGGTGATTACCACCAATCATAACATTAACAAGGAGCATCAATGAGATTATTACTCACCTTGACCGGGCAAGTAATTATTTAACATTAACACAACTAGCATTGGATCCAAGCTAATACGCATTCACAAGCTCCATAATAAACACATTAACACAAACATAACATTAATATCATGACATTAACAATGATTACACTCATATACTTACCTCAAATTCCTACTAGCTTCTTACTTGCTTGAGTTGGGCTTCTATAGTGATTCCTATTACACAATTAACCTTAATTAGCAACTAATAACTATGGAGATCATAGTTTTACTACCTTAATTCATTATACTCAAAACTCATTATATGAACCCTAATTTCTTACTTTGGGGAAACTTACTTACTTGATTAGTAAAATACAATTAAGAAGTCTATAAAGCTTCTTGATCACTTCTTGATGATAGATTCAAGCTCAATTTCTAGTCTTGATCTTCCCTCCTATTTCTTCTCCAAAAGTCGACACATAGAACACTCCCAACTTTTCCAGACAATTCTAAAACTAGATATTTAATAAGTGCTAGTTACTATTTTGGCCTCTTGGCAATAGTAGTCCCCATAGTTCTATTCTTCTCATTTAGCCACACATTAAGTTATAAATAATCCCTAACACATTCACTTAGCATAATATTTACTTAAATGGTACCTTGTCGGGGTACGGGTGTAACAATTCTCCCCTCCTTAAAATGAGAGTTCGTCCCCGAACTCTACTCTTGAAATAAGTGAGGATACTTGGTCTTCATTTTCTCTTCCGTTTCCCACCTAATACTCGTACCCTTACGATGTCTCCATTGGACTTTTACTAACGGGATCTCTTTATTTCTCAATTGTCGCACTTTTCTCCCTAGTATGGCTTCCGGCACGTCCTCTTGAGAAAGCAACTCCGGGTCTATTTCAATGTCGTCTAAGGTGACTACACTCGTTTCGTCCGCCAAACATTTCCTTAAGTATGACACGTGAAAGGTATTGTGAATACCCCTCATTTCTTCGGGTAATTCCAACACATATGCTACTTCGCCTACTCGCTTCAAGATTTTGAAAGGTCCTATAAACCAAGGACTAAGTTTCCCTTTGTTTTTGAATCTAAAAACGCCTTTCCACGGGGAAACCTTTAACATAACTAGATCACCCACCTCGAATTCGATTGGTCTTCTTCGGTTGTCGGCATAACTTTTCCACCTATCTTGTGCCGCTTTAAGTCTTGCACGAATCATCTCTATCTTTTCCGTTGTAGCTAACACTACATCCGTACTCGCCAATTCCCGTCTTCCTACTTCTTCCCAACACACGGGTGTTCTACACCTCCTACCATAAAGCATTTCATAGGGTGGCATATCTATACTCGCATGGTAACTATTATTATAGGCGAATTCAACTAAAGGCAAATGATCGTCCCAATTGCCTCCAAAGTCGATCATACAAGCTCGTAACATATCCTCCAAAGTTTGAATCGTCCTTTCGCTTTGCCCATCGGTTTGAGGATGAAAGGCCGTGCTCATATGAAGTTTCATACCCAATTCTTCTTGGAAATCTTGCCAAAAGTTGGATGTGAAACGTCCATCTCTATCGGAGACTATAGAAATGGGTACCCCATGACGTGCGATTATCTCATTAACGTAAATCTTTGCTAGCTTATGAACGGGCATATTTTCTCGGATTGGAATAAAATGAGCACTCTTGGTTAGGCGATCTACTATAACCCAAATCGTGTCGTTCTTCTTTTTCGTCCTTGGCAATTTTGTAATGAAGTCCATCGTGATCTTTTCCCACTTCCAAACCGGAATATCCAAAGGTTGAACTTTTCCATACGGTTTTTGATGCTCGGCTTTGACCTTTAAACAAGTCAAACACTTCTCAACGTACTTTACACAATCTCTTTTCATACCCGGCCACCAATAGTTCTTCTTCAAATCGCGGTACATCTTTGTAGCTCCCGGATGAATGGAATATTTTGACTTGTGTGCTTCCCCTAGAATCAATTCTTTGATGTTACTACGAAAAGGGATATAAACCCTTCCATACCGAGTCTTAATTCCTCGACTATCTTCTTCGAGATGCGGAATGTGGGAAGTGATACGCTCACCTTCCCTATTTTCTTCTTTCAATGCCTCCTCTTGAGCTAACTTGATCTTATCAAAAAGGTCGGTTGTGACAATCATCCGTAACGAATGAATCCTAGTAACTTCATTTTGATCCTTTCGACTCAACGCATCCGCCACAACATTCGCTTTACCGGGATGGTAGCGAATTTCGCAATCATAATCCTTTAACAAGTCTAACCATCTTCGTTGTCTCATGTTGGGATCTTTCTTATCAAGGAAATATTGAAGACTTCGATGGTCGGTGTAAATTACAAACTTGACACCATACAAGTAATGTCTCCAAAGTTTTAAAGCAAAAACCACAGCCGCAAACTCAAGATCGTGAGTCGCATAATTTTCTTCATGCTTCTTCAGTTGTCTCGAGGCATAAGCAATCACTTTTCCCCTTTGCATAAGAACACATCCAAGACTGGAATAAGACGCGTCGCTATAAACCACCATATCTTCGGTCCCCTCCGGCAACACTAGAACCGGTGCTTCACACAACTTCCTCCGTAGAGTACAAAAGGCTTTGTCTTGTTCTTCACCCCACTCGAAGGTTGCATTCTTCTTAGTAAGTTTCGTTAGAGATGACGCGATTTTGGAGAAGTCTTGAATAAATCTTCTATAATATCCCGCAAGGCCAAGAAAACTTCGAATCTCACCAACATTCCTTGGTGCATGCCATTTCATTACGGCTTCTACCTTTGAAGGATCGACTTTGATACCATCGGCATTAATAACGTGACCGAGGAATTGAACTTCTTGCAACCAAAATTCACACTTTGAGAATTTAGCATACAATCTTTCTTTTCTCAAAGTCTCTAAAATCTCCCGCAAATGCGTGGCGTGTTCCTCCTTACTCTTCGAGTAAATAAGAATGTCATCAATGAACACTATGACGAACCTATCCAACATCGGTCTACATACGCGGTTCATAAGGTCCATGAAAACCGCAGGCGCGTTAGTGAGACCAAAAGGCATAACCGTAAACTCGTAATGTCCATATCGGGTCCTAAAGGCCGTCTTAGGAATGTCTTCTTCTCGAACCTTCAATTGATGATAACCCGAACGGAGATCGATCTTGGAAAACCACTGCGCACCTTGAAGTTGATCAAAGAGGTCATCGATTCTTGGTAACGGATACACATTTTTCACCGTGACTTTATTCAACTCGCGGTAGTCGATGCACATCCGCATACTACCATCTCTATCTCTACGTCTCGATATACATTAGTCACAACAACGATTTTACTATCGGCTATTTCAACTTCTAGGGGTATCGGAAGTTTAGCTAGTGGGGAAGTTATTTGCTTGCTAAAGTCATAAGACACGAAAGAAACACTAGCACCCGAATCATACAAAACCCGAGCGGGTATGGAATTAACAAGATGAATACCTGTGATGACATCGGTCCCCGATTTGGCTTCTTCGACACTCATTTGATAGACTCGAGCTGTTGGTTTTGGAATCTCCACTTTCTCTTCCTTGACGGTTCTCAAAGGCTTTGCTTCAATCGCCTTTGTTTTCGGGCAATCCTTCAACCTATGCCCTATCCCATTACACCCATAGCATACTATCATCGGCTTGGTACAATCTTTGCTTTGATGATCTAAAGCTCCACACTTGTAACAACCCAGCGTATTACGCCTACATTCCCCAAGATGAAACTTACCACACTTTGAACATGCTACCTTAGTCTTGTTTCCCACACTCTTCTTGCCATGGTCAAATTTGGCTTTCTTCCCATCCCTATCCGCAAACTCTATCTTCCTTTTTGGTTCTTTCGCCTCTTTCTCCTTCCTCCTAAGTAAGTCCGCTTCCCTTACCCTAGCTCTACTCAAAAGATCCTCCAACGTAGTACATTTGAATGGTGAAATCACCTCACGAATATCATCCTTGAGCATCCTTTGGAACTTGTCAACCTTAAGCTTGTCATTCCCGAGATACTCGGGACAATAAGGAATCATGTCATTAAACGTCTTCCACAACTCATTTACCGTTTCGTTAGTTTGAGTGAGAGATTGGAATTTCTCTCGAATTTTGTCAACCTCTTCAACCGGAGCATACTCGGCACTAAACAACTCCTTAAATTCTTTCCACGTACAAGTCTCCACCCAAGGTTCACCTTTCTCACACACCTTTCCTTCCCACCAAGTCTTAGCACTATCACGAAGAAAATTAGTAGCATAGATAACCTTCTTCCTTTCTTCGCAACCACTAGTACGAAAAGCGCCTTCCACCGCCGTGATCCACCTATTACTAACAATGGGGTCAAGAACACCGGTAAACCGTGGCACATCACAAGCCGTGAAGTCCCGATAAGTAGCTTTGTCGTTCTTAGGTTCTTTTGCCACTCCACATTCTTTCTTAAACTCCTTAAACTCTTCCTTCATTAGCTCCTTAAGATTTTGCGTCGTTTGTTGAACATAGTAGGGCATTGCTTGCTCAATAGCCTTACCCACTCTTTTTGCTAACATTATGTCTAGGGCTTTCATTTCATCTCCCGTGAAGCCTCTAAAGTCAGGGCCTCCGGAGTTTGAGGAAGAACTTTCATTATCCTTATTAGCATTACCCGGATCACTTGCCGAAGTTTCGGCATGCTTGGAAGCCGTGGCTTTCGCGACTTCCTTCGTGAGAGGGGTTTCCATTTCTTCTTACTGAAAGATTAGCAATTCACAACATTAAACACAATTATGTATACTTAGCCAATGCATGAATGACATTTCTATCTTGTTCTAGCACCCTAGCTTGTCACTCATGTATGATCTAAATGATTTCAATTTCACATATGCCCCATATTTTCATCACTACGGTGGCCAGGCGTAGTCATGAAAATATTGAACATATGGGTCCTCCAAATCATCCAAACAATACACAAATAACAAACACTAGCTCTAACCGCATCTATGCAAGGCCTAAGTCTAGGAAATCCTAAAGTGAAATCCTAAATCTCTTAGACCGAAGCTCTGATACCAAGTTGTAACGCCCCGTGACCACTTATACCAAAAATTTTGAACTTTATACTTGGAAACGATTGACTAAAACGGACTCATACAAATTCTTCATCTAATGACCAAAATCTATAACATTTAACCTTTTAAACATACTTGCAAGAACATATACTCGAGTGACCCTTCAAAACATTTCACACGATTTTCTAACACGACCAAACAACCCTTCTGAGACCAAGATACGCCGTATCCCTTTTAGGGATGCGCCGTATCAAAGCTGAGAGACAATACGCCGTATCAATCTTAAGTGATACGCCATATTATCCTAAACTTCTGATACGCCGCATCTATTCAGTTAGATACGCCGCATCGACCTATTGAGACAGACAATTTCAAGGAAATAGCTACTATGCGCCATATCCCAAAAGGAGATGCGCCGCATCACCTGATACGCCGTATCTCAGAGGAGATGCGCCGTATCTACCCTGCACCACAGAAATTCTGGACAGACCTATTGTCCCAAAAATGCATAATCAAAATCCTCGGCTGGAAACCCGACCTCCCAGACTCGAAACTTGACGAAACTTTCCAGAATCCTTTAGTATGTCCGTAAGATTAATTTCATTCAAAAACATCACCCGTTTGATCACCCGTAATAGTACCTCAAAATTTGACGGGTTATGCATTAATACCCAAAATAACCCATTACACTACAAGACCATTTATACTACTACCCGTTTGATCACCCGTAATAGTACCTCCATTGAATGAGAATTGTTCGGCGGTGATTCTTAAAAAGTTACCCGAAAAAACTAGGAGACCCCGGCAAATTTCTCATTCCTTGTGACTTCCAAAAGCTTGATGAATGCTTAGCCTTGGCCGATCTTGGCGCAAGCATCAATCTAATGCCTCTTTCCGTATGGGCAAAGCTTTCTCTACCAGAACTTACTGATACACGAATGACTCTCGAGCTTGCAAACCGATCGGTTACTGTTCCGAAAGGTATTTCCGAAGATGTCTTCGTGAAGGTTGGCAAGTTCCATTTTCCTGCTGACTTCGTAGTAGTCGATTTTGATGCCGACCCCCGTGTCCCCCTTATTTTGGGAAGACCATTCTTGAAAACGGCTCGTGCATTAATCGACGTCTACGAAGGTGAAATGACTCTTAGAGTCGGTGATGAAAAATTGGTCTTAAATATTGAGAGTACTTCAAAATATCCTCTCAAGCATGATAGCGAGTCAATTAACCAAATTGATATCATTGATACTACATGCGAGGAATATTTTCATGAAGTGCTAAGTGGCAATCCCACTTCTTCAGACCATACCAATGCTCTCTCTTCCCCTTCTCTCACTCCATTTGAGGGAAGTGACTTCATTTTGGAAGAGATTGAAGCTTGTTTAGCTTGTGATGTAACTCCATCGGAAATTGATGAAGGTGTGTTTGACATGGAGGGAGACCTTCGTCTAATTGAGAAGTTACTTAATGAAGATCCATCATCTCTCCCTCCGAAAGAACTTCATAATGAGGAAATCACATCTAGTGAGAATCCTATTGATCCACCGGAGGTCGAACTTAAGGACCTACCACCTCATCTCGAGTATGCATTTTTGGAGGGTACCGATAAATTACCCGTCATAATTGCTAAAGATTTAAATGATGAGGAGAAAACCGCTCTCATAAAGGTTTTAAAGTCACACAAGCGAGCCATCGCTTGGAAACTTTCCGACATTAAGGGTATTAACCCGGAATTTTGTACACACAAGATTTTAATGGAAGATGACTTTAAACCAGCGGTTCAACATCAAAGAAGGGTTAATCCAAAAATTCACGAGGTTATCAAAAAGGAAGTTCTTAAACTCCTTGATGCCGGATTGATTTATCCTATCTCGGATAGTCCTTGGGTGAGCCCCGTTCATTGCATGCCTAAAAAAGGTGGCATTACCGTTGTTACAAATGATGAAAACGAGTTGATTCCTACTCGATTGGTGACGGGATGGCGTGTATGCATTGACTACCGAAAGTTAAATGACGCCACCCGTAAAGACCACTTCCCTCTTTGTTAGGAATATGAATATTCAGCTGAAGACTCGGTCACCCCGAGTACTTATTAGATCATCATAGCTCGTAGGATTATCAGTAATATTATTAGTAGTTTAGTTATTAATTAGTATTGTGGAGTGGGTCGGGTCTTTACCCTCTGTCATCTCACTCCACAGCCCGCTAGGGGCATATTATGTAGTAAGTATAAATACCCCTTCCCTTGCAAGGGAAGGGTTGGAACTCTCATTATTTCAATCTAATACACATAGTGTTTCTCTCACTAGAAGTTCCCACTTTCTCTCTCTAAGCTTTCTTCCATTCGATCCATAGAATATGAATATTCAGCTGAAGACTCGGTCACCCCGAGTACTTATTAGATCATCATAGCTCGTAGGATTATTAGTAATATTATTAGTAGTTTAGTTATTAATTAGTATTGTGGAGTGGGTCGGGTCTTTACCCTTTGTCAGCTCACTCCACAGCCCGCTAGGGGCATATTATGTAGTAAGTATAAATACCCCTTCCCTTGCAAGGGAAGGGTTGGAACTCTCATTATTTCAATCTAATACACATAGTGTTTCTCTCACTAGAAGTTCCCACTTTCTCTCTCTAAGCTTTCTTCCATTCGATCCATAGAATATGAATATTCAGCTGAAGACTCGGTCACCCCGAGTACTTATTAGATCATCATAGCTCGTAGGATTATCAGTAATATTATTAGTAGTTTAGTTATTAATTAGTATTGTGGAGTGGGTCGGGTCTTTACCCTTTGTCAGCTCACTCCACAGCCCGCTAGGGGCATATTATGTAGTAAGTATAAATACCCCTTCCCTTGCAAGGGAAGGGTTGGAACTCTCATTATTTCAATCTAATACACATAGTGTTTCTCTCACTAGAAGTTCCCACTTTCTCTCTCTAAGCTTTCTTCCATTCGATCCATAACCAAGCCTCAAACAAGTGTTTCTTGCATTGTGAATACCCTACAATTGGTATCAAGAGCCATGGTTAGGTCCATGAGAGTTGGTATTCACGGATTTGTTTAGTTTTTGAGGCTTTTGTGTTCGATTTGTAAAGTTACTAATATTTCATTTTGTGCTTTGTTTAGTGATTAGAAGTTGTTATACCTTGTACTTTCTAGCTTAGGAATAGTATAAGAGTAGTATTTAGTGCTTGGATTCACAGATTTAAGGTTTGTGTGGTGTTGTTGGGTGATTCGAGTGTTTTTCTTTCAAGTGTTCTTGGATGCGGTTTGTGTAATCTGGTAGTGTTCTTGAACGCGGTTTGTGTCCCATCGATAACGCGGCTTGTCCTATTACTAGTTTAGGCAAAAGGACAAACAGCATTGAAAGCGACGTGTTTGGAAGTTTGTGCCTACGCGGTTTGTCTCTAAGGTGCGTACGCGGTTTGTGTCAACGCGGTTTGTATCTCCAGCGTGAACTCGGTTTGTGTCTACGCGGTTTGTATAAGCAGCGTGAACTCGGTTTGTGTCAACGCGGTTTGTATCTCCAGCGTGAACTCGGTTTGTGTCTACGCGGTTTGTATCTGCAGCGTGAACTCGGTTTGTGTCTACGCGGTTTGTCTCTGAGGTGTGTATGCGGTTTGTATCAACGCGGTTTGTCTCTCCAGCGTGAACTCGGTTTGTGTCTACGCGGTTTGTCTTTGCAGCGTGTACTCGGTTTGTATCAACGCGGTTTGTCTCTCCAGTGTGAACTCGGTTTGTGTCTATGCGGTTTGTCTCTGCAGTGTGAACTCGGTTTGTGTCTACGCGGTTTGTCTAGGCGGTTTGTATCCTCAAGAGTGCTATTTGTCTAGGCGGTTTGTGTCTTGGTGATTTTAGAAATTCCCGCGAAAGATTCGATTTCTCGGTTAAATCACAAGATCTGTAAAATCCCGTAGTTACTATGGCTACCACATCTAACACATCATCAGAAGATATTCAAGCAGCAGGATCTGACACTCGTCCACCTATGCTAGATAGGACGGATTATGAGTCTTGGGCACAACGGATAAGACTTTACTGCTTGGGAAAAGATAATGGAGTTAACATTCTTAAGTCAATTGACGATGGACCATATCAGATGGGTACCACCAGAGATGTTGTTACAACTGGTGAAGATGGTACTGTGACTTGGGGCATAGACAGACCTAGAAACTACAATGATCTTAATGAAGAAGAAAAGAAGAGGTATGATGCCGACATTAGAGCCTCAAACATAGTCATTCAAGGTCTTCCAAAGGATGTATACAAGCTCATCAATTTCAACACTGAAGCCAAAGCTGTGTGGGACAACGTTAAAATGTTGTTAGCAGGGTCAGAACTCACAAAGGAAGATCGTGAGTCACAGCTGTATGATGAGTTCGAGCATTTCAAAATGAACCCAGGAGAGAATGTCACAGACTACTATGTGAGATTTCATAAGTTGGTGAATGATATGAGGATGATCAGAATGACTATGCCCAATATCCAACTAAACTCAAAGTTTGTGAACAACATGACTCCTGAATGGGACAGATTTGTTACTGCTGTCAAACTCAACAAAGGTTTAAGGGATACCAACTATGAACAGCTGTATGCCTACCTGCAACAACATGAGAAGCATGTTGTCTATGATCGGGTGCTGAGAGAAAAGTTAAGTCCTTCAACTACAAATGATCCACTGGCGTTCATGACAAATGTTCAACCGACAATCCAATCATCATCCAACCCAAGCTATCATCAACTTCACTCACAAGTACCTGCTATGAGCTCTCAACTTGACTCAGGCTACTCTCAGACCAACAAAATGATTGACAACCTCACCAATCAAGTTTCATTACTGGTTCAACAGTTTCAAGCATCACTCCCTCAGACCAACAATCAGTTAAGGAATTCATCCAACCCACGCAATCTAGCAATGGTGGAGGATGGGAAAATTGTGGTTCAGAATGTGCAAGGGAGAGCTGGTAGAAACATGGGTCGAGGTTATGTGCAGAATAGAGCAGGGAATGCCAATCAGGGTCAAGGGAAACAGATCAAGTGTTATAATTGTGGGGGGCTTGGACACATTGCTAGAAACTGCAATCAACCTAAACGTCCACAGAACTCAGATTACTTCAAAGACAAGATGCTGTTAATGCAAGCTCAAGAGAATGGAGCTGTATTGGATGAGGAAGAGTTATTGTTCTTGGCAGGAGATGGAGGAAATACTTTTGATGAAGATGTGGATGAGAAACCTGTTCAGGATCTAGCACTTAATGATCCTAACATCTTCAAGGCAGATGACTGTGATGCATTTGACTCTGATGTAGATGATGAACCTACGACTCAAACAATCTTCATGGCTAACTTGTCTTCCCTGGTCTCATCTCCCCGTCAAGCTGGCCCTTCTAATGCATCTGTGATATCTGAGGTACTAAAAATTTATGACACATATAATATAGTCGAGGGACAAAAGAATCCCGAAGAAGTACATCAGGCAGATGTTTCTGACTCAAGTAATTTTGACATGGAAAATAGCAATATTATTTCATATGAACAGTATTTGAATCACAACAACTCGCCTGATGTACCAAATGGTGAATCTTTTGTCAATAATGATGTTTGTGTTATAAGTAATGTATGTGCCTTAGATAATGCGTGTAATATAGATAATGCATGTGAGCGCCATGAGAACCAATTGCCTGTCCCTGATGATAACTTGATCACTAGACTAAACATCTATAAAGAACAAGTAGCTATGTACGAACAGCGTGCTAAGTTTGAGCTTAATGAACGTGAGCAGAAATTAGAAGGTAAAATGAGTACACTTATTAAAGAGTCTAGAATGAGAGAAGAAACATTAAAATTAGAGTTGAGTTCTTTGAAAAGTCAGCTAGAACAGTCTGTCAAACAGAAACAGGAAGCACAAAAGTGTGTAACTACACTTAAGCAAGAATTCAAACAAAAAGAAACAACACTTTTAAATGATTTCTCTAGACTCAAGACATTAAAAAATAAGCTTGAAGATAAGTTGTACACACAAAATCAAACCATACAAACTGCTCAAATGATTCATAAGCACAGAAAGTTGAGTGATAAGCATAGTAAAATCATGATAGGTGAACCCAAGTCAACCATCCTTAGGGACATGAAAGTAGTTCAACCAGCTCTATATGATGGTAATGTGATACTTATGCCTATTCATGACCCGCCTGAGCTTCTCTACACTAAAGAGGAGGAGGAGATGAGTGAGAGAACAAAGGAAAGAATGAATGAGAAAATGAGGGATCCCGAGTGCGCAGTCAGACGAATAATAATCAAACCCCATGACTATGGTGAGGAAAATCATTTGACTGTGTTTGCTCCTCAAAAGAATTTAACACCTGAACAGATTTTCTGGAAACAAGATAATGAAAGACTTAAGGTAGAAAAACTTAAGGCCAACACCCCCCTCATTAGAAAAGTTGCGTCCATAACGGTGTATCCTCCCAATACACCTAGGAATTTGGTGCCTTTATCTCTTCCCACTGAATGTAAAACCTTTATTAGCTTATATGTGCTTTGGCAACTGTTTGCTGATTTCGATAAAACATGCAAGAAGAGAATCACACCCTCTGGTATTACTGAGGGGGAAAGGTGTTTTGAACATGCTAAAAGGTGTTACTTAACTGAGGTCATGCCATTCTTTAAACTACTTAAAGAACACTTTGAAGGGTTGCAAACTGCCCTTAAAGCCGAAATAAAAGAAATGAAAGTAGTGTTTAAAGATATGGAAAATGAGGTGAATGAATATGCAATAGAACTTAAGAGTCGAGAGATTGAAAGAAAAAACATACTCATTACTAACGACAACTTGATTGCTAAATGTATTGCACAAGATGTATTTTACACTGTCACTGATTCTGCATTGTCTGCTTGTCAATTTAATGAGTATGCTATTGCGTTAAGTGTCGCCCAGAATCGTGTTGTTGAGCTTGAGGGGGAGAATTTAAAATTGCTTAAAAAAATTCAAAATGATGACCATGATAATATGGTTAAACGTTTTTCAAAATTAGAAGTTGAGTATCTTAATTTGCAATTGAAACATCAACATTTAAATGAAAAACATAAAATATCAAATGACAAGACATCCTTGGATGCTCCTGAATTTGATACTTATTTTGAATTAAGCAAACGAGATGAGACAATTCAAGCTCACACGAACACGATTCGACTCCTGAGGGCCCAAATTGCCCAATTGAAATCCAACAAGTGTGAAGTGTATGGCACCAATAAACCTTCGTCTTCAGATTCTCAGAATTTTCAATATCAAAACACCATAAATAAGTTACATTATGAAAATGAGTGTTTTCGAGAAGAAAATTCAAAGGTTAAACAACATTTCAAAGAGTTATATGATTCTATTAAAGTTACAAGAAGCAATCACAATGATCAAATAACCTCTTTGACAAATGAAATTGAGAATCTTAAGGCTCAGGTGAAAGGTAAAATGCCATGCACCACTTGTAATTGTGATGCACCAAAGGCTACTGATAGTAAAAAGTATGATGTTGATGTTGGGCGTATTCCGTTTAAGCTTAGAAATAACAGCTTTGCCCATCAAACATATCTCGATCATCTTAGAGAGGGCCTTGACACACTTCGTGAGGTAGTTGAAGAGGATAGGACTGATAAGCCACTTGATAGGGCAGTTGTCTATGCATGCAAACTCACGAAAAGGATTCAGGAAAACTTAGAATATGCCATAGGCTCAATTCCTAAGTTTAGCTGCCATAGAGATAGATTTGTTGCATCATCATCCAATGTTGAGAACAAGCATGTAGCCTTTGATCTACCACCTAAAACATCAGAACCCAACACATCATTATCAGGAAGGCATGTGACAGAAAAAACAAACTAATGTTACCTTCGATGCTTCTACAGGAGTAAAAAGTGACACCCAAGCTAGCGGGTCAAGGTCTAGAGGAAATGCAAGAAAGGATAGGACTGCGCCAGCTAAGAATGATCACTTGAAGAATGTAGAAGCCCAACCTAGGAACAATAAGTTTGCAATGAGTAGGATGAATCGTGTTGATTCTAGTATCAAAAGTACTGTAATTAATTCGAATTCTAATGCTATCTGTAAAACATGCGACAATTGTTTAATTTCTGCTAATCATGATGAATGTGTTGTGTCTTTCTTGATGTCTTCTGCATCATCCCATGTTAAGAATGGTAGTATAACTG
Source organism: Artemisia tridentata subsp. tridentata (assembly GCA_021014915.2). NCBI lineage: Eukaryota > Viridiplantae > Streptophyta > Magnoliopsida > Asterales > Asteraceae > Artemisia > Artemisia tridentata. The sequence continues at coordinate 148,557,064 of CP139509.1, forward strand.
AAGCATGCAAAAAGGTTTGGAAAGCAACAGGAAAAACATTTGCTAGCATAGGCTATCAATGGAGACCCACTGGAAGGAAATTCAATTTAGGAAAACAGTGCACGTTACCTAAAATGAATAAGCATAAAATTGTGAAAGTTAAGGAATGGAGACCCACTGGAAGGAAATTCAATTTAGGAAAACAGAGATCATTACCTAAAATGAATATGCATAAAATTGTGATGAATAAGGAATGGAGACCAACTGGTAGAATCCTGTCTTTAGAGTCACAATGCCTTCCATCTAGGTCTTGTCCTGCCTCTAGTTCTGTCTCCTCAGTAAAGACAGTAGCATCTGTGAAATCTGTGGTTCCAGAATATGTGTGTGCTGACCAAACGGACCCCAATTTCACTTGGGGATCCACATTTTTCAGTTATCCATTGTTGTCTGGTTTCAAATGCAGGTCGTACAAATCGTCCTGTGGTATTTTTACTCAGGCTGCTCAAAACATATGACTGGGGATCGCTCGCGGCTCAAGAACTTCGTGAAAAAGTTTATCGGGACAGTTAGATTTGGGAACGACCACTTTGGTGCTATTATGGGTTATGGAGATTATGTGTTTGGTGACAGTGTAATCTCAAGGGTATATTATGTGGAAGGACTAGGGCACAATCTGTTTTCTGTGGGTCAATTTTGTGATTCAGATCTGGAAGTGGCTTTCAGAAAGCATACATGTTTCGTCAGAGAATTGGATGGTATAGATCTCCTCAAGGGCAGTCGGGGCACCAATCTATACACCATATCGATTGAAGAAATGTTGAAGTCTTCTCCCATATGCTTGCTTTCTAAAGCCTCTAAAACAAAATCATGGCTGTGGCATCGTCGTTTGAACCACTTGAACTTCGGTACCATAAATAATCTTTCCCGTAAATATCTTGTTAGAGGGATGCCCAGATTGAAATATGAGAAAGATCATCTCTGCTCTGCATGTCAACTGGGTAAAAGCACGAAACAAACCCACAAGCCTAAAACCATCAACACCAACTTGGAAGTTCTTCATACCCTCCACATGGACTTGTGCGGTCCAATGAGAATACAAACCATAAATGGAAAGAAGTACATTCTGGTGATAGTAGATGATTATTCTCGGTTCACATGGGTAAAGTTTTTGAGAACCAAGGACGAAACTCCAGAGGTTATCATTAAACTGATAAAACAGCTGCAAGTAAGGCTCGATAAAACTGTCAGAATCATCCGCACTGATAATGGTACTGAGTTTGTTAACCAACAACTCCGTAATTTCTATGAAAGTATTGGCATCACGCATCAGAAAAGTATCCCTCGCACTCCTCAACAGAACGGAGTGGTTGAACGAAGGAACCGTACTCTGGTGGAGGCTGCAAGAACTATGCTTATATTTTCAAAGACACCGATGTTTCTCTGGGCAGAGGCTATTGCAACAGCATGTTACACTCAAAACCGATCCCTAATTCATCCGGTTCATGAGAAGACTCCCTTCGAGTTAATTCATAACAAGAAACCAGATCTTTCCTTTCTCCGTGTGTTTGGTGCACTTTGCTACCCAACTAACGATAGTCAAGACTTGGGAAAGTTAAGAGCTAAAGTAGATGTAGGTATTTTTGTTGGATACGCACCAGACAGTAAAGGGTATCGAATCTACAATAAGAGAACCCGTAAAATTATGGAAACCATTCATGTTACGTTTGATGAGCTGAGTGAGCAACCTGCTTCAGGACAAATTAGTTCTGGACCCGATCTTAACCTTTTGTCTCCTGGACCCATTAGTTCAGGACTTGTACAGAATTCCACGCCTGCAGATTCTTATGTGCCACCTACATGCGAGGAGTTAAAGAAGTTATTTGATCCTATGTTTGATGAATACTTTGAGCCAACGAATGGAACTATCCCAAGTGAACCTGCTGTACTTCCTATGGCTGAGGTTCAAGCCCCACAAGGTTCAGAAGGCCCTACAGCTTCAGTATCAGTCAGTCACAATGCTCCAGCTGCCAGTCAATTGCCTTCGTCATCAAACGCTCAAACTTCTCCAGTAATACAAGAATCTTCAGATAATAATTCATTGGAAGTTAATCCTTTTGCTCCTGTTGAAGAGGTTCCTTTTGAAAACATATTTGCTCCTGAACATTCATCAGACACATCCTCACTTGAAGGACACAGCACTGCTACGTCTGTTCATAACCCTCAACCTCACGACCATCTCAGGAAATGGACCAGTGATCATCCAATCGACAACATCATAGGCAATCCCTCACGTCCAGTATCCACACGTAATCAACTAGCCACTGATGCACTATGGTGCTTCCTCAATTCCGTACTGTCCAAAGTCGAACCAAAAGATGCCAAAGAAGCAATGACTAAAGATTGCTGGTTCCAGGCTATGCAGGATGAAATCCATGAATTTGATCGACTTGAAGTATGGGAATTAGTGCCTCCTCCAGAGCTTGCAATGATCATTGCTTTAAAGTGGATCTTCAAAGTGAAGCTTGATGAGTATGGTGATGTGTTAAAGAACAAGGCACGGCTAGTTGCTAAAGGGTTCAGACAAGAAGAGGGCATTGATTTTGAAGAATCGTTTGCTCCGGTTGCTAGAATTGAAGCTATAAGAATCTTCCTGGCAAATGCTGCTAGTCAAAATATGATAGTCTACCAGATGGATGTCAAAACGGCATTCTTGAATGGTGACTTAAAGGAAGAAGTTTATGTGAGTCAACCAGAAGGATTCGTGGATACTGAACATCCTACTCATGTTTACCGCTTAAAGAAGGCTCTTTATGGGTTAAAACAGGCGCCAAGGGCATGGTACGATACATTGTCCAAGTTCCTCCTAGTGAACGGATTCTCCAAGGGTGTTGTTGATCCTACACTATTCACCAGGAAGTCAAGAAACCATCTACTACTAGTTCAGATCTATGTAGATGATATCATCTTTGCTTCAACAGATCCAAGTGAATGTGATAGTTTTTCAAAAGAGATGAATTCCAAGTTCCAAATGTCTATGATGGGACAAATGTCATTCTTCTTAGGATTACAAGTTTCTCAAAGTCCCAGTGACATATTCATTAATCAATCCAAATACGCCAACGAGATCTTGAAAAAGTTTGGATTTTATTCAAGTGAACCTGTTGACACTCCCATGGTTGATAGAACGAAGCTGGATGAAGATCCTTCAGGGATTCCAGTGGATATAACGAAATATCGAAGCATGATTGGATCTTTGATGTACATCACGGCTAGCAGACCAGATCTTCTGTTTGCTGTGTGTATGTGTGCTCGGTATCAATCCAGACCTACCAAGAAGCATGTTGAAGCAGTGAAAAGGATCTTTCGATATCTTCAAGGCACGGTTCATATGGGTCTCTGGTATCCTAAGGACACTGCAATGGAGTTAACAGCTTACGCGGATGCTGATCATGCGGGATGTCAAGACACTCGTCGAAGTACTTCAGGAGGAGCTCAGTTTTTAGGGGAAAAGTTGGTTAGTTGGTCTTCTAAGAAGCAGATGAGTACTTCCATATCATCTACTGAAGCTGAGTACATTGCAATGTCTGCTTGTTGTGCACAAATCCTTTGGATGCGATCATAACTTTCGGACTATGGATTCTCATACAACAAAATTCCCCTATATTGTGACAACAAAAGCGCCATTGCTCTTTGTTGTAACAATGTTCAGCACTCCAGGTCTAAACACATCGACATCAGGCATCACTTCATCAGGGAACAGGTGGAAAAAGGAATTGTGGAACTATACTTCGTGAGGACAGAGTTTCAGTTAGCTGACATCTTCACCAAGGCCCTCCCAAGAGAAAGGTTTCAGTTTATTCTCCCACGCCTTGGCATGAAAAGCATGACTCCTGAAACCCTCAAGTGTCTTCAGGAGGAAAAGGAGGAGTAAAGGATTGTCTTCTTATATCCTTGTACATAGTTGTATATATCTTAAATCAAAAAGAAAAATACAAAAATATAAAACCTATAAAAACCATAAAAAATCGAAAAATCAGAAAATACCAAAAATAGTCCTACCTAGGCATGTCTTCTGTTTATCGATAACATTTACGGATCTAGAAATGTCATTCAATAATGGCACGGATTCTTAAATGAAGCTCGAGCAGAAGTTATACTAATCAGTTAAAACATGTCTTAATGGCTTGCAGTTACTTCATACTGCAACCCGCGCTGTACAATGGGGAAAGCATGTCGCCAAAAAGACAGCTGTTCCTCCAACCGGGTGATGTTCACCTGGGCATGGATTACTTTATATCCATGTTTCCCCGACTTGATGTACGTTTCAGTGCTTCTTGTCGTGCATAAGAAGAGAAGTCTTCTTTTCATCAGACTCTTTATGTTGTTTGATTCTTCTAGAGAGTCTTGATGTTACACAAGGTGGTAAATTGAATTAAATTTTCAAAAATACCCGTCGCTCAATTGAATGACTACAGCTCTTTTAATGGAAAACGGGTCATTAATTGAGGGGGAGCATATTTGTTCAAATTTCCGACACCTTGCCAAATTTGTGCAACATCAGCAGTGACACTCTCTTGGTGTTTCAAGGGAAGCATAATATGCTTCAAAATCAGAATACATTTATACCTGACCACATTTTCTCCCAAATTTTCTAAACGACTTTAAATCACTTGGGATCACAAATCTCAAATGGTTTGAAATTTTTGATCGAGGGAGAGAATGTGATTTAAATAGGAAATTCTGATAAAATGTGATGATTTGGAAGTTAATGTAAGCTCTCCCGTATGTGCTAAACCATTTTGCATATCAAGGCACATATTGAGGGGGAGCAAAATGTTTTGGTCATAAACGCAAGCTCTTCCATATGTGCGAAAATCTTTCTTATATCGATGCACATATTGAGGGGGAGCAAATGGTTTTAACAAAACAAAGGATTTGGCATCTCACGTGAGCAAGGCTCAGACTTCACCAATGAATTGACGAAACTTGAATTGCCATCAATCGAAAGGATATGTCTTGGCCGGGTAATAATTTCAAGCTGGTCTAACCAGTGATGTAAGCGTGTCTCGAAAAAGATGTATCTGAGTAGAGTGTACCATTTCGAGAGACTTTCTGTGGACTTGACCAGGCCGGGTAATAATTTCAAGCTAGTCTAACTAGTGATGTAAGCGTGTCTCGAATCGGTCATGTTCACTAAAAGTGGATCAATTCAAAAAGTGCGAGCTCTACCTAACATGTGCAAATTTATAAAACTATCACTCGAGCACATGTTGAGGGGGAGCATTTGAAAAATATAAAACTCTCAAGTGTTTGCAAAAATGTGTTTCGAAATCATAAACACTTTGAGAGATTTTTTCAAAGATTTGGTTTGGCAATTGTGGAAGAACACCAAAGACCGACCATTGTATTTCATATAATGGAGTTATAAGGATGGTAAGGTTAGGTACAAGTTCCCACGATCCCGCCAGAGCCGGAGGGATCTACCCAGGGACAATCCACTAGTTAGTATAGAAGTCCTTAGGTATGATTAAAAAGGAGAAAAGTGAATGAGGGAATAGTGCCGACTGAGATGGAGCTAACACTGGAACAAACCCAACAAGGTGTTAGTTATGAAGTCTCGGTAAGCACTGAAGGGGTTGAAGAATGAAAAAGAATTGTAAAGAGAAAGGGTGAAAAGAAATAGCCCTCCTTACAACTTAGGCAGAAACCGGGTCAATACATATGCTGTCAGAATCACTTAGTTGATTGCTGACATTGAAGACAAAGTATCATGGACCCAGTGATACGCTGCACAACCCTCCCTAGCCACTCAAGGTCCCTCAAAGGATTCTTGTTTCAATTGTCACGGAGTTCAATACATTCCTATCGTCTCTCTCACTCCGAGTTAGATGATATTGAAAAGGTGGCAGTCCTCTCCAGCCTCCGCTCACTAAATCAAAACGCACTATAGAGTCTAGAGCCACGAGATGCATAATAAGATCTCATAGGGACACGAATTATTTATACACTGGTTGTCCAACATTAAGGACACCAGTTGTAAACTTAAGAGTCCTACGCAGATCTTAGCAATCTGCCAGAACATTTATGAGGGAATTTACAAATGTAATTCTCAATGATTGAATGGAAATTCCTGCCAGGGTCAACATCAAGCAGCCCTGAAAACAGGTCACTTCGGTAATTCTTTATGGATTACGCTTAGCGGTCACGGCGGTTTCAACCGGTCTACAGTCGTGGAGTGATCTCCAGCGACTCACCTAATCGTTGATTTACTACGGTAAAATCTTAAAAAGCCCTCTGTGGGTTTTCGATTAGGAACGGTCTTGGTAAGGATTAGAGAGAGTTTTCACAATATGCTGTTGACTATCTCGAAGTCCAAACTTGTAAGTACCGGTCGAATTATTGCTAACTGTCGTATGCAGGAACTTCTGGCGATTGTAGCTGTGGAATGCTGTAGCTGGTTGCTGTGGTAGCTGGTTGCAGAAAAGATGCCAATCCATCACCACATGCTCACACCACATCATCATCAAAGAAGTCATGATCAACCTAAAAGACCTTCAACACAGCTTCTGCTAACTCTGATGCTGAAGATCATGACACCATATCATGTGAGCATGTCGGCTCTAAGTATATTTCATCACATGGAGTCTTACTACTGAAAGATGACTTGAAGAATCAAGTGGGATGACACTTTCAAAGATTACTCAAAGTTCATCCAAAACAAAAGAGAAGTCATCTGAAGATCACGGATGTTTGCACAATGATCTATGATATTGAAGAATCAAGGGTTACGAGCTATGATGTCAAGATCCAAGGAAAAAGTGCTGAATTTCAAAACATTACTTCTGGGGTGACCTCCCTTAGGGGGAGATTGTTAGGAATATGAATATTCAGCTGAAGACTCGGTCACCCCGAGTACTTATTAGATCATCATAGCTCGTAGGATTATCAGTAATATTATTAGTAGTTTAGTTATTAATTAGTATTGTGGAGTGGGTCGGGTCTTTACCCTCTGTCAGCTCACTCCACAGCCCGCTAGGGGCATATTATGTAGTAAGTATAAATACCCCTTCCCTTGCAAGGGAAGGGTTGGAACTCTCATTATTTCAATCTAATACACATAGTGTTTCTCTCACTAGAAGTTCCCACTTTCTCTCTCTAAGCTTTCTTCCATTCGATCCATAACCAAGCCTCAAATAAGTGTTTCTTGCATTGTGAATACCCTACACTCTTCCATTCATGGATCAAATGCTCGAAAGACTAGCGGGAAACGAGTACTATTGTTTTCTCGACGGTTTCTCGGGTTACTTCCAAATTCCCATTGACCCGCAAGATCAAGAAAAGACCACTTTCACTTGCCCTTATGGAACGTTTGCCTACCGACGCATGCCTTTTGGCTTATGTAATGCTCCGGGCACGTTCCAAAGGTGTATGTTGGCCATTTTTCATGACATGATCGAGAAAACTATGGAAGTCTTTATGGATGATTTCTCGGTCTTTGGGGATTCTTTTACCACATGTCTCTCCCATTTGGACAAAATGCTTCAACGTTGTGAAGACACTAATCTTTGTCTAAATTGGGAGAAAAGTCATTTCATGGTCAAAGAGGGCATTGTCCTTGGCCATAAGATTTCTAAGAGTGGGATTGAGGTCGATAAGGCCAAAGTTGATGTTATCGCTAAACTACCTCATCCCACTACCGTCAAGGGTATTCGGAGTTTCCTTGGTCACGCCGGTTTCTATCGTAGATTCATTCAAGATTTTTCAAAAATCGCCCGGCCGATGACCCATCTCCTTGAAAAGGAAACTCCGTTCGTTTTCTCACAAGAGTGCATTGAAGCTTTTCAAACTCTAAAGAAAAAGCTTACTGAAGCACCGATCTTAGTTGCCCCCGATTGGGACCTACCTTTTGAACTTATGTGTGATGCAAGTGATTTTGCCATAGGTGCGGTCTTGGGGCAACGAAAAGCAAAACATTTTCAGCCTATACACTATGCTAGCAAAACTATGACCGAAGCTCAAGCACATTACACCACGACGGAAAAAGAATTATTAGCCGTGGTGTATGCTTTCGAAAAGTTTCGGCCATACTTAATCTTGTCTAAAAGCATAGTGTATACGGATCACTCGGCTCTCAAATATCTCTTTGCAAAACAAGATGCAAAGCCGAGATTGCTCCGTTGGGTTCTCCTCCTACAAGAATTTGATATCACCATCCGTGATAAAAAAGGAGCCGAGAACCTTGCTGCTGATCATTTGTCCCGATTAGAGAATCCTCATCAAAGTGTGCTCGAGAAAAAGGAAATAAATGAAACATTTCCTCTTGAGACACTTAACGTGGTATCTTTTCGTGGTGATTCTAGTACCCCATGGTTTGCCCATTTTGCAAATTACCATGCGGGTAACTTTGTTGTGAAAGGGATGTCGTCCCAACAAAAGAACAAATTCTTCAAAGATGTGAAGCATTACTTTTGGGACGACCCCTACTTGTTTAAAATCTGTGCGGATCAAGTCATCCGGCGATGTGTTCACGGCCAAGAAGCCGTTGAAATTCTTAAGGCTTGCCACAATGGACCCACGGGGGGACATCATGGTGCCAACTACACCGCCAAAAAGGTGTTTGATTCCGGTTTCTATTGGCCCACAATCTACCGTGATGCCCATGACTTAGTCAAATCTTGCGACTCTTGTCAACGTCACGGGAAGATCTCTCAAAAAGATGAAATGCCACAAAACGTCGTTCAAGTTTGTGAAATCTTTGACGTTTGGGGCATTGACTTTATGGGGCCGTTCCCGTCTTCACGAGGGAACAAGTATATACTCGTGGCCATCGATTACTTGTCCAAATGGGTTGAGGCGAAAGCACTCCCCACCAACGACGCCCGAGTAGTGTGCAAATTTTTGAAAACTCTCTTTGCTCGGTTTGGAACTCCACGTGCTATCATTAGTGATCGCGGTACGCACTTTTGCAATGATCAATTTGCAAAAGTCATGCTTAAGTACGGTATCACTCACCGTCTTTCTACCGCATATCACCCACAAACAAGTGGACAAGTGGAAGTTTCAAACCGTGGTTTAAAAAGAATTTTGGAAAGGACCGTAGGTGAAAACCGTGCGTCTTGGTCGGATAAACTAGATGATGCACTTTGGGCCTTCCGTACAGCTTACAAAACACCCATCGGGTGCACTCCTTACAAGCTTATTTACAGAAAGGCGTGCCATCTACCGATCGAGCTCGAGCACAAAGCTTATTGGGCCTTGAAGCATGCAAACTTCGACCTTCAGTCCGCAGGTGATCACCGCAAAGTTCAACTCAATGAATTAAATGAACTTTGTGATCAAGCCTACGAGAACTCTTTGATCTACAAAGAAAAGACAAAGAAGATCCACGACTCCAAGATCAAAAACCGCGTTTTTAACGTTGGTGATCGAGTCCTTCTTTTTAACTCTAGATTGAAGATTTTCTCGGGCAAGTTAAAAACCCGATGGACTGGACCATTCACCATTGCCAAATTTTTTCCTTATGGTACCGTCGAGTTATCTCAAAATGACGGACCAAACTTCAAGGTGAACGGTCATAGGTTGAAGCATTATTTTGGAGGGGACATACCATCCATGGTTGTCCCGGATCTCCAAACTTTCCCCATGGACCAATGAATTCGGGGTCGAGTCAAGCTAGTGACTCGGTTAACAAAAACATTAGCACCACATGGGTGAACGCCCATGTTTCTGACTTCCTCCTATTTTCTAACACTAAGTGTGGGGGAATTCCTCTGCAGTGCTTTCTTTTGTGTGTTGTTTGCTCTGATTTTCAGGTTTCCCTTGGATAGTGTTGATTGACGCGCCTGTTTTCAATCCAGCCGCTCAATATCCTATCCTTTTGCTAACGTTTATCTAGGGATATCTTTTTAATCCTGTTTGTGAAAATCGAGATTTCTGTTCCACACTTGGCTAGTGGTATTACCTTTTTACTTTTTAAGGGTCGGCATAATAGCCGGTACTTTGAATATTGAGGGCAATATTCAATTCTAAGTGTGGGGGGGGGGGGGGAATTCTCGCGAATTTTGTCACTTAAGTACCTTCTAGTCCCTAGTACCCCCGTTTTTGACCAAAATTTTAAAATTTTTTGTCATAAAAAAAAAAAAAAAAAAAAAAAAAAAAAAAAAAAAAAAAAAAAACGTCATCAATAAAAGTGTTTTTAGTCTTGATTAGGTTAGAACAAAGGGAATCCTGACTCTGCTAGAGTGTTGATCTAGCTGCTTCCTTAACGTTTAGACTAAGGTTTTACGATGTGTGCAAATGAAAATGCTAAGCGTAGAATAGTTGGTTTTCTTTAGAGCTTATAAAAGTAATCTATGGCTTTTTCTCCCATAAGCTAACTAATCTGACTTAATAAGTGCTTATTTTCAAACTCTTGAACATACAAAATCATTTTTTTTCATACGATTTTGAAAAATACTAGTTCTAAGCTTTATTTAAACTTCGGAACAAGCATATGTAATAATAAAGCAAAATGAAAGGGAGACGTTGCTTGAAAGTTGCAAAAAGTTAAGTAATAAATAAATGTGCTAAAAAGCTAAGGTTCAAGATCGGCCCTTGGATCCTTATTTCCGGAAGGCGTTTAGGTCTTGGCTACCCTCTTACACCGGCCCTTGGACCCTTAATTCTGAAAGGCGTTAAGGTCTTGGAACTCTCCGTTGTAACGGCCCTTGGATCCTTTATTCCAGGAAGGTTTAAGGTCTTGGATCCCGTGAAACTCCGTTAGTTTATGTTGCACCAAAAAAAAAAAAAAATGAAAAAAAAAATGAAAAATGAAAAATGATGAAAAAATAAAAAGGAAATAAAATGGAATGATATTGCAAAATGCAATATATTTTGAAACTTGCTTGTTGTGAATTTTAAATCTATCTTTCAACTAGTATTAGTCAAAGTTTTATAAAAACGTCGATTTTTGTGATCAAAATTTTGAAAATCAAGCACATTCACCTAACTTAAATAAATGTGGGAGTGAAAAGTTAAGTCTCGACTTACATAGATTACTAGTATAAGTAGCGTTAGCATTTTACAAAAACATTTGCACATTGAGTTTAAGCTTAGTTGGGAGTATAAAAAGAGGATGACGATTTCAATTCCCTGGAGACACCCATTTTGTGTGAATCCCGTTCCATGATACCATTTTTGAAAATCAAGCATGTTGTTTATTTATGTTCTAGTTTAAATTTCTCGCATCAAATAAAAAGTCGAAACGGGGTATACTTGGTATTCTTTTGATCCTTTCATTACTTCATATGATTGGATTGCTAGGGACTAGCAATAGCTTAGTGTGGGGGATTTGATGAGTGTGTAAATACTCATCATTTTATACCCATTTAAGACACAAAAACAACCAAAAACACCCAAATATATTGCAGATATCCTTGGTTTTGTGTTTTATGTGTTTCAGGTACAAAGGATTGAAAACGGAGCGAAAACGGGCATTTTTGGATCGATTCGACAACAAGTGTGCATTTGATCAAGTGAAGTCAAAGTCAAAGTCAAAAGTCAACCTCCGAGAATATCAAAGTTTCACAAATAGTTCTTGGAGATGATTTTCAGACTTTACAAGATTGGTCCCTGGATTTTCAGTAATTACAAGAATGGCCCCTTAGCTTAAACCTAAACTTCATAAATAATCCTAAACTACCTAAACCCTTAATAAACCCCACTACAACCGGATCCCCTAACCACAAAACCCATTTAACTAAACCCTTACCCTTTAACCCTTAAGCCCAAAAATAAAATACCAAAAAGCCCAATCCTAATATAAAACCCAAACCCGGTATTGTGTTAAACACAATTTAGGTCAAAAGATTATCAGGCCTTCTTCCTCCTTCTCTCCCACCCTATTACCCGCCAAACCATTCACCTTTCCCCACCTTTAACCTGCTACACTCAACCATCCTCCTCAAAAGCCACCCTCCTCACCAGCTTCAAGAAACTCTTCACAAGATGCCATGCCATGTTGGCAATCTACACCACGAATTGGGCGCCAAAGTGATATCTTGGGCTGTGATCATTCTTCTTTAATCCAACGAATGGGATTAATCCAAAGAAGCACAAAATAGAGTTCCAAGGCTTTTTCTACTCACAAAAGAAACACAAGTATGAAGACCCCGTAGCCTAGTTTTTTAGTATAAATAGAGTAGAAGTTATAAGTTGTAGTTTAGGTTTTATTTAGCTAATTTTAATTAAGTTACTTGTCTTTTCTTTATTGTAACTCTATTTTCAGTCTTGTAGTTTAAATTTTAATGAAATTTGAAGTTTTCCATTTTAGTCAACCTTAGTCAACTATTACTGTTTTTTTGTGCTTAATTTACTGCTTATGTTTTTTTTCTTTGCTTAATTGATTTTATTAAAGCTATTGAAGTTAACTGGACAAGATATTGCAGTTGTAATTAGTTTTTGCCTTAAAACCCAAGATAAGCTAAAAAACAGTCAAATAAGCTCAGCTTGTTTGACTGCTTATTAGCTGTTGGAAAATTGTTCAACTAGTTTTAATTTAGTTAGAAAATCAGTTTTTAATAAGAATTGTAGTTTATTTTGGTTTGAAGCAGTCAAATTAGTGATACTCAGTTCACAAAGGACTGTTTGGCACTAGTTTATTTAGGGTCAAGCTTGGACAAGTACTGTTCATATGCCATTTCTTCAACTTCAATCTAGCCTAATTTGTTCAATATAAGCTGTTTTTAAGTTTCCTTTAGCCCATAGATAGGAAGCATGGTTTTTGAATAGAATATGGAAATCATAGGGGATGAACTGAGCAAATAAGCTCATCTTGGCAACAAGCCATTTCTGAACCAATTTTTCATACTTTAGTATTCATTTTAGTCCATATGTTCATGTTTGAATAGTTGGTTATATAGCCTTAGCCTCAGGCTCAGTTTTGCTCAAACCTGCACATCAGTAACCAACTAGGCTGCTGATCAGATTTTTAGGTTTGTGGAGTTTTTTGCTGATTTTTAATTTCTTTAATATAAGCTGTAATAAGCTCATCTTTTGGGAATTTACACTGGCCTGCACATCCCAACTGATCAGATAATCATTTGCTCATTCTGAGCCTTGTGATTAGTTTTAAAAATAAATTTCAGTTAAGAGTTTTCTTATCAACTTATGCTTATTTAGTCTTAATCATAAAAAAAAAGGTAAAAAAAAAATAGTTAGTAAAAAGGACTAGAGTGGGATTCGAACCTGGGTTCCCTGGTTCACAAAGCTCACAACATTACCATCTGCTCTGTGTTCTAATTAGGATTTATTTTCACATTTTTAGTTTTAAAGTAGATTTGCCCTTTAAGCTTATAACTGCTAATTAGCTTAATTCGTGGCTTATTTCAGTAGCTTTTTAGGTTCACTTATTTTTCTTAGATTAGTTGTAGCTTAATTTGCTTCCTGGTAATTTTTTAGAATTTTTACTTTCCATTTGCTATTTTTCCTAATTAATTTAGTTTAAAATAGTTTTTAATTAGTAATAAAAAAATAGAAAAGTCAAAAAAATTAAAATTCTTTTTTTAAAAATTTTCTTTTGTCACATAGAATTCAGGAAAATTAATTTGGTACTTGTAGGGTTAATATTTTTAGATTTCACTTTTATTTTTGCGCGTTGACGTTAATTTTAATTAAAACGTGCGTTTTTAGTTTTAAATACCTTTTGCGTTTCATTGCTTTGTGTAATTATACCACAACACCAAATAATCTCCAAATCCAATCATCAAGCATTTTAATCCCGAACCTAAAACGAAATCCTCGATTCACACCTCGCTGGGACACAACCCGGGTGATCACTTGCCCGGTATCACACACATCACATTCACGGGTTTTGCAAGTTTGACTTTTCCTAAAGGTTTGACTTGTCATTTCCCACGTATCACGTGTGCACGATATTATAATTATTTATATATACTCACACATGGATCACTCATATACTTACCTCAAATTCCTACTAGCTTCTTACTTGCTTGAGTTGGGCTTCTATAGTGATTCCTATTACACAATTAACCTTAATTAGCAACTAATAACTATGGAGATCATAGTTTTACTACATTAATTCATTATACTCAAAACTCATTATATGAACCCTAATTTCTTACTTTGGGGAAACTTACTTGATTAGTAAAATACAATTAAGGAGTCTATAAAGCTTCTTGATCACTTCTTGATGATAGATTCAAGCTCAATTTCTAGTCTTGATCTTCCCTCCTATTTCTTCTCCAAAAGTCGACACATAGAACACTCCCAACTTTTCCAGACAATTCTAAAACTAGATATTTAATAAGTGCTAGTTACTATTTTGGCCTTTTGGCAATAGTAGTCCCCATAGTTCTATTCTTCTCATTTAGCCACACATTAAGTTATAAATAATCCCTAACACATTCACTTAGCATAATATTTACTTAAATGGTACATTGTCGGGGTACGGGTGTAACATAACGTTTGTGACCTGCAATTTGTGTAGATACTTGTTTTCCTTGCTTTGATGTTGCCTGCATATGTGTGTATGCTGGTGGTGTCGCTGTTGCATCTGCAGTAACAGAAAATTGAGATTTGCTGTTTAAGATTAAACTTAATATTTTAGTATTAGTTATTAAAAAAAAAAAAAAAAAAAAAAAAAAAAAAAAAAAAAAAATTGTTACCTGGATTGTCTTGTTCTTGTGTTGGATTCTCCTCTGCTGATTCAATAGTCTTGCCTTTTGTTGTTTGTGATGGCATTTCTGTAACAGTAAAAAAATGTAGGTCAGTATGTTAGATTATGTATAAAAGTTTAGGAAAAGTTTTGCAAATACGAAAAGTTTCTTACGTGGTGCATGTTCCTTGTGTGTTGTAGGTGCTGGTGTTACTTCTATGATGGCGGCAGTTGTTGTTGATGAAGCGTATTCTATAGTAGGAAAGACTTGTTGCTCTTGAGGTTCGTTAATTTCAATGCTCTCGTGTGGTTGTTATGTTGTTTCTGACCCTGTTATTAAAAAAAAAAAAAGTTAATTTTTTACAAAGTAGATGCTGTTCACTATTTATGATTCATTTATAGTTAGCATTTTAAGTTTTTACCTGATGGTTTATCTGCAATCTGCTGTGGTGTATCCGGTTTGTCTAAGATTTCGTTAAAAATGAAGTCCACCGGTCCTTGTTTTGAAGATGTGTTGTAATGAAATTGGAAGATATGTTTTTTCCCAACAATTGATAGCATTTTTTCTGGAAATTCTCGAAGGTTAGGATTTTTAAGTGATTTGACCAATGATTCGCAGTCGATACCAACAATATCATGTGCTTTTGGTGAGAAAAATGTGACCATAGCTGTTTCTGTGGTGTCTGTTAAATATGCTTTAAAATTGTATCTGCATATATCGAGTAGTGATATAAGATAATTTTAGATTTTGTGAAATAATTATACAATATAGTCTTGCCTGTAAGTTGGAGACACCATTGGGCCATGCACTCTGCATTCAAATACGCCTTCATTGACATGGGCTTTAATACTACAACTTGTACACGATGGGTAGTACCATTCGCGTGTTGTATTAATTCCTGTGATGGTTCCTTCGCAAGTAAACCGAACACCCTGTTGTTTGTTTCAAGAGATAGCAGTTTTAAGTTAACATTTTTTTCATTAGTTTTTTTTTACTTGGTGGAGAGTTAGATTTAAAAATCGAGTGTAACTCACTGTGTAGGCCTGTGGACTTTCGCGTAATAGTGTAGCTAATGGTATCCTATTTCTCATTTTTTCCTGTTCCTTGTCTTGGTATGGGTGTTTAACGATTTCCAATGGTGGGTTTAGGTTGAACACTGCTCTATATCTGTTGTACATTTGTGTCATAATCAATAAGTGTGTTAGTACAAAAGTTATTTGTCATAAAGATTAGGCCATATAACTTCCTCTACTTGATATTGCTCCAGTTCTGGAATCCTTGGGTTTATATAGTAATGAGTTGCTGGTGTTGATGACAGTTGGAATTGGTTTCGGAATCTTGTAACTCGACAGGAGCTAACAGCTATTATAATTGGTTTTTCGAGTGCATCAATCTCTTCTTTTCTAAACGTTTTGGCCAGCTCGTCCCATAATGTCAATTCTACTGAATTGCGGCTGTTTGAAAAAAAAATGATTATGTTGTGACAAATTTTGTATTTTGTGCAAACTGTTAACAGAATTTGTTAAGTATACTTACTTGAGGTTCTGAATTTCCACTTTGCGGTTAATCATTTGGTTTCTGTTTGGATTTCCCCATTTCACTTTTTCTCGAGATCCTATGTAGTCTGTAGACATTGGAATAAAGACATTGTGAAATCTGTATAGCTATATTTATAAATGAAAAGTAGAAAATGTATGTGTTACCTGTGAGTACTGGATATTCTTTTCTGGTTTTGTCTAGCGGGTCAACGACTTTGTAAGGCAAGTGGTTGTATGCAACAAAGTTGAAATAATGATGTGGAAATCCAGTTTGTGGTATAGCATCAAATTTTGTAAATCGCGTAAACAAAAGTGTTGTTTTGTTTTCCAGGGTCTGCTGCCAGTTATCTGTAGGAGCACATGTGAAACCTGAGATTCGATATGCTCTGCTAGGTATGAGAGTACTGGTAAAGCGAATTTTCTCATTAGCTTCCATGTTTGCTTGTATTGCATCACCCTGCTTATGTTAAACTATTGTTTTAGAATCAATTTGATATATACGATTAGGTTTCAACACTTTAAATTATTATTTTTTTGGGAAATAACCTGTCTGTCCAGTAAAATTGCACGATACCCTTTTTCTGTTGTGTCTGGTGGGTCTCTAGCTATCCATGAACGATAGACCTTGGCTTCTATAATTTTGTTTCTGCTTGTTGGTTTTAACTCCTTGATGCTAGTTTCCGTCATCCTGTATATAGCAGAAAAAAACATGGGTGTTAGTTTTCTTTGTTTTCTAACATGCTTTATTTAGGGAAAATAGAATATTTAATTTAATGGAATGAATCTGAAACGATAAATAAAAAATATAGTAGTAGCATATGAATTAGCATATATTGCAACATGTTTAATAGAATGCAGTTCAAATGTAAATTAAAAAATATAAACACCACTATATAGTGAGAATTCAGTATCTGCAATAGTAAAGTAGTAACTAAGATGTATTGTACTGAAATAACATGAACCTCTGGTGGACAAATTTTGGTCAAGAACTCTTTATAAACTATGTTTTTTGTTTGGTTTGGTGCATGTTCAGGGTCGGGTGTCAAAAGAATCTTTAAACCATTAGGTGATGTTGCACGTGATAATGCAACATATAACTGGCCATGGGTAAAAACCGGCTGTGGAAGATAGATGCCAATTTTGCTGAGAGACTGTCCTTGGCTTTTATTGATGGTCATAGCGTAGCAAACTTTAACCGGAAATTGTTTGCGTTTGAAAATGAAAGGATAGTTGGGGTCTTTGTGTTGTAAAGGGATTCTTGGAATATAAACTTTTTCGCCAATTCTTGTTCCTGTAATAATCTCGGCCTCAATGAGTTTTGAACTAAGGTTTTTGACAATCATTCTTGTGCCATTGCAAAGGCCACCTCCAAGATTCATGTTTCGCAGCATCATGATTGGAACTCCAACCTTTAACTGAAGGATGTTTGGTGGTAGACCTGGGAATCTGAAAGTGTTCAAGTATTCTGGTGGATATAACATTTCAGTTGCGGCGCCGTCTCTTCCAACTGGTATTGCTTCATCTGAACTTATGTACACTATAGGTTCTCCTTCTATATGGGATAATATTTTTTCATTTATCGCATCTGTGGTTTCATTTTTGGGGCATACAATGGTTTTTTCTTGCAGGAGGTGTGCGGTTGGGTCCTTCAAAGTTTTTTCATCATAGATGAAATCAATGAGTTCCTGAATGGCGGTGTTGCTATCTGATATCAAATATTGTGGGGGAATGGTAACCCAAGCAGCATCATGTGGATTATCTTCGTCAGGTTCTCCGACTTTACCATCGCCTATATTGAGTAGCCATGAAGAGAAGTCACGGATTGTGCTTCTCTGATCTTCAGAAAGGTTTGTTTGACTAAGTCTCATGTTTTCTTTAAGCTTGAAAACCTTAAAATGTTTCCACAAATATGATGTAGCAATTGATAATCCAATGATCTGTGACTTTGTTCCCTTTTTTTTTAGCTGGTAGTGTTTGCCTGAAATCACCACCCAACATAACTGATTTTCCACCAAATAGCTTTTCCGGACTATTGAGAAGATCTTTAACGGTTCTATCGAGTGCTTCAAAACAATGTCGGTTATTCATAGGTGCCTCATCCCATACAATCAAGTCAGTTTCATTAAGTAACTTTGACATGATTGTATTTTTTTTAATTTGACACATCGACTCGTCGGTTAACTCAAGTGGTATCTTAAATCTTGAGTGTGCTGTACGGCCAGATGGTAGCAGTAAGGAGGCGATTCCTGAAGACTCAACAGCTAGCACAATTTTCCCTTCTGATCGAAGTGTGTTGATAATTGTTTTCCATAGGACAGTTTTCCCCGTTCCACCATGGCCATACACAAAAACCAACTCCTGTTCTTTATTGCTGCATGCATTAATTATGATGTTGTAAATATTTCGTTGTTCAGCGTTTAGTTTAACAACTGAGAGACCAACTTCTTCCTTTAGCTGTTCACGGTTATAGTTCTTTTCTTCCATCAACAATCTGTTTTGCAAATCATCAAGTAGATGTTGTGGAGGCAATGAGAAACCAAATTCTTTGATTGATCTTGAACAGTTGTTGAGTATTATTTCAACTTCATACAAAATGTGACTTTTGAGCTCTGGGTCGTTTACATGGAGGTTTCTTACGCCGCTTGTTTGCGAAGCTCTTGGTGGGATGTCATCTTTCATAGAACGCCAATGTCTTTCCCATAACTGTAGAGGATTGGCAACTTCATAGTACATCAATATATTTGCAAACAGGGTACGTAGTGCACGCGATGATGCTGACATGAAAGCTTCTTGTAGGGCTGTGTCCCATTCGTTGTCATCATGAAGCAGACCCATAGCCTCACATGCTGCACGGTACATTGGGAATACTTTGTTGTTGACAGTACGGACTTCAATGAACGACCTGCATCCTTTTTGGTGTGCAAGTAACATGCGAAAGTAGAATAGCTCACCTGCAGCTGGATGCACGTAGACTAATCTACCGATTGAATATTTTGTTTTAATTACTCGACGTCTCCATACCTTGTTGTCTTCATACCAAGCATATTCAGAAGGAAAGTTTAAATATGTTAAATGGCGGCCGTCTTCAAACAATGCATTGTACGTAAACCATTCTGTGAGTGTCGTTAGTTTTCTTCCATCATCTGTCACGACGTGGCCCAAAGGTTCTTTGTCACGAAAAGTTATTTTTTGCATGTCTTTAAGATGAACCGCGAGTATCTGTACTGCCGGTTCTCTATGATGTATAGGGAAATCTAGTATTCTCCAGCATGCTTCATGTGGACAAAGGAACCTTCCGTCAATGAAGTTTTGGATTTCGCAATCTGTATTCGAGGAACAGATGATGACGGCCCTGGATCACCAAGCGGTCTGATAATCCTTGCTGCAATTCGGTCGGTGCCTTTCGAAATATATTTGAAGAGGTACTTTATCAGCATACTCCAACCTCAATATTCAACGTTGATGTGAGCATGAAACATGAGACAAAGTTAACGGTTATATGGCACAACATAAGTGTTGTCTAATTTCAGTTCACCCTTTGGTATATAACCCGCTGTTCTTCTTCTTCGATAATGTATGTGCCCATTTTCATCAAAGTAAGTATTCTCATTGTGTCTTTTAGGGTAGTTCTTTGTGCACACAACTTCTTGCATACATGGGGCTTTTGGGTTTGCATTTCCACACGGCCCCTGCATCATCATATCAGCGAAAACTCTATAACCTGTTGGGTCAGCTGTCATGTCAGGGAGCTCTGCTGAAATGAAATTGTCGACTTCTTCAGGATTCTTTATTTTGTCATCCGCATGTAGCCATAAGAGTGTGTGACAGTGCGGGAGGCTGCGTTTCTGGAATTCAATTGTGTAAAGGACTGCAGTTGAAAACTTAAACATGTAAGAATTTTTTTTGTGTGTGTATATAGTGTGAAAAGTGTATCACAATAACATAATGGCATAAAAAGTATTAATTACCTCCAGTAGAGCGCCCAAAGATATGTTGTTCCTTGAGAGCTGTTAAAAAATCCTCGACCTTCTGCTCGAAAACGCGAGCTATGACATCAGCTTTGTCTGATTGTGTAAGTTCTGGATATCTTCTCATATGTCGCTTAATCTCTGGCCAGTTGACGTTGCATGTGAATGTAATGAAATATTGTGGATTCCCTAGAACTCGACATATGGCAAGGGCATCAAGATAGTGGCTATACATATATCTTGGACCGCCGGTGAAACTCGAGGGGATTATCTTTTGGCCTATGTCACCTCCAAAATGATCTCCTCTTGACATCGCGTCACAAATGCCTGAAAGACACTCACTTCTTAGATTATTCTGCTTTGCTCGTATGAAATCAAGGTGTGCTTGTTCGAGTGCGCAGTATACGATCACCACATATTGTTGGAACAGCCTGCCTCCTTTAAAAAGAATACCAAACTGGTCATAACACTCATGTAATTGGTATTTATAATACATATTCATAGACACCTTTTTCCTTTTCCTATTTGCATTTACACCTTTTAGTGTCATTTCGGTGTTGTAACCGGGCTGACCATATACGAAAAGAAGAGGAAATTGGAGAGACATGTATGAACTGTGAAGCTTATTAATTCTTTTTGGCTGCCTGTCTTTATACTCTATGATGATGTCATAATCTGTTTTGCTGTTTGCGTCAGGTTGAAAGACTATTGCTCCAAGAGTGTTGGAAGAAGGCAGCTGATATTCCCGAGCTCCTACTACATTGTAAAGCTGGATCTTGAACTCATGTACATTTGCTACATTGAATTTATCTCTTGCTGTTCTGAAAATCTGAATTAAGTTGCGGACTATCTCAGGCTGTAAACCACTGCGTTCTGGACCCCCAAAAGGTTTCATCCTATTAGCAACTTCATTTTCTGTATCATAGACATACAGTTGCATGAACTTTGGATCATCCCTATTGGTAGGACATATTGTGCCTATCCAATGGTGTATCTGACCCGAGATTTTAAAAACATATGGACCCTTTCCATTGTTTATCGAATCGTCAATTTCTGCACCAAAAGATGTCATACTAAACATCTGATTATATGCCCGAATATTTGCAAGAAAATGTTTATCTTTGAATATTTGATTGAAAAATTACGGTGGCTCTAATTCTTTTTCTAGATACAGTTGCCCTCCCGCGCAGCATTTGGTGTATCTCACTCTGTTTCGATGAGAATATCCTTTCAGCCGTTCCCCATACCAAAAAGCTGCATTGCAATACTCGCATGCATAATCGCAATCACCCAAGTCAATGTACAAATTCGACACACCTACAATTGTAGATCCTAAACAGTATTAGAAGCGCGTTTGTGTTAACATGTAATATTAAAGGCGAAACAATATTTGCTTATTGTGATAATATCTATGTTTTTCTGCATACCTTCACTATTCAATGTTGTTGAACCATGGCTCATAGAATTACTTGTATGCTGCCTTTTTGATTGATGAATCTGTTCATGAGTGAGTGAATCTTCATTTCTTGTATGTCTTTTGCGGTCTGTTGTAAGATCCTACAAAAATCCGTCATAATAATCTTGTTAATTAATAATACCTTTGACTTATCATTTAAAAAAGCCCATTTTTATGGAGAAATTTAAATTTTTCTTTAATATACTATACTCACGACCAACACAAGATTTGGATAAGCCCACATATTTTATATGAACTATTGCCACTTTGTTATTTTTAATTTACATTATACTCTTTACGTAATACGAATACTCAAACCTATTAGATTTTATTAATGTATACGCTCTCCGTTAAACTTATCACACGTCTAATATAATTAGTTAGAGTATATTGATAAACTTGACATTTTTATAAATATTATATTTTTACGTTACTCGGTCTTAAGTTTCGTGACATAAAGACTTAACGTTAGTAATTACCGAGATCAAACCTACACTCTGTGGTTAATATTATTGCAAACTATCACTAGAACTTAGATAAACATACAAACTTACACAATATACCACAAGGTGCCACGTCTATATTACTCATGGGATAAGTGCAATGTCTCATTTATATATATACATTTAGATAAACACTAGCATTAGATATTTTCATAAGCTAGATCTTATAAAGATTTTTGCACCTTTTGTTTTTCTCCTTCTCTTTGCCGTAGACACAACCAACACCACACATCATTTTCACCACAAAATTCTACTAATTATTGATCAAAGTTTTTAGGTTTGTAATAACACATAGCACTTTTCATGCATACCCTACGTGAATTCCAAATTCACCATAAGATCATATATATGTACGTGTGATATATATATTTACCATGACATGCATGGGTCAAAACTTTCATATATATGCATTGCTCCATATATAATTTCATAGATAGAAAGAATGCCACATAACCATTTCTCATTGCAAACTACACATGTAATATAAATTACCATGACATGCTATATAGATATGTGTATAATTCTTCACCATACATGCAATCTTTCCATATGACATTTACGTGTATCATTCTTTTACATGCAAACTATATATATGTGTATATGATATACACCATATGTAAGTATGAGAATGGAAATACGCCACATCTCATGTTTCATAAAAACCATATGTGTATGAAATAGTCTCCATAAAATCATATATAGATGTCTATGCAATTCTTTTCCTAAAACAATATAAATACATACATCTCGTATAAACCAAACGAAGACCCTTTTCACTTGTAAAACTCATTTGAACACACTCAACTCACTACATAAAAACACTTCAACTTCCCCTCTTGGTCACTACTTACTGTCGAAGAACTCCAGGATCACCACAAGAGTTTGCTAGTACATACAAGTCATCACCAAGGTCACATGGCTCTTAATGAGCTTACTTGCTATTAAGAAAAGCCACGTAGTCACCAATTTGAGATATAACCTTTCACATATATCTTCATTTAGAAGATAGCACACAAATATACCTCCTTGTCTCCCTCTCCCACCGTACTCCCTCACCATCAATATTCATCATCATCAGTCTTGATTCAAGACACAAGTAGTACTACAAAGATGAAGATGTTAATGATCTCTACCAGTTCTTAAGCTTAGTTGATGATTACTTAGATGAAATAAGAGATACACAAGGGTCTCGCTTGGTTCGAGTGAACCACCACAGCCGCACCCCTTCACACCTCCCTCCTCCTCTCGTTATCCTTTGTAAGTCGACACACACAAAGATCTATATTAACTTTTTATTCAAATCGTATAAAAAGTCGATTTAATAGTTTTCGTGGAATTAAAATCTGATTAATAATGTTTTTGATTATCATATTCGTGTGGTGTGAATGGATTAAAAAGAGTGGTTGCTTGATTTGGTTATGTACCGGGTCGAGACCCATGTAAGTTGGAGTGAAATTGTTTATTTTACTTGTAGTGAAGTTGTTTGGGGTTTGTTTGATTCGGTCTAAATATATATACCTGTAAGGATGTAGTTTGTTTCAGCCTATATGTGTCGACTCACATATTTTTGTGACTTGCTATGCTTACTTGGGATTGCTTATGAGATATGCTTATCTTGCTTGTTGATTTGAATCGCGGTTCACCACAAGCCCAGGAGAGTTGTGGTTGTTTCGGTTCAGTCCAAAACCCAAGAGGGTGTTTAGTTTGTTGAAACGCAGCCCAACTAGGGTGCGTTTGTTGGCTGCAAAACAACTCAACTAGGGTACGTTTATTTGCTGCAAAACAGCCCCTAAAGGGTATGTTTTGTTTGTTATTTTTCTGCACAAGGGTGCGTTTAGACCTGCTCATTTCAGCACCAATAAGGTGCATTTGGTTCTGCTTATTTTCTGCTCATCAGGGGCGTCTAGATTTGCTTATTTCAGCCCCAAAAGGGGTGTGTTTCATTGCTGATTTTATGCACCATATGGGTGTGTTTCTTTGCTGAATTTGCTGCACAAAAAGGGCACGTTTGCTACTGAGTTTTCAGCACAAAAAGCATACGTTTGCTACTGATTTTTCTGCACCAAAGGGGTGCGTTTTGCTACTGAAAATCTGCACTTAAATGGGTCGTTACATGCTTAATTTTCTGCAAATAGCTTGCTGATCTGGAATTAAAACCCAATTTTCACCCTTTTCTGGTTTGAACCACTGAAAGTGTAAAACACGAAAGTTGCTCAGAATGATGTTTTATACAAAAACACGCGAGACGTAAGCTGGAAATGAAAAACGAAGACTGTAAACTATAAAAACCAACTGGACCCGTTTTGACCCAAAGGTAGCCATGACAAAAAAAAAATCCTTATAGCATTTTGACCTCTTGAGGCCGAGACATAGCCAGGGCTATTGACTCAAGGCCTTTTAGTCGAGACATAACCATGGCTATGGCCTTGGTTGTTGTCTCAAAGTGTGAGTCTAGCCGCACGGCTAGTTTGGGTTCGATAACCCGAAACTTATTATTGAGAATTGACCACTTATTTGACATCGTTGGACTTTAATAAGCTTAACCATCGGCTCAACATGTACTTATATGCTTATTTGATTCTTACCTGTTTATTTTCCTTTTATACTTGTGCAATATGTTTTATGCTTTGGCATGCGTTTGTCTGAGTCTATGACTTTATACCACCACACGAATAATATACTAAACTTTTTACAAACATTTGATACAAATATTCCACGAAAACTAAAACGCTCTATTTTTTTTGGAACTTATACGTATCGATTACTTTCCGCGTGTCATATCTTGAGACAAACTTATATTCATTAGGATTTGCCGAATAAGTATCGTTGTGCGTTACTCCTCACCCGGTTCTGCTACACTCCTTGGCACCATTGTGTTATCTACGTCACTACATTCCAAGGTGAGTCATGGCCTCACTTTTTAAACTCTTTATACTTTTTAAACTCCGTGAGGGGGATACATGCTATAACTAAATCACAAGTATTTTTCTGTATGCTACCTGACTTGATATATGCCTAAGTACACCATATTGCCATAAGACCCTTTATCATGAGCCATTAATCACTGCGGTGAACGCGAATATAATGAATAGATCTATTAGAGGTTGACGACCTATCCCACTAATACTGTGACGGAATGCTTTTTGCTAGTCGTATTAGTCGCGATGCATTATATTTGAGAGAAATAGGAATTGGCAAAATCACCTATTACACGAGGGCAAATTCTCATCATTAATTTGGTGGGCACCTCCGTTTAGGCGGTACTTTGTTAACGTTTGCGTGTCATGAGACTTAGGGCAATATATGAACTGCAATATCAATCTTTTAAACTGATTGTATCTCCAATACAATCTTACTTGTGATTGAACTGATATTCAAACTACAAACTCCATGATTTCACTCAACATTATGTTGACTTTTAAGCATGTATCTCAGGGAACTAAAGGAACACGGCAAGGCATGGAGCAGGCATACTCTATCTTCAATAAATGGTGTAAAATAAATCGTAATTCAGTTAAAATAATGTTTCTTTAAAGAAACCTTAGTACTCTGATGTAATGTTTTATAACTGAATTTGTATTATGGACCTATGTAAATTAAAAATGCCATCCTAGGCTGTTTTTCTATGATTTCACATCCGATCCTCACAGTAACACCCAGATAAATCTTCCGCTGCCACAAATCAAATTTGGGGGTGTTACATCTGTGGTGCATCTGGGTGTCATTATTGTAGCTGATTGTCGTTCCTGTGTATGCATGCTTATGTTACCACATGATTTCTGACCCGTTGCAAATGTAAAAGCTGATGCAACACCTACATTGAAAACCTTTATTAAATTTAGGAAGGGTAATATGACCGTTTACTATACAATGGTGGTTAAACATTTGTTATATTGTTACCTGGATTTATCGTTTTTGACTGATGCATTTGTTCATTATTGAGTGGGTCCTGGTTTGTTGACTGTCTTTTGCGTCCTCTTGTACATGTGTTTGTATGTATATCTGTATTGTCACATGATTGATGGATTTCTGCAGATGTAAAAGTTGGTGTAGCAGCTGTGTTAAAAAAAAATTAACTCAGGAATGATAATATGTTTTTAGGCAATATGTATGACTGTACATTCGATAAATAAAAAAATATCTTACTTTCACTGTTGGTAAAACTTGTAGTATCCTGGAGTGTGCACCAATAATTGTTGTATTCATTAATTGGAGCCTGAAAGCATATACTTTTGCCTCTGTCATTAAAACACCCTGGATGAAATAACAATCTTTTGTCAACAATCGTTGTACTAATAAATTTTTCTTCCATGTTCTGTATAACTAAAAAAATAATTACCTTTCTTGTCATTATAGGATGATCTCGGCAATGCAGCACCATATGTATCATAAGGGGGTGGGACTGTTATATGTTCATCTGTGGTGAGACAACTTTTATGACCGAGGAAATGTGGCGAAGTACAACAATGATTGTCTAAATTGTAAGTAACATCAGTCTGCATTAACCCTGAATCAATAATAAACAAATTTAGTAAGAATAAGAGTAGGCTGCATAACATGTAAGAGATTAGTAACTTACTTATTTTTTTGTCGTTGTGGAATGCAGATGCACCTGGTGTATCCATTGCACGTTTACGGCCGCCATGTTTTGAATCAGAGGTGGTTTTACCACCATTTGACGACGAATAAATGGGTAAACTCTCATGTTGGTTCAAAGGTTGTGAACATGAATGTAATTCATTTAATGTGGGTATTCCTTCACTTGTAGGCCACTTGCTGTTGCTGCGGTATTCTATTGTATCACTGGCTGTCAACTCAGTGTAATACGGGTGGCTTGTAAACCTTTCTTCTGGCGGCCTCACATCCAACTCAGTTTGGGGTTGCATATGGAGTGCAGCGTTGTGGCTCAGGTTATCCACATAATAATTAAATTCTTTTGATGGCTCTTTAGTTTGGGGTGGGTTATCCACATAATAATTAAATTCTTTTGATGGCTCTATATTTAAAGATCTTTTACGCATATTTTAAAGTGTGAACCAAAATGTTATAGCCGTAACAAAATGTATAACAGCAAAGTGATTATGTATAGTAGTATAGTTATCAGATATCTATGCATAATACAATGTAAGGCAACAATTTTTAGGCACATAAGCACAATGAAAACATCAGTAAAATGAAAATCATATGTATAGTTTAAAGGTGGCAAGCAAATGTGCATAAACATTGAAATAAACATTTGATGGTGAACCATATGTTACCTGTAGTAACAGATTGTACTAATGGAAGTGTTGTTCGCGTTTACAGGCTGCATGGAAGGAGAATTGAGTAAGAAAAAGGCAGGAACAAAAAAAAAAATAAAAATGCAACCATCAAAGATGACATGGATAAAATACCTTTGTAAATGAAAGATTCCTTGTATTTGTTTGTTTCTAATTTACAATAGATTAGATGGAAGGAAAAAAAGTACAATGGTGAAATTTCTGGAATCAGATGATTAAGAAAAAGGGACAAAAACCATGGGCTATTTTAGCTAAGTAGTATGCATTTTTGTATTGAAATATGGTTCTACAGGTAGGTGAACAGTGGTCGAAAGTGTACAGCAACAATATGAACCACAAAATGGTGCACTAATGACTGTAATTACTTTGTTAAGCCTTTCTTTTTTTAAACAGCAAGACTGCTACAGTGCTGCTACAGTTGGATGAACAGTTGTCGAAAGTGTAAACCATCAATATGAACCACACAATGTTGTACTAATGACTGTCTAATTACTTTGTTAAACCTTTTTTTTTTTTTTTTTTTTTTTTTTTTTTTTTGTAAACAGCGAAACTGCCTTTTTAATATATTGGATAATTATTAAATTTTGGGGAAGAACGTTGAGTTGAGATGGAGCAACAAATAGACACGGATCAGCAGATCAAGATGATAGAGCACCAAATGATGATGTAGAGGCTTGTCATAATCTGGTTTCTTTTTTGAGGGCTCCCAGACGCAAACAGAGGTTGTCCCACCTCTGACCGAAAAAGAGGTTATTCAGACTTTTGAACCTTTTAACTCTAAAAGAAAACAAACACTAAAAATTGAAAAATATCTGACCGATTCAGACATAAGAGGCTATTCAGACTTTTTATAGAAAAACAAACACCACCTTAGTATTCAGTGAGAAAGTTTCAATATTCCATAAAATTGTGAATTACGTATTTAGAAATACTTGCAACTTTTTTTTCTCTTTTTTTTTTCTTTTTTTTTTTTTATTTTTTTTTAAAGAATAAAAACTTAGTATTCTATATGTTTGCATTAAAATATCTTTTTCTATTCCATTGTGTATAAAGTTGGCACGATCTTTGTCTATTCCATCTTATGTCTTTTCTCTGAGCCGTTTCGTGATTCTCGATAACCCTATACAATAACAACAAAAAGATCCTATTACACTGTAAACTAAAGAATTGCATATAAACTTGAATTATATAACTCATATATGTTTAATATTATACGTATTTATATGCAAAACTAATAAAAATGTGACCCCTTTTAAATGCAAGTCCCGTGCGACGGCACCTATTCCACAACTTTCCGAAACTCTTCCGCCTATTCTCAAGCTTAACACCACATGTTGTTGAAAACCAAAAAGAAAATAAATAAATTAATAAAATCTTTTTATATGATCTACTAATAAAGATAAAATACCATCATTGTAAGAAACTGAATATATATCTATCCGATAATTCGTAACATGTCATGTGTTTGTACTTGATTTGATGTTTTGTTATAAACTCACATGGATGTTGGTGTTAAATTTTGATGAAAAGCAATTTTCACACCACCAAATAATTTTGTAACGTCAAATCTATGTCTTTTATAGGGGAGGGATTTGCTAAGGCTAGACACACGGGAGGTCGTAGGATCGGTCGACCGATGGGGTCGTGATCGGTCGAGCCAATGTGGCTATGTAGTCTCGATCGGTCGTCGGTCACTCGAATTCACAATTAAGTCGTTTGAACGACCGAATTGAATACACAACTATATATATATATATATATATATATATATATATATTTTTTTTTTTTTTTTAAGTTACCGTTTGCACTAAAAAAAAATAAATAAAAATAATTTTTTTTTACTACTTTACAATCTTATAAATATCAATCTCAAACACACTTCTAAACACAATTCAAACAACTTCTCATCCATATTCATCATTATTAGTTTAAGTTTTTAATCAGTATTGTAATGTTTTTATTTTTAATGAATTTAAATTGGTTGTTTAAAATATTTGAATTAAAAAAAAAAAAAAAAAATGGTCGACTACTCTGGCACTTTGGTCGTCTGCAGGTCGTCGGAGAGAAAAAGCTGATGTGGCAGGTCGTCTGCAGGTCACGAGTGTGTCTAGCCTAATGTATGTTGTAGTTAGTTTGGAAATGCTGTACATAATTCTTCGTTCAAGAAAATACAGTATTAATTTTTTTTTTTACATATATCAATTTCTTCAAGTTATTTTTTATTTAATTGGAGGACACTAAATGCATGTGGTCTCGAATTTTTTTTTCTCGATTCATGGTACCGATCATGTACCGTGTATCCGGATTCGATAACGTTTTGATACGGTTCCAGTTCGATACCGGGATTCAGGTCCAAATACTCATCCATACACTCTCATTATGTCATACTACATAATGTAAGTTTTTTTTTTTTTTTTAACACAAATATTTCAACTTAGAATAAATGAACCTTTTGAGTCATAATAACCAAATACTCCGTACTACATTTTGAAATAAATAATCTAGACGTCAAATCTTAAGGAAATAAATAATCAGCCACTAATTAAAGTCATAATCATGTACATTAAATAATAAAAAAAGAACACGTGAATCATGGTGTTTTTTCACATTGCAAAGGTCTATTCTTAGCCACAAAATATTTTATAGCAATCATTAAAAAAAGCGTTAAACAAACTTAAAGGGATACGAGTACTATAGTTACATCGTGAGAATCGAGATGTCACATACACTATCACGTTTGCGTAAATAAAATTGTTATGCTCACAAGTTGTTTAGATATAGTTTTGGAACCAAGTAGTTAGGATAATTTCTGAATCTTAGGTGGTGTTTATTTTTTAAAAAAAAGTCTTAACAGTCTCTTAATGAACCAAATCTCTTAATCGGTCAGACATTTTGGGCATTAAGACCGTTTGATTTTTTCTTTCCGTTCAGACACGGTTAGATGTAAAAACATCTTAATGGTCTAGACTTGGAAAGGGTATCTTAATGCCTCTTGTTAGCTTCCTTCTCCCATATTCCCTCCCAAACTTCTCCAGACCCTAAACACGTATTGCAGCCCCACCCCCATCTTTGGCCACCACCTAATGTCAGCCACCACTTCACCTCCGACCACCAGCCACCATTTCATAGGTTGGTCTTTTTTGTTATTAGCTTATTAGAGATTTAAAACTATTTATCTTTTGGTTAATTGATGAGTTCTTGAAAGCATGTTGTCACATTTTTAGCAATGCATATTTAAATATGTAACTTTTAAGGTGTTCATTGTTCTTAGTGGAGATTTATATGAGTTACTTTCAAATCCATAGGCTTCATTCGTGTATGGTGTCATATTTTGTGTGGTTTGTATTTAAGCCTTCATCCTTGTTACACATATTTTCTATCTATGTAAGCTAGCAAGCAGGTCTTTAGAATCCATCGTTCTTATCTAAAAAATTGTATGTGTGACTTGTTGAGTTACAGTGTATGGAGTTATTACGCATGTCTCGTGATTCATTTGTTTTATTGTGTAGGTATTTTAAAACAAAAGATTGGTTAAAAGATAGCAAACATGTATCGGTGGAGGAAAAAATGTTTATCTTCATAATAACAATCGCCACAACCAATGTTTTTTAGTTTTGAAGCTTAGGTTTCATCGCTCGAAACACACAGTCTTATTGGATTCAGATTCAGACATTTCCGCCTCAGATTCAGATTCAAAGCCTTTTAATAAATAAACAACACCTTTGACTATCCCAACCCTCACACTATTTCACTTTACGCCTAAGTTTCACATCAGTTTTCTCTCTCCTACACCACCATCTCACTTTTTAGTTTTTACTCCCAACCATCTCACACTACTCCACCTTTCTACATACTTTTTTATTGAGTTAATATCAAAAATGGTCCCTCAACGCGACCGGGTTTAACACTTTTAGTCCCTGGTTTAAATTTTTACCGGATCCAGTCCCTTATGATGCGACCCATCACGGGTTTAGTCCCTTGACCATATTTTTCCCTACTTTGACCGTAACCTGGGTTAGGTTAGCAAATATTGAGGGCTAATTAGGTCTTTTCAAAGGGTTGTCTCTTTATATAACTTAATCTTCATCTTCTATCATCAGTTGCAAAACCCAGAATAAAAAAAAACACAAATCTATAAAACACAATCAACACAATCTGATAAAAACAAAAGAGTTCACTTTAGAAATTCAAAACCCAGAATAAAAAAAAACACAAATAACACAATATCATACAAATCTATAAAACATAATCAACACAATCTGATAAAAACAAAAGAGTTCACTTCATAACCTCCGGTGATTAAACATCATCACTTGCAAACCATCATCAGTTGATTACATTCAAAAGCATTAAACTAAAACCTACCATCAAAAGCAATAAACTAAAAGTACCATCAAAACATCACCACATGCTCTTTTTCCCTTTCCCTTTTGTTTCTGGCATGCTCTGCTTCCCTCTTCCTTTGATTTCTTCCCAAATGTCTTCATTGCAAAGGCCTAGAACCTGTTCCCTTTTACCAGGGATTGAAGTAGAAAGAGGTTCAACATGAGCTCTAGAAACTGTTCCCTTTCCCTTTTGTTGAATGGTAGCTTGATCATCCTCAGATGATGTTGAATGGTAGCTTGAGATCCAGCTGGGCAGAGAGCTAAGCTCAGAGGAAGATTCTTCCTTGGACTTTCTTTTCACTGATGGAGCATAGTTGTAAGGTAGGTTCCATTTGGGGGGGGGGGGGGGGGGGGGGAGAAAGTTGAGCTCCTCTGAGGATGTTGAATATGAGGAAATTTGAATGATGGGTGGATTGGAACTCATGGTTGATTTGCTTGTGGGAAATGTTGGGTGAATACAGGTTATGTGCATAACCCAATTTATAGACAATTATAGTCAAAATGGTCAAGGATAGAGTAAATGCTATTGAATGTTCGGTTAGTAAAGTGGAATTTGTGCAGATTGTGTAGTTTGACCATAGCTGTTGTAAAACCCCAAAACTAAAACAATCTGAAATGACTAAAATACCCTCTGAATTTGAACTTTTAAGAACTTATGAAATTATGTAAGTAACATCACTGTATCTTAACCTAATAATTATGTCCTAAGTTAACTAATGATTTAAGCTACTAATAAAAAACATTACACTATGATTTAAAAGGTACAAAATAAATGTCCTAATCCTAACTATGCTAGTCGACCCTTATATATTGCATACTTGAGTGAGGCCCATGCATCTAAGAAGAGATAAGTATACATTTAAAATGATTGATATCTTAATTCCACTAATTTAGTTCTTTCCTTTTTAAGCCCAATCAAATCACACGGTTTGCTTTATCTCCTTAATAACCGATCTTAATTTTCCACTTTACACAAAACCCTAAAATTACTTCCACTCCATCTCACATATTCGGTTCAAAGAAAAACAACCAAAACCTTCGGCTGCTGTTCTTGTTGTTCGATCCACAAGGAAGAAAAGGAAGAAGCTTTGATCATTGTTCCATTAGTGTCACAAAGGTAACCATACATGTATACTTTGAATCCATT
This sequence comes from Artemisia tridentata subsp. tridentata, assembly GCA_021014915.2. NCBI lineage: Eukaryota > Viridiplantae > Streptophyta > Magnoliopsida > Asterales > Asteraceae > Artemisia > Artemisia tridentata. The sequence goes on from CP139509.1 coordinate 148,589,973, forward strand.
CGAATTATGAACCAAAATCTGATTGAACCATATTGTTTTTCTCTCATTTTTCCGTTCGTACCACTCAAGAAGAAGGAAGGAGAAGTTGTTGATTCGACCTCGTTGCTCTCGTTCTTGTTTCGTTGATCATGCTACGAGGGTAATTTGTATCATCCTTGACATATTCGATTCATTCTTGTTGTCATTGTCGAATCTAAAATACATGTGATCATAGAATAAGAGATACATGAAATCATAACTCCTACATGAAATAACACCTTGATAAACCCTAATGTAATCGGCTTATTGCTATAGTTCAATTTGAATTTGTATGAACGGGATAAGACCACTCTAGGGTCGACCCAAATCTGTCCTAACTCGACCTTAATTGTTTTTGTATCAAGAATTAAGCATTTGAGTATGAAAACCCTAAAAGATTATATAAAATATTGAACACTGCTGCTGTCCAGGAAATTGGTCCGACTTTAATCGACTGTAACTAAATGATAACGACGTGTTTTTGGGTGTTTCTAGAGTCTAGAATTAAGTTCAATGAAATAGATTTCTGGGAAAATTAACCTTGTAATTTTTAGAGGTAGGCATGGCAACTTTTTGATTTTTAGAAATTAAGTGTCAAACTGAATTCGTAAGTCTGGAAAATCAGTCTTTGTTTTTGATTTTTCATTTGCAAACCATGTCGAATTAGAGGATGCCCTTTTACAGGGTTAATATTTCATATGATTAGTAATTAATGGAATTTTTGTAGATTTTTCTAAATTATCTTGATGGGGTAAATAAATCCAAACTTTCATATGTTAAAACTGATCAGAAATCTGGATGAATTGGCAAAATGGATTTTTAGACTATAGTTATACTAGCTAATAAAATCTGGAAAAAATTAGTGTAGGTTCTTAAGACATTAAAATACATGTGTGAATTTTTGGGGATTTTATTTCTGAGTTCTTATATGATTAATAAATTCGACTAAACAGGTCCAGTTCATGTATAAAATCTGTTAAAAGTGGAAGAGAAATTAAAAAGGTGTTATGTGTCTATTTTTCTAAACTAAAGGGTTAAATTGTCATTTTTCTAAAAACTAAAGGACTTAACTTGTGAAAACATGTAACTTAATAATATTTACATTTTACACCCTAATCTTACCATAATGACACTAAATCCCTAAACTTGTTATATTTGCATAATAAACCCTAAACTTATGAAAACTACACCATGAACCCTAAACTTATGTAAATGGCATTATGAACCCTAAGTTACTAAACATGGAAAGCTAATAAATATGGGAAATTACTAAATATGGAAATCCTGCTAAAATAAGTAATCTGATTTAAAATAAGTTATAATCAGACGATCATAAATTCGTGTAGATCCGCTGAAGATGGAGTTACTTCCGATCTTTTCGTTTCTAGTTGTGTTTTCATTTGTGGTCTAAGGTACAGATATTCTGACCTTCTCACAGGTTTCTCATGAACTCTCTCTCTTTTGTTATCTTGTTTCATTGAACCTTGCTATGCTTCCCTTGAATTGTGAACCTTTGATATGATCCACTTGATTTGAACCTTTGCTATGAACCCTTGCTATGGTCTCTTGTCTTGAACCTTGACTTGAACCTTGACATAAACTTGATATTTGACTTGGACCACTTGATACTTGACTTGGACCACTTGATACTTGATACTTGACATTTGATACTTGATACTTGGTCTACTTGATACTTGACACTTGATACTTGATACTTGACCCTTGACCCACAGTTTGAGACTACGAGCCACTACTAGGCATGAGGGTTTCATGTCCGTGTCATTGATGCACCGATGGCATGACTCTAGGGTAGGAGAGTGATGTCCTATCCCGTCCCTGACTTGATACTTGACTTGTTACGTAGAGGAAGACATTGTGGCCTACTGGGGCGTATGGATGCATCCTAGATTTGATTTGACTTGACTTGACTTGACTTGTTTGATTATATTACTTGTTATATTAGGTGACTGATGGGTGTGTGCGATACACGTCTTTCACCTCTTGGGAGTTAGCTACTCCAACCCCTTGGAGGTATCCCCTCATATTATACTTGGTATACCAAGGTCACCCCTCCGTATACATGTATACTTGTTTACTTGATTTGACTTGGCTCGTGGAGGATTACTGTTCCTAACCTTTTTCTTTACTCTTGTCCTTTACTTATGCCTTAACTCTTATTGATCGTACTTCATTTACTTTTCATAATTTCCTATTACTGCTTTGTTACCGTTATATCTGTTCACTGGGCTTTTTAAGCTCAGCCGCATTTCTTTTCCTGCGGCAGGTTTTAGTTGGAAGCTGGGTTATGAGTGGAGAGTACTTTGGACTTAGAAGACCTTACTAGCTATTCTGGATTAGAGATGACTATAAGTAATTACGATTGTAGACTTAGAATTTTATTATTGAATTTTCCCCATGTAACCTTGTATTTTAGATTTTCCCTTTGTAACCTTTGAAATTCATTTTGTATTATTTAGTCATATGCTTATGTTTGCTTTGATATGTCACCATAACGTAATACTTCTACCCTTATCGGGTTGGGGTGTTACAGCTGTGCAATTTGTCCCATAAGTGTGTAATTTGACCATAACAGTGCAGACATAAGGGAGTGGAATTTGTGCAGACTTTTAGAGTGGAATTGGTGCAGATGGGTAAATGCAGACATAAGGGAGTGGAATTGGTGCAGAGTGGAATTGGTGAAGATGGTAAAGTGGAATTTGTGTAGACTTTTAGAGTGTAATTTGACCATAACAGTGCAGACATAAGTGAAACCATAACTGTGTACATTGTGATTTGACAATAACAGTGCATACATAAGGTTTAAACCATCATCTGAGAACTAACTTATGGAACTAAATGGAGACCAGAAACACCAAAATGAAACACAAAAATGGCTTAATCCTATAGTGGCTTATCAGATCAGTACCATCAAAACCAGAATTATGCAGACCAGAAACATCAAAACCCTTGTATTCAGCTAAGCACCTCCTACAAACAACTCATATTAGTGAATTTAGACTAGATTGAAGTTCCTAAGCCTGCACATGAACAGTACTTGACATTTGTAACCCATTTTGGCCTTTATCCCAAACACTCCTTATGTGACTGATTTTGAGATTTTGACTAATAATGACCAATATAAGCTATGAAACTGAATCACTAATGATTAACTAAGTTAATTTACCCCTAATGAGCAATTTTCAAATGTAAATAAGCACTTAAATAAGCTATGCAATTAGACCATAATTATGCAGACCAAAATTATGCAAACCATAATTTGACCATAATTAGACCAAAATGTGCCAAAATTCTGCAGACCATTAGACCATTAAACCATAATTATGCAGACTTTTAGAAGACAAATTACATTACCAGAAGTACCAAAATAGAGTTACCAAAATGGAATTCCACATTACCAAAATGAAATTGACTTTTACAAGTCAAAATACAATGTACCAAATAGACTTTTACAAGTCAAAAGATAATGTACATACTACATTAAATTGTTTACATATGGCAGATTTACAAAATAGCCTCACAAGTGGCTAGCCATAATAAGGGTTACCATATTTAGTCAAACTGTCAATTCTAGTTTAATGAATGATGAGGCGAAAAGTGTACCGCTTTTAAGGGGTCATTTAAGCCCGAAATCGTATTTATTTGATCAAATATTGCCCTAAATCGTTCCTTTTGTCATTTTAGGTACTTTTGAGGAGAAATCTGGAAAAGGAGGCATTTTGGACGTTTTTGGAGCATTAAAGTGAAGAAAACGGCAAAGTCTCAAGAATTGGCTAAAAGTTACTCTTGACGGCGTCACAATTAACATGGGACGGCGTCATGCCTTGGCAAGAAAAGTTGGATGTGAAATTTACTCATGACGGGCCAGTGAGTTTGCATGAGAATTCTGACGGCGTCACGCTTTAACTAAATCAAGGGCGTCACGGCTTAAATCATAAGGGGACGGCGTCACGTTCAGGATCCGACGGCGTCAAGCCTTGATAAGCCAGAATGGATTTTTGAAGAGCTAAAGAGGGACGGCGTCAAGATGGTCATCCGGGAACCCTAAAAGCGGCGAGGTGACGGCGTCACAATGCATAAGGTGACGCCGTCAGATGTCAAAGTCTATATATAGTTTTCTAATTTTTTGTCATTAGAGAGAGCTGAGTGTGTGGAATTTTGGGATAAAACCCTAAGACGATTTTAGCTACTTTTTCAGGGCTTTTTGCCTTGAGATCTTCCATGTTTCATTGAAAGATAAGTTATCAATTAATCATTCAATATGTCTATGTGTTGTTTGATTCTATCTTATGCTTGTCTTTTGTTTAACATGTTAGGCTAATTTTATCTTGTGTTTGCTTAGATCTAATGAAACCTAGCTATTGACTATTGGTTGTTGGTGTGTTGTTAGTTGTATTGGATGATTGTTTATCTATGTTAGGCTTAAGAAAACTGGCTAACTTCCTATTCGGTAACTTGCTTGAACGTCTTAAGAAACATGAACCAAACGCGTACTAAAGGTTTTTATGGTTGTATTTAATGCACAAGCGAATTCTAGTGATCCCATGTTAGGAGCTTCCTAGCCGGCTCGACATAGGAGTGAAGTAGGAGCTTGTAGAGTTTGGGGAAGTAAGTACGCCACCCCACGAATGGTATTAAGGAATACACCCGTCATCCACGCGACTAATACACACTAATTAACCGGTAAAAGATAGTTAGGGAGTAAGGAAATCTAAGTAAACACATTTCTCTACACATAAGTTTCTCACCACTTTTCATTTTTGTTATTTTATTTTATTTGCATTTGTAGTAATTTGGGTTAGTTGACTAGCAACTAATTCCGCCCACTCCTTCAAAACCCGAGATTTTACTTGCTTTTATAAAATATAAAAACATAAAAAGAATCTTCCTCAACCCTTAGACCTAATTAGAGTAGCCTTTCACACCTAACGAACACTATTCCCTGTGGAGAACGATCAATCCCCCGTACTTACCACTACACTATACTACATCGGTCAGGTACACTGCCTGGTGGGGTTGTAAGCCTCTTGAGATCCCTCGAGAGGTAAAACCTGTTGTAAGGTTGCAAAACCCACGCATCAAGTTTTTGGCGCCGCTGCCGGGGAATAGTTATTGTTTAGGTTGAATTTTTATTTCTATTAGGTCTACTCACTAGATTCCTTTCTAGTGAGATTTTTATTTTATTTTTCTAGGTTTTCTTTAGTCTATCTATTTTCTTCGTGTCTTTGTTCGTAACCATTACCGTCCGACATCATGGAAGATGGTAATATCCTTAACCCACACAACCCACCACCACAACAACCACCACCACCTCCTAGAGCCCGTACTTTAGGAGAGTATTCCCGTCCTAGCCACCACGGCTATCGAAACACCATTGAGCTCACTCAAGGAGCCAATATCACACCCTTGCGATCCGACACCATCCGGTTGGTGCAAAGCGGATGCGCATTCCATGGACTTCGTTCTGAAGATCCTAATCAACATCTCAAGGACTTTCTTAAAATCGTTGATTCTATAGACCTTGATGTTGCCACTCGAGAGACGACCCGATTGCGTCTCTTCCAATTCTCTTTGCGGGACCAAGCTAGTCAGTGGCTAGAACGTCAACCCGCAGGATCCATCACCTCTTGGGATGATCTCACCACTCGTTTCCTTGCTCAGTTTTTCCCACCGGGAAGAACTACCAAGCTAAGGAATGATATCTTGATGTTCCAACAACGTCAAGGCGAAATTCTCTACGAGGCATGGACTCGATTCAAGGACTTACTCCAAAAAGTCCCTCACCATGGCATAGAACTTTGGCTCCAAGTCCAAATCTTCTATGACCATATCAATCTCTCCACGAGGCACACCATTGACCAATCGGCCGGTGGCAAGCTACGTGATCTAAGTGCGGAACAATCATGGGCTCTCCTAGAGGATCTTGCTCTTTATGACAACGAAAGTTGGAGTGATCCCCGTGATTTGAATAAAACGGTCAAGGCAATATCTTTGCCTTTGAACAATTCAAGCACTTCCGACCGTAGGATCATAGAACTTGAAGACCAAGTCAAGTTTCTCATGAAATCCTACGAGGCTCCTAAACCTTCAAGCCAAGTGAACAAAATCACTTCTTCATGTAAATTATGTAGTGGTCCCCACGACACTCATGATTGCATGGAACTTCCCAAACAGGCTTTCAAAGAATTCGCATCCTCGCGAATCGATAAGGCGGGAGATAAGTGGCTCGCCACTAATTATGGGCCCAAAAATTCCGAAGATGGGTATGAGGCATGGAAGAATAAGCCAAATTTTAGTTGGAACCAAACTCGTAGCGTATCATTCAATGACTCTACCCCGCTCACCTGGTCTGAACATTATCCTCAGCGACACACGCATAAACAACAAAATCGCGAGGAATCACTGCAAAAATTCATTCTCTCTCAAGAAACACAGCTTTCCAAACTTGAGAATCAATTCAGACAACAGCAAGTTGATATGAACAACAAGGTTGATAACCTGTTAAAGGTTATCAATGATCGCCTTGCTGGCAGGTCAAATTGTGAGTTGGCACGAGTTAATGAGATCAAATCTGTTACGGTAACCCACCAAACACCCCCTCCTGTAAAAATCAAGCACCCTAGTAAACTTTTCAAATACATATCACAGAACGAAAAAAAAACAGGAGATACTCATACCCCTTCGAAACCTCTCCACTTCGTGAACACCATTACAACAATACCTGTTCCTAAACCAAATCTGGACCAACAAACAGCCAAGAATGTGGACAATGAAATGGAGGGTGAAGTTCCCGAAAAGAAACCCGAGGCGCCCGACTACTATCTAGACTCACCAAAGAACTCGAGTACAATAAAGGTGAGTGATGAGGAGGGCTCGGAAGAGAAATCCGAAATGCCTCATGGGCTTGCAGGACTGCTGGACCGCCCCCTGGTAGAGGAACTTGAGAGGGGCACAGCAAGGTCGCCTATGGGATTCGGAGAGAGAATAGAGGATGGCGCTCCTAGGGTCTTTAAGATTTCTTGCACCACTAGGAAAAAGTTTATAAAAGATGCCTACATAAACCCCAACTCTTCTATAAGCGCAATATCCCTTTCTCTATATAATGAAGCCTTCACTGAACAAGTCAAATATGAAGGGTCTAATATCATCGGGGTAATAAGGAGGGTACCAATTGTGATAGAAAAGTTCCTCTTTCATATCGAGTTAACTGTAATTAATAACATGAACCCTATCATCAGCCCACCCTTAACTGGCCTTGTTCTAGGCAAACCATTCATAAAAGCAACGGGAGTGATACTCGATGAGGATGATAGGAGTGCATTATTTACCGATGGTGTCAGGAAAGTGATTTTTCGGGATGGCTGTGAAGAAGTGTATGAGTATCAACCATCAGCGAGTAGCAACACATGGGGGTTACGCGGTAGAAGGCCTGGCCGAATTAAGCGATGTGATCCGAATAATCTCAAAATACCTTGCATGATTGGTCACAAGCATTTTTATAATGTTTACATCGACACATGTTTACCCAAAAATGTGATGTCCCTGTTTCATTATAACAACATTTGCAGATGGGGGATGATTCATAAAGGGAAGGACGACATTGGCATAGATGATGATGTACAGGTGTTTGTAGGAAACATGACATTCACTATGAGCTTCGCAATCGTCGATAATATCGAAAAGTACATCGATCCCAGGTTATCACAAGTTGTTTTTGGGGCACCTTTTTGCAAGGCCACAAGCTTGGTTGTGGACGAGCTCAATGGGATCATGACTTTCACCGATGAGATTAGGGAAATCTCATACCAAACGCCTCACAAGATGAGAGAATTCAAGGAGATTGATTATGATGGGCTCGATAGGTTAAGTTCCCAACTAGTGTTGTGTGATGATGATGTGAGAAGGGGATGTAAGGACACTTCTGACCTGTCAAGTGGATTCTTTAAGCATGATAAGGAGCTTAGTTCTAAATACCGAAATAATCCCTTTAATCTCGAGGACCCGAAATACCTTCACTATGAAAGTGATTCTGATAAAGAATCAAAGGAGAATGGCCTAGGAACCGTGACCGATGATGGAGTCACGTAATGTACGTGACTTTGAGTCTAGCTACAAGACTCGTTAATAAAGAAAGGCGCTTCTTGGGAGGCAACCCAAGCTTTATTTGTTTCATTTGCTTTGTGTGTTTATTTATTTGTTTGTTTGATTTTATTTGCTTCCGTATGTATGTTTAATTTTTATTATTATTGATTCATGTTCAAAACTAAAATTGTGAAAATGCTTTATTTTGTTTTTAACTTCGTCTTAACTACATATAAAGGTATTTTGCAAAAGATAAGTGTAAGGGAAATCTAAATCGGTTTATTATAACACAAATGAACATGAATCATAATAATACTAAATTAACATACATATTAGTGTTTGTTTGAGTCAAATGCTTGTATCGAGTCATAATGATGTTTTGCAGGATTTCCAGGAAGTAAGGTAAAGGTTTTTCCAGAAATTTTCCGGAAACTTAAAATGAAAATTTTTGTCAGGTCATTTCTGACGGCGTCAGGGTTTATAACCTGACGGCGTCAGATTTAATTTCCAGAAATTTTTGAAAATTTTGTTTTCATAAAAAGTTTTTATTAAAATCTCCAACTTATAATCTCCAGGAATCTGCAAAGTTATCATTCCACAAGCATTATATCCTTATATATAGATTTTATCCCGCCGATGTTATGCAGGTTTTCGTGTTTGTTTTCTCAGGTTCAACAGGTTATTTTGGACAAGGAAATGTTTTGAATCAAGCTTATGGCGATGCATTAGTCATGGAGCTTCAACATTCTCTTTGGAGGAAGATTTAACCGTGTAATTTCATTATCCAACGAGCGAATCAGGGGAGTATTTGATTTCATTCTTTTACTTTATGCTTTTACATTTGTCATTTGAACATTGGGGACAATGTTCATCTTAAGTGTAAGGGGAGGGTAAAAGTACGATTTTAGAGAATACAATTGCGCTTGATTTTTGTTTGTTTGATGGTAGATGTGTAATAAAACTGAGAGAAATACTTGTTAAGGTAATTTTAGTGCCAAATTTAAAATTTTTTACAACATATAGGAGTGAAACTTTGATCTTAATGAGCGTCTCATGGATAGGAGTTATATGACTAGCACAAAAACCGTACCACTAAAAAATTTTCCACCCCCAAATATGTGAGGTTCGCCCCTAGAATTGGTAGGAAAAGCATTTATGCTATGATTGTGTGTACCGGTAGCACTTAGATTCTAGAACTTGCGTTAGGACCATTCCGAGGCCACAAGTGAGACTACATTCGTGTAGTTAGATTTACTACATGATAAGAGGCATTAGGATTAACCCATTGTTTTACACCTGTGTTTTTGTTATAATTACATTGGCTACATTGGTCAAGTAATTCTCCCACACCCTTTGCGTTGTACTCATTTTTAGTACACGATACCCCTAGTACACCCCTCAGAGCCTATCTTTTCGTTTCGACCTTTAAGCATTTTACTTAAAGGAAGAATTTGTTACACCCCACTTAAATGTACACCCAAATCGCCTTAGCCTACCTTGTATGCACTCATCTTTAGTGCATTATTGTGACAACATTTGTTTAAACCCAAGTTAATTATCTAATTGATTACATGGTTGCTAAGTCGAGTCATATCCTTGTACATATTGTTTTGGGACGATTGGGACTCGTGGGTAAAGTACTAGTGTAATGGAGTAATGGGGAAGAACATCATTTATTACCCCCATATGTGCTAAATGTTTTAAAAGTACTCCAAGTTTTTCAATTATCTTAATTCGAGTCATTAGAATAGTTATTTGTAAAGTTATGTAAAAGTTCAAGTGTAAGGGGATGCAACGCCCCTATGATGTATTATTTTGGATGGTAGGGTAAAAGTGTATGCAAAAAAAAAAAAAAAAAAAAAAAAAAAAAAAAAAAAAAAATCAAGAAAAATACAAAAAGAAAAAAAAAAAAAGAAGAAAAATAGAAAAAACATACGGACTACCATCCCGTTTCATTTTATGTTTATTTTATGTTTATGTTTTGTTATTTTCTTTCATTAGCTTAAGATCGAGTCTAGTCTTGGCTTAGCAACGTTGTATAGTACATGTGATTGATCAAGATCTTTAACTCGCCACCAGTAAAATATCCTTTATCCAACAAAACCGTGTTTTCCTTTTCCCTACACCTAACGTTATAACCCATTTAAAAGCCCTCTTTGATAGTTTATCTTAGGTGCTTACGCCTAGTGGAGGAGGTTTTCGATCCTTTCCCAAGCCTATGGTAATCTATTTGCTATGACAGGTAGTGAGAGATATTTTCCGTTTTCATTTATGAGATTTATTTTGATGACACTTGAGAGATGTGAGTATCTAAACACTACTTGTGAGGTGCTAGTATGTAATCTCCGTGCTTATTATGATTGAAGGGGAACGAATATTTGTTGTAATTACTTTTATGTTTGCATTAAATGACCCCTAACTTGTACTTTGATTAGAATAAAAGCGCATTTGCTTGAGGACAAGCAAATCTCAAGTGTAAGGGTATTTGATGAGGCGAAAAGTGTACCGCTTTTAAGGGGTCATTTAAGCCCAAAATCGTATTTATTTGATCAAATATTGCCCTAAATCGTTCCTTTTGTCATTTTAGGTACTTTTGAGGAGAAATCTGGAAAAGGAGGCATTTTGGACGTTTTTGGAGCATTAAAGTGAAGAAAACGGCAAAGTCTCAAGAATTGGCTAAAAGTTACTCTTGACGGCGTCACAATTAACATGGGACGGCGTCATGCCTTGGCAAGAAAAGTTGGATGTGAAATTTACTCATGACGGGCCAGTGAGTTTGCATGAGAATTCTGACGGCGTCACGCTTTAACTAAATCAAGGGCGTCACGGCTTAAATCATAAGGGGACGGCGTCACGCTCAGGATCCGACGGCGTCAAGCCTTGATAAGCCAGAATGGATTTTTGAAGAGCTAAAGAGGGACGGCGTCAAGATGGTCATCCGGGAACCCTAAAAGCGGCGAGGTGACGGCGTCACAATGCATAAGGTGACGCCGTCAGATGTCAAAGTCTATATATAGTTTTCTAATTTTTTGTCATTAGAGAGAGCTGAGTGTGTGGAATTTTGGGATAAAACCCTAAGACGATTTTAGCTACTTTTTCAGGGCTTTTTGCCTTGAGATCTTCCATGTTTCATTGAAAGATAAGTTATCAATTAATCATTCAATATGTCTATGTGTTGTTTGATTCTATCTTATGCTTGTCTTTTGTTTAACATGTTAGGCTAATTTTATCTTGTGTTTGCTTAGATCTAATGAAACCTAGCTATTGACTATTGGTTGTTGGTGTGTTGTTAGTTGTATTGGATGATTGTTTATCTATGTTAGGCTTAAGAAAACTGGCTAACTTCCTATTCGGTAACTTGCTTGAACGTCTTAAGAAACATGAACCAAACGCGTACTAAAGGTTTTTATGGTTGTATTTAATGCACAAGCGAATTCTAGTGATCCCATGTTAGGAGCTTCCTAGCCGGCTCGACATAGGAGTGAAGTAGGAGCTTGTAGAGTTTGGGGAAGTAAGTACGCCACCCCACGAATGGTATTAAGGAATACACCCGTCATCCACGCGACTAATACACACTAATTAACCGTAAAAGATAGTTAGGGAGTAAGGAAATCTAAGTAAACACATTTCTCTACACATAAGTTTCTCACCACTTTTCATTTTTGTTATTTTATTTTATTTGCATTTGTAGTAATTTGGGTTAGTTGACTAGCAACTAATTCCGCCCACTCCTTCAAAACCCGAGATTTTACTTGCTTTTATAAAATATAAAAACATAAAAAGAATCTTCCTCAACCCTTAGACCTAATTAGAGTAGCCTTTCACACCTAACGAACACTATTCCCTGTGGAGAACGATCAATCCCCCGTACTTACCACTACACTATACTACATCGGTCAGGTACACTGCCTGGTGGGGTTGTAAGCCTCTTGAGATCCCTCGAGAGGTAAAACCTGTTGTAAGGTTGCAAAACCCACGCATCAATGAAATAATATCATCTGGTCCAGGTGATGGTGGCCTTTTGAACTTCTTCCATAACTGGTCCAGTTCAACTTCTTCCATAACTGGCTCATGAACTGCTTCTGTTGATGCACTGCTTGATTATTTTTTCCTTTCTTTAGCTTGCTGCAAATGATATTGTGAAAGTCTTCTCACAAGTGGTTCCTGCATTGGCTCTTGTTCAATAACTGGTTCTTTTTCTGGTGCTTCAGCATGGATTCTACAATCTTCAGGTGTGATTCCAATAGGCCAAGTGGAAACAGGTAAACCCATAACATTCTGTAAATGCAAAAGAGGTCAATTAAACTAATGCAAGTGTCATAACATTATAAAATGCAAAAACAGTTAAAACAAAACAAAATTCAAAAGAGTAACTTACTCCTAACATTGCTTCTCCATCAACAGGATCCCAAGAAACACCATATCCTATAGGTGTAATTCCACCAGGATACCTGGAAGATCTTGAACCATCTCCTTTTCCTCTACACCTAACAATTTTTCCATTTATGGTCCTAAGCCTAGTGCTACTGCTACTCCCAGCTTCATCACTTGCACTACCACCCCTCCCCTGCACCCTACCACCCCTCATCCTCACACCACCTCCTCTCATTGTCACACCACCACCCCTCATTCTTACTGGACTTTTTGGCATATCTGGTGGTGTCATCTCAAATCCAACTGGAGGTGTTGAAATCAACACTGGTGCATTATCTACTACATTATCAACCAGTGGCTCTACATTAACACAATGATCAACATACAACTCAACTACCTTATACTTAGCAACTAACTTCATCATTTTCATAACATCCTGATCACTAACTAACTTCTTTAGGCCATTATCTAAATCAGTGTTAGGTTCCTTATAATAATACTCAAATGATGAGTTTTCATAACCAAGCTCTTTCATCATGTTGTTAATTTCAAGAATAAAAAACACATTAGAATCTAGTGAGTCAATCCAATCTACCTTACCACCTTTATAGCTTATCTTGGGAGGATTGGTAAATGCACCACCATGGTTGATCTTCAAGCAAAAAACCCTTGGTAAATAACCTGGTTACATTAAAAAATTAACAGTTATCTAAACAAGATTATTGATAAAATTAACATCAGTTAAGCAATAACAATAAAAAACACTCACCATAATCATGATAGGTTACTTTCCTTCTCTCCATTCGAACCCTCCATTCAGAAACCATTGATTACAACTGGGACTTTTAAGAGAGAGTTTGGGGATGAAAAATTTGGGGATAAAACGACCTAATTAGTCAAGTGTGTGTTTCAGTGTGTGCTTGTGGTCTTCAGTCAATATCCCACCAAAATAAAAGAGTAAAGGGGTAAGGGATTAAACATAAAATGACAAAATTAGCCCTCAATATTTGCTAACCTAACCCAGGTTACGGTCAAAGTAGGGAAAAATATGGTAAAGGGACTAAACCCGTGATGGGTCGCATCATAAGGGACTGGATCCGGTAAAAATTTAACTCAGGGACTAAAAGTGTTAAACCCGGTCGCGTTGAGGGACCATTTTTGATATTAACTCTTTTTTATTTAATAAAAATACTCACTTTTATAAAAACATACCCTACTAAATATCCTACACACACTCACAAACCAAATAATAAATAATAAAACATAAACAACGGCCCACACATACACGATTTCCAAAAGGTGAAACCTTCACCTTTCGATACACATTTTCGCATCTTGTCGATGCCTCACGCCCCAGTCCCAATGGTCTTGCTGCGTGAACCTTCCCTTGCCGATGCATCACGTTAGTCGGTTGGGGGTAGCGTTACATTTTCACCTTATAGAGTAACAATGAGTCAAAAAAATAATAGATGGTGGCTGGTGGGTCCCATATTGACTACCAAAAGGTCTTTCTAGTAGGTGGTAGGGTTAATTCATCATTTCAAATTATTTAAAGCAAAACATACTTTAAAATAATAATCAAAACACTCTTTTGATTAGCGAGTTCTTCGCTGTCGAAAATTTCACAAGTTGGTAGGAAAGATGGATAAGTCTCTTATCTCTCGAAAATTTCACAAGTTGGTAGGAAAGATGAAATTTTACATAAATAGTCTCTACCGTTTAGGGACAATTATGACATCCGTTACTAAGAGCACCCGATATCATAACGCCGGGCTGGGCATTATGCCAACGTGTCCTCGCGTTGGGCCGCATTATGATATCGAGGTCCGAAAAATTGAAACGGCGTTGGGGAGGGAGTTATCCCACCAACGTGCATTGTAATGCATCAACTCTTTTATTTTATTTTATTTAAAAGTGATATTTGTGTAGGAAGGAATGGTGGTTCACGGTTGCAGCAGGCCAACGAAGAAGACAAGCATATTTGTGCGTATTTAAAAGTGATATTTCTGATAGTTTTTGTTTTAATTGCATGTTTAGTCCTTATAAATTTGTTGTTGCTATAAATGACTTTGTTTTCTTTTATAAATACTTTATTTAATGTTAAATAAAAATGTATTGTTTATTTTTTTATGTAATTTGTACTTTTATTTAATATTTAGTTTGTTTAAATAAATGGAAAGAAAAAAAAGGTAGGTCCTAAAAGGGTAGTATCATGAGGTGTTATGAGTGAGAAGATATTTTGGTGTGTTTGTGTTAAAATATTAAAGGTGGGCCCTGTTAAAGTTGGGATGGTGATAACATGGCCGTACTTTTTTTGTTGTTATGATGTTATGACACCTTGCATTCTAAAAACCAATCCTGTAACAAGGGTCAGTATATCCCATCCCAAATGTACATAATGCTCCTTGTAGATTACCTGATCTTGTAACAAAAATTCACATAAATCGTCCCTAGACTATCTTCGTCCCTAGACTATCTAAGAATTGTATATAACATGAATCGTTTATGACATTTTGAAAATCATGCCAAATTTTAAAATATATAATTCCTTTTGTCTATGTTTAAAACATGTTATAAATAAAAAATAAAACCGTTTTAAATGAGATTTTTTTACGTAAATTTCACGTAAGATCCTACGCAAGACACGTAAAATATACTAAAACTATATATAATACCAAAAGGATTGTGTTTTAATTATACTTCATATTATTTGAGAAACTACTCATCTAAATGATTGTGGATTCAAGTCCTGTTTAAGACTGAAATAGATTTGTAATAAATATTGTGATATAGTTAAAGTTGTCGTTCTAAATATATATAAACTAGTCTATTAACCTGTAATAAATCACGGGTGGCCTTTAAAAGTTTGATACTCCCTCCGTCCCATAAATATTTGCACAAGAATTTAAATTGTATCTAAACAAAATATAATTACATATCCATAATCCAGATAAGATGAAGCTAAAGTTTCTATTAGATAGCTCAAAAATAAAATAACAAAGTAACAAAGTTGAGTGATAAATTTTCTGTAATACTTCGTGATAAACAACATTCAACATATTATTTGACACTTTAGCCTCCTTGTCTCTTATGGAAGCTTCCTACTTTCCAACTTCTTAATTGGGATTAGAGAGAAAAATGACACAATAATTGTCTTTTACTGTGTTGTAGTAGCAAAATTCAATGTTGGATCTTAAAGTAGAAGCCAACAAAATCAAGAAAGTTGTCATCACCTCCATCAAACTCAATAATTCTTTGTTTGACACTCATTTCTCTTTCTCCTCAACACACAAATCTTATCAATCTTAAAAAACAAAAACAAAAAAAATTTAAGATCTTTTCATCATTTCATGGGCGGCATTCTTCACAAACCCACTTGTGTTGCTGTTCCATGGCTAATTCATTCACTTACTCTCACTTCATTTCCTCTTCATTAAAACCACTTCTTAAATTACCCATCACTCAGTTTCATCTTCTTTTAATTTTCTTGCATACCCTCTTATAAAACTCATCAATTTCAATCAAAAACCCCAAATTTAAATTGTGGGTTTTGTTATTCAGCCAAAAGGGTCCTCAAATATATGATCAAAATCCAAAATTTTCAAAATTTATTTGTACACCCTTTTATAGATTTCAATCAATTCATCAAAAAAACTCAAAATTGAATTGTGGGTTTTATAATTCAGCCAAAAGGGTACTCAAATATATAATCTTTTTAACAAATTTATACTTTTTTAAAAAGTTTATTTGCATACCCTGTTTTAAGTTTTGTTGAATTTGCTAAAAAAACTGAAAATTGAATTGTGGGTTTTGTAATTCAGCCAAAAGGGTACTCAAATATATAATCTTTTTCAGTTTTTGACTATGGCATCAGTGTTTTTGTATCATGTGGTTGGTGATCTGACAGTGGGTAAGCCTGAGGTGATTGAGTTTACTGAAAATGAGACGGTTGAGGCCGCGATAAGGGCGATAGGTGAATCGACAGAGTGCGGGATTGCTGTTTGGAAAAGAAGATCAGCAGTGCAAATGGGTTTGAGTGAAAATGCAGAAATGAGGCATCAGAGGTTTGTTGGTATATTGAATCCACTTGATATTGTTTCTTTTTTGGCTAAAGGTGATTGCTTGAATGATCAAGATAAAGCGTTGAAGACGCCTGTTTCTGAAGTGGTTGTTCCTGATAAAACTTTGTTGAAAGAAGTTGATCCTGGTACAAGGTTAGTTTTTGTCTTGTTTTTTATTAGATTTGTTTATTGAACATGTGATTAAGTTTTTGATTTGGTCTTGCAAGTGATCTTGTGATTTTATATTGGTTTCGTGTTTAGGAGCATTGGGTTCCAGATTTTGAAATGTGATTGGTTTATATTGTTATTATTAGTATTGGGTTTGGTTTGATTTATTCAAATCTATTGCTTTTTGAATTTGTTGATACATTCTTTAGCTTTTGGCCTTTTGAGGTAAAAGTGATGAACTTGATGTTGATTTCTAACCATAATAATTCCTTTGACACTAAAAAGAGAATGTGGATCTTTATTTGGGGACTGAGATTATGTATTTGCAATTTTAATACAGTCAAATGTGGATCATAGTTTACGTTGGTATAAAAATTGTCGGTGTTTAATATAGGGATAATTGTTGAATCTGCTTGTAAAGAACTATGAAAACCATGTAATGTTTGTTGGTCCCAAAGTTAATTCCAAAATGTTGGATATTAATTCCTATCCCACCCTTAAAAAGCTAAAGACATGCATGTGACATGTGAGACAATGAGAGCACATCCTAGTGATCTGATTACCTTTTTCAAAGAGTTGGATATGTATGCTTCCGTGTTTTTCTCTTGGTCCACATGTGCATTTATGTGTTATGCTATGCGTTCTTTTCAATCAGATTTGCATATATTTTATATCTTATCTCCTGGATCTCTTTGTTTACTTTCAGAGGTGGCATTTACTTTAATATGGGATTATGGGTTGATATGGGTCATATATTATCTTCAACGGGTCAATCGTAAAATTGAAAACTTCATTATAGATGAAATGGAAACCCAAAGTATATTTAACTGCTCATAATAATCATACAAATCATACTAATTTTCGTTTATAATCAATATATTGTTTTTGTAATCCTATATAGCACATTAGCCTAGCGGTGGCAATTTTTGCTCAAAATAAAAAAATAGGTTTGTATGGGCTAATTTATAAAAGATTTGGGCGCATTTAGCCCCTTCATTTTTTTTTAATGGGCATGTATGGCCCATTTAAAAGTTAAATGGGCATTAACGGGCACAAGTTTTCTCTCAATTGGAGAACATTGCAATTGTTTTTAAAGAAAAACTTATAGATATAATATATTTAGTTATTTAAATAAGGTGTTACATTTGGGGAATTTTTTTCGTCGTTTTGAGTCTTTTCTAAAGCTATTCGTATAACATGAGCCCGTTTGGCCCATGTCCGTTTAAGCCCGTGCCTATTCGGGCCCGAGCCCGTTTGGACCCGTGGCCTGAGCCCTCCCGGCCCGCCCATTTTGCCATCTCTTAACATTAGCTATTCACAAAAGTCAAAAGGGGCCAAAATCATATATATGATGCACAAGAGAATTTGTTGTGTGTTTCTCAGTTTTGCATATTTTAGTTCTCTTTTATTTCTTGGATCTTTTCGTTTGCTTTCCAAACTTAGATGTGTGAATGTCTACCTGTTTACTTCGAGCAGGTTGATTTGTTTTATAATTGGTACAAATGGAAAAGTTTAAAACTTAGCTATAATCAAATGGGTTAAATGGGTCAAAGTGTCAAACAGTTTATAAGTCACTCGATGAATTCAAATACTTGCTTTACTTGAAAAAAAATATAATCATTATTTTAATAGTAAATATTTCTGTTGCCATATTTAACATTTAATTATTGACAAAAAAGAGTATTGGCACCCAATTGAGGACCGTTTCACCTATATTCATCTCTAGTAGAGGACATGATTGGTGTGTAAATGGTATAACAGCATTTGCTTGGTGGGTTAAAATCTTACATATAATTATATAAATGTATCATTCATAGGTCAACTTGGCTACAGTTTAATTATGGTGAAACAAATGGGAGTCGAAGAATTATCAAACCAGATAATCAAGTTTGAACATAAACATCAATTATGATAAATGAGAACCTTTTTCCATAAATATGATAGACACAGTTAGGATCAATTAAGATCGATAAGAGTGTTTTACAAGAACTTGGACAATCAAAGAAATAGGAATAGAAATTCGAAAGCTCAATGTATTATCAATGGAGATAGTTGGGTTTGTTACAAGTTTGTTACAAATGGTACAGAGAGAATTAAGGGAGAAGAAATGATTATCAAAGGCTAAAAATGAAGTAATGAGCTAACAACTATTTAAATGCATTTTGGGCGCCAAAAACAGTTAGAGCTAGTTGTGGAGTAGTACACACGTGCACCTCACGTGTGAGATCCTGCGCCTCACGTGCCAACATCTTAACTCTAACAGTTCCTATCAATCCACCCCTCTTAAAATCATCCTTGTCCTCAAGGATGAGAAGCAAAGTTGGGAAACTTCTCAAACAGTTACTGCTAAAGGTTCCCATGTGGCATCTTCCACTGAATTGGTAGTCCACTGCACTAAACCATAGACCACAGCTGCATTTTTCTTCTTAAGCATCTTCCTCAAGATGGCAATAGGCTCTGCTTCCAGCATTCCAGCTTGGCAATGTGGTGGCTTGTGAAGGTTGTGGAACTCCCTTACACAACTTCAATTGAGATACATGTAAGACATTGTGTATCTGTGCATATGCATATGCAGGCAATTCCAATTTATAGGCTACTTGTCCCACCTTGTCAATTACTTGAAAAGGGCCAAAACATTTAGGAGAGAACTTGTTTTGCCTTCCTTGTCTGATGGAAACTTGCCTGTGAGGCTGTAGTTTAAGGAATACCCGGTCACCAATGTTTAGCACTCTCTCTGTCCCGTGCTTATGAGCCTGCTGCTTCATTCTATTTTGAGACCTTGCCAAATGAAATTTCAGCATCTGAATTGCTTGTTCTCTTGCCACCAAGGTTCTGTCCACAGCATCTACTTTGCTTAAACCTCCCAAATATGGCACATGAATGGGTGGTGATTGACCATATACCGCCTCAAAAGGAGTTGTCTGAATAGAAGTGTGGAAATTGGAGTTATACCACAATTCAGCCAAAGGCAACCATTTTGACCATTCCTTTGGCCTTTCCCCTGTCATGCACCTAAAATAACCTTCTAAACATCTGTTGACAACTTCTGTTTGGCCATGACATGAGTAGCTTGACTTGCATCACTAATTGAGCTGTCATGGAAGTGAGCAATTAAGTCCAATCTCAGCTGGTCATCTTGTCCCACCACCAACTTGCCCTTTCTTAATAACTGACCATTGTTCCATGTATAGTGTTTCTTGGAGCTACTTTCCTTCTTTAGAGCAGTTAGAATCTTTTGCAAAGTCAAATCAACATCCCAACTAGCTGTTATTCTTGTAGTCAACTCAGTTGGCATGGTCAAAGTCATAACAGTCATCAATTGACCTTCATTTTGTACCCTGGAGGCCTGGACAAGGCATCTGCAACGACATTCTCTGCACCCTTTTTGTACTTCACTTCATAATCATACCCCCATCAATTTAGGCAACCATTTCATCTGTGCTGGAGTGGTGATTCTTTGATCCAAAAGG
The DNA here is from genome assembly GCA_021014915.2 of Artemisia tridentata subsp. tridentata. NCBI lineage: Eukaryota > Viridiplantae > Streptophyta > Magnoliopsida > Asterales > Asteraceae > Artemisia > Artemisia tridentata. The sequence continues at coordinate 148,610,164 of CP139509.1, forward strand.
TACTTCAAACTGTAGTGATCAGTCTTGATAATGAAGTGCCTGTCTAGTAAATACCCCCTCCATTTTTCTAGAGCTAACATTACAGCCAAGAATTCTTTCTCATAAGTGGAAAGGGTCTGGTATTTTGGGGCTAAGGCTTTACTCAGGTAAGCAATTGGGTGGCCATGTTGTTGTAGGACTGCACCTATTCCACTGCCTGAAGCATCTGTCTCAACTTCAAAAGGCTTAGTAAAGCCTGGTAATGACAACACTGGTGCCTTCATCATAGCTGCTTTGAGTTCCAAAAAGGAAGCTTGTGCCTCATAACTTCCTATAATAACCAGTGGGACCAAGGAATCCTCTCAACTGTTTAACATTTGTGGGAGTAGGCCAATTTTGCATTGAAGTGATCTTGTTTGGGTCAGTAGCCACCCCTTTTGCAGAAATAACATGCCCCAAGTACTCTACATGGCTTGTGCCAATCACACATTTACTTCTCTTTGCAAACAGTTTATGATGTCTCATTATTTGCAATATCACAGTCAAATGCTCCACATGATCCTTTAAACTCTTTGAGTAGATCAAAATATCATCAAAGAACACTAGGGTGAACTTCCTCAAGTATTCCTTAAAAACATCATTTATAAGTGCTTGAAAAGTGGATGGTGCATTTGTCAGCCCAAAAGGCATGACCAAAAACTCATAATGCCCTTCATGAGTTTTGAAAGAAATTTTGGCTATATCATCCTCAAACATTCTGATTTGATGGTATCCTGACCTCAAATCCAATTTAGTAAACACCACTGATCCATGCAATTCATCAATAATGGGGATAGGAAACTTATCTTTTATGGTGTTCTTGTTGAGCTGTCTATAATCAATGCACATTCTCCATGTATTATCCTTTTTCTTTACCATGACAATGGTTGAAGCAAAAGGGCTTTGACTGGGCTTGATCATCCCTGCATCCAACAACTCTGTGGTCTTGGACCCTCTTCGGTGGTAGCTCCTTGAATATTTCAAATAAATCTTCAAACAATTCCACTACTTTTAACAACTCAGGGCTCACATCAGTCTCTTCCTCTTGTTCTTCCATATTCATCAGACTTAAGCCTGTGTTTGGGTAAACACTCATCATACATAACTCAGCCTGTGGAGTAACATTCATTGAATTCAGTTGTTTCTTACCATCCAACCTCTGAATAGTAGGCTTTGGAGTACCCCTCATCACCACCTTCTTCCCATTGTACATGAATTCCATTCTGAGATCTTTGAAGTTACATTTCATATCTCCTAGTGATGAAAGCCATTGTATACCCAAGACGATATCACACCCTCCTAATAGTAGTAACATGACATTAGATACAAAAGTCTCCCCTTTTAGTTTCCAAGCAAAATCTTTACGCTCATAATCACCGAGCCATTGTCTACCTCCAGCTAACTGGTAATGGGCAAGTTTTCCTGATGTTGCAGCCTAGCCTTTTAGCCAAATTAACATCTAAGAAATTATGTGTAGATCCTGAATCTACCAAGATATGCAACTCATGTTTATTACTATACAACCCAATGACTCTTAAGGTTTGGTAAGAACTTACTCCACTGAGAGCATTGAGGGAAATTTGTGGTTGCACAATATCAGTTTCTAACAGAATCAAATCATCCTGGGCATCTTCAAATTCTTCCTCCTCCTCATGATCAGCTATCACAACCAAACTAAACAATTGACCCTCACATTTATGGCTTGGAACATACTTCTTATCACACTAGAAACCATAGTTGTCAAAAGCGACGGCGAATTCAAGGCGCAAAGACCCAAAATGTGGCCTAGGCAAGAGGCGCAAAAAAAGCGCGGGCCCCAAAAAAAAAGCGCACTTAGGTAAAAAAACACCGAATGCCATTCAAATTACCAAATACCATTTAAATAACCCATAATGCATTTAACCAAAAAGTTCAATACATAATGCATTCAACTAAAATGTTCAAAACCATTGACCAAATACCAAATTACCATAATGCATTCAACTAAAATGTTCAAATTACCAAATACCAAATGCCAAAAAACCCATAATGCATTCAACTAAAATGTTCAAAACCATTGACAAAACTTAATTAGAACCATCGACTATGCCATCATCGTCAAATGTCATCCTCTTCTTCCTCGGTATCTTCATCAATTAAGCTCACATAAGATGTAGGTCTTGAAGATGATGAAGGTCTTGATGATGATGAAAGAGTATATAGTGATGAAGAAAATTTCAGTTAAAGAAAGTATATTTAGAAGAAACCTTACCTGGAAGTTGAATGAAGAATAGTTTGATGAAGGAGGATATTGATGATATATACTAATTGATTTTGATTTTTGGAACAAAGATTCTCCTCTGATATCTCCATGTATCTTTTTCTCTGACATGCATTAAAAGTCTGTGTAGGAACCGAAGGGTTTATATTGAAAACTGGAATATGTCGCTTAATATTTATGTGGGCCTGGGCCTAGGGTTTTGGGTGGTGAAGGTGGGCCTCGCCCTCGCCTGTTGCCTAGGCGCACAAGGCGAGCGCCTTTAACAACTATGGTAGAAACACAAATTCTTTGCCCTTTCTCCTCGTATTCTTTTTGAGTCAACTGTCTCCTAACTGGTGTTCTTGAGGGAGTGTTTGGGTTAGTCCTCCAATTGCTATTAGTAGATGGTGCAGGCAACAAGGGCTGTCTGTTAACCATCCCTCCCCCATTACTAACTCCAAATCTTCCCATATTTGAAGACATTAAGGGTCTATTTTTCTTTCTTAGAGCCTCTAAAGTTGCCTCTTGTAAGTTAGTCAAATTGTATGCATCGGCTAATGTGGGTCTGAACATTCTTATAGACATCTCCAATTCAGGTGGCAAACTCACAGCATATTCTTGACTTATGTCTACTCTACACAAAAGTGTATCAAACAAATCTTGGTAATCTTTAGCAGACTTTTCATACTTTGCATTCTTTAGAGCAGACATTGGATCTTCATTAATTGATCCAAATCTCTCAATGATGGCATTCTTATACATTTCCCACCCCACATTTTCCCCAATGATTCTTATAAATTGCATATGCCAAAGTAAAGCTTTTTCACTTAAATACTGATTTGCCTGCCACGTGTACTATTTATGAATTTTGATTGAATTTGTTACTAGTTATTACTCCTTCACCTTCAATTGAGCAATAACTAACAACTTTAACCATTTCTTGGCTACCCTCAAGTCAAACAAAACCGATCATTCAACCAAAAGAAGAGGATTTAAGCCTATGGCGCTGCTCTTGTGATCGCGATGTATACTTGACAAGTAGTCTTGTTTCCGAACGGATAGTACACGAATAACCAATGTACCAGTGTAGTACAATTGATTATAATCAGAATACCAGTGTAGTATTCTTGATTTCTTGAATTTGTTGATCGGAATTACAGAGTCGCCGGAAAACTGGGTTTCTTGCCGGAATTTCAACCGGAGAAGACGATTGATGCGCGTGATGTGTCGTTGCGGTTTAGCAGTTTTAATGCCTACTCAAGTTTTAAATTTATATTTAGCCGACTTATCAATAACACACACACTTAACGAGCAGTGTACCCGGTCAGTATGAAGATAATGGTAAGTAGAGTGTCGATCACTAAGAGTGGAACGTATTATCTAGTTATTCTAATCAGTATTTTAATATCCTAACGCAAGGGGGTTTCAGCCTGAGAGACTGGCACAGTTTTGTTTGCAATTAAATAATAAAATAAACAAATAGGCACGAATCAGCAAGTAGCACACACGTACACAGATAGATACTCGAGACAATAAGAGGGCTGTCCTTATGATTAAGTAGATTGTCACTTGTTTTATTGATAGCTTTATATGAAGTGTATGTAATTAACCCTTTCTCGTTGGTCCTATTCTCATCGGCGAGTAAACCCTTAATGATTACTTATGTCTAAAAGTTATTCCTAAGTGATCAATTTAGAAACAACCGTGGGAGCCACATCTTGTCCCGCAGTCGGATGCCCGCAAGCCACTAATAAACACAGAGGTTATCAATGCACTAATAAGTAGTAACCAAAGACATCAACATATAAACTTTAATTGATGGGAAAGCAAGTATTAAAGGGAGTGCAATCTTTCGTTGTCACATTACACAAGCCACCAATCCTGATGAATTAAAGTTTGCTAACACAATAAAACAAAACTACTTAATGAATTAAATACATGCAGCACCTTCTTACAGCTCTTGTATCTTCGATTTGGGTGTGTCTTGTGCTGCCTCCTTGACTGAATTCGTCCTTTTGCTCTGCTGTCCGAACTTCGGTTTTAGGGTTTCGAACTCTTTAATTCGTCTGGTCTACGGGGTATTTATAGTTTCTGTCTGAGGGAAGATGCGGCGCATCTACTTAAGTAGATGCGGCGCATGTACTTAACTTCGCGTGGGGTCCAAGATTATAATATTCAGGAATATTCGTACACCGCCAGAAGATGCGGCGTAACTCTTGATTAGATGCGGCGCATGTCCTCTTGTATCTTGGATCGTATCTGGTGATATCTTGATAGAGATGCGGCGCATGTCGAGAGTGAGATGCGGCGCATCTGGAGCAGAATTGACTTGATCTTGTCCATGTCAGTAGACTTCCACTTTATGCACGTTTTGCTCCATTATTAGTCCATAATCGCTAAGTTTCACCAAATGCTTGTTTTTACCTGAGAATTACAAAAGTAAACGATTAAGTATCAATCCTCATACATAATATAGTAAAACAAGTCAAATTAATAGGATAAATGATAGTAATAAAATGTACTTATTTGAGTTCATCAAATATCCCCCCACTTGAACTTTACTTGTCCCCAAGTAAACCTTAGAATTTCATTTATGAAAATTTATCCTAAAAGATGTATTAGGATTTATTTTTATATTTAAGCATGTATTCGTTTATTTCATAATCACACAACTAAACACTTAACGAATTAGAAGTAAAATAAAATAAGTCGATAAAAGCAAATCTAATCGTTTAACTGTCCAGTCGCGACGAATATTCTATCATAAGCTTGGCAAGTATACACATCTCCACCACTAAAGCTAAGGAATAACAAGTCTAAAGCGGTAAAAAGGGTTTTTAGGCTAAAGGGTTAATTATTCTTAATCACTATCGATCTCAAATTCCAGAAAAGGCGACAAAATCACAAATACATGATCGAATCCACGAACACGATACTTGCAATTGCTCAAATCCTTAACTCGAATAGGCTAAAGATAGGTCCAAACTTCACCAATAATAATATATCAAAAAGGGCGACAAAATCATAAATACATAGCCGAATCCACGACCACGATACTTAAGATTGCTCAAATCCCTAATCTCAATAAATCAAAGGTTCGGTTGGATAAAGAACAATACAGGGTATGGATAACATTTGGGATATAAATTGGTGTAAAAATAAAAATAAACAAAACAAAACAAATAGATTAAAATCCTAAGTGTGGTTAATCACTATCCCAACCATCCCATGAATAAGACTCATATCATTGAATAACTCACGCTTTAACACTTGAAACACACGCTTTTGGTAGACACGAATTATACTCAACAAAATCTTAATCAAAGAATAAACCTTAATCGGCATTCCCATAACTGCCAATTCCCATTCAATCCATAAATATAGTATAACAAATAGTGGTGATATCGACCACTTACATAACTCTACATCGTTGGCTTAAAATAAACATCCAACTCTTTTTTCTTTCTTTTTCTTTTCTCATTTTTTCGATTTTTTTTTTTTTTTTTTTTTTTTTTTTTTTTTTTTTAAAACATAAACATAGATGTGTAAAATTTCACCACATCACTACAACTTTCTTTCCGGATAATTTTTTTTCATACTTTTAATACTTTCAGAAATAACGGTAATAGTGAAAGTAGTAAACACACGAAAAATAAACTCAAAAATATACAATATTTACTTTCACTCCAATTTGCATTGTGCAATTTCCCGACCTAACCATAGATAATGAATTACGCATGCGAACACAGGTAATGTAAGGAAACACACTCTGCCTATAGCAATTAAACCAACCACGGATTCTAATCTACAGGGTAGGCTAAGGTGTAAGGGTGTAACGAAACATTTTAAACATAGGTGTAAGAAACGAAAGGAATGGCTCTGAGGGTTTTTCTAGGGGTATCTTACTCTAAAAATGAGAGTAACAAAAGGGTTTTATACGGGGGTTAACTAACCAGTGTAGTTAGCTAATAACACATAACATATATAGGCTTTTTGGTTGTAATCCTAGAATTTTACCAAGTTAGACAAGTCATTCCAATTATATAAATAATACTCATTATGGTGGTCTCAAATAGTATACAAGCCAAGTTCTAAAGTTTACAAGTCACCGGCACACTCATAGATTTGTGAATTTTGGAAAAATCACAATTTTTGAAAATAACGTCATGTGTGCAGTTATGTAACTTAGATCTTAAACAAAAACATGCTAAAAATTTTTAAGTTCGATATATTAAGCACATTTTAAGCATAATTTTTGAAAAAGTAGGACAAGTAAGTGTTAAGTGTTCTAATTCTCCTATCCCCCCACTTAAGTTAAACAACGTCCTCGTTGTTTGTATAAAAGGTTAAAAACTGGAAAATAAAAGAATTAGAACAGAAAAACTCCCCTGAGATTTGCTCGGTATGATCCTCCATTTGATTAGAGCAAAAATCAACTTCTTGTGGATTAGAACGTTAAAACTTCATACTTGATGTATCCACAGGAAATCCAGGAAACTATTATACCACCAACACTTTAAAACACACCTAAGATAAGAAAGGTTCAACTTGCATAACACATTAGTAGTTAGGAAAAATAAAACTTAAAAATTAAAACTGAAAATCATCAGGTCAGTCGATGCGCCGTATCTTATTGAAGAAGATACGCCGTATCGAGCCTGGAATTAATACGGATCAGAATAAAGATGCGCCGCATCCTTAACCAGGGATGCGCCGCATTAAAAATAAACTGATAAATAGTTTTAAAGTCGGAAATAAAAATGCAGAAAAATAAAATAAGATATGACCATTGCAGAGGATGCGTCGCATCTCACGACTGAGATGCGCCGTATCTTCGTGCGGCCTGGACTGACTCGACACAGAAAACAGAATAATAAAAGATAAATCCGGGTTGTCTCCCGGTAAGCACTTGTCTTTATTCCAGAGTCTTCAAGTTAGACTCACGTTCAGCTCAGCAATAAGTCCTTGTCACGGTCCATCCTTCGTCCTTCATCCGAAAGATTTTCCCGTATATCTCTGCGACGTTTTCTTCCGTTCGACTTAGTCTAGCATAACTCTTCGTCTTCACCGCAGTATATTCTTCATTAGGACTCAAAGAATATTTGATGATTTTAAATTGTTCAGAAATAATCATGGGTGGCTCATTGTAAGGAATCCCAAGTAGTTGACACTTTCTTTTGGTGAATTCTTCCTCGTCTTTATCAACAAACTTAAAATAAGGATCCTTAATTAAATAATCATCTAGTTCTTCAATTAGTGACTTATCGTCTTGAATTGCCTCCCATTCTCTTTCCAAATCATATTGTAACCGTCGACTAAGCTTCGTGAAATCATCAAACTGTTTATGCACCCATTCCCAGAAAGTAGTATCCGATGTCCCCTTAAGTCCCTTCAAGCGTTCAATTCTGCCCTTTTCTTGTAAAGCTTCCGATTTTCGTGGGCAGTCTTCAATATTATCGTACCATTCATAATCTTCAAAGGTTACATCGTTGCCAACCCGTTTCATCCCAATTATACTTCCCCCATTACAGGTTCCGTCACTTTTATAATCGCAGGTCGGCCAAACACTACTTCCGTCCTTGAAAACGAAGGGTGTACATGTATGATTAATGTGCTCAAATTCCCATGGTTTATCCGATACCCATGGTACTTGGTCATTCCATTCATAGTACCAGGTGTTTTTGAAATCGTTATAAGTCTTAAATCCTGGTAGATCTCCAGTAAGCACATCATCGTCGACTTGAAGAAGGTAGTTAAATTCCTTGAACTGCTTGCACAAGGGTGTCTCATATTCTAACAAATCAATGTCAATTCTGAAAAGTTCTTCAATGCCCTCATTGATTGTTGAATCATGATGTGACGACCCATAATCGCTTTCTACTTCTTCGTCTTCTCCTCTCATCCAATATACCCATAATGCATCCTTAGTAGCTCGATCCATGCTCTTATGGTTATTAAACTTACTAGCTAACCATTCTGAAAAATCTACATCGTTAGGATCATGGTTAACGTCAAAGCAAACCTTCCCAATCATATTCTTTTTTATCTCCATGAACTCGTTAAATTGCTTCTTAAAACTCCGAGTCAACCATGAAGTCATAATCTCCTTGACTTCGTTTGCAGGGGCAAATTCCGGACTACCATATTTGAGTTCTAGCCAATCATTGAGGGAGAGGTCTATCAATCTTACTATCCTGCCATGAAATAGTAATTCCGCCAAAGCATAATTCATGTCATTATCCTGATAGTTCTCATCTAATCCCCAGTACCACTCGAAATAAGGCATGTAAGAGTTTTGGGTATTGTCTCCACCACAGTTGTTGTTGCTTGAGTCCATGTATGCAAGAGAGAATTTCCCATCATCTTCTTCGATAGTAGTCCAGTTCAATCCTTCTGCTTCAATCTTAGGCCATAAGAGCGACAATTCTTCTCCAGTGTACCTCACAAATACATCATAAGAGAACACCTCCTCGTCAATGTTGGACAAACGCATGAATTCCTTAAAAGCAGCTTCAAGAGGAGTCTCCCAGGAGAATAAATCTGCATCGATCATGAGTACATTGAATGAATCTGAAAACAAGCATTCCTTAGCAAGATATCCGTTAACTGACATGTCTTCCATAGCAAAATCTGTCATCCAAGGTAAAATCATCAGTAGGATTTGTTCGCTAGAAGAGAAATTAATGAATATAGAAACGGATATAAGAATACAAATAGCTGATATCTGCAGACGATGCGCCGTATCCAAAAAAGTGGATACGCCGTATCTTATAATCGTTAAAATTTAATCAGACTTTATTCAGAAAATAGATACGCCGCTTTAGAATTTAAGAATGCGCCGTATCGAATTAATTAATCAAAAATCAACTTATCCAATTAAAATTAAATGCGTCGTATTAACGAAAGTTAATGCGCCGTATTTTCGTTACGTTTAAAAATAAAAGATTTTTGATTCAGTAAGATGCGCCGTATCGACAGAGATCGATACGCCGTATCTGTTTAATAATTCGCAAACTGTTTTTAATTAAAATAATAGATACGCCGTATCTGCGAAAGCAGATGCGTCGTATGGCGTTAATGTTTTAGAAAAATTTTTTATTAAAAACAGATACGCCGTATCTGCAAAAGCAGATGCGTCGTATTACTTTATCGCTTAGAAAAATTTTTCTTATTAAAAACAGATACGCCGTATCTTGGGTAAAAGATGCGTCGTATCGAATTAATTAAACGCGTTGTATATAAAAAAAAATTGAACGCAATACGCCGTATCTGAGAGATCAGATGCGCCGTATCGTTCGATTTAGCACAGTACAACGATAGCAGAACAGAAAATACGAAAAATAAAACAAAAATAAAACACACGAACAAAAACAAATACACAAAAATAAAAGAAAACAAATAGCACACAATACAACAATTATGCAAAATAGTACAATGATGCAATTAATCTAATAAAAAGAAAAATAACCTAATTAAAATACTAATCAAATTAACAGATAATAACAATTCACTCCCCGGCAGCGGCGCCAAAAACTTGATGCGCGTGATGTGTCGTTGCGGTTTAGCAGTTTTAATGCCTACTCAAGTTTTAAATTTATATTTAGCCGACTTATCAATAACACACACACTTAACGAGCAGTGTACCCGGTCAGTATGAAGATAATGGTAAGTAGAGTGTCGATCACTAAGAGTGGAACGTATTATCTAGTTATTCTAATCAGTATTTTAATATCCTAACGCAAGGGGGTTTCAGCCTGAGAGACTGGCACAGTTTTGTTTGCAATTAAATAATAAAATAAACAAATAGGCACGAATCAGCAAGTAGCACACACGTACACAGATAGATACTCGAGACAATAAGAGGGCTGTCCTTATGATTAAGTAGATTGTCACTTGTTTTATTGATAGCTTTATATGAAGTGTATGTAATTAACCCTTTCTCGTTGGTCCTATTCTCATCGGCGAGTAAACCCTTAATGATTACTTATGTCTAAAAGTTATTCCTAAGTGATCAATTTAGAAACAACCGTGGGAGCCACATCTTGTCCCGCAGTCGGATGCCCGCAAGCCACTAATAAACACAGAGGTTATCAATGCACTAATAAGTAGTAACCAAAGACATCAACATATAAACTTTAATTGATGGGAAAGCAAGTATTAAAGGGAGTGCAATCTTTCGTTGTCACATTACACAAGCCACCAATCCTGATGAATTAAAGTTTGCTAACACAATAAAACAAAACTACTTAATGAATTAAATACATGCAGCACCTTCTTACAGCTCTTGTATCTTCGATTTGGGTGTGTCTTGTGCTGCCTCCTTGACTGAATTCGTCCTTTTGCTCTGCTGTCCGAACTTCGGTTTTAGGGTTTCGAACTCTTTAATTCGTCTGGTCTACGGGGTATTTATAGTTTCTGTCTGAGGGAAGATGCGGCGCATCTACTTAAGTAGATGCGGCGCATGTACTTAACTTCGCGTGGGGTCCAAGATTATAATATTCAGGAATATTCGTACACCGCCAGAAGATGCGGCGTAACTCTTGATTAGATGCGGCGCATGTCCTCTTGTATCTTGGATCGTATCTGGTGATATCTTGATAGAGATGCGGCGCATGTCGAGAGTGAGATGCGGCGCATCTGGAGCAGAATTGACTTGATCTTGTCCATGTCAGTAGACTTCCACTTTATGCACGTTTTGCTCCATTATTAGTCCATAATCGCTAAGTTTCACCAAATGCTTGTTTTTACCTGAGAATTACAAAAGTAAACGATTAAGTATCAATCCTCATACATAATATAGTAAAACAAGTCAAATTAATAGGATAAATGATAGTAATAAAATGTACTTATTTGAGTTCATCAACGATCAAGAAGACCTCACCACGAAAGGTCTCTGATACCATAAATCTGATAGACACAGTTAGGATCAATTAAGATCGATAAGAGTGTTTTACAAGAACTTGGACAATCAAAGAAATAGGAATAGAAATTCGAAAGCTCAATGTATTATCAATGGAGATAGTTGGGTTTGTTACAAGTTTGTTACAAATGGTACAGAGAGAATTAAGGGAGAAGAAATGATTATCAAAGGCTAAAAATGAAGTAATGAGCTAACAACTATTTAAATGCATTTTGGGCGCCAAAAACAGTTAGAGCTAGTTGTGGAGTAGTACACACGTGCACCTCACATGTGAGATCCTGCGCCTCTAGTGCCAACATCTTAACTCACAGTTCCTATCAAAATACATGTAGAGAACAATCTAGAAAGGCGTGTCAATAGTCTTTACAAAAACCCAAGTTGTCGGCTTAGCGGTCAATCACTAAGGCCTGATACCTCACAAAACATCATGTCACCACATGACTCTTGTTAGATACTATCAACTACTATTAGAGAGAGGGGAGGGGGGGGGTTTCAAGGTACTAAAAATTTTGAATTCCTAGGGGGTTGTTTAAATATACATTCTAAAAATGAGTGTGTAATGTTGAATAATCAGTGGAGTTTTGATGTGCTTCTGCTGATGTGGTAATGATTACGAAATCAGATGTTTGACTGGTTTACAAGTTCTAATAATTCTATAAATTAATAGACGAAATGACCCAAAAACGTATTATGAATAGTGAGAAGCTTGTGGAATGAGAGTGAAAGTTTTAGATTAGGTTAAAAGAATCGGTAAATAGGTTAAAAGAAATTACTGTTAGATACTAAAGTTTGTTGTCAATGGTATGAAACTGATTATTTGATGAATAATTTATAGTTGCAAACCGTATATGCAAACACCCCTTGTTCTACCATTAGCATTTATTGACTCTATAAAAAAATGGGGAAACCATGCTTGATAGTGTGAACTCCCTCATTGATGTCCTAGTATTTTTATGCTAGATTAATAGATGCATTGGAGATAATGAAGAACGGGGTGAGGCGTCTTCTTGTTCCAAAAAGCATAGGATGGCGCGGCATGAGCAAGCGTTTCTCAATACTCTATAACGGGAAATGGCTCAAAAACATCGACAGTAATCCAAACGTTACCATTCCCAATATTAACCGATCTTCATCTTCAACACCACCCACCATCATTCGTGACAAATATTGTTGCCTTTCAAGAGAAGACGTCATTCGCTTCCTAATAGGTTGCCTCGGAGCTTTAGCCCCCCTTCCCCTATCCTCCATCTCATCTCTGGGTGCAGTTAACCCAAATTACTGTTCAATTGAAGCATCATCACCTGCAATCGAAGCCGCCCTTAAAATCCCTCGTGAACCAAGTGCATTTGCAGTTGTTGAACCGACACCAGACGGTCGACACAAGATTATAGGAGAGATCTCAGCTTCCAAACTATGGAAATGTGACTATTTAGCAGCAGCGTGGGCTCTTGCTAATCTTTCTGCAGGTCAATTTGTGACGGGTGTTGAGGATAACTTGTCTTCAAAGTCACTTCCTGATTTGGCAGCGGCCGGGATCGGAAATGGTACCAATTTAGCTAATGGTGGGAGCGGCGGCCGATTCATTAGGCAACGTACTTTCAGTAGCAGGAGTATTGGGTTCTTTAATCACAATCCTTCGAGTCAAAGTTTTGGTGTTAATAGGAGCATGTACAGGGGTAGAAGTGTTCCATTAACGTGTAAAGCAACAAACTCGCTGGCTGCAGTCATGGCACAGATGTTGTCTCATCGTGCAACACATGTTTGGGTGACAGAAACTGAGAATGATGACGTTTTGGTTGGATTGGTTGGCTATGCTGACATCTTAGCCGCTGTGACCCGCCCTCGTTCCAACCCTTTTCCAGAGGCCCAGTCAACATAGAAACAGATTTGGTAAAAAGGAACTCGAATTTCGCAGTGAATCAAGAATGTCTGGTATGGTCTGTTTGCATTTAATTCAGTATCTTATAGTTTGAGTTTGTACATGCTAAAGATTTGTAGACCCGTAAATTTGTACTCAATATTCTCTGGCTGGTTCAGTTTTGACACAGATTTGCCTGGTTGTGGTTTGTTTTAAAGTTGTGTTCATCTTTTAGCATTGTGATCTATTTCAGTGTTTGTTACGGTCGTTGTCTACTGCCAGTCATAAGCATGCATACTTATGGAATTTTGAGTAATGCATTGTACCTTTATCGAATCCAAAAGATTGACATCTTCAAAACCTGTCATGTTTATATATATTTTGTGACTAATTTTTTAGGTTCTCTATATGGACATTTGTTAGGCCTTTGAATGGTAGCCAACTTGATCTGCATTGTTTTTTTTATTAATTTTATCTAAATTTTGTGAGGGTATATTAATAAAAGTATATGTACATTTAAAATTGTAGTTATATGGGGGGTGGGGGGCTTAAATAAGCTCTCATTCTCAAATAAGCCAAAAATAAATAAAAATGGTCTACTCATTCTCAAATAAGCCAAAAAAAAAAAAAAAAAAACTCCACACATAAATTCATAAGCGTAAACTTATAAGCTTACCCTACTCGAATAATTATGCAGGCTTTTCGTAGTATCATAAGCTAACAAGCTCGTAAGCCTTAAAAAAACCCTTGGTTGCTTAAACAAACAATATTACTACAATATAGCAACTAAGCTCATAAGCCTTTCAAAAAAGCTTAAACAAACAGTATTGGAAGCATGTAGAAAACCAACTAGACAAGATTTGGTGTCTACTAACTAGTTCTTTGTAATAAAGTTTAATCTTGGTGTTGCCTCAGAAGTTTGCCTTTTCACTGAAGTTGGGTTGTCGAGTCCCTTAGCACTTTATAATAAATTTTCGCCGTTCCAAAAGAAGAATGTTGTAAATAAAATTTATCGCAAAGACATGACTGAACACGCCACCACCACTCAAAGAAGTGACTAAATTTTTCGGAATGGATGTAATACAGCCATTAAAATTTCTAATGTGAATATCAACATACTGATAAAGCCCTTTTCATATACAATTTGAGCAAAACACTAATATCTTGTTGCCACGAAATGCTCGTGATAACAACTACAACAAAAAGAACGATCACACCTATTATATCTAGAAGTGCTGTTATGATTATAAACCATTGACAGCTATAATATGCATCATCCCCTCAAATTTACATCCACAAAACTTAATAACAAAACGACCTTTACAATGCGTAATGCCTGCTGCAGAAAACACAAATGCAAAATTTTACTTTTCTTCCCTCCTGAAAAGAACCATAGACTAACACACCGTACTTCATGTTTGGTCTGATGAAGATGCAGAATTCTTCGATGTTAAGGCATGGATAGTAGATTGAGTGCTAACCAACTTCTCACAAAGCATCATGTTGTATTCATAGAGGTTTTTAAGGTTTTCCTGAATTTCCGCAATGCTAATTTCAGAACCAGGCCTCATTTCTGCCAACATAAAGAGTTAAATGACAAAATCAGCATTATACGAGTGCATACTACTTTTATGTTCATTCGTTACTGAATTTACCTAATGATGGCGGCAGAGGTATATCAGCATTATCTATTGAATGCGTGCTACTAATTCCATTATTTTCCGCTTCATGTTTCACATCTAGTACAACCTGCAGATAAGAAGAATACAAGTAAGCTATCACATGTTTTCTAGGATTTTAACCAGCAATATGGGTCACAATAAACTGGCCTAGATCGACAAACACATATATACCATATACGTATCCATATGTATGTCTATGAACATATACTCATGTCCGTATGTATGTAAGAATGTATTTATATTTGTCGATTTTTTCCCCAAAAGGCCAAAAGGGTGAAACAAGTAATTACTAAAGGATAATGACTTCTAACTCCTTACCTTGTCACTAGGTGTGCTAACTTTACTGTTGAAACTGATATTATCATTTCGTGTTTGCTTCCTTCGGTTAAATGATGATCCTTTTGGTACCGCGAAACAATTGCAACTTGTGGTCCCCAAAAATTCCCCCTCTTCAACCGGCAATGTTCCACGACCCCATGTAAAGCTCACGTACTTCCTTAGCTAGTTTCAATAGTAATATAATCAATCAGTATTCAAGTGTTAGAACGTGTTTACCCAAAGTGATTCTGTAATGTGGTTAAAAAACACGCTTCAGCTGTTTAGATTTGTTATAAATATTAGTCTTTCGAAAATTTTGATTATTTATGTACTTTATAGCTACTATGAACACAAATGCATATTTACAGAAAAAAGGAGATAGCTTTTGAAACAGGAGTAAAAGTCTATGAAATAAAGTTAAATGAATGGGTAAATACGTAACTTTAGTTTGACCATAGATAAAAAGTTTTACTGCCACAAGTATGAAACTGATTATATGACTTTCAAACGTTCAAACTAATCGTGATACTAATCTAAGACAACATACCTTATTCCAGCGTACTTGGGCTTTCCGGCGATTTCTAATACTTCTCATCACCATATCCTCGTTACGGAACCTCTTGAATCTGAATTCAAACTACAAGGATACAAAGTGTGAATGGCATGAAGTACACACCATTAACAGATGACTCTTTAAACCCAAGGCACAGTTTTTTCACTTTTTAAAGTACAAAATAGCGTCGAGTATATATTATTCAAACTAGAGAAAAACCAATCATGTATCCCATCCACTTTTGGAAACAAGCTCATTCTAAAGAAAAAATGACTAAGCTGGTAACAAAACAGTTTAGAGCATTTCAATGTTTAGCTCCAAAAATTCTAGTACTGCTACTAAATGCTTGTTAAGACAGAGAAAAAGACGAGTATTTAACAGAAAAGGAATAAGAAACATACTTGCACCATAAAGAAGAAAAAGATGCCAACACTGATGCAATACAAGCCTCCCAAATCAGCAAGAAAGCCCACTGCATTCTTCCAAAAACAAAATATGATAGATCACTATGATTAACTCGAAAATTTGTCCTACAAAAGTGTTTGAATAAGGAGAATGTCAAAAAACCCTTAATTGAGCATGTTAACCATAACCAATTTCACTAAATAACTTGCATCTATGACTAACGGGAATAATGTAATATTAGCAGCAACCATCTACTAATCATTGCAATTAACTCACGACATCCTAGAATATAAAGTACTGTAGTTTTGAGGGATAAAACAATACATTATCCTCACCAGCTTCATAAAAAGCAATATTCTTTTTTTCGGCAGCATCTTATAATGTATGGCAATAGCCAATTACTGAACAAGTAATGAGTGTTTGACGCATTTTTGAAAAGTGATAGCGTTTGAATGTGCTATATGGCCAAAAAAGAATCTTGGATGAACAAATGAGAGACGTTTGTGAAATGAGACTTAACTGCAATAAAAGAAAAGATATATAATCAAATAATCAGTTCCAAAATGCATAGCCAAACCCGCCTTACAATAAAAAAATATAAGCAATTGACTCACCAGGCCCAAGAGTGCTTTGATTGTCAATTTCCACAATGTAAGACGAAAGATAACTGAGATATAATGTAGTATTGACAAGTCCATCATCAGATCCCTGCAGAGACGCCTGCAGCTGGCTTGTCTCATTATAAGATGAACCCGGAAGGAAATCATGAAATAGAGGCTGTATGAGCCTTAGATTGTGTTTATTCCGGTATATTCTTGGAAACAAATTAAACTGCAGAATATTTGGATCTTTTCCTCTATATGTAACAAACTTTGCACTGTTAGTGCTTCCATTCCTCAAAAAACCGCTAACAAAACTCACATGCTTTTTGCGAAGGCGGTCTCTTGAAGTCAACTTAAATTCAAAACCAGCAGCGGTTGCTGGTACATTAGGGAGATCAACAAACTGCCATGTGATGTATATATTATCATTATAAAGCTGGCAATCGTCACATTTAAGAGATATAGTCGGACCCTTTGTTGTGTTTTCGCAAGAGAATTTGATGAAAGAGGAAGGGGGTGAGCTTCGATAGTCCATGAAACCAGGATTTCCAGTGACTATATTTCCGAGACCTTGTAGATTGGAACAGCTCATGGTGGAGATGGTTGTTATGTTGAATTCCATGTCGTTATGAAAGGAAGCTAAGTCAGGTGCATTTGATGCTATAACATTGTGTATCTCAAAACTTCTCATTGATATAACTTGGTAAAGCAGCCTGTGACGGGGCAAAATGCAAATAAGTAAGGTCAAACACAAGTGAAACAAGGGGTCGGAATGAAGAGACGCTTGAAAAAATGATTTATATGTGTCACCATACTTTCACACTTTCATATTCGATACTTGATCTAAAAGATCTATAGTTGCATACCTATGGGATGTTTGGATGTGCCTATCGAAAGTATCACGTGATACTGAATAATCAGATATTCAACTACAATTAAAGGATTTTAAGACATGGTGTTTGGATGCGCTTTTTCTGTTGAAAATTTGTGATAATCAGACAATCAAATGTTTTAAGTGTTTAGAAAAGTCTTTTTTTATTAGTTAATAGATAAGATTGACTAAAAAAAACATCTTCGTGAAAAGACAATAGAGACCGTTTGTAAAACAGGAATAGAAGTGATTGTTTGCCCCCTAATTAGTACGATAATCAGAAGCAAATAGCATCATATGTTTTTTCAATCATTAAAAACCCATTAATATGACCTCAAGTCCATACAAATCAGTTTTAAAACGCGAATAGAACACCCCCTTAAATTAAATCATTTTCGTTCAGCTATAATCAATTTAACAAATATAAATCATCAATGATATTTTTCTTCGTCAAAGTGTCCCTCTTATCCTCATGAAACGAATCACCGTTTATGCTTATAATCTTTGATGATAACTAACTAAAAAAGATGTCGATGACTTGATTGTGATATTATAGGTATGTAACAAAAAGAAGTGTGAAAGTTCAGGAACGTATATGCCTATTTTTCCATATATAGAACTGAAGAGATTTGGGAAGTAGATATGAAATTTAGTAGTCACTCACGCAGCAAACAGACCAATAAAAAGAATCCAACTTCCAACTGAGAAAGCTCCACCAAGTTCAGTTTTTCGTTTCTTGACAACCTTTTGATCATCCTACATAAATCACATAAGCAAAACAGAACAATCAATAAAAATACAAGATACTGGTCATATAAAGATACTTTAATGACTGCATATTCACAATGGGACTGTTTGCCAAGAAGTAACGAAAATTTACCAAACCCCATTTGACAGAACATATAAAAGATACTAATCCTACATTATCCTACTCGTATTTCAATGGCCGCACATAAAAGGAGACCTACTTTAACAAGCAACATAAAAGTGCATAAAATGAGAATAACTTCACTGGCTTAAATTCCTTATCCATAGATGAAGATTCATATTTGGTACTAAATTATAGAGGCTATGGGATACGGGATACTATGTTGGCCAGAGCAACAAAAACGGATCAATTTCACTTTCCCAAATCCCAACCCCTTCGTGTAATTCCCCTAATTAACTTAATAACAAATATTAGTAACAGTCACAAACCAAACCCTTTTTGTACAGTCCAATTCACAATATGATGAATCACAATAACCACATCCACAACAAGAACTAAAAGGGTCAAATCTTGCTGTTTCTTAAATCCAATTTAACAAATCGTTTTACGTCATTTATCTTCAGCATATGCACAAATTCAAAGCAATCAAATATTTAGCACATTTGACTCATAAAGAGTCGAAATATAGAATCAAATCTGACATTTACAGCATCAAAATTAACAGCTAAAGGGTCAAATCCAGTTCTTTCTGAACTCAAATTTAACAGCATATGCATAATTTGATACTAATCAAACATGTAACACATTTTACTCCTAAAAGGTTGAAATACAGAACTAAATTTAACAACTTCGGCTTAAAACTCAGCATCAGCATCAGAAAGAAGATCTAAAAGGGTCAACTCTTGATATCCAGTTGTTTCCAACCTCGAATTTAACTTCTTATGCGTAATTTCAAAGTGGATAACCAATCAAAATAAGGAACTAAATCTTAAAAATCGCATCTTGAATCCAACACTCAACAATTAGAAACAAGAACTTCTGCACAATTTTCAATTCCAATTTTTACCAAACTGAAGTTCAACAACAAATTAAGCCCAGTTTTCAACCCAGCAGCTAATTAACCAACTGACTTCCAAAAAGTCAAATTTAGCACCAAAATTAATCACATCATCTATCAATCACTTAAAAAACCAAAAGGGTCAAATCCAATTATTCACATATTCATATTCACCAAATTCAACTCTCAAGAACTAAAAAAAAAGGGTAAAATCCAGTTATGCCCAAATTTGAACCTGTTAGCACATTTGACTTTTCAAAAGTCAAATTTAGCAGCAAAACTCAATCACATCTCAAATTCATCCTCAACCACAAAAAAAACCCAAAAGTGTCAAATGAAATTATTCCAAGATTCAATTTTGAACAGAAATTTACACAAATTTAACTTTCAAGAACTCAAAAAAGAATCAAGAAAACAATTACCAGCCAATGACGTGTAGAAAAAGTAACATCCAATCTACTAATCCACCATCTCAACCTAAACAAATTACTACTCCCATCACCAAGCTTCCCAAATCTAACAAAAACACAAAACATCAACCAAGAAGCAACAACAACAAGTGTAGCTTCAAGAAACACAGCTTGTGATTGTGTAAACTTTTTTATAGTATCAAATGCAAAGATGTTTGCAGGTATGTTTATTGAATAGTCAACACCTGAACCAAACATGAACTCATTTTCTTGTCCTTCACTACTTGTGAATGGAGAACATGTGTTTTGTGTTGTGTTGTAATAGTAACCTGGGTTGCAAGCACATAAAGACGTGTTGTACTTGAAGAAGTTGTGACTTGGACACTGCATGTTTTGTGACACAGAAAATATGTTTCAGACCAATTGAAGGTGTTGGTTTCACTTGGGGTTGGGAAGAGCATTTGGTTTTCTTATTTTCTTTCTCGGACTAGAGCTTTCTTGCACTCTTATTCAAAATGCGACCGTGCATAGCCTATATAATTACACTTGTGAAATAGTGATTTTAGTTAGACATTTGATGCAAAATGCGTGTTTTTTGAAATACAAAACGTATGTTTTATAAAATTAATATAATGTTTACTTTTGAAAAGTTGTCAAGTTTATAATTGATCAAGAAAAGACATATTTAAGTTACCAAGTTTTTTAAAAAAGTTATCAAGTTTAAGGGGGTACTTAGAGGTTTTTTAGTTAAACTACATTAATTTAAGTTTCAAGATTTAAATATTCAAGTTTCAAGAAAATAGATACACTCTTTATAAGTAGTAGAGATAAGGCAAAGACCTTAAGATCGCATTCATTATCGTCAATTTAGCTGCACATCAGCTTTCTCTCTTTACAACCAACTTTACCATTAAATTAGTGTAATAAGGCAAACAAATTCACCACTCATATATACCTTACTTATAAACAAATAAATATACCCCACATAAATAAAATAACAACTCACGGAACTAACCTTGGGCCCACAAAATTTTCCTCTACGACTCGATAGTCCCCAAGACCGAGTCCTCGTTTTATATGGTTGAAGACATGTGTTCACATCGAGCCATAACGAGGAGGACGCGTCCTCTAAAGTGGAAGATTCGATCTTCACTTCCTTATTATGCTAAGTCTAATGATTAGTGTTAAGCTTTATATTTAGAGCAATGCTAGAATCACATAAAATAGTGTGATACTAGCATTTCTACTACATTTATTTTTAGCACTCATATTCTTTCCTGTTCAAAAAATAAAATGATAAATAATGTTAACCAATTATAAGCAAGAAAATTGAAATGATGGTGTCCACTTTAGTTAAAATCAACGGACTATTTTTTACTTGCACACACAACATTGTCAGCATGACATATTATGGTCCCTTTAAAAATAGAATAATCTTTTTTTTTTTATAAAAAAAAAAAAAAAAAAAAAAAAAAAAAAAAAAAAAAAAATATCTAATTCTAACTTTTTTTTCTAATATCTTACTATCTCACAATTTATACAACAAATCTATCTCACATGTTCTAAAAATGACTTGAACCCACAAATAATTAATTGAGGAGTTTCTCACATAACAATAAGTATTATTATGACAAAAGCACTTTGATTTTAATCTAAATATAACTAGTAACTAGTGTTAAAGTAATTGTTCACTAAACAAAATACATGGTTATAACAATGAGATAAATATTTAACAAGATATATTTAAAAATTATTTTAACTAGTTTTGGTTTCGACACTAGTAATGTACTGGTTAGGGACATGCGGCTTAAAGGCGGAAGTCAATGAAAATCCTGGCCTGTGTTTAATCATGGAATTACGCAATATATCTCTATTATGTTGATTATGAGACCGGTCAATAGGGGCCGTCAAAGGGTCGGTTACCCTTTACTTTTTTTTAACTGATTTTTTTTTCTTTCTGATATCTGACTTTTGTTTTGTAGTGCACTGATCTACAAAAGTTTGTATAAATCATGAATATGTTAGAGCTAAGTAAATCTTGCATAAATATATATAATGGCAACTTAGATACAAAATGTAGGTATTGGGTGTTCTTTTCGATCTTCACTTACTTTCTCAATAGTTGGTATTATTGTTAGGTTACACTCGTAAAAGGAAGAACTAGTGTCGCACGCAAAGGCCAAAAATCAAGTGGTCAACTATAATGGGTCAACGTGTCGATAGATGGGTTCAATTTTAAGGTAATCACTTTAATGAAACGAAATATCAAATTACGAGCCTATTTGGTTTGAGCTTACTGTGAGCTTTTTTTAAACTAGAAGTTTTTTATTTTTGAATAAAGCTTGAATATGAAAAACAGCACTGTTGGTAGGGCTGTAAACGAAACTGACGAACTCAAACGGAGTTTTGTTCATGTTCGTTCGTTTAATTTTAACCGGACAAATAAAAAGACACGAACGTTTAAACGGACAAATTTTCTTGTTCATGTTCGTTTATTAAGAAAATGAGTTGTTCATGTTCGTTCATTAACAAACTAAACGAACTGTAAACGAACATAACGATCAAACATAAATGAACGTAGAAAAACAAACATAAACTTTATTAAATTATGCGTAATATTTGTTTTATAAGTGTTGTTTTGTTTAAAAAAAACTAATTTTAAAAGTATACAATTAAAAGATATGATATACGAAGATAAAGAAATAAATGAACATAAATGAACGTTAATAAGCGCATAATTAAACGTTCACGAACATAAATGAACGGATGTTATTTTTGTTCAAGCTCTTCATTTAACTATACGAATGGAAAATATCATTCATGTTCATTCATTTATAAATAAACGGACATAAACAAAAAAATTTATCAAACGATTTATAAAATGTTCACTGAATCTTCAGCTCGTTTACAGCTTTATATTTTGTGATCCTCCTGGTAAAAGCTTTTATTCATAAAAAATCTCCAAATGTCAAACGCTCTTATATGATGAAGTTTTTTATACCTAAAATTACCAATATACCTTTTAAATATATATAGGAGTTGACGGTACAGTGATATGTATGGGCCAGAAAATGTCCACTATAATATCTACTCGTGCGAATATACTCTTTATCTATGCTTTAAAATTGGATTTTTAGAGGTTTTGATTTAATATTAGTAATACTAAATTGTAAGTATCTGGCCGTTACTCCAGCGAGAAAAACTCGTGTGGAGGTGGTACGGTTTCCAGGAGGAATCCGTTAATAGTCCACAATACACCAGCGTGGACCCGATTCAGACAACATAGTTTGGGTATGTGATGAATGAGGTCCTGCCAATGTGGCAGGTGCGACTCCAACCCAAAAATTTGAAAGTCGCATTCCAAAATAAAAATATAAAAAAGGTAAATCCACTTGTCATTTGTTTTGGGCCCATCATCTTCACACACACAAAACACACGTCACACAACCACCACCAATTTATTAAATTCAAACCTCTTAAAATCCAATTATGATAAATGAGATGATACAGACATTTCCACATTTCCATTATCCAGTAGCAAGTCACGTATAGTCAATTAGAAAATCTCACAATAAGTTGAATGTTATAATGAAATTTGTTAGACCTTTTAATGTGATTAAAATGTTCAATGTGAAATATATTTTTTGGTTTAAATTATGCATATTTCTTTTTATGTCTTTTTACATTTTATAATTGAAGCTGCCTATAACTAATTTACCAAACATTTATAAAACAAACACACATCCAAACGACTTATGGTCTCTACTTAATTGTATTCAAACGCCTTCTGTGTATTTTATGAAGAATCATAATGCATTTATGGTGTTTGAAATAAACCAAACGGTTTGGTGTAAGTTACAAACACATATCCAAACGAATGCTGTTTAATCAGCTCATAATTGTTTTTTTCCTTTAGTTTTTGTAACCAGTTATATGATACATGTTTATTGTTTTAAGTTTTCCATTACCGTAACTAATTATTGGTTCCGTCTCTGGTTATTGTATTTTTTTGGTGAAGACACTAAGGTCATGGGAAACATAATTATACTGACGAATGCTCTTTGATCAAAGAAAAATAATCTTAAGTATTACATAAGTTGCATTGATTTTCTTTGGCTTTTCTTATGATAAAAAAGAAGGGATTTTGTACGTGGAGGCCACCCAAGTTTTAACTTTCTTTCAATGAGGCCGGCCCCATCTATGAAAACTAACTTACAGGCCGTTCAAGTATATTTCCTTTTTCATTTATACCAAATCCGTCCAAAATTTCACCGGAAAATTGTATATTGACGAAAATGCCCCATCTAAAAAATTAAAAATTATAACAAATTATATTATAAATATTTAATGCCTAATATACCCTTTAAATAATAATAATAATAATAATAATAATAATAATAATAATAATAATAATAATAAAAACAATACATATTAATTCACCCTCTCTTATCCCGTGATCAAATTGATCCGTCTTTTTCACCCACATAATACTCACAACATAACAGAATCTGAGATTTTTATTTATCATCATAAGTTACGAACACCAATCCCCCTTTATTTTGCAAATGTGGTTCCAGTATCATAGAGATTTTGTGGGTACCCATACTAAAAAGTAAAAAGTAACCATTTTGACCCTTCACATGTCCTGTCATCTTGGCACACATAGGTGGCTAGTTTCACCCAGATTCTGCGACTTTTGTAACATGTTAAGTCGCATTAGGATCTTTTTTACGTTTAGATAATATTAGTCGATTAGCTGATGTAGGAGCATTTAAAAATTAAAAGTAATTTATCCTAAAATAATCTCTTCTTCTCTTTGAAGAAGAAGCTTACGAAAACATAACTTAAATATTTAAACATATACGAAAGTTCACTTTTAAAAGTAAAGGCTTTTAGAAGTTAGCAGTATATTTTAGATTCTGATCTTGAAAGTGCAAAGAGTAGATTCTGATCTTGAAAGTGCAAAGAGGATCTTTTATGGAGGGATTACTTGTCATATATTTTTTGCTTGATCCGTTGGTTTTGTTTCCATATTAATACAAGGGTACTTTTGTCTTTTTGATATATCACGGATTTTTTAGTAAATAAACACTTCATATTGCTGGATTTGGTATAAATGAAAAGTGAAATATATTTGAACGGCCTATAAGATAGCTTTCATAGATGAGCGGCCTTAATGAAAAACTGTTAAAACTTGGGTGGCCTCCATGTACAAAATCCCTAAAAAGAATAAGATTTAAGATAATCACGAAAATATATAATTTGTCAACTCATGTAAATGTCTCTGTAAGAACATTAAAAAAATATATATATTCCTTTGACCATGGTGGTCTTTTTTTTTTTTTTTTTTTTTTTTTTTTTTTTTTTTTTTTCCTGGTTAATTTGGTTGTATAAAAATAGGGTAATGATTTGCACTCTCTCTTTTTTTATTTGTACACTTTAAACTGTGTTTTAAGCAATTGTACATTTATCATATGGTGCTTTTGAAGATTGTACATTGAAGTGTGCGGACTAAAAACCTAAGAAGGGGCAATTACATATATGTCCCTGCTAAGCTAGTTTATTACATATATACCCAAGCTTAAAATTTAATTACATATATCCCCTTCCTAAACACTCTTAATTACATATATACCCAATTAATTTAAAATAGCTTATTAAATGACTATTATACCCTCTGTAATTGCAACATCTAGGCCTTTTTGCATGTCGGATGATATAACTAGTCCATTAGGTGTACCAATTGATTTCTTAAGTAATTCAAGAAACCATATCCAAGAATTTTTATTTTCCGACTCAAGTACACCATAAGCGACAGGAAAAATAGAATTGTTACCGTCCACACTTGTAGCAGCGACTAGGACTCCATTAAACTTCTCTTTTAGATGACATGCATCTAGAAGGGGGAAATATATTAATGTTAATAAAGGTATAATAGTCATTTAATAAGCTATTTTAAATGAATTGGGTATATATGTAATTAAGAGTGTTTAGGAAAGGGATATATGTAATTAAATTTTAAGCTTGAGTATATATGTAATAAACTAGCTTAGCAGGGACATATATGTAATTGACCCAAAATGGGCCGATCAACGCTCCTAGAAATATGGTTTCTAGATGGTAGCCATAGTTTAGCATATTTCTGAAGTTGGCGCATTGTGGATTGTTCCAATTCTTGTATTTTACCGCTCATTTCGGAGCCAAAATTTAACATCTTTATGAGGTTGAGACATTCGGGATTGATCTAATTGTAGTTATGGATGAAGTTTATTTCTCGTGCTTTTGCCGGTAATTTGGGATGCTAGTTTTTTGCTTTAGGTGTTTTAAAAGGCTTGGTGATCGATCTTATTGACATGGATCAGCGTTTTCAGTGTTAAGGTTAAGACTTCAAAAACTAAATTAAGATAATCGTTTCTAAAAGTTAGAGATAGTTGTATAAATTTAGAGATTTTAAAGATTGCTTATCTTTTATATAATAAAACAAAACCCATAGTGGGGACTTTTACATTTCAAAAAAATAAAATCATACCTTATTAAGTAATAATCAAATTATTATTATTATTATTTTCTTAAATATTAAATAAAAAAAGCTTAAATACTTCTAAATTTATCCATATTCTACAAAAAAAAGAATGTGATTTGTAATTATTCAATAAAAACTTATAAAAATATATGTGTCAAAATATAAAAAATTAAAACTTGAAAACGGTGGAGCAAATTTTTCAAAGATTTGGGCTGAAACTTAAAATTCAGTATCATTCCCACTAAATATTTGAAGTCCCAACATTCCCAAATTCCTCCTCCATCAATCAAACTCGATCTCTTATCATTCATTCACGCACAATCATTGATACAAGAACATCTCCTCCAAATCTAAATTAATATTAAAACCCACTACATTCGTAAATAACCCTAATTTAATACCTCAATCAAAGTACAATGGTTTTGAAGGTCCTGTTATAATAATTAAAACCCGAAATTAAAAATAATAATTCATTTAAATGATTAGAAAAAACCCCGCGCGTGCGCGGGCATTATATCTAGTATTATATGTTATAAGGAAAAGAATACAAACTCATATTTAGTGATCCAAAATAAAAGAAAATTCATTTCCTAAAAGTCAGAAAGAACTTGCTATGGAAAAATAAAGTATTGGAATATACATAATGATTTTTTCTGAACCATATGCGTCAAAAGGCGCCTGTACGGTTTCGAGAGGATACAATTTGACCCTAACCAACCACTTTATCAAGAAAGATTACTTTTTTAGGTCAAGAGGTTAATAGTGAGATCTCAAATTAACTTATTGATCTTATGATATATCTCTCGAGGATGATACCCAAGATCTGTATTTGTTTATAAACTCTTCTGACGGATGAGTAATAGCGGAGGTCGCTCTTCATGATACTATACAATTTGTGCAATTTAGTAACTAAATTAAGTCAGAAGAGTTTATAAACAAATACAGATCTTGGGTATCATCCTCGATACTGAGATATATCATAAGACCAATAAGTTAATTTGAGATCTTACTATCAACCTCTTGCCCTAAAAAAGTAATCTTTCTTGATAAAGTGGTTGGTTAGGGTCAAATTGTATCCTCTCGAAACCGTGCAGGCGCCTTTTGACGCATATGGTTCAGAAAAAAACATTGTGTATATTCTAATACTTTTTTTTTCATAGCAAGTTCTTTCTAACTTTTAGGAAATGGATTTTCTTTGATTTTGGATCACTAAATACGAGTTTGTATTATTTTCCTTATAACATATAAATATAATAGAATTCATTAAACTTATCCAATTTACTTTTCATTGATAGGTAGTTTCATAGAGATACAATCCAAAATCACGATGTCATTTTCTTGCTCTTAAATGGGTCTCTTTAATCTTTTTAGGTTTATGCTCTACTCAGGGTAAGGGTCCGCTCAATTTAAAGTACTATATTTTAATCATTTTAATCCATACAATGAAATGTTCACAACAAAACACATGTGAAACTTTAAATACTATAGTTCTAATACAAAATTGTTAAGAAAAAGAGAGCAATTACTCGAATCTTTTAGGTTAATGACGAGCTAAGATTACCATAAAGCAATTAAGTAGGTCGTATGATTTTGACTATTAATGATATGTTCAATAGCATTTGATTGTTGTTTAGTTAAGGTCTCTTTCCTAACTTTTCAATGAAATGAATTACTTCGTAATTAAATGTCATAGCAATGAGACTAAAGTCAATATAAATTTTATAATCTTTCAAGTAATAAAAGTAGGGTATAGAAGGGTTAGTTATACAACTTGTCAATATATAGGCTAACATCCAAGAACAAAAATGAGCTTTGTAGTTTAGATAGTTCCAAAGTTGTGTGCAAATATCATTATAGTTTGCAAAATGCCTTTTAGTTGTATCATTTTCTTTTGTTTGCCTTTTGTGGCCTTAATATATTCTTCGCTTTCCAGAAAAAAGAAAGTTTGCACAGTGGATCTAAAGGACTAAATAAAGCAAATGTGTGTAGGGTTTATATCTTAGTCATTAAGCAACGGAATAAAGATGGTAGAAAGAACTAGATCTAGAAACTTAGAATGGTTATATTCCCTCAAAGATTACAAAAAATCGTTTAATCTTATTTGAATATATGATGCAACACACATTTTTATGCAAGTTGTAATCGATATTATTGATGATTAATCAAGTTTTAAATTTTTAGCAATGAAGATTTATATGTTAAATGTACAAGATAAGTTGAAGTGATCAGCCAATAATAAATCTTAAAGGTCTGATGCTAAGATGTACTTATAGGAATATTAGATTTTGCCGCGAAATGCTTGCTAACAAAGCAGTTAATAATAGTTCATCACATGTGCGATGTGCCCTATGGTTCAGAAAGTATTTACCATGTGAACCCATTTACAGAAAACAGCTGTTATAGAACAAATTCTAGTTAGCATAACGTGTTTTATTGAATCATTTCTTTATCGTACAAAAAAAAATAGTGTTTCAGGCGAATATAACTTGTATTATGGTAATGTGATAAAAGTACTATGTCACAAAAAATGAGCATCACTTTAACTTAACCAAACTCCACAGGCAGCGGATGCTATTGTTTGCTAATGGCGTGAAATAAATATCCTTTTTTATTCCGCTGTCATTTTCCTTTTTCTATCTTGCAGATGGTCACAAAGGCCAAAGAATTCATGTTCACGATAATGATACAGCAGGCGAATGAAGCTCTAACATGTTTGCCTCTGTTCATTGTATGTTCGGTCTTCAAACAAACAGTGATCCATATTCAAGTAGAATATATTACAATGAAGTTGTCCACTTGTCCTGTTATCTGTCAAGAACATAAAAAATATATAGTCCGACTTTGTATGTCTGATAAACCATAACCATTTCACGATTTTGTCTAGTAATGCCGTTAAAAAAAACTATTTTGTCTAGTAAAAATCATTATTTCACTTTCATAAATATTTCATGACACCCTCCTCAACCAAGCCCTGGGGTGGCCCCTTCAGCCATCTTATGGTTATCTATAAT
Source organism: Artemisia tridentata subsp. tridentata (assembly GCA_021014915.2). Taxonomy (NCBI): domain Eukaryota; kingdom Viridiplantae; phylum Streptophyta; class Magnoliopsida; order Asterales; family Asteraceae; genus Artemisia; species Artemisia tridentata. The sequence continues at coordinate 148,639,340 of CP139509.1, forward strand.
AGGGCAAATGGGTTAATGTAGAAGTGTAGTGTAAACAGAATGGGTCAGATGGGTTGAATGGCTCAAAGTGTATTCTTACTGCAAAGAACCTCGTCAAGCTGTTGACTTAAGATATCACCTTATTAAAAATTACACATTTTCATCTGAACCCATTTTGACCTGTTACCCAACCCGCTCAACCCATCCCTTTTGCCAAACGTAATACTGAATTGTTGACACTAATAATTAAACCTTCCATACCTTGTAAACTGAAAAATTGTAAGGTAAAATGTGGTCAGTAATCTTTTCTCCTGCTATTCTCAAGATCATCTGCAAAATTGCTGCCTTCACTTTCAACATGTTTCAAGTATTCATCATACGCTGGATCATAAGTAGTTAAGATGCGCAAATACTTTTCCGCCTCATCATTGCGTCCTACACTTGCCAAAGCACTGCAAATCCAGTCTATATGTCAGTGTTATTGTAAAGTGTAGATTCTTGCTATATATTAACAATGTCGTACGTCATGAATATAAAGATAAGTATAACATAGACATTGAGACAGTCTAAAACAGAAGATAGATATTCAAAGTAGCATACACATTCAGCTCCAAAAGAATCCACATAATTTAGTGAGTGTGTTTGACCATCATTAACCTAATATCTAAAATGCCTCGGAAAGATGAAAAGAATAGAAACTTGTGGACGGAAACTAGTCTTAAGTACTAGTCTTAACGTTTGTAATGATCTGTAATGGAAGGAAAAAAACTAAATTAGATTCACTTTTGTAATGATCATTCTATGTTTTCAGCGTCATGCGTTTCAGGGTTTCAAGGTTTCAAAACTAGCTTTTAAGGCTGAATACAGAGTGGCGGAGTTCAAGAGTTCTTCTCAAGATTATTGTCAGCCTCGCGGGTTTCTGTTTTAATGCAGGTGAACAGATGTTGATTTTTGAGAAATCTTTGAAAAAGTAAGTTGCTATCTTATGGCACTAGCCCAAATTCTTACTCCAAATGAAATTGTTGGCATTGGAGGGAGTAATTTTCTTGTCAATAGGACATGTCACTTGCTAAAATTCTCATCAGAGGTTCAAAATGAACAAATAGTGTATTGGGTCAAAACAGGTTTGGCTCGGGTTGGGTTGACGACACATTCCACTGTCTATAAAAAAAATAACACGTTAAATGTGATAAAGATACATTATAAAGCTGATAGTTAAAATCTTTATTTAGTCAACTTTAAGTGACTTCTGATCCAATTGACCTGGTTCCTTTTTAGTAAACATTTTTTATTTTATTTACCCATTTGACCCATATGAGAAAACAGTCCAGAAATTGACGCTTTCGTAAATGAATGTGTTAAAACTGCCACATCTAATTTGCACCTTGAAAGCATAAGTAAACCATCACAATAATGGGTTTTGGTCTTTGCATCCTCTGGCTCTTTCATATTTGCTATCCGTTCTAAGTGTACAATTCCTTCTGCAAATTTACCCTGCCAAAAACCATCAATATTAGCAAAACATAAAGCAGGAGGGTACAGGCAAACTTTTTGCCACTCAACAATGCTATAAAAACAGTCCTCGAATCCCTTGGAGAAATTCACTTTAGTTTTCAACCATTAAACTGACGCATCACATAACCATCTTAAATTACCGCGTTTGACAGGGCAAGCATAACACATCAGGAGCGGAGAAATAGTAACCCAGGCCAGTTTGTCGAAGCAATTTTACATTTTCTAGTAATTAGAAAACTTCTAGATAAGTTCATAAAACCCATTTAAATCAGTTCTCAATTCTAGATATAGAAAATTTAGAGAAAAGTAAAAAAAAAGAAAAAAAAATATATATATTAAAAAAATGCTTTACCTGCTTTGCAAGTGCTATTCCTGACCATAGAGATGCAAGAATTAAATGATCAATCTCCTCAACTTCTGTCGGATGGCCTACAAGTAGAAGCTGCCAAAAAAGGGATAATTATTATAACGAAAACTTCCAATAAAGCTAAAAAATAAAAATAAAAACTAAAAAAAAGCTCAGTGAATGATTTTAGAAAAATCAAGAAAATGAACTCAGCGTCTCATACTTTGGTGACAGCACGATCCAAATATTCAGTAGCCTCAACTAATTTTTCATCTTTTATCAACATCTGCCCCATAACTACCAATGCTCTGACATAATCAGGGTCCTTTTCAAGTACCATTCTGTAATTTATATGTAATACTTAAAGGTTAAAATACACCAAATATATATATTGAGAGAGAGGATTAATGTTAAAAAATAAAAAATAGTATTTAACTAGACGCGGCAAGATGGACAGGTGGCTGGGTTGGATAACCTCTTAAGCTGCGTCGATTTTGTAAGGCTTGACCTGAAAGGCTGAAACACTTTTTGTGCATTTGAAAACAAATGAAGTTGTATGTTAAAAAAAACACTTTGGGCAATTTTAGCCTGACATTTAAAAAAAAAAAACTTTTTTTTTTTTTTGCCCAATTGACTTGTTAAGGATAAAACATAACACAAATCGACACAAGTACAAGTAAACCGGTCGAAAGTGCCACCTCTAACTTTATTTTATATAATAAACGCAACATGTCACCTTAAAAGTGAAGCTGCTCTCTCCTGTTCCCCCTTGGAAAGGTGTTTAATAGAAAGCTGTAAACAGTTGCAACAATTGCATATAAGAAAGCAAATCAACAAAAGTAGCCTAAAACGAAAAATATCACTTACATTAAATATTTCTAGTAATGATAATTCGTGAATAGGTTTTTGAACCAATGGAACCGTGAAAGTGGCTTCAAGACCATCCATATCACGAGATTGTCCTGAATCCACTGGAGCTGACTTGTCAGGTAACCCTAACTTCTCGCGAACAAGCGGATGCTTCATGACTAGTTGCTGTCAGATGGATTGATCAGTTATAGTAAGCAATTCACTTCATGGTACAAACTAAAGGTTACACGGGTGGGTCAGGAGGGTTGGGATAATGGTCAAAAAGAGTCAGATCAAGTTAGGCTGATCCGTGAACACTTTCTTATCCATTTTCTATATTTTATAAATAGGTAAGCTGTTGAATATGATAACAAATTTTTTTTTGTTACCATGATAATCAAACCTTTAATAAAATAAAGAAATTTAGCAGGTTTCATAAATTAGAAGACTTGGATGACTTCGATCATTTCAACCAATTGACCCATTTCTTTATTAATTAAAAAGAGCATTGATTGGCATGCCTAATTTGTATGCCTAAATGTATGCCTAATCCTGTGTGTCGGCATACTGTTGGTAACAACAGAGGGACCACTTTTTCACAAACCAATAAACAACTTCCACATCCATTTAGGCACAAAATTAGTCACACATCTAGGCTTCTCAATCATTTTCCAATTAAAAATTTCAGCTTAGCCCGTAGAGATAAAACATAAACCAAATCGATCCTTATATGCGTAAATGGGTCGAAACTGCAGATATTGTACAGAATGCAGTTAACATTTTTTTTAACTATGCTCGAATAAACATTCAAGATGGCAGAATTTAACCACAAAACCGATTTCAGCTTCAATGTCAAGAGCTGAATTGTTATGACTATTCCATAAATTAGAAGAGCATAGAAAACTAAAACCAACCTGAACAAGGGTTATGGAACTATTAGATGCCCAGTATATCAAACTACCCTGCAAAAAATTACATTATAAGAATGAATTTTAGTGACTATGCTTGCAACAAAAACAAACTGAAAGGATAAGTAGAAATAAATAGAAATACATAGTAGTGAGTGCAACTACACCATAATAGGGGATGATAGATACTGGGAGAGGAAAAGTACTAGAAAATCAAAAGCATCAAACAGAGATGATTGCTTAACAAGAAACTTATACGAAAAAAGCATATTACTCATGATAAGTAGTTAGTAAGTGTCATTATCCTAATCATAGATATTCAAGGGTAAATGTCTAAATAGCAGTATCAGCCATGCATTATACGGTCGACAACAAGAAGAAAACTATAGCTTTCATTAGAACAAAGTTTATATGATTTACAATGCAATCTTGTTAGCTTCAGAATATGAAAACTTAAAGTACCTGGGGAAGATAAAATCCAGTAAAAAATAGAGGAATTGCGAGACAATGCAAGTAGAACCTGTAATACTGTCACCAAGAGAGAGAGAGAGAGATTAGAATACATGTCTTGAATTAAAACAATAATAAGCTTAAATAATATATATTCTCATTATTCATTTATGTGATATTCGTCATTTAGAAAAGAATCCCCAAATGAACCTAAATATTTAGAAATACAAACGCGGCAAAAGCTCTGAAGGTTAATCAACATTGTGATCTACCATGAACTTGAATACAAGAGATCTAACAAATGCTTTGATCAAGGTTACATAACTCATTTTGTTTACATGGATACTTTCACTCACCTTTGCTAAAACGCCAATTAGATTTGGGAGCATTGTCAAAGAAGACTTCTCAAGCGAAAGCTGATCAAAACAAAACATAACATTTTCAGTTACACGTAAGATAAATAAATACCATGATTGAGACATAACTATACAGCCTCTACAGGAGCAAATACTCAGAAAGATAATAGCTAAATCAGCTAGACATTAAACATATGAGGTTCTTTGTAACCATCTGCTTAATGAAAATCACAAATTACTATAAACTCTAAAATTCCTCCAACAAAGAAACCTACTGATTGTTTAATTTAGGGGAAGTTTATATCATCAATAATTAAAAAAATTGTGAATCATGTGGCAATTTGAGTCCCATTGGTTAAACATGGGTCAAGCTGGGTAAATATTTATTAGAGGATGGGTTTAGTTGGGTCTACCTAAATATTTTAGATGGATCCAATTGGGTATCCAATATAAAGTTCAATTTTATAACAAATACCCAACGGGTCTAGTTAGGAGTGGCTCAATGAGAAAATTTTACTTTTTCACTTTTTTCATTTTTAACTCAAAATAATATTATGATTTTTTGAAAATAGGCGGGTCAACCCCACCAATACCCATCTAGATCTGGACGAATTTAGACCCATGTTTCCAAAAGACCCATCTAGACCCGTGACCCGGCCCGACCCGCTTATTTTTCCTTCTCTATGTGAAACCAACAATACTAATTAGCAAAGATCTAGGTTTTTTCCTGAATGCATGAAAGAGGGTAAGCTTCACTGCCATTATCATAGATTTAGAAGAGTTGGCAAAAGAAGCAGGTCGGGTAACACGTCAAAATGGTTCAGCTTAAACTAGGTAGCTTTATGCAAGCATCAAAGTCAAAATAGATCATCTGAGAGACCAACCCGTCAAGACTTTTGGTCCTGTATTTGACCATAAATAATATGACACGACTCTATTGTATAAAAATACAATTGATCAAATGAGTTAAAACATCGTGAACATCTTAATAAGTGTTTAGTGACTTTTACCCGTTTAACCTGCTCAGCCCATGACCCAGCTTCATTATTAGCAAATATCTAAATTTAACCCGTTGGACGCATTTCCAGTCAAATTCAACCCGAATTGGTCCGTTTCCAGACAAATAAGTTGAAGTAGCCACCTCTAAGATTTAGCAATTACCCGAACATTGACAAGATGCATCGTGGCTATTAACAAGGGGAAAATGCAGCCTGTAGCACCATGTGGTAATTCAGTCAGATTCTGGAACCAAAGTGCGCCCCCCTGAAATAAATATGATATAATAATATAATATGAACTTCAGAAAATTATCAATGATATTCTCATATTGACTGCCTTAACCTAAGTAGTACACAAATTAGTAATGCTAAAAAAATGTGAAAAGGCATAAATTCGTTCTTGGCCCAACTTGGTTTCAACAATTGAATAACTAGGCTCAGAGTTATAAAGAAAAGAGAAAGAGAGATTGAGATGAAAAATGACAATTTAACAATCAAAAGATGTTGATAGCATGCCCCATAGAAATGATTTTCGTTTATATGTTGCCTTACACTTTCAAAGCCAGGATAGTGATCGAGTGCCATTCGTCTGACACTTGCTGTCCCCAAGAGAAAGCAAGGAATCTACATATGAAAATCAAATGAGAGAAGTTATTATACGATGCAGAAGCATAATAAAAACTTGCAGCCAATAAAAAACCTGACACACAGGCAAATTAAATAGCAGTATAAAAAGCTTCACGATATTGAAAAGTTTAATGTTTATAAAATAGTTTGTGGATGATAAACCTGAACAGATGGATATGCTAGCATCCATAAAAAAGAAGGGCAGCCAATTTCTATCCTTTTCTCCCGAAAGCGTTTGTACTGTTCTATCCAACTCTTTCCTGAGAAAGGTGGTGGCAACGGGGGTGGCACTTTAAGAAACATAAGAAAGTCAAAATAACAAGTGTAAGGTAAAGAGCCAATCTAAGAAGAATCATTTGCACTAATAGATGTTGTAACAGAACTTTCAAGGTTATATATTTCTACATATCATAGATTAAAGTATGCCGACACTAAGCCTAGCACGTTAATGACTTAAAAAGCAAATATTAATCTTCTACAGTAGTTCTACTTAAGTTGATGAACTTCAGCCCTGTTAACCCACTCCATTTTTCCTCATAAATTTGTGAAACCCCCACAGTCTATTCAACCGTGAATCGCTACAGCGTACTGACTATTTTCCCTTATAAAAGGTAAAAAGGGAATAGTCCTGAATTGCAGGTTTTACATTAAGCCTATCCATAGATTGTGTCTTTTTGTCACTTACTTAGGTGTGGAAACAAGTGAATCATTCCCATTATTCCTAAGATAGCATGGCAGCTTTTCTGTCTTGACCCATGATTTTTGGGTGTTCTGTTCTTTTTTCGTTGAAAACTAAATCCTATGCTGAAAGGTGCAAAGACATTTACTCTTCGAGGCATGGGTAGGTAACATTTTTGTATAAAAAAAGAAGTTACGGGACCACTAAACTCAAATAAAGGTCCTTATTTACCTTGTCATATAATGTTGTTTAGCAAGATCATTACCAAATTCACAAATCACAACTTAAATTATGGAAGACATTTTATTAGCTTCCAGTTTACTATTCTTAGAGCCTTGCATGCTTTAAAATTAAGGCACACATATTCTGTAATCTCCATCTTGACATTACCATAAGAGATTATAACAAAATTTCCATCAAATACACACAGTAGTCATCAGACGAGCCAGCAAATTTGTTTATAAAACCAGGTGAATAAATGCCAGAAAAAATTAGATCACCGCGCCCGACAGCATTGTCAATAGTTGAACAAAAATGGAGAACACCAAAAGGTCATTATGTATTATGAGTAGATATTTTACGTAATAACTGTACCCTCGGTTATTCTCAAACTATAGACATATAGTTTGCATTTTAATACAGAACCACAAGAGGCATGTCCCTGATAACCTAACATCTACACTGTGATTAGGCAACCTTGTTTACATTCTTCTGCAATCACACAGAACAACAAAATAGCCTCATCTCACTACTTTAATGAAAAAATTAAAGTTCGTGTACAATAATTAGAGTATGGAGTTACTAATATTCTAAATATCAAGTGATTCAGTGATATTTTGTTTTTACAGCAATTTCCAGTGCTTTGACAATTTTCTAAATTAAATCTAATCATCACGCAGTGCTATATGTGAACTATCTGAAAGCTCAAAGTTCTTTTTTACTTTGTTACATCAGGCTCTTACATAATAAAGTCTTTAACTTTCACAGAACAGTTGCTCTACTTTAAAACCTATGTCATCCAGTGCCACATGTGCAGCCTCAACACAGACCATCCATAAGCAGTTAGAACCAATGGTATGCACAATATAGCTAAGAAAAAAATATCACATACTTCAACAAATCAAGAAGAAAATACTGACATTTAGGTGCCAACTCTGCATTAATCTTCAACTTTTGCAGTTGGACGAGAAGCACGGGGAGTATAGCAACTCTCAGAGCTAGTGTGGACATGACGATAACCATCCACCTACATAGTTATTCACAAATCAGATTATGTCTAAGGTCAATGCGTAGGTATATGGTCAACTACAGGATTAACTCAGAAAAATAGGTAACCATTGTAACCTATTTGTGACTTGTGAGAAACTAAGATCTTGACAATGATTAAACTAGATGTTACGATCAAATCTAACAAATTTCCCCGCATAACAAAACTCACTCCCACATATTTTACTGGGAAGCGGGACAAAAATTTATTGCATGCAGAGAGTTATTGTTGTAAAGAAAATATTGATATTAATTTTTTATGTTAGTAACTTAACACCAACATCTAATAGAACTATACCAGTGCTTACTAATTATCAAACTTATGTGATATATCTCCCTCCGTCCCACTAAAAGTGTCCTACTTTGAATTTTCAAAGTCTTTGTTTTTCAACTTTGACTGTAAATATTTTTGTTTGTGTTATATAATACTTGATGAAAGTTATATGAATTGATTTAGTTTTAGATGTGTTTTCATTGTGTATACTTTTCATCAAGTATTATATAACAAAAAAATATATATTTAAGGTCAAAATTTAAAACAAGAGACTTTGAAAATTCAAAATAAGACATTTTGACTGGGACGGAGGGATTATCAAACTTATATACGAATTTCAGAATTAATATCGATATTGTACTTGAAAAAATTTACTAGTTAGATGTTTAAAATCGAAACGTCACATGGAGCAAAATGAACTACTACTACACTGTGGTTTAAAAGCAAGCACGTTTAATTGGCATGTCGATTCACGCAAACAATTTCAATCATGCCTTCACCTCCATAACCTGAGCTAAACATGGTAATACGAAGTGCCTAAAAGCATGTTTATTTGGAACACTGTTTCAAATTGTACAGAATTGCGAAAAACTCATAAATACAGTTAGCACATTGTTGGAACATTTCTTTATCCTCATGAATACACGGTGTCAGAAAGTCATTTTCAATGTCACCAGATAACACTGGATGTCACCGACAGTGTCATTCCAATCTCAATGACGCTGCTTTTAGGGTATGTTTGGCACAGAGTGGTGAGGAGCTTTTTGGAGCGATGAGCGGTGAGCAATGAGCATTTTTGTTTTTAGTTGTTGTTTGGCAAAGGAGGTGTGAGCTTTGCTATTTTTTAGGAATGCTCATTTTTCCAATGCTTCTTTAAGAAGCTGTGAGCGGGCTACTGCCTACAGCTCACAGCTCACTGCTACTGTTCGCTGCTACTTTTACCAAACACACCCTTAGTGTGTGTTTTCAGTGTTACAAGTGAGGGTAAAATATCTATAGCTAAGGTGGAGTGCTGATAAAAGATGTTACTAAAAGTTACGCAGTGTAGTTTTCTTAATATCTCGTCTGAGTACGTTTGTTAGCTGATGCACTCAGACGAGACATTGCTATTAACTTAGGATAACAATAAAGTGAATAAACTAATAGATAAAGGCATTGAAATAAGGTAATAATCACCAAGGCATGGAGGTGAAGTAATGAATTTGATCGAGAAACCAAACCAAACAACGAACCGGAACAATCGCCTGGTCAACAACAACCTTCCAACCACATCACCAGCAACACTACTACTACTAGTATAATAATTATCATTATAATCAAAGAAGCCTTTGGCCTCTGCCACCTCATTATTATCATTATCATTATTACTACCTCTATCAGTCGTAAAAGAGCGATAACATGATGTAAATGCGTAAGGTTTTAGAAATGAATCATGGTGTTTATTATTATAAAATAACAAATTAGTATTTGTATTTGTATATGTGGATGATATATATGGATTTGGTGAAATATTATTGTGGTGGCGGATGTGACGGAAGACAAGTTTGGAGAGTGATAGCCTCTTTTTAATAGCAGCAGCCATGGTGGAATGGTGGGTTAAAGGCGGATGGATGGACGACTTGTCTAATTTCACTAATTCCTCTCCTCTCTCTGTGCTTCCTACTACCCGGTCATCATTGAACCAATCTTACCCATACATTTTTAATCAAAAATAATAAAAAAAACTATTTTCCAAACTTTTTTTTTTAAACAACATATCTTGCAAACGAAAAATCTAAAAAATAATCAATCGAGACGATAATTAAATTATCTTTCTATAAATATGCACTTCTATATTACTTTCGACGAACTTTTCTTTTCAAAATTTTCGACGAGAAAAATCACATGTGATTTTTTTAGGCGGAAATTTAACAAAAAAAATAGTCGAAAGTATATAGAAGTGCATATCTATAGAAAGATAATTTAATTTTCGTCGCGATAATATGATTTTTTCGCGTAACGATTAACGATTTACGATATATTTAATTTTTTTTTAAAAGGTTAAAGTTTATATATTATTAATCACAACTCAACATTGAAATTGCATAGTTTTTTATGTTCCATGATTAACTTAGGAGCACTATCCTATATATGATAGGGTTCCCTATCCGATTAAGTGCAGTTGAGTTATACGGTGTGCATCCATATCCATTCACGTTAACTTTTTTATAATATTTTTAAGGAAAATGGTCTGAAAAGGCATCCAACTTTCCACTTAATCATTTTGTAAGCTACATATATTTTTTTTCCCTATAGTGGGCACATACTTTCTTAATCATCATATTGTAACCATATTAAGGGTGTGTTATGACGTGGCAGTACTTAATCACACTAATCACGTTATATCCCCTTTTTTTACAATTTTGGGTGTGTTTTGACAATGTTTGTTACTTGGAGGTTGAGTTTTATATCTTTTATCAATAAAACCCACACCCCCCTCTCCAATTAATCATTTCCCTCCTTCCCCAATTATTTTGTTTTCCCTAAACGGTCGAAATAACAAACCCTAAATTCACACACGCAGTAATTGACTCAGAGGCCACATTTGATGTGCGTTTTGATATTTCAGGTACATTTTCTTTGATTTCTTTGCTTATGCTATGTTTTGATCAAAATAATTAGCCTAATTAGCCTAATTTTCACAAACCCTAATTTTTTATTTTTGTGAATTTTGTAACAGAATGATATCTGGTACCAATTTGCACCAATTTGATGTACACAATGATGGTTTCTTTGCCCATTTACCTTTAAGGTATGATGATGGTGTGATTCTTAATATGGTTGTTCCAAGGATGCCTTACGAAACATTTGCTCAATTCTTGGAAGAAAAAGTTGGTAACTACTTTCAAGGTTTGTATTACAAACTTCCAAATCTTGAATTAGAGAAAGGTTTAGTTAAAGTAACTAATGATAAGGAAATAGCATACATGTTTGATGTTGCTGACTTGTTTGGTAGGCTAGATCTTTATCTTGATCACTTAGATATGGATCTGTCAGAGTATTTAGGTAATGCAGATACCTCTTTTATGGATGACTCTGTTTCTAAAGCAAAAGGCCCTCCTCAAAAGAGGTATTGCAATGAGTTTTCAGAAGATGAGATGGTTAATTGGGCTGAGATGGAGGGTCAGTATAAGGGTTCATCTTCTAACCATCCTCGAAACTCAGAGGGTGATAATACTAGGACTAGGGTAAATGTTGATAAGGGCAAAGAGAAGGTTACACAGGATGAAACAGATGGTGATTATGATTCTGAGTTTGATAGTGACTATAATTCAAATAAATCAGTTGACTATCTCAGTCCTGGTGAAGAGGAGTTGATTGAACTTAGAAAGAGGATCAAAGCTAGTAGAGGGAAGGAACCTGAGGGTTTTCCAGAAATGAGTGAACCAAATGATGAACACACTATACCTACTGATAATCATAGAACAGAGACACTGGTAGAACATGATGTGTTCATGAATAATTTGATGAGAAGGCTACAATCAACTGATGAGAATGGAAAACATCAAGATCCTTTTATTTCTGTGGAAAAAGCTGTGGATAGGTATTCAGTGTATGATGAAAGTACCCACTGGAGACTGAGGCATCCAAAGGTATGCTTCTATATTATGAACTTGTGATATTGTTTATAAATGTTGTTTATAAACATTTGTTCTGTTTGAAATGTAGGTTGGTGAAAAGTATCCGACTGTTGAAAAGTTTAAAGAGGGTCTCACCTACTATGCATTGGCTAATGGCTTTTCAATTTGGTATGAGAGGAGCAGTAATAAGAGGGTTGTGGCAAAATGTGGATATAGACCACCAAGGATCACAGACCCTGACAAAGGTAAACAGAGGAAGAATAAAAGGTATCCTAGTGTTAGTACTTCTGATTTACCCACCTGTCCTTGGAGATGTTATGCTAGGTGGATGACTCAAGAAAAAACTTTTCAAATACAGACATTAATTGATGAACATACATGTGTTAGGAATTTTGAATTTGGTTCATTGGTCAACTTTAAGTGGATAGGAACTGTCATTGGTGATAAGATTAGGGCTAACCCTGAGATTAGGTTGACTGCTATAGCTGACCTAGTAATGAAGAAGTATAAATGTAAGGTAACCCTATTTAAAAGTTATTGTTAATTATCTTATGAAACAGGTTGCATTGACACATATAACTATGTTATGTTGCAGGTTCTGGCATGTTATCCCTGCTGGTGGGAATGTGTTTGAGGTGAGATCAGGAAGTGAGGCATTCACAGTTGATGAACCAAAGAAGTCTTGCACCTGTAGAATGTGGCAGTTATCAGGTATACCTTGTGTACATGCTACAAAGGTAATATTCTATATAAACAGGGTACCAGAGAGCTATGTTCCAGCTTGGTTTGAAACAGACATGTATTATGTGACATATCACCATTATATGAAACCAGTTGGTGGTATTGATTTCTGGCCTGATCAGAGTATGTACTCACTTGTTTTACCTCCTAAACCCAAAAAAATGCCTGGTAGGCCTAGAAAGAAAAGAATTAGAGCAAAGGGTGAGGGTGGTAGCTCAACAAGAGTATCAAGGGTAGGGGCTGCAACCAAACTGGGCACAAAAAAAAAACTTGCAAAGAAACATCAGTTGAAAAGGCACCTAAAGAAAAAAATGTTGGAGGTAGGCCTAGAAAGAAAAAGGTTAATGAGGATGAAGCAGCTGTAGAAGATGATGTTATGCAGGTCAGACAAAGAAAAGAGACTGAAACTGGTGGGTCAAAGAAGAAGACTTGTGGCACAAGTGGGTCAAATAGGAAGAACATGAAAAGAGCTTGCACATCAGCTTATGCAAGATGGTTTGGTGAGCCAGAAGATGAAGTGGATGCTGGTGAAACTGAGCAGCAGAATGAAGATCAAACAGAGATTGACTTGACAGCTACTCAAGTTGAAAACATGCAGGCACAAGAAGCTCAAACAAAACAAGTTGATCCAGTAGTATAGGTAAGATTAAGGAGGCCTAGTGAAAGAATCATCAAAAAGAAGTTGGCAACACAGTTGGATGGCCAGGGAAACACTCCTAAATGTGCCCATTTTGTACATCTTTTGAAGGCAACTAATGTAAACTTTGGTAACTAATCTTGGGTCTGTAATATGGCTAGAACAACTAATATTTAGCAGCCACTAATGTATTTAGCACTATGTAATGACCATCAACCAATAGCCCATTTTGTACATCATACAGGGCACTTTTGATGGTCAATGTTAAACTGTTATGGTCAATGAAATATGCAGTATGGTATTTTCTTGATGGACACTGTTTTTTTCTAACTGCAAAAGCAACAAGCATCTTTACTATTCTTCATGTGAGCTTATGGATAAGAATCTTTTGCTGCACATTCATAGCATAGCCTGCAAAAGGCTAAACACTTGCCCTATATAAGATACCAACATTCATCCAAAATCCATAACATTCATCAAACATACCAACACCTGATAAAATGGATTCCAACAAGAATAAAGGTATTCATCAATGTTTTTTTCTTGTCACTTTAAGCTCAATTTCATCAGTAACCTTATGTGTTTTTTATCAATTTTGTGCAGAAATCATTGACATTTCCAGTGACAGTTCTGAAGCAATTTCATATGAGCCATTATCATGGAAGGATTACTTTCCAAAGGATTATAATCCAAAAGATTACTTTGTGACTTAAAAGAAGGTGGAAAGTAGCACAAAAGTGACAAACAAACATGAAGCAAAGATAGCTTTTGATGCAAGGGAAAAGGTACTAGGGCTGCCAAATAATAACACTTGTGAAGATGTTGGTATCAAATCATTTGTCATCAAAAATCCCAAATGAAAGGGGAAAAACAGATGGTTACAAGCTATGTATGTATGTTTATGGTTTAAGTGTATAACTTAAACCATCCTAGAATAAAACCCTTGTAGCCCTATTATGAATCAATGCAATGTTTATTTCTCAACACAGGTCAATGATTTCATAAATACCCTAACTTAACATTAAACATTTGAAAACATTACATTAAAGGGTTCATTACCTTCCTATCATCTACCATTTTCATCTAATCATTACATCACTTGGATAGTGTCATACCAATCCCAACACAGATCACACACAAACATCCTAACATGATCATAAACAACCTATCATACAATTCCAACTTTGAGTTTCTAGCCTTCAACTCATCTTCTAACCTTGACTTGTCCAAAGCAAGAGACTCAATTATGGGTCCACTATCCTCATTGTTCTTCATTCGCTTCTGTCTTTGATAGAACCCATACACCAACTCTTTGTAGTATTCACTAGGAAGATCATCATCCAGAAACTCATACACTTGACAAACAGTGCATGTGACGAATCGCTTACCCGGATTCCTCCTTGTGGTTGATGTTTGCACTCTTAATTGACGATTACAGTTACAAAAGTGTTCAATCTTACCTCCAATTAAACGGGATTGAGCTGAACTAGAACTACTCATGATTTAGGGTTCTTGATTTTAGTCTATTCGACCATTTGGGGAAAAGGAAATATTTGGGGAAAGAGGGAAATTTATTAAGTGGAAAGGGGGTAGTAGGTTTTGTAAATAAAAAATAAAAGAGATAAAAATCACCCTCCAAGTAACAAACATTGTCAAAACGGACCCAAAATTGTGAAAAAAGGGGATATAATGGGATTAGTTTGATTAAGAAATGCCACGTCATAACACACCCTTAATATGGTTACAATATGATGATTAAGAAAGTATGTGCCCACTATAGGAAAAAAAAATATGTAGCTTACAAAAGGATTAAGTGGAAAGTTGGATGCTTTTTCAAACCATTTTCCCATATGTTTATAACATAAACATTGAAAAAACTCTCTTTCTATAGGCGATATGAGTCTAGTTTTTCTATTAAAAAGAAAAATATACTTAAAACATACACATTTTGTAACACCCCCAAAATATCGCAGCGGAAGGTTGTGTCACTGGGGTGCTACTTCATAATACAAAGTACAAGTTATAGAAAACGACCTCTAAATGAGACGTTTTGTAAAGTTACCATTCGATAAATGAAATCAGAGTTACAAACATGAGTTCCAAAGTGTTTTTACAGCGTATCGAATGGTAATGATAAAAGTATAGTCTTCAAAACATGTCGTGCGACTTTATGCTCCAAGCCAATGATAATTCCTTAAGATCCTGAGATAAACATGCTAAAGTGTCAACACAATGGTTGGTGAGTTCATAGAGTTTGTTTAACATGTAAAGCCTTTAAAGAATGTTCACACAGCAAAGGCATTGTGAATCCACTAAGTTGCAAATCCCGCCCATACAAAACTTGCAACCTGTGTGTTCACAACCCACTGCTAAATTATAGTATGAGTATGACATATGTGTATACGATATATGTAAGTACTTAATATAAAATGTATCAGTCAACTGAACCTCACGGCTTGCTTTCATATGCTTACACCCTATTATAGATTATATTCACCCAAGGTCAAGAATAGACACAAGGGCGGGGGCATCTTCCCAAATAGTATTGCGTCACCCAAGGTCATGAATCTGGGACACAAGGGTAGGGGCATTTTCCCATGAGTACTATCAATACCTCTCCATGACTCTAATCAAGAGTTAAACAGTTGCTAAAGAATAATGCAATCAAAAATAATGCATTCATGTATTCACACAAGTAGATATGTAAATGTAAATCACGTATTCATGTAAGTAGTGATGTAAATGTAAGTCATGTATTTTGATAAATGAGTAAAATATATAAATAAAACGAGCATGTATCTCCCCCAAAGAGTTAAAACAATATTAAAAGAGTAGGGGCTATGAAACTCACCTTGAACTAATGATATCACAACGTATAACGGGATTGATGGATTAAGCCAGGAAGTCTCTACGCGTAACCTAGAATATGATGTTATGTCTTAGGTTTGGAACAATGTCTAAGAATACAAAAACGTGCCTATATATGTCTTTCATATTGTTCATGATGTAGTACTTAGTATGTTGTGTATGTCGTTGTATAAAGATGGTTTAGAAAGCCTTGAGGTCTTAGCCGTGGCCTTGCCGTGGCTTTGGTCTTGGCTATCATGTCTTTGAGATCTTAACTTTGGCCTTAGCCGCGTTTGTGATCTCCTTCCTAGGCCTTTAGGCCATTTGGTTTTCCTTAGTCGTGACAAAATACATGGTTGTTTAGGCATATAAAGGGGCTGTTAAGATTTTGAAGAAAAATACCATTTGTTAAGCGTTTTCAGGACCCAAGCTTCTTTATTATTGAAGGAAAACGTCGTTCCGGACAACTTTCGTGTTTTAACTTTTTGATGAAACGGACCAGAAGGGCCTCGTTCAAAAAGGTCAGCTGCTTAACAGCTTTGTTTTGGCAGTTTCGGCGTTTTGGTTTCGCTAACTTCTTTTGGCCGTATCTTTTGACTCGTATACTCGATTTCGGCGGTTCAAATTGCTATGTTTTCCTTGTAAAGTCCTCTTTAATAGTAGGTAATTTTCCAATATCTTGTTTATACTATTTTGGTCATTTTTCCTAACATAAGTTACTAGTTTTCTTGTTTACGTAAATTAAGTTAACATATAGTCTTATTAACTTGTTTTAAAGGTTTTTGTACATCATGAACATAACATAAAGACCATATATAGCATAAATGAAGTATAAGAAGCATGTAAATGATGTTGAGCAAGAGAGTGTGTTATGGTTTCTTACAACTTTTGACTTTCTAAAGAAAGGAAATCAAGGATCTAAGAACAAGAACTAGAACAATTCCTCTCTTGGAATCCTTCAAAAACCCGAAACTAAAATAAGATTATAACGACACCTTTTTGGAAACCCGAAGTGATTTAAAGATAATAACAAAGTCTTTTTGGAGACTTGAAGTTATTTGAAGATTATAACGTCTCTTTCTTGAAAACTTGAAGAAAACAAGATCAAAACCTAGTTTCTTCTCAAGAACACAAGAGTTTTCTTACAAAATCTAATAGAATTGCCTTTATGGTTTAGGACTTTAGGTTTATAAGAAAGGAGGGTGCAATTTTTTTCTATATGTTTTAGGTTAGTATTTATTGGCTAGAGAATTTCATTAACTATATATCGGGTTAAAAACTAACCATGGTTAAGTTGTATACTTGTAAAGATCTAAGGAATGAATGGTCAAGATCAAGCCACCAAACTTTATGACTCCTCAAAAACGCCACCTATGGCTAAAATGAGAAGGTTAAGAGTTCTAGCTATTTATCTTGTCTTACGGAGTGAGTTTTGGTCCCGTTAATCGCTAACTGTAAGTCGTGTTGATGCAAATAATGTTCTAAAAACGTTATTTATATCTTTCGATTACTTCACGTTTTGAGAATGACAAAATGTGAACTCACGTTACGTTAAAATTAACGTTAACAAGTTTTTAATCGGAAGATCCCGTTTCTACGCAAATCACTCTTGAACAAAGTTATAACTTGAACTAGTGATCAAAGAAGTGAATTCATGTTTTGAAAATTCACATTTTAAATGGGACAAAACATTTTTTCAAAAATACACATGACAAATTATTTTTGAAATATTAAGAAATGTTTTAATGGAAAAATAAGTTTGAAAATCACAACAGCTATTTTCCCCCCAAAATCAGCTCCAACCTTCCCCAAATAAGTTTTCACCAGAAAAGACAAAATTTGGAGCGTCCTAGTCTACCACGGCTCCACGGTACCGTTAAATTTAACGGAGCCGTGGGTCATTTAATGGAGCCGTCCGTACCATTTTGAATTGTAACGTTCAGATTTTCTTTGCCTATAAATACCCACCTCTTTCACAGTTTTAGGCACCCTTCACACACAGAAAAATCCCTTAGTCAAATCCTCTCACACCTTTCACTTCTTAGGGTCATTTAGATTAGTTTTTCTTTGTTTCAAGAGTGATCCAATCATCCTTCAAGTGATCCTCTTCATACCTCTTCACTAGCAAGAGAAGAACACAAGTATCCAAGTTGATACAAGGTGTTGTCATCCCTCTTCATTAGCAAGAGAAGAACTCAAGTAATCAAGAAGATACTAGAGTTATAGTTGATAGGTTTTTGTAACACTTGTTACAACCTTGTTGTGTCTTAGCATACATCAAGTTTATTTTCTTTTTGTGAGTGAGAGTGAAGATCAAGTGTGATCTATAGAGATAGTGAACATCTCTTGAAGCCATTGGGCTTGTGTGATTGATCAAGAAGATCAAGGGTCATTAGGATAGTGTTAGTCGAGTAGAGTGAAGTGAGTGTTGATCATTGTGATCGTGTTGAGATCTTGGTGATCTCTTGAAGCCACTGGGCTTGAGTGTTTGGTCACGTGGACCTTGGTAGATTGGTGCTAGCTAAGATTAGCACTCGACATCTAGCTTAGTGTCGGTAATAGGATAAGCGACGTGTACGGTTTTCTCCGCCTGAAGGGAGGTTGTTGACATAGTGCTTGAAACTCTCGAGTGTGGTACTCGGGGAGTGGAGTAGGGCGAAGAAGAGCTTCGTAGCCGAACCACTATAAATCCTCTGTCTCGGTTTGATCTTTCCAACTCTACTCTTTACTTTTATTTGTTATTATTACTTAGCTTAGTGTGTAGTTCATATTGGTGTTGATTGATTACACATAGAGTTCGAATCAAAGTTTCCAATAACCAACTTTTAAAACAAGATTTTTAAAAGAAGTTTTTAAACCGGTAAACTATTCAACCCCCCCCCCTTCTATTTTCCCACAATTGGTATCAGGAGCCACGTCAGTCAAGTTTTTAAAGTATATTGTATTTTAAAGCTTGAACCGATCAATGGATTCCGACAAATATCTAGAAGGGCAATCTATGCAAAGACCACCACTTTTCGAAACCGATTGTTTTATTTATTGGAAAACAAGATTCGAAACGTATGTGAAATCAAAAGACATTGATCTTTGGCATGTTATTACCGAGGGTGACTTTCAACCTATTCAAAAGAATCCGGAAACTAAAAAGGATGAAATAGTTTCTTATGATAAACAAAGTGATGAACTTAAAAGGAAATTAGCCAAAAATAATGAGGCTAAAATGATGATTTATAATGCTTTGCCTAAAAAGGAATTTGAAAGAATTTTTATGTGTAATACGGCAAAAGACATTTGGAAAACTTTGTTAGTCACTCATCAAGGTAATAACCAAGTCAAAGAGAACAAGATAGATCTTCTTGTTCAACAATATGAACAATTCTCCATTTCGGAGGATGAGTCAATAGATAATGCTTTTGCTATATTTAATACTATTATCACTAGTCTTAAAGCTCTTGATGAAGGTTATTCTAGTAAGAACTATGTTAGGAAGTTTCTTAGAGCTCTACATCCTAAATGGAGAGCAAAGGTCACCGCCATAGAAGAGTCAAAGGACTTGGCGGCATTGTCACTCGATGAACTTTTAGGAAACTTGAAAGTTCACGAGATGATAATTAAGAAAGACTCCGACATAGTCAAAGGCAAAGACGAGAGAGTTAGATCTCTAGCATTGAAAGCCAAGAAGGAGTCTAGTGATGAGGAATGTTCGAGTTCCGATAGTGAAGATGAGGAATATGCACTAGCGGTTAGGGATTTTAAAAAGTTCTTTAGGAGAAGAGGTAGGTTCGTTAGGCAACCTCGTGATGAGAAGAAGACATCACAAAAGAACCATATTGAAAAGAAAGGGACAAGTGATAGGAAATGCTTTAGATGCGGAGATCCTAATCATCTCATAGGAGAGTGTCCCAAGACACTGAAAGTCAACAACCAACGAGCTCTCATAGGAGGCGCCTGGAGTGATAGCGGTGATGATGAAGAAAAGAAGCCCAAGGACGAAACATGTCTAATGGCTCATGCTTCAAATGAGGTACGTTACGACTACCCTGATTTCATAGATGATAATTCGTCAATAGATGATAACAAACTAAATGACGAACATAATAATCTATGCAAAATTGTCTCAAAAATGTTAAGTAGAAACAAATCACTAAAATCAAAATTGCATGAACTAGAAGTGAAAATATTAGAACTAAAGAGTCAAGTCAAAGGACTTGAAAGATATAAAGAATTAGACATAGGATGTGAGTCATGCATAAATCTTAAAGTAGAAAATGAAAAACTCAAGGAAAACAAAATTAGAATTACTAGCTTTGAAAAGGAAACAGAAAATGCTTTGACAGATAAAACTAATCAAGCAAAATCTGTTAAAATCTCAAACTCTGTCAAAAGTCCAGATGGCACCACTAAAGGTACCAACGGCTCCATTAAAGTTAATGGAACCGTGGTACCGTACGACTCTGGAGACAGAACTGAGTCAAATTTCAAAAATAAATCAAGTCCTAAACCAACTCACATTGTTGTTAATGGTACAAAGGTCTCTATTGCTAGTATAGAGGAAGTTAAACGATTCTACAAACCTATGTCAAAACCAAAACCTAGATTTGTAAAATCTGACGCTAGGTCTAAGACTCCTCCACCTAGAAAAACAAACACTCCCAAACCTCGGTCAAGAACTCCTCTACCGAGACGTAACTTTAGAAGACAAAGCTTTTCAAGTGACTATCCCGTAACTTGGAATGACCGTCAACTACAAAGTTACTTGCCATGGGAAATTTGCCCACCATTTCAACATCCTAACCACATGCAAATGATGCATGGGATGTTTAATGCTAACCACTTTGGACCCATGAGATATTGGAGACCAAATGTTTGAATGTTTATCTTATACAATAGATATGCTTGGGAATCGACTTGGAGCCTGACGAATGGGTCAAGGATAGTGGATGCACTAACCACATGACGGGCAACCGAAGTCTATTCTCATCATACAAGGCATACAACGGAGGTAATGTCACTTTCGGTAGCAAACTTAAGGGCAACATTATTGGCAAAGGTACGATCACTCATAACTCCCTCACTATTAGAAATGTTGAACATGTAGATAACTTAGGATTTAATTTGCTTAGCATTAGTCAAATGGTAGATAATAAGTGTAGAGTTATATTCTCTGAAGAGGGTAGTGAGATCATTAAGGATGGTAAAACCATAGGCAAAGGAGTTAGGAGAAATGGCTTATTTGTTATGAAAATAGGAAATAAGCCTCAGGATAGGATATGCTTAGCAACCATAGATGATAACTCCACTCTATGGCATAGGAGATTAGGTCATGCCAATATGCGCTTGATACAATCATTGGCGTCTAAGGAACTAGTTAGAGATCTACCTAAGATTAAGTTTGATCAACACTTTTGTGACGCTTGTAAAGTTGGAAAACAAGCTCATTCTAGTCACAAAGCTAAGAATATAGTCTCGACCTCTAGATGCCTAGAACTCCTTCATATGGACTTATTCGGTCCATCTGCCGTACGGAGCTACGGAGGAAACTACTACATCTTAGTAATAGTTGATGACTACTTTAGGTACACTTGGACTAGATTTCTTAAGAATAAGACTCAAGCCTTTGAGGAATTCGAGGTTTTTAGTAAGAAAGTCCAAAATCAACTAGGATGTACTATAGTTTCAATTAGGACGGATCATGGTCGGGAATTTGATAATGAAGTGCAATTTGGAGTATATTGTGATGCTAATGGTATTACTCACAATTTCTCAGCTCCACGCACTCCACAATCAAATGGGGTAGTAGAGCGGAAAAATCGTACTCTACAAGAAATGAGTAGAACGATGTTGAATGAACAATCAACTCCGCAAAAGTTTTTGTGTAATGCGGTGGACACCTCAACTTACATACTTAATAGGATCTTAATTAGGCCTATCTTAGGAAAAACTCCATATGAAATCATGAAAGGTAGAAAACCTACTCTTGATTACTTTAGAGTGTTTGGAAGCAAGTGCTTCATACTAAACACTAAAGATTACCTCACCAAGTTTGACCCAAAGTCTTACGAAGGTGTCTTCCTAGGATACTCCCAAAATAGTAAAGCTTACATTGTCCTAAATAAGGAAACAATGAAAGTCGAAGAGTCACTCAACGTGACATTCGATGAAAGCCCTCCACCAACTAAGACATCACCCTTGGTGGATGATGACTTAGATGAGGAACAAGCCATTAAGGTTAATGGCAAGAAAACCTTAGATGATGACATTGAGGATGAAATAGTTGAAGTTGACGAAATTGTCAATGTTAAGGAATCCAAGAACCATCCTATTGAAAATGTCATAGGAAACCTAAACCAAAGAACCCTTAGGTCACAAGCTTAAAACAAAAGTAATTTCTTTTGTTTTATATCTACTGTAGAACCTAAGAATGTTGGTGAAGCGATTAAGGATGAAAGTTGGACACTTGCCATGCAAGAAGAACTTAATCAATTCACCGCCAACCAAGTTTGGGAGTTGGTACCTCCTCCTAGGAATCAAACCATCATAGGAACTAAGTGGGTGTTTAGGAATAAACTCGACGAAAATGGCGTCGTGACTAGGAATAAGGCAAGGTTGGTAGCACAAGGCTATAACCAACAAGAAGGAATAGATTATGATGAAACCTATGCACCTGTAGCTAGATTAGAATCTATTAGAATACTCCTTGCCTATGCGTGTGTCTTAGAATTTAAATTGTACCAAATGGATGTGAAAAGTGCATTCCTTAATGGTTATATCAACGAGGAGGTATATGTTGCTCAACCTCCGGGATTCGTTGATTTCGAATATCCGAATCATGTTTATAAACTCAAGAAAGCACTCTATGGTCTTAAGCAAGCTCCCAAAGCTTGGTATGATAGATTGAAAGCATTCTTGATTGAACATGAATATACCATGGGAGTGGTAGATAACACGCTTTTCACAAAGAAACGAGATTCACATCTCATCATTGTTCAAATATATGTTGATGACATTATATTTGGCTCAACTTGTCCAGAACTGTGCAATGATTTTTCTAAAATCATGCATGACGAGTTTGAGATGAGCATGATGGGCGAATTAAATTTCTTCCTTGGTCTACAAATTAAGCAAATGGAAGATGGTATCTTCTTTAATCAATCTAAGTATAGTAAGGAAATGCTTAAGAAGTTTAGTTTAGAAGAGTCTAAGCCCATGAAAACTCCCATGTCCACGGAAATAAAACTCACGAAAGATGAAGAAGGTGAGTCCGTGGATAACACTAAGTATAGAGGTATGATAGGTAGTTTACTATACCTCACGGCAAGTAGGCCCGACATCATGTTTAGTGTCTGCCTTTGTGCTCGCTTCCAAGAGGATCCCAAAACCTCTTACCTTGAAGCGGTTAAGCGTATCTTCCGATACATTAAAGGCACTATACACTTGGGATTATTTTATCCCAAGGGGACCGATATAGAAACTTTTGTCTATGCCGACTCTGATCATGCGGGAGATTACGTGGATCGAAAAAGCACGAGTGGCGTTTGTACCTTCATGGGTTGTTGTCTAACTTCTTGGTTCTCCAAGAAACAAACGGCTCTTGCCATCTCCACTACCGAAGCCGAGTACGTAAGCGCCGGAAAGGCATGTCAGCAAGCACTATGGATGAAACAAGCTCTTAACGACTATAGCATATACTTAGATGATGTTCCCATTATGTGCGACAATAAAGGTGTTATTGACTTGAGCAAAAACCCTGTCCAACACTCCCGTACTAAACACATTGAAATTCGCCACCACTTCCTTCGCGATAATGTTCAGAAAGGAAACATTTCCATTGAGAAAGTTCCTTCTCAAGACAACATCGCTGACATACTAACCAAACCTCTCAATCGAGAATCTTTTAACTACCTCCGTCTAGGTCTAGGAATGATGGAACATATTCCATAAATCCCATGACTCTTGAAGTCATCCCGTGTATCTCGTCTAGTCAAGTTTAGGAACCCCTAGTCATAAGAATTTGTTAGGTACAAATTCTTTCCTCGTGTCATAAGATCTCACTAAAACAGCGAGACTTATTCGTCAAAAATCAAAATGGGACAGAAAACAGTCCCAGCAGATCACGGCTCCACTAAATGTGGCATGGCACCGTTAAATTTAACGGTACCGTGGAACCGTGCATCTGGTACATTTTGTATTTCAGTCCCCTTTTCCCACAATACTCATTTCAAACCCTCACAACCTCAGCAATTGCTGTCATAACCTAACCTCACAACCCAAAACTCAATTACACCTCTTCAAGATCATATTCAAGACTTTGATTTCAAGATCCTCAATCATTTTACCCTTTTCAACATAAGTTGTAAGTTTTCTCACTTTAATTTATTTCTAATTTTGAGTCTAGGGTTTGTTCATTGATGAAAATTGAATTGGGGATTTTCACCTTTTTCTAGGAATGTTTCAAAATTAGAAGTCATCAACACTAAAACACCCCAATTCCATCAATTTTAAAATCTCACAAAATTAGGATCATGAAATTATTCTTTTTCATGCATTGTTGATGCAAACTAAAAACACTTTCTCATGCATTCATGATCTCACAAATATTATTCGAATTACATAATCAATATGTACTTTTCGACATATTTGTTTGAGCTAAAGTGAAATCAGGAGTGTTTGGGTAATCTCATTAATTTTCTTTTGAGTCGAGATTACCGCACCTCCACATAGTCTGCATATAGGCACACACTAGGCACGTGTTGTATGCAACTGGTTTTTATTCTAAATTTTTCTTAAAATTTTCTTATAGGACACAAAAATGTCTCATGAATATGATTTTGATCATCTCCTAACCGATACCTATACACCCGAAATCTCACGTGAACCCACTACACCCGGTAACCACATTCGTGCCTATGTCAATCTTGAAACCCGTCGGTTTCATGAAGGCCGTGTCGTTGATCCATCCCTAGTTTACCACCGGGACATCAACACTTCCTTTAGAGCTATAGGATTCGATTGTCTACTCCACATTAACGAGTACATTTGTCCTCGCTTTGTGTTGGAGTTCTTTCGACAAGTTGAACTCATACGTAACGAGGATCAATCCTTGTCACTTTGGTTTTGGGTCAAAAACTTCAAATACGTTCTAACTCTTGAGCAATTTGCTCAAATCCTTAGAATACCCAATCATGGGCAATGTGCCTATACTGAAGATTGGTGTCTTGAGTCTCTCTTTCACTATCGTGAGGAGAATAGTCCGTACTGTTCGTACATACCCTCTCCAACCGAACTAACCAAAATCATCCCGACTCACCCTCACCCACATCCAACGAAAATTCGTTTGGAAGAAGTGCGTCATGAACTACTTTCTTGGGCAGTCATCCTGCGAGAAAATGTTCTAAGTCTCACAGGAAATCGCGAGCAACTACCGGCGTGTTGTGCTCATATGATTTACTATCTCTTAACCCAACAACCTTACAATCTTGCTTACTTCTTCGCTAAGCGAATTGTTCATCTCAATGGTAACAAGAATAAATTGATACCCTATGGGATGTTCCTAACCCGTCTCTATCATCACTTCATGACCTTTCACCCTTACCTTTATGGTCCTCAATACTCCCTGTTCACACCTGTCATGACACCCATAACCGAGTCATATGTCTCAACCATCCTCACTTCTGAATTCACCACCCACTATGCACCCTTTGATGATCCTATTCATGAGAATGAGACAAATACTCAAGACGAGAATGTGACAAAAAGGGGGAATGCTCAAGTCATAAGTAGTTAGGAAGAGATTTATGTCTCTCACTAGGATTTATTACTAATAGATAATTTTAGGAATTAATGTTCAAATTATCTTACATGCTTACATGAATATTCTATGTGATATTTGAATGATATCTTATCTTGTCCTTTTATGCTTGCATGCTTATGATTATTTGAGAACATTGCATGATCATCCTTATGTGCTAGATGTAGCATTGTATGGATATATTAGGTAAATAAGTACCTAGTGAGTTGAGGCACTCTCATTTCCAGGAATTAGTTTCCCTAGAAAATTCCCCCTAGCTGCCCAAAACTAGCCTGCAAGGAAATTTTCGTGCCAACAGTGTCACGACACCACTAAATAGGGACGGCACTGTTAAATTTAACGGTACCGTGGGGTATTTAACGGAGCCGTGACACTGTATAACGGATTTTTCCTATTGCTCCTACTTCCCTATCACCCTAACCTTAAACCTGCAAACCTTGCACCCTCACATTCACCCTAGGATTCCTCTCCTACACCATAGGATCAACTTTAATTCAAATTTCACCCAACTTGCCTATTTAAGGCCTCACCCTTGCAAGCTTATCTTGCACCTCACCTTCAACCTCCCATCACACAAACACCATGTCCTCCACACATGGCTCAACCTCTCAAATCTCCAAGAAACCAAGGATAACCGTAAAACCACCCTCGAAACCACTCTTTGTGGATCTCACAATAGATGATGAAGCTATGACACCATGATGCGTGCGATGTGTCGTTGCGGTTTAGCAGTATTAATGCCTACTCAAGTTTTAAATTTATATTTTGCCGACTTAACCTATAACAACACTAACGGGCAGTGTACCCGATCAATGTAGCCTAGTTGGTAAGTAGAGTGTCGATCACTAAGAGTGAAACGTATTATCTAGTTATTCTAATCAGTATTTTAATATATTAAGTTAGCTATACAACCTATTCTAACGCAAGGGGGGTCAGCCTGAGAGACTGGCACGATTTGGTTGCAATTAAATAATAAACTAAACCAATAGGCACGAATCAGCGAAAAGCACACACATACACAGATAAATACTTGAGACAATAAGAGGGCTGTCCTGATAGATAAGTAGTTTGTCACTTGTTTTATTGCTAGTCTTATATGAAGTGTATAGTTCGATGCAACGCACCGAGATTAAGTCCTTTCTCGTTGGTTCTAATCTTATCGGCGAGTAAACCCTTAATGATTACTTATGACTATCCTATTTATCTTTCTTCCTACTTTTCTACAGACCATAGAATGCATAGGCGATCTAATAAATAGGCGAGGGCAGAGGCATGGCGACCCGATCAACGCTCAGCTAGACACAGAGGTTATCAATGCACTAATAAAAGTCACCAAATACATCAACATATAAACTTTAATTAATGAGAAAGCAGTTTTAAGGGAGTGCAATCTTTCCGTTGTCACATTACACAAGCCACCAATCTTGATGAATTAAAGTTTACTAACACAATAAAACAAAACTACTTAATGAATTAAACACATGCAGCACCTTCTTACAGCTCTTGTATCTTCGTTTGGGTGTGTCTTGTGCTGCCTTAATCGACTGAATTCGTCCTAGGTTTCTGTACTTCGGCCTTCTGTGTGTTGACTAAAAGCTTCGGAATTCGTCTGGTCTTGGGGTATTTATAGTTTCTGTCTGAGGGTAGGATGCGGCGCATCTAGTAAGTAGATGCGGCGCATTGACTTAACTTCGCGTGGGGTCCAAGATTAATATATTCAGGAATATTCGTACACCGCCAGAAGATGCGGCGTAACTCCATTCTAGGATGCGGCGCATGTCCTCTTGTATCTTGGATCGTATCTGGTGAAATATTGATAGTGATGCGGCGCATGTCATAAGCAAGATGCGGCGCATCTGGAGCAGAATAGTCTTGATCTTGTACATTTCGGTAGACTCTTAACTTCTTGCATGTTTTGCTCCATAATTAGTCCAAAATCGCCAAGTTTAACCAAATGCTTGTTTTTACCTG
Organism: Artemisia tridentata subsp. tridentata; assembly: GCA_021014915.2. Taxonomy (NCBI): domain Eukaryota; kingdom Viridiplantae; phylum Streptophyta; class Magnoliopsida; order Asterales; family Asteraceae; genus Artemisia; species Artemisia tridentata. Next base: position 148,667,211 of record CP139509.1, read on the forward strand.
AGAATTACAAAAGCAAACGATTAAGTATCAATCCTCATACATAATATAATAAAACAAGTCAAATTAATAGGATAAATGATAGTAATAAAATGTACTTATTTGAGTTCATCAAATATCCCCCCACTTGAACTTTACTTGTCCCCAAGTAAACCTTAGAATTAAATCTTATGAAAATGTATCCTAAAGATGTTAGGATTTATTTTTATATTTAAGCATGTATTCGTTTTTGCCATAATCACACAACCAAACACTTAACGAATTAGAAGTAGAATAAAATAATTTGATAAAAGCAAATCTAATCGTTTAACTGTCCAGTCGTGACGAATATTCTATCATAAGCTTGGCAAGTATACACATCTCCCCCACTAAAGCAAAGGAATAACAAGTCTAAAGCGGTAAAAAGGGTTTTTAGGCTTAAGGGTTAATTATTCTTAATCTCTATCGATCTCAAATTCCAGAAAAGGCGACAAAATCACAAATACATGATCGAATCCACGAACACGATACTTGCAATTGCTCAAATCCTTAACTCGAACAGGCTAAAGATAGGTCCAAACTTCACCAATAATAATATATCAAAAAGGGCGACAAAATCATAAATACATAGTCGAATCCACGACTACGATACTTAAGATTGCTCAAATTCCTAATCTCAATAAATCAAAGGTTTGGTTGGATAAAGAATAATAAAGGGTATGGATAATTTTTGGGATATAAATTGGTGTAAAACGAAAAATAAACAAAACAAATAAATTAAAATCCTAAGTGTGGTTAATCACTATCCCAACCATCCCATGAATAAGACTCATATCATAGAATAACTCACGCTTTAACACTTGAAACACACGCTTTAGGTAGATACGAATTATACTCAACAAGATCTTAATCAAAGAATAAACCTTAGTTGGTGTTCCCATAACTGCCAACTCCCATTCAATCCATATATATAATATACAACAACTAGTGGTGATATCGACCACTTACATAACTTTACATCGTTGGTTAAAACAAACATCCAACTTTTCTTTTCTTTTTTTTTCTTTTCTCATTTTTTCGATTTTTTTTTTTTTTTTTTTTTTTTTTTTTTTTTTTGAACTTGAAACATTGATGCGTGGTTTTGTAACCTTACAACAGGTTTTACCTCTCGAGGGATCTCAAGAGGCTTACAACCCCACCAGGCAGTGTACCTGACCGATGTAGTATAGTGTAGTGGTAAGTACGGGGGATTGATCGTTCTCCACAGGGAATAGTGTTCGTTAGGTATGAAAGACTACTCTAATAGGTCTAAAGGTTGAGGAAGATTCTTTTTATGTTTTTATATTTTTTATGAAAGCAAGTAAAATCTCGGGTTTGAAAGAGTGGGCGGAATTAGTTGCTAGTCAACTAACCCAAATAACTACAAATGCAAATAAAATAAATAACTGAAAATAAAATGTTGTGAGAAACTTATGTGTAGAGAAATGTGTTTACTTAGATTTCCTTACTCCCTAACTATCTTTTACCGGTTAATTAGTGTGTATTAGTCGCGTGGATGACGGGTGTATTCCTTAATACCATTCGTGGGGTGGCGTACTTACTTCCCCAACTCTACAAGCTCCTACTTCACTCCTATGTCGAGCCGGCTAGGAAGCTCCTAACATGGGATCACTAGAATTCGCTTGTGCATTAAATACAACCATAAAAACCTTTAGTACGCCTTTGGTTCATGTTTCTTAAGACGTTCAAGCAAGTTACCAAATAGGAAGTTAGCCAGTTTTCTTAAGCCTAACATAGATAAACAATCATCCAATACAACTAATAACACACTAATAACCAATAATCAATAGCTAGGTTTCATTAGATCTAAGCAAACACAAGATAAATCTAGCCTAACATGTTAAACAAAAGACAAGAACAAGATAGAATCAAACAACACATAGACATATTGAATGATTAATTGATAACTTATCTTTCAATGTAACATGGAAGATCTCAAGGCAAAAAGCCTTGAAAAAGAAGCTAAATTCGTCTTAGGGTTTTCTCCCAAAATTCCACACACTAAGCTCCCTTCTTATGACAAAAAATTAGAAAACTATATATGGATTTTTGGATCTGACGGCGTCACGTTATGGAGTGTGACGCCGTCACCTCGCCGCTTCTAGGGTTCCCGGATGACCTTCTTGACGCCGTCCCTCTTTAGCTCTTCAAAAATCCATTCTGGCTTATCAAGGCTTGACGCCGTCGAACCTTGAACGTGACGCCGTCCCCTTTTGATTTAAGCCGTGACGCCCTTGATCAAGTTAAAGCGTGACACCGTCAGAATTCACATGCTATTTTCACTGGCTTATCATGAGTAAATTTCACGTCCAACTTTTCTTGCCAAGGCATGACGCCGTCTGGGGTTAATTGTGACGCCGTCAAAGGTAACTTTTAGCCGATTTTTGAGACTTTGCCGTTTTCTTCACTTTTATGCTCCAAAAACGTCCAAAATGCCTCCTTTTCCAGATTTCTCCTCAAAAGTACCTAAAATGACAAAAGGAACGATTTAGGGCAATATTTGATCAAATAAATACGATTTAAGGCTTAAATGACCCCTTAAAAGCGGTACACTTTTCGCTTCATCAAATACCCTTACACTTGAGATTTGCTTGTCCTCAAGCAAATGCGCTTTTATTCTAATCAAAATACAAGTTAGGGGTCATTTAATGCTAACATAAAAGTAATTACAACAAATAATCGTTCCACTTCAATCATAATAAGCACGGAGATTACAAACTAGCAACTCACAAGTAGTGTTTAGATACTCACATCTCTCAAGTGTCATCAAAATAAATCTCATAAATGAAAACGGATAATATCTCTCACTACCTGTCATAGCAAATAGATTACCATAGGCTTGGGAAAGGATCGAAAACCTCCTCCACTAGGCGTAAGCACCTAAGATAAACTATCAAAGAGGGCTTTTAAATGGGTTATAACGTTAGGTATAGGGAAAAGGAAAACACGGTTTTGTTGGATACGGGATATTTTACTGGTGGCGAGTTAAAAATCTTGATCAATTACATGTACTATACAATGTTGCTAAGCCAAGACTAGACTCAATCTTAAGCTAATGAAAGAAAATAACAAAATAACAAAAACATAAAAATAAACATAAAATGAAACGGGATGGTAGTCCGTATGTTTTTTCTATTTTTCATTTTCTCATTTTTTTGTGTTTTTCTTGATTTTTTTTTTTTTAACATACACTATTGCCCTACCATCCAAAATAATACATCATAGGGGCATTGCATTCCCCTTACACTTGAACTTTTACATAACTTTACAAATACTAATCTAATGACTCGAATTAAGATAATTGAAAAACTTGGAGTACTTTTAAAATTATTAGCACATATGGGGGTAATAAATGATGTTCTTCCCCATTACTCCATTACACTAGTACTTTACCCATGAGTCCCAATCGTCCCAAAACAATATGTACAAGGATATGACTCGACTTAGCAACCATGTAATCAACTAGATAATTAACTTGGGTTTAAACAAATGTTGTAACAATAATGCACTAAAAATGAGTGCATACAAGGTAGGCTAAGGCGATTTGGGTGTACATTTTAGTGGGGTGTAAACAAATTCTTCCTTTAAGTAAAATGCTTAAAGGTTGAAACGAAAAGATAGGCTCTGAGGGGTGTACTAGGGGTATCGTGTACTAAAAATGAGTACAACGCAAAGGGTGTGGGAGAATTACTTGACCAATGTAGCCAAAGTAATTATAACAAAAACACAGGTGTAAAACAATGGGTTAATCCTAATGCCTCTTATCATGTAGTAAATCTAACTACACGAATGTAGTCTCACTTGTGGCCTTGGAATGGTCCTAACGCAAGTTCTAGAATCTAAGTGCTACCGGTACACACATCATAGCATAAATGCTTTTCCTACCAATTCTAAGGGCGAACCTCACATATTTGGGGGTGGAAAATTTTTTAGTGGTACGGTTTTTGTGCTAGTCATATAACTCCTATCCGTGAGACGCTCATTAAGATCAAAGTTTCACTCCTATATGTTGTAAAAAATTTTAAATTTGGCACTAAAATTACCTTAACAAGTATTTCTCTCAGTTTTATTACACATCTACTATTAAACAAACAAAAATCAAGCGCAATTGTATTCTCTCATCGTACTTTTACCCCCCCCCCCCTTACACTTAAGATGAACATTGTCCCCAATGTTCAAATAACAAGATGTAAAAGTAAAAAGTAAAAGAATGAAATCAAATACTCCCCTGATTCGCTTGGTGGATAATGAAATTACACGGTTAGATCTTCCTCCAAGGAGAATGTTGAAGCTCCATGACTAATGCATCGCCACAAGCTTGATTCCATAAACATCTCCTTGTCCAAAATAACCTGTTAAACCTGAGAAAACAAACACGAAAACCTGCATAACATCGGCGGGAAAAATCTATATATAAGGATATAATGCTTGTGGAATGATAATTTTGCAAATTCCTGGAGATTATAAGTTGGAGATTTTAATAAAAACTTTTTAAAAACAAAACTTTCAAAAATTTCTGAAAATTAAATCTGACGCCGTCAGGTTATAAACCCTGACGCCGTCAGAAATGACCTGACAAAAATTCTCATTTTAAGTTTCCGGAAAATTTCTGGAAAAACCTTTACCTTACTTCCTGGAAATCCTGCAAAACATCATTATGACTCGATACAAGCATTTGACTCAAACAAACACTAATATGTATGTTAATTTAGTATTATTATGATTCATGTTAATTTGTGTTCTAATAAACCGATTTAGATTTCCCTTACACTTAACTTTTGCAAAATACCTTTATATGTAGTTAAGACGAAGTTAAAAACAAAATAAAGCATTTTCACAATTTACTTTTGAACATGAATCAATAAGAATAAAAATTAAACACACATACGGAAAATAAAATCAAACAAGCAAATAAATAAACACACAAAGCAAATAAAACAAATAAAGCTTGGGTTGCCTCCCAAGAAGCGCTTTTCTTTATTAACGAGTCTTGTAGCTAGACTCAAAGTCACTCTACCCTATATAAGTGAGCTCGTCATCGAGGACGTCTTTAGGGTTAAGCTTGGATTGAAGTTTCCTATTGGTCCGCTTAGTACGATATATCTTTTCAAACTTCTCTCCATCCGGGTCATACAATGTCATCTTAATATGCCATGACCCATCTCCATCTTTGGGTGGTTTATCCTAATTCCACTTATGATCATCTTCCTCACAAGTCCACTTATTCATTCCTAGGTTAATTGGCAAAACTCCTAGGAAATCAATCATCTTTCTAAAAACTAGAGAATCTTCAAATGGATCCAATTCGGTGTCCCTAGCCAAGAGTTGCTCCACCGAATGCGTTCGGTTAACAAAGTCCTCTTCTAGGTAAAATGGGCGTTGGGGTCCTATGAAGTCTCTATCAATCCAAGGTCCATATCTAGATGGTCTCCTATTTGATTCTAGCCAATGTGGTGTTGGTTCCTCACTAGTATCATAGGCATGTTTCTTAACATCATAGACTGACCAAGTATATCTTTCTCCTACCGCTATCTTGGATTCCTTACAATCAATCATAGCACTAGCGGTCGCCAAAAATCCTCTACCTATCAACAAGGGGCATGTAGGGTCGCTAACCATATCAAGGACGTGGAAATCGGCTAAAATGGTTAGTTTTCCAATGTGCACTAACACGTCCTTAACTACTCCAACCGGGTAAGCAACACTCCCATCCGCTAAACCTATTATCACCTCGGTTTCTTCAAGTTTTCCTAGTTTTAGAGAGGTGTAGAGAGGTAACGGAAGTAGGTTAAGGCTTGATCCAAGATCGGCTAATGTGTCATAAGCCTCTGAATTACCGATCTTGCAAGGTAGAACAAATAAGCCCGGATCATCTAACTTCTTAGGTAGTTTGTTTTGAACGAAGGCGGTCCCTTTTTCGCCTAACTTGAGCTTCTTCTCATCCAACACATCAACAACCGGACTTTCAAGGTGGAGCTCCTTGAATTCTTCGTCAAGGTTTTGAGTGGGAGGTGTTTCAACTATGTTGTTGACCAATTTGGATGTCATAACTTCTTGGTCATTTGGAACGACTTGGGTTTGTTTGAAACACGTGCTCATGGAATTGACCGAATAATATTGTGGACAAGAACTAGGGGACGAAACCGATGAAATAGCGTTGACGTTTAGTTTCGGGTTCTTGACCGTGTTGCTAGGGAGTGCTCCCATTTCTCGGTCATTGAGGGCTTTCAACAAGGTGTCAATCTTATCGGTCATCTCGCTTTGTTTTTGTTTGAAATCGGCTTCAAACTTGGCTAAACGAGCTTCTTGAGATGCCATAAATTGAGACATCAATCCTTCAAAGTTATCGGTACTACCATTGCCGGAAGGATTGTTGTTGAAAGTACGGTTCGAGTTGGAACCGCTTGATTGGAAACGATTAGGTGGGTTGGAAGAATTGGTTTGTTGCGTGTTTTGGTTTTGTTTCCACCTAAGGTTCGGGTGATTTTTCCATGAGGGGTTGTATGTATCACCGTAATGGTTTGGCTCGGGTTTGAAAGTGTACCACTTGTCTCCCGCTCCGTCGGTACGCGAGGATGCGTAGTCAACAAAAGCTTGTTCGGGGAGTTCCATGCAATCACGAGTGTCGTGGGGACCACTACATAATTCACATGAAGAAGTGATTTTGTTCACTTGGCTTGAAGGTTTAGGAGCCTCGTAAGATTTCATGAGAAACTTGACTTGGTCTTCAAGTTCTATAATCCTACGGTCGGAAGTGCTTGAATTGTTCGAAGGCAAAGATATTGCCTTGACCGTTTTATTCAAATCACGGGGATCACTCCAACTTTCGTTGTCATAAAGAGCAAGATCCTCTAGGAGAGCCCATGATTGTTCCGCACTTAGATCACGTAGCTTGCCACCGGCCGATTGGTCAATGGTTTGCCTCGTGGAGAGATTGATATGGTCATAGAAGATTTGGACTTGGAGCCAAAGTTCTATGCCATGGTGAGGGACTTTTTGGAGTAAGTCCTTGAATCGAGTCCATTCCCCGTAGAGGGTTTCGCCTCGACGTTGTTCAAACATCAAGATATCCTTCCTTAGCTTGGTAGTTCTTCCCGGTGGGAAAAACTGAGCAAGGAAACGAGTGGTGAGATCATCCCAAGAGGTGATGGATCCTGCGGGTTGACGTTCTAGCCACTGACTAGCTTGGTCCCGCAAAGAGAATTGGAAGAGACGCAATCGGGTCGTCTCTCGAGTGGCAACATCAAGGTCTATAGAATCAACGATTTTAAGAAAGTCCTTGAGATGTTGATTAGGATCTTCAGAACGAAGTCCATGGAATGCGCATCCGCTTTGCACCAACCGGATGGTGTCGGATCGCAAGGGTGTGATATTGGCTCCTTGAGTGAGCTCAATGGTGTTTCTGTAGGAATTAACCTTCTTGATTGTGTGGATCTATTCGGGTGGTCTTGGATCTTGAAAGATCAAGAAACCCATTTGAGTTAGTTGGTAGAGAGAAGTTAGAGAGAGGTGGGAGACTCTTTGTGAAAATCTGGATATTAGATTAATTGTGACAAGAGTTCCACCCCTTCCCAAGTGTGGGAAGGGGTATTTATACTTCTACATATTGGTGCCCCTAGTGGGCTGTGGAGTGAGCTGACAGTGGGGAAAGCCCCGACCCACTCCACAAATATAAATACGACTAATACTATTAATACTAATACTAATAATACTAAGCTAATATAAATAAGTCTACGAGCTATATAAATGCTAATTAGATGCTCGGGGTGACCGAACCTTCATATGAATATTTATATTCCTAACAATCTCCCCCTAAGGGAGGTCACCCCGGAAATAATAACTTGAATTCTAGCATTTTATCTTTTGATCTTGACTCCATAGCTCGTAGTCTTCGATTCTTCAACGTCTTGTATCTTTGTGCCTTTAGCAGTGATCTTTTGATGACCGTTCTTTGTCTTGGATGATCTTTGAGTATTCTTCGACTTTATCATCCAACATTTGTTTTCAAGTCATCTTTCAACAGTATGTTTCCATGTGATGTGTAAATCTTTGAGCCGACATGCTCACACTATTTGGTGTCATGATCTTTAGCATCAGAGTTTGCAGAAGCCGTGTTAAAGGTCTTTTAGGTTGATCATGACTTTGTTGAGTTACAATTGTAGTGTAAGCATGTGGTATAGGATTGGCATCTTTACATCAACAGCTACAACCGCATTCAGCTGCAACCTCAATCAGCTACAACCGCAAACAGCTGCAACAGCAATCAGCTTCAATCGCCAGAAGTTCCTGCATACGACAGTTAGCAATAAAACGTCCGGTACTTACAGGTTCGGACTTCGAGATTGTTAACAGCATAGTGTGAAAACTCTCTCTAATCCTTACCAAGACCGTTCCTAATCGAAAACCCACAGAGGGCTTTTTAAGATCGAACCGTAGCACATCAACGATTAGGTGAATCGCTGGAGATCACTCCACGACTGTAGATCGTTTGAAACCGCCGCGATCACTAAGCGTAATCCCCAGGGAATTACCGAAGTGACCTGCTTTCAGGGCTGCTTGATGTTGACCCTGGCAGGAATTTCCATTCAATCATTGAGAATTACATTTGTAAATTCTCTCATAAATGTTCTGGCAGATTGCTAAGATCTGCGTAGGACTCTTAAGTTTACAACTGGTGTCCTTAATGTTGAACAACCAGTGTAGAAATAATTCGTGTTCCTATGAGATCTTATTATGCATCTCGTGGCTCTAGACTCTATTGTGCGTTTTGATTTAGTGAGCGGAGGCTGGAGAGAACTGCCACCTTTTCAATATCATCTAACTCGGAGTGAGAGAGACGATAGGAATGTATTGAACTCCGTGACAATTGAAACAAGAATCCTTTGAGGGACCTTGAGTGGCTAGGGAGGGTTGTGCAGCGTATCACTGGGTCCATGATACTTTGTCTTCAATGTCAGCAATCAACTAAGTGATTCTGACAACATATGTATTGACCCGGTTTCTGCCTAAGTTGTAAGGAGGGCTAATTCTTTTCACCCTTTATCTTTACAATTCTTTTTCATTCTTCAACCCCTTCAGTGCTTACCGAGACTTCCTTACTAGTACCTTGTTGGGTTTGTTCCAGTACTAGCTCCATCTCAGTCGGCACTCTTCCCTTATCCACTTTTCTCCTTTTTCATCATACCTAAGGACTTCTACACTAACTAGTGGATTGTCCCTGGGTAGATCCCTCCGGCTCTGGCGGGATCGTGGGAACTTGAGCCTAACCTAACCATCCTTATAACTCCATACATTCATTAAAATGGTCGGTCTTTGATGTACTTCCACGATTGCCAAACCAAATCTTTGAAAAATCTCTCAAAGTGTTCATGATTCTGAAACACATTTTTGCAAACACTTGAGAGTTTTGTATTTTTCAAATGCTCCCCCTCAACATGTGCTCGGTTGATTGTTTTATAAATTTGCACATGTTAGGTAGAGCTCGCACTTTTTGAATTGATCCACTTTCAGTGAACATGACCGATTCGAGACACGCTTACATCACTGGTTAGACCAGCTTGAAATTATTACCCGTCCTGGTCAAGTCCATAGAAAGTTTCTCGAAACGGTACACTCTACTCAGACACATCCTTTTCGAGACACGCTTACATCACTAGTTAGACTAGCTTGAAATTATTACCCGGCCAGGATATGTCCTTTCGATTCATGACAGTATATGTTTCGTCAATTCAATGGTTAAGTCTGAGTCACGATCTCTTGCAATGCCAAATCCTTTTTGTTTCCACAAACCATTTGCTCCCCCTCAATATGTGCATTGATATACAAAAGAGTTTAGCACATATGGGAGAGCGTTCATTATACTTTCCAAAACATCACATTTTCATCAGGTTTCATATTTAAATCACATTCTCTCCCCCGATCAAAAATTTCAAACCTTTTGAGATTTGTGATCCCAATTGATTTAAATAATTTAGAAAAAACATGGGAGAAAATGTGGTCAGGTTTAACATGTTCTGATGATGAAACATACTTTGCTCCCCCTTAATCTAAGAGGGAGATTCACTGCTCATTATAGCACAAATTGATTATTATGACACAAATGATATTGACCTTTTTGTGCAGACGATATAATCACCCGCTTTTCTGAGTGAATCAGTCAATATCAATCATCCATCCACCAACAAATCTTTCGCAAATTTCTTTGATCCCCACTTAGCGAGACCAAAATAGATGAATAGTGGTGATGGTGGTGAAAGTGTTGTTGTTGTTGTTGTTGTTTCCAACATTGTTGTTGAGGTGAATTCCGAGCCAATCAATAGAGTTTGAACGTCTGATCAAATGGTTAGAATGGGAACTGGTACATTCATTTTGGCTATGGAATCTGCATAAGAATATCAATACAGATATACATACATACAGATACACTATTCCTAGATAGCTACCCTTCAGCAGCTTGCCACATTATAATACCAAGTTCATCTTATAATCAAACCCCAATCAGGAACTACGTCAAACCACTATCTAGCATGAAGAGCAAATAGCAATCATGAGCATGGCAATTCACACGGATTTCAATATTCAATTCAGGATCTTAGGAACATGATTCTAACATAATAGCAATCTACCTAAGCGAATCCTGAGAACATATGCACAGTATCAACAACCATTAAGCAGTAGAGACAAACAACATTTGAAACTCATTCATTTAGATCATACAAATGCCAGTGGAGTATTCAAAAACATCAAACACAACTGGTTTTCTAACTTCTTTTAGGTTTTGAGTCTTAAAGCATTTTGGGGATTATACGAGGATTCCAAAGTAACACAAATGAACCTTCTAGATACATAAAGCTAGGAAACTATAAGCAAATTGCACATAATGTCCTAAACTTTCTAGCAACTAACACACTTGGTCATTTGATATATTTAAGCAAGATCCTCTTCAACTAATTCCCCATTAACTACAAAACCATTTCTAACAAGTATGATTTAACCAATAAATCCGTTTGATGATATAAAATTTGAATTCACTCTCCCCCTCAATCAATGACTCTTAACCCCACAACTCATCAAACAAGAACTGTCATGAGGTTTTGTAGTCGTTGATTGAGTGACAAATTTTATGCATAATCCAAGTATAAACAAATTTCATACAACACATATTCACCAAGTGTCTCACAAATAATTTTCAGAAGAATCATAGAATGAAAACTATTTGTATGCAAAGAAGACTTCTCTTCTTTTTCAAGAAATGATGCACTGAAACGTACATCAGATCGAAGAAACATGGATATAAAGTAATCCATGCCCAGGTGAACATCACCCAGTTGGAGGAACAGCCGTCTTTTTGGCGACGTGCTTTCCCCAGTTTGAAGCGCGGGTTGCTATCTAAAGTAATAGCAAGCCATTTTAGACATGTTTTAACAATCCATTTTAACTTCTGCTCGAGCTTCATTTAAAGACCCGTGCCATTATTGAATGACATTTCTAAGTCCGTAAATGTTATCGATAAACAGAAGACATGCCTAGGTGAAACTATTTTTGGTATTTTCTAATTTTTTAATTTTTATGGTTTTTCTGGATTTACGATTCTCTATTTACAATTAGCATGATTTCTATGTATCTATTTACAAAAATGGTATAAGATATGAAAAATAATGTAAGAAGCAAAATATATACAAGGATACGAACCAGAAACCATTACTCCTCAGCATTCTGAATCTTTTCCGCTTCCATCATTTAACTTGCTGAAGAGTAACGTGAGCACATTTAATCAGGGAATGATTCTGGCTTTTCACTCTCCCCTAATTAGTGCTCTCCCCCAATCTGACAACCTCTGACGATCACCCATAATAGGAAGAAGACTTTGGATGAACGCCCGAAATATGAAGAAGACTTTTGATAACCAAATGCATGCCGTCTTTAATCTTCTAACACTCCCGTCCTAGAGTGACGCCGTCAAAAACCTTAGGCATCTTTTCGGTAGTTTAAGTTGAGCCTCAACTGAAATCTAGCTTAACCTCACAACTCATCAAACAAGAACTGTCATGAGGTTAAGTTAAACCACAAATTTAAGCCCAGAAACAACTTGATTTCAGCTTAACCTCACAACTCATCAAACAAGAACTGTCATGAGATTAGGTTAAAATCAAGTTGAACCAAACCTTAAACTACGGAACAACTTGAACCTAACTTAACTCCACAACTCATCAAACAAGAACTGTCATGGGATTAAGTTAAATATCAAGTTGTAAGAAAAGAGCTCAACATTCTTGAATGTAGAGAAGACTGAAGACTCGACCTTCTTCAAGATTGCCCAATGTGGAGGGATAGAATACCAATCATCTTCATCTCACCAAATGCCTTCCAGTAACCTTACATATAACCCATCAGCCCGCAGCATACACATGAGATGATAACACCCAACAGAGAATGAAGAGTAGACTGACGACTCGACCTTCTTCAGTCTTTAGTATAACACCAAAGTAACAAGTTGAACCACTGATCATCTATAGTATGTATCCATCCTTGGATATTAAGCCCTGATCACGTGAACCTGTTGTGCGTCCTTGATGTACACATTCTCTCTCCCCTGATGGTTACGATTAATCAGTCCATGACGTAACAGTGAAACGTAAATACCAAGGTAACAAGTTGAACCACTGATCATCTCTGCGGTTCTCAACACCGGAATATATGATTAAGCCCAATCACGTGAACCTGTTGTGCGTCCTTGGTGTACACATTCCTCTCCCCCATGATGGTTACGATTAATCGGAATCATCATCATGATGTGTACATGTAGCCTGATGACATGTACTTGAAGCATTGACTGGAAACCCATTGTTGCTGATAAGACCAACCCGTGAGACTTTGTTGATTAGCATTCCATGACCATGTTCTTCAACACCTTGATAGACAAAAGAAGTAGTGTTGGAGAACCATGGTTTGCACGACTCCTGAACTGACGTATTCAGGAGTCGTATGACCATTTCTCAATCATCAACCAACATGTAGATTAATATTCACCCTTTCCCCCCCTCAAAAATTGCATATGCCTGGCAACTGCAACTTTTTGATGATTGAACTTGTGAATATGAATACCATCAGCGATAAGTGGCTCCGCTTGACGATTCTTGAAGACTGACATGTTGTTTATTCACTCTTTCCCCCCTAAAAAATTGCATATGCCTGTCAACTGCAATTTTTGGTTGAACAAGTGAATAAGAATATACTCCAATGTGCACCGATCCACTTGAAGACTGAATAAGCACGGAAAGAGCATGAATCTTGTTGATGAGAATGGCCATAAATAAGAAGACTCCTCTTCTTTTGAAGATAAAGTGCACTCAAGCGTACACTTTTCTTTTCTTTGAAGAATGAGGCCTGAACTGAGGTATTCAGACGTCATAATGATGAAGAGCGAGGCCTGCACTGACTTGTACAGACGTCATAATGATGAAGACCGAGGCTTGAACTGATTTGTTCAAACGTCATAATGTTGAAGAACGAGGCCTGCACTGACTTGTACAGACGTCATTAGATGAAGAACGAGGCCTGCACTGAAGTGTACAGACGTCATTTCTCTCTCTTTACTTCTTCTCTCATCTAACTCGTTACCAACCCCATTATCATTCTGTTGGCTTGATGTCGTGACCACTGATGGAGAAAACCCAATATGATGAACTTGATACTGAAGTAATATAACCCGAACTTGTGACTTAAACTTGTACTAATGCGTGACAAAGAGCGGTGTAGAGACTTCGTGCAACATCGAATCCCTAAGTACTCTATACTCTTCAACCAACCAACCATCAAGTATAAGACGTACATCACCTCTTGGATATCCACAACTTCGTGTGACACTAAGCACTTCAACATGACTTCTTAAAGTGATAGTTATTTTGTAATAGAGAGAAAGACAAAATAACTAGATATCCAAGTCCTCGTCATTGTATTGAAAGCTCGAACAAGGATCTCGAAGAATCTTCATCCAACCTCCCCGATATCTTCAGATACTAAGTACACGCACCCATGAAATTTCACTTCAGCCTCAAATAAATAATACTGAACTAACCCTGTAGTCACATCTTGTTAATTAAATGCCTCGATCCAGCCATTTGTGATGTTATAACTGAACTTCGATAATGGTTTTAACCCGATCCTGGTCAAGAGCGCATAGTCCATCATCACGGAATTTTACAAATCTATGGTTTAAACCGAGAAATAAGTTCTTTCGCGGGATTTTACAAAACCAAGAAGAAACCGTGAGACAGTAACCGATTGAATGTGGCGTGACTGATTTGGTTTTGGTGAACATCAGTTTGGGTTACGAATATTTCGTGAGAATTACAGATCACATCACAACTTTTAACACCTTTGGCCAACTAACCAACCTTGTACAAAGATTAGTGACCACTCGATGAAGAAAACCCGATACACCAATACTGAAAACTGAAGTAGAGGACCCCAAATTTGTCACTTAAGCTTGCACTAACGTTGGAAGAACGGTGTAGAGAATTAATGCTCAAAGCAAATCTCTAAGAGCTCCATACCCAACCAAAGTATGAGACATTAACACCTCTTGCGATTATCGACATCGTCATTGACGTGTGACACTGAGTACTCCCATGACTCTTAAGTGATAGTTACCCCGACTGCTGGTAACTAGATAACCCAAGTCTTCAACTTAAAATTTTAAGCACGAGCAAGTTATCATTGAAGATCATGCATCCAACCAACCCCGACTTCAAGATAAAATAAGTAGACGCCTTCGTGAAATTCAACTTCAATCACAAATAAAGGATACCAGATTAACTTCGTGATCATCTTGTGCTGTTGACTAGCCAAAAAGAGAAGAAACATGCGCAAATTTTTTGAAGTGCCCATGACTCATAGTCAGTCCTATCAAACAAAGCTGTTTGACCCAGCTACTTGGATGTGGAATAGTTGTCGTACTGTGTACAGGATTTTACAGTTCTTGAGATTTATCTGAGAAATAAATTCAAGAACTAACTGCACAACAGTAAGCATCAAACTGCTGTAGACTGAACCACTGAATCCTGAACTGCTGTAGACTGAACCACTGAATCCTGAATCGCTACGATCTGACCTGCTGTAGCCGACACTGCTAAGATTCACATCGCTGGAGACTGAACCGATACGATCTGACCCGCTGTAACCGGAACCGCTAAAATTCACATCGCTGGAGACAGAACTTCTAGGAAACTTGCGATAATTCTCCCCCTCAAAAAGGACATGAAATGACCTTTTTGCCAAAGCTGAGAGTCCGTGATGTTTGTGAATTTGTCAGGCACAAAACATGGAAAGAGACAAATGAAACTACTGCAACGAAGATGGTGATTAAGACTCTCTTGTAGTAACCCCTTGCTTTCTTCATCATCAATGGTTTAGTAGATTAACAATTCATTGAAGCTCGTAATATGCCAAAACCGCTTGATGAAATGCATATGACCTTAAAGTGAGTAAAAGGTTAAAACATGTCTCCAAACAAATCACCTCTTGTCTGAAAGCTTGACTACCTCTTGAGAAGATCTTGAACAACAATCTCAATAGAAGCTTGAGAAATAACAGTCACTTGATGAAGCATGATAAAGAACAAGTCCGCGACTTAAACTTGCACTAAATTATGATTAGAACCTATATTGAGCACAACAACGTAACTCCTTTAAATATAGGTAGTGATACATACCCAACCTTCCATCCTTAATTGTATGTATCCACTTCGTGAACATCCAAGTCTAATCACCTTAAATTGCAAATTGTGATTTAGAACCTATATTGAGCACAACAACGTAACTCCTTTAAATATAGGTAGTGATATATACCCAACCTTCCATCCTTTATTGTATATATCCACTTCTTGAACATCCAGGTCTAACCACCTTAAATGCGCTCGAGCAAGGGTCAACAAACATCGTGCATCCATCCACCCCGAGATGTTTGTGACACTAAGTACACCAACCCGTGAATTAACAAACCAACCAAGTTACCATAATTTCCCAATTCCTGCTGATCTTGAAGCACAAACTTATCCCGAAAAAGCAGTCAAACCCCGTAAGTTTCATTATGTCTACATCCAAGTCTAGCCTACTTGTCCAATATTAATTTCACGGGATTTTACAGCTCTTGAGATTTAAACCGAGAAATCGAATCTTTCGCGGGATTTTCTAAAAACTACAAGAGAAACCGTGAAATCAACCAGAATACCCACGAGTGAGGTGCAATACCAATCTTTGAAATTCAAGTCACAGAAGTCAAATCACAACTTAATCAGATCGCAACAAGTCAAGTCACAGATTGTCAATTTGCATCAAGTCCGATTGCAATCAACCAAATCACAATAAGTCAAATCGCAAGTGTTAACTCGCAATGTCATATCGCAACTGGTCAAATTGCAGTCAGTCAAGTCGCATCAAGTCAAAATGCACCTTCACAAATTGCAATTAATTAAATCGCAATTTGTCAACTATAACTCATATAGCAAAGATTAAATTGCAGGCTCACTCTAGTCGTAGGCACCAATAAGACAATGCAGCCAAACCCACAATTCTGTAATCACATTGACATTCAAGAACCCAAATACAAGTCGTGACGTTTTACACGAATCCGATAATGGCATCCCGTAGTTATATCCAGAAAACCAATCCCAGAATAATACCCAATTACGGATAACGAAGCATCATTGTAACCGTGGTCCAGACTTATTACCCAAAGATGTTCACCGAGTACCAAAATTATCAACAACAAACTAATGATAATTTGAAAGCACAAATGCAGCCCACCACTAGCAAACTCGTTCTTGTGATGAACTCCCAAAGTTCAGCCAAACCGAATGAATACAAGCCACATTGATATTGAGTAAATAATCAACAAGTAAGCCCATAGTCAAGATTTCGGAGTCCACCCATGTACCCTAATAGATTACGGGCCAAAGATAAATCCAGGAGCAAGCCCACACTTCCCCAATTAACCCTACGAACTTTTGTGTATAAAACACATCCTAATCCCAAATTAGTCTAACCCTAATTACAACTCTCATCCGCCCCCAACTCGTCAACCACAAACCCTAATCATAAACATATATAAACAACCATTAACATAACACAATCCCTAATTTCCCGTAACCCTAAACCTTATCTCATCCGCCTACCACACCATTTCTACTCTAACCCAAAAACACGCAGCCACCCAAAAGATTCGACCTTGTTATTTATAAAGTCCGATTCTAATAGAATCCTTTCTTTCTTTCGTTGATCTCGATAATGACCGGTAAGTTTTGTTTGCACTTGTGTTTCTTTGATTTATCGAACGAAAGAAAGTGATATTGAAACACTTATGTTTTGATATCTATTTTATGTTTCGTATATTAATAAGGATTTCTCAAGGCCTTTCTTTTATAAAACCGAATGAGAAAGAATGAATCAAACCCGTATTGTTTTTGGTTCGTTCTTTATAACATTCGAAAAATAAAATATGAAGCTTTGTTCTTCTATAGATCGATGATGGTTAGGTCACAAAAAAATCGTTATCGATTTGAATTAAAGGTGCACCCAGCTGAGATCGAAATGTTGTGACTTTATTTTGCTTTGAGTTTTTGAAGATCTATGATGTATTCGTTTTTTGTGTTTAGATCTTTTAAGATCTTTGAGTTAGAAGAACCACACACAATAAATAAGCGAAAAACTGAGATCGGTTTAATTTTTTTTTTTTTTTTTTTTTTTTTTTTTTATTGGCCGAATGTGGGTCGAATGTGGGCCGAATGTGAGTTTTTTGAAGATCTATGTTGTTGTTGTTGACTGGGATTAGGACATTATTGTTTGTTGTTGTTGACTGTGTTTAGGATTGTTGGAGTTGAGATTGTTTGTTGTTGACTGGGTTTAGGATTGTGAATACCCTACCATACACTTGGAACAAACTGAATTGATTGTTGTTTGGACTTGTTGTCGTTTGACCATTTGACTGAGTGACAAACCGCGTCGATGAAATGGTAGACAAACCGAGTACATGTGTGTACAGACAAACCGCGTCCGTGGTTAAACAGACAAACCGAGTCCGTGGTTAAATGGACAAACCGAGTTCACGACAGTATGGACAAACCGAGTCCAGGACAAATCGAGTTCATGGTTAAGCAGACAAACCGAGTCCGTGGTTAAATGGACAAACCGAGTTAGTGACTATATGGACAAACCGAGTCCAGGGTTAAACAGACAAACCGAGTCTGTGAGCCAATAGACAAACCGCGTCTTTGACCAGTCAAACCTGTCACTTTCGTACTTTTTTTTTTGTCCTCATTATCCATTTTTGGTTACAGTCCAAACTTCACTCCCAAGAAGACACAAACCGCCTCCAAGAACACCATTCTTTGACACCAGCAGCTAGAACATCATTTCCAGATTTCATTATGCAAACAACAGCTTGTTATGTATCTTCCCGTGTATAGCAAATCTTATACCACTCAACACACAAGTTAACACCCGTTTAAACCAGATCTTAAAAATCGTTTAACAAAAATAAGCCGCAACCACAGACTTAAAATCGTTTAAACATTAGACCAAAACATTAAGTGCTTAAAAAATGTTGGAAGCCCACGAGAATGTTAAAGCAAATCTGGATTTGGAGGCCCACATGAAAGTTAAAACAAATCAGGATTTAAAAAAAATGGATTCGAGCAGTATCAAACTTTGACCAAATCAAGATTCTTTGACCGAATAAGCCAAACAAAATTGACCACAGATCTGATCTGACCAAGATGAAAGAAACCAACCGAATATACAGCCATTGACCACAGATCTGACCAAGATGAAACCATGGCTCTTGATACCAATTGTAGGAAATAACCTTCTTGATTGTGTGGATCTATTCGGGTGGTCTTGGATCTTGAAAGATCAAGAACTCCATTTGAGTTAGTTTGTAGAGAGAAGTTAGAGAGAGGTGGGAGACTCTTTGTGAAAATCTGGATATTAGATTAATTGTGACAAGAGTTCCAACCCTTCCCAAGTGTGGGAAGGGGTATTTATACTTCTACATATTTGTGCCCCTAGTGGGCTGTGGAGTGAGCTGACAGTGGGGAAAGCCCCGACCCACTCCACAAATATAGATACGACTAATACTATTAATACTAATACTAATAATACTAATCTAATATAAATAAGCCTACGAGCTATATAAATGCTAATTAGATGCTCGGGGTGACCGAACCTTCATATGAATATTTATATTCCTAACAGTTTCGATAGCCATGGTGGCTAGGACGGGAATACTCTCCTAAAGTACGGGCTCTAGGAGGTGGTGGTGGTTGTTGTGGTGGTGGGTTGTTGTGGTTAAGGATATTACCATCTTCCATGATGTCGGATGGTATGGTTACGAACAAAGACACGAAGAAAATAGATAGACTAAAGAAAACCTAGAAAAATAAAATAAAAATCTCACTAGAAAGGAATCTAGTGAGTAGACCTAATAGAAATAAAAATTCAACCTAAACAATAACTATTCCCCGGCAGCGGCGCCAAAAACTTGATGCGTGGTTTTGTAACCTTACAACAGGTTTTACCTCTCGAGGGATCTCAAGAGGCTTACAACCCCACCAGGCAGTGTACCTGACCGATGTAGTATAGTGTAGTGGTAAGTACGGGGGATTGATCGTTCTCCACAGGGAATAGTGTTCGTTAGGTATGAAAGACTACTCTAATAGGTCTAAGGGTTGAGGAAGATTCTTTTTATGTTTTTATATTTTTTATGAAAGCAAGTAAAATCTCGGGTTTTGAAAGAGTGGGCGGAATTAGTTGCTAGTCAACTAACCCAAATAACTACAAATGCAAATAAAATAAATAACTGAAAATAAAATGTTGTGAGAAACTTATGTGTAGAGAAATGTGTTTACTTAGATTTCCTTACTCCCTAACTATCTTTTACCGGTTAATTAGTGTGTATTAGTCGCGTGGATGACGGGTGTATTCCTTAATACCATTCGTGGGGTGGCGTACTTACTTCCCCAACTCTACAAGCTCCTACTTCACTCCTATGTCGAGCCGGCTAGGAGGCTCCTAACATGGGATCACTAGAATTCGCTTGTGCATTAAATACAACCATAAAAACCTTTAGTACGCCTTTGGTTCATGTTTCTTAAGACGTTCAAGCAAGTTACCGAATAGGAAGTTAGCCAGTTTTCTTAAGCCTAACATAGATAAACAATCATCCAATACAACTAATAACACACTAATAACCAATAATCAATAGCTAGGTTTCATTGGATCTAAGCAAACACAAGATAAATCTAGCCTAACATGTTAAACAAAAGACAAGAACAAGATAGAATCAAACAACACATAGACATATTGAATGATTAATTGATAACTTATCTTTCAATGTAACATGGAAGATCTCAAGGCAAAAAGCCTTGAAAAAGAAGCTAAATTCGTCTTAGGGTTTTCTCCCAAAATTCCACACACTAAGCTCCCTTCTTATGACAAAAAATTAGAAAACTATATATAGATTTTTGGATCTGACGGCGTCACGTTATGGAGTGTGACGCCGTCACCTCGCCGCTTCTAGGGTTCCCGGATGACCTTCTTGACGCCGTCCCTCTTTAGCTCTTCAAAAATCCATTCTGGCTTATCAAGGCTTGACGCCGTCGAACCTTGAACGTGACGCCGTCCCCTTTTGATTTAAGCCGTGACGCCCTTGATCAAGTTAAAGCGTGACGCCGTCAGAATTCACATGCTATTTTCACTGGCTTATCATGAGTAAATTTCACGTCCAACTTTTCTTGCCAAGGCATGACGCCGTCTGGGGTTAATTGTGACGCCGTCAAAGGTAACTTTTAGCCGATTTTTGAGACTTTGCCGTTTTCTTCACTTTTATGCTCCAAAAACGTCCAAAATGCCTCCTTTTCCAGATTTCTCCTCAAAAGTACCTAAAATGACAAAAGGAACGATTTAGGGCAATATTTGATCAAATAAATACGATTTAAGGCTTAAATGACCCCTTAAAAGCGGTACACTTTTCGCTTCATCAAATATAAACATAGATGTGTAAAATTTCACCACATCACTATAATGATAATTCTGGATAATTTTTCCATACTTTTCATGACTTCAGAAATAACGGTAATAGTGAAAGTAGTAAACACACGAAAAATAAACTCAAAGATATACAATATTTACTTTCACTCCAATTGCATTGTGCAATTTCCCGACCTAACCATAGATAATGAATTACGCACGCGAACACAGGTAATGTAAGGAAACACACTTTGCCTAAAGCAATTAACCAACCACGGATTTTAATCTACAGGGTAGGCTAAGGTGTAAGGGTGTAACGAAACATTTTAACAAAGGTGTAAGAAACGAAAAGAATGGCTCTGAGTGTTTTTCTAGGGGTATCTTACTCTAAAAGTGAGAGTAACAAAGGGTTTATACGGGGGTTAACTAACCAGTGTAGTTAGCTAATAACACATAACATATAATAGGCTATTTGGGTGTAATCCTAGAAATTTTACCAATTTAGACAAGTCATTCCAATTATATAAAATAATACTTATTATGGTGGTCTCGAATAGTATACAAGCCAAGTTCTAAAGTTTACAAGTCACCGGCACACTCATAGATTTGTGAATTTTGAAAAATCACAATTTTTGAAAATAACGTCATGTGTGCAGCTATGCAACTTAGACTTTAAACAAAAACATGCTAAAAAATTTAAATTTTGATATATTAAGCATATTTTGAAAAGTGTAGGACATGTAAGTGTTAAGTGTTCTAATTCTCCAATCCCCCCACTTAAGTTAAACAACGTCCTCGTTGTTTGTATCAAAGGTTAAAAACTGGAAAATAAAAGAATTAGAACAGAAAAACTCCCCTGAGATTTGCTCGGTATGATCCTCCATTTGTATAAGAGCAAAAATCATCTTTCTTGTGGATTAGAACGTTTAAGCTTCATAATTGATGTATCCACAGGAAATGCAGGAATCTATAATACCACCAAGGCTTTAAAACACACCTAAGTTAAGAAAGGTTCAACTTGCATAACACATTAGTAGTTAGATAAAAAATAAAACATAAAAATAAAAAATGAAAATCATCAGGTCAGTCGATGCGCCGTATCTTATGGAAGAAGATACGCCGTATCGAGCCTGGAATAAGTACGGATCAGAATAGAAGATGCGCCGCATCCTTAATCAGGGATGCGCCGCATTAAAATAAACTGATAAAAAGTTTTAAAGTTGAAAAAAAAAATGCAGAAAAATAAAGATATGACCATTGCAGGAGATGCGTCGCATCTCAGAATTGAGATGCGCCGTATCCTCTGCGGCCTGAAACAAAAATAAAATAAAACGAAATAAAGGATAGGATGCGTCGCATCTGTTTACCAGATGCGGCGCATGTGTTCACCACCCAGACTGCTATCAGTCTGGTGTAAATGGCTCATTCCATGGTTCATCTCTCACGTCCTCTCGTACTCTCATGTTGAACTTAATGCCAGTCTTTGTCAAGCATATTAAGAAATATAAACTGAAACATCAAATGCATAAATGAGAATATAGATTAGTACAATCCAAAATGAATAATAATAATGTGCATGGAATAATGTCAAATAACACGAGGAATCAAGAGATCAAGGGTCAGTGTGGTCGTGTGGGTGGGTCCCTGAGGTGCTAGCATCATCAGTCCTAGGCCGGACTCTGCGAGCGTATGCACGTGTCACTCCCGCAACATGAGTACCATCTGAACGGGTGTGGGTAATACCCTGCTGCTCCAAAAGTCTGCTCACACTCATAACCAGCCACTCTGAGTCCCTCCTCATGCCATCTACAATGCCTGTCAAGGCTCTCAACTCCCCCTCGACTGCCTCGACTCTCTGACTCACTGTGCGTACAGGGACTGGTGGGGGTACTGGTGCCTGCGGCTCCTCCTGATGGTCTGGAGCAGCAGCCGGAGGTCCCTGAGGGCCTCCCTGCTCCGCCTCTGGCCCTGCAGCTCTGGCGGGCCCTAATCCTACCCAAACGTAATCTCCCATAGCCAGCTGGCATATCCCAAGCCTAACCAAGTAATCCCTGTCAATAACCGGGAGATGGGTCACCACAACCTCCAGCCCCGCTGGAATCTCCGCTCCAATCACTCCGAAATGGCGGGCCAGCCTAGAAACAAAATGCCCGCCAGTCATATGGCTCCTCCGATCTCTCCCTGCAGCTGATCGGTGGAGGTAGTGTGCCAAAAAGTGGGGGATGTTCACTGACAACCCCTCATCCATGCTCCTAAGGAGGAAGAGGTCCACAGTGGTCACCTTCTCAGGTGACTGACCCCTCCCAGCAATGGTAAGTGCTATCAAATGGTGGCACAGCCTCCTTATCGGCTCCCTGATCAAAGTGTAAGAGGGGGTGGAAGTAGTGATATCACCCCCCGAAGAAATCCTGTCCCAGTAATCACTGAATAATCCCCTGTCAGGGACCGCTCTCAAACTATCATCCCAATATCTGGCAAACCCATCTGACTCAAGCTCCTCAACTGTATGCAAACCCATGGCCAGAATGAACTGTCTCATAGACATCTGCCTCGGCACCCCACCCAGCCTAAACACAAGGGTGTCAGCAGTATCCAACCCAGTATCCGTCTCTCTGTAGTAGACCGTACTGAAAAACTCCATCATGAGCTCTCTCACCAAGGGCTCGTCAATCCTGAACAATCTCTCCCAAGCAGAAGATCTGAATACCACCTCATCATCATCACCAGTAACTACCATCTCCATCCTGCGTCGTAAACTCTCAGCAGCATGTCCTTCCCCAATCAATCCCACATCGGCGAAATCCAAAACCTGTACCCTGAATATTCTCCTGAAGTAAATCGACTCAAGTCTCCGTAAGTAATCCTCCAAAGTGCCAGGGGTTAGTCCCATATTCTCGAAACGTAACCACTGATGTCTTTGTGCTACCTCTGGTAATGCCATCTGAAATAAATTTTCAAAGTTAGTAAGTAATCTGCAAGAAAGGTAGATACGGCGCATCTGATTTAATCAGTGCGGCGTATCTGCACAAAGTATAAGGGATGCGGAGCAAGAGATGAGATACGGCGTATTGGGATGCGTCGTATCTAGATCAAGTAATACGGCGTATCCAGAATTTTATTAATTTGGAAATAGGTCGATACGCCGCATCAATTAACCTAGATGCGCCGCATCTAAAAGTATATCAGTATAAAATAAAGGGGATCAGGCAGGCTTTTCAAGAATCCGTATCCGTGACGTAAACTACCACTAAATATCACAGTATCACTTACCCCTTATATCAGTTCTAATAGCTCATTGCACCACTACTAATCTATTTTCCCACTAAATATTCAAAATCGAATTCATTTTCCCAAATTTTCGTTCAAATCAAACTAGGCCGGAAATTCGATTATTTACGCAAGTTAGATACGGGGGAGATCATATAATACAAGTCCTAATCATATCTTTATATCATTTAAGCACAAATCAAATTAATCATATAAACCCTAATTTTCGTATTAACCAAGATTAAATCGAAATGGAATAATTACCTTAATTTTATGATTAGGTGAATGATTATAGATCGGATTAGAGGATGGATTCGAGATAAATGTTCGGATTTAGAGTATAATTTCACTGTGTGTAAGTTCTTAACTGTGTGAGTTTTTGCGGTAAGAATTTTAGATCCGACGCATTCCCGTCGTATTTATAGGGCAAAACGATGCGCCGTATTGAAAATTGGGATGCGCCGTATCTATTTAATCTCGTTGACTAGTCAATGAGTCCTAGTTGGTCAGAGATACGGCGCTTTGGATATTTAGATCCGCCGTATCGCTATGTTAGTGAACGAAATTTAAATAAGGAACGTACCTTGGCCTCCGCAACACAATTCTTTATACATCAAATCGGGGTTAAACGGTCATACTATATGATATAAATGAATTCAAAATAAGAGCAATAGGCATAAACGTTTTATTAATAATTGTAATCTTATTGTTTAGTGGATAAGGATTTATTCCGAGGTTAGGAACAAATATCGTTTTAAAACGTACAAAATTAAGATTACAATTTGAATCAGATGTATAATATGGATAATAAAATTGAGATTATAATGTAGAGAACTTCCCTTTGGGCCGGTTGAATAATCGAAGAGGTTACGTTTGATCACTCCAGCTAGCTTCTCTCGGTTTGGTTCAGAATGTAATCTTTCATGGTGATGCTTGAGTCATCATTTATCCTGAAAATAAACAACTTGCGCACGAGAGTAGCGGACCGATCAAAGTAAATATCAAAAATCAACTATATTTATCAAATTATATTCGTCGTATTAACAAAAGTTAATGCGTCGTATTTTCGTTACGTTTCAAAATATAAGATTTTTGATTCAGAAGATACGCCGTATCGATAGAGATCGATGCGCCGTATTTGTTTAATAATTCGAAAACTGTTTTTAATTAAATAATAGATACGCCGTATCTGCTAAAGCAGATGCGTCGTATGGCGTTAACGTTTAGAAATTTTTTTTTATCAAAAACAGATACGCCGTATCTTGGGGAAAAGATGCGTCGTATCGAATTAATTAAACGCGTTGTATTTTATAAAAATTAAACGCAATACGTCGTATCTATGAAAATAGATGCGCCGTATCGTTCGATTTAGCTCAGTACAACGATAGCATAATACAAAAAATTACGAAAAATAAAAAAAAAACAAATAAAACACAAACAAAAATAAACACAAAGAAAAACAAACAAATAACACACAAAAACAGAAAATATGCAAAATATTACAATGAATGCAAATTAATCTAATACACAACAGAATTAGCGGTTAGATAAAAAAATTAAAAACCTAATTAAAATACTAATCAAATTAACAGATAATAACAATTCACTCCCCGGCAGCGGCGCCAAAAACTTGATGCGTGCGATGTGTCGTTGCGGTTTAGCAGTATTAATGCCTACTCAAGTTTTAAATTTATATTTTGCCGACTTAACCTATAAGAACATTAACGGGCAGTGTGCCCGATCAATGTAGCCTAGTTGGTAAGTAGAGTGTCGATCACTAAGAGTGGAACGTATTATCTAGTTATTCTAATCAGTATTTTAATATATTAAGTTAGCTATACAACCTATTCTAACGCAAGGGGGTTCAGCCTGAGAGACTGGCACGATTTGGTTGCAATTAAATAATAAACTAAACCAATAGGCACGAATCAGCGAAAAGCACACACGTACACAGATAAATACTTGAGACAATAAGAGGGCTGTCCTGATAGATAAGTAGTTTGTCACTTGTTTTATTGCTAGTCTTATATGAAGTGTATAGTTCGATGCAACGCACCGAGATTAAGTCCTTTCTCGTTGGTTCTAATCTTATCGGCGAGTAAACCCTTAATGATTACTTATGACTATCCTATTTATCTTTCTTCCTACTTTTCTACAGACCATAGAATGCATAGGCGATCTAATAAATAGGCGAGGGCAGAGGCATGGCGACCCGATCAACGCTCAGCTAGACACAGAGGTTATCAATGCACTAATAAAAGTCACCAAAGACATCAACATATAAACTTTAATTAATGAGAAAGCAGTTTTAAGGGAGTGCAATCTTTCCGTTGTCACATTACACAAGCCACCAATCTTGATGAATTAAAGTTTACTAACACAATAAAACAAAACTACTTAATGAATTAAACACATGCAACACCTTCTTACAGCTCTTGTATCTTCGTTTGGGTGTGTCTTGTGCTGCCTTAATCGACTGAATTCGTCCTAGGTTTCTGTACTTCGGCCTTCTGTGTGTTGACTAAAAGCTTCGGAATTCGTCTGGTCTTGGGGTATTTATAGTTTCTGTCTGAGGGTAGGATGCGGCGCATCTAGTAAGTAGATGCGGCGCATTGACTTAACTTCGCGTGGGGTCCAAGATTAATATATTCAGGAATATTCGTACACCGCCAGAAGATGCGGCGTAACTCCATTCTAGGATGCGGCGCATGTCCTCTTGTATCTTGGATCGTATCTGGTGAAATATTGATAGTGATGCGGCGCATGTCATAAGCAAGATGCGGCGCATCTGGAGCAGAATAGTCTTGATCTTGTACATTGATGCGTGGGTTTTGCAACCTTACAACAGGTTTTACCTCTCGAGGGATCTCAAGAGGCTTACAACCCCACCAGGCAGTGTACCTGACCGATGTAGTATAGTGTAGTGGTAAGTACGGGGGATTGATCGTTCTCCACAGGGAATAGTGTTCGTTAGGTGTGAAAGGCTACTCTAATTAGGTCTAAGGGTTGAGGAAGATTCTTTTTATGTTTTTATATTTTATAAAAGCAAGTAAAATCTCGGGTTTTGAAGGAGTGGGCGGAATTAGTTGCTAGTCAACTAACCCAAATTACTACAAATGCAAATAAAATAAAATAATAAAAATGAAAAGTGGTGAGAAACTTATGTGTAGAGAAATGTGTTTACTTAGATTTCCTTACTCCCTAACTATCTTTTACCGGTTAATTAGTGTGTATTAGTCGCGTAGATGACGGGTGTATTCCTTAATACCATTCGTGGGGTGGCGTACTTACTTCCCCAAACTCTACAAGCTCCTACTTCACTCCTATGTCGAGCCGGCTAGGAAGCTCCTAACATGGGATCACTAGAATTCGCTTGTGCATTAAATACAACCATAAAAACCTTTAGTACGCGTTTGGTTCATGTTTCTTAAGACGTTCAAGCAAGTTACCGAATAGGAAGTTAGCCAGTTTTCTTAAGCCTAACATAGATAAACAATCATCCAATACAACTAACAACACACTAACAACCAATAATCAATAGCTAGGTTTCATTAGATCTAAGCAAACACAAGATAAAATTAGCCTAACATGTTAAACAAAAGACAAGCATAAGATAGAATCAAACAACACATAGACATATTGGATGATTAATTGATAACTTATCTTTCAATGAAACATGGAAGATCTCAAGGCAAAAAGCCCTGAAAAAGTAGCTAAAATCGTCTTAGGGTTTTATCCCAAAATTCCACACACTAAGCTCTCCCTTAATGACAAAAAATTAGAAAACTATATATAGACTTTGACATCTGACGGCGTCACCTTATGCATTGTGACGCCGTCACCTCGCCGCTTTTAGGGTTCCCGGATGACCATCTTGACGCCGTCCCTCTTTAGCTCTTCAAAAATCCATTCTGGCTTATCAAGGCTTGACGCCGTCGGATCCTGAACGTGACGCCGTCCCCTTATGATTTAAGCCGTGACGCCCTTGATTTAGTTAAAGCGTGACGCCGTCAGAATTCTCATGCAAACTCACTGGCCCGTCATGAGTAAATTTCACATCCAACTTTTCTTGCCAAGGCATGACGCCGTCCCATGTTAATTGTGACGCCGTCAAGAGTAACTTTTAGCCGATTCTTGAGACTTTGCCGTTTTCTTCACTTTAATGCTCCAAAAACGTCCAAAATGCCTCCTTTTCCAGATTTCTCCTCAAAAGTACCTAAAATGACAAAAGGAACGATTTAGGGCAATATTTGATCAAATAAATACGATTTCGGGCTTAAATGACCCCTTAAAAGCGGTACACTTTTCGCTTCATCAAATACCCTTACACTTGAGATTTGCTTGTCCTCAAGCAAATGTGCTTTTATTCTAATCAAAATACAAGTTAGGGGTCATTTAATGCTAATATAAAAGTAATTACAACAAATAATCGTTCCACTTCAATCATAATAAGCACGGAGATTACATACTAGCACCTCACAAGTAGTGTTTAGATACTCACATCTCTCAGGTGTCATCAAAATAAATCTCATAAATGAAAACGGATAATATCTCTCACTACCTGTCATAGCAAATAGATTACCATAGGCTTGGGAAAGGATCGAAAACCTCCTCCACTAGGCGTAAGCACCTAAGATAAACTATCAAAGAGGGCTTTTAAATGGGTTATAACGTTAGGTGTAGGGAAAAGGAGAACACGGTTTTGTTGGATAAAGGATATTTTACTGGTGGCGAGTTAAAGATCTTGATCAATTACATGTACTATACAACGTTGCTAAGCCAAGACTAGACTCGATCTTAAGCTAATGAAAGAAAATAACAAAACATAAACATAAAATAAACATAAAATGAAACGGGATGGTAGTCCGTATGTTTTTTTTCTACTTTTCTTTTTCTCATTTTTTTTTTTTTTGTTATTTTTTTTTTTTTTTTTTTTTTTTTTTTTTTTTTTTTTTTTGCATACACTTTTACCCTACCATCCAAAATAATACATCATAGGGGCGTTGCATCCCCTTACACTTGAACTTTTACATAACTTTACAAATAACTATTCTAATGACTCGAATTAAGATAATTGAAAAACTTGGAGTACTTTTAAAACATTTAGCACATATGGGGGTAATAAATGATGTTCTTCCCCATTACTCCATTACACTAGTACTTTACCCATGAGTCCCAATCGTCCCAAAATAATATGTACAAGGATATGACTCGACTTAGCAACCATGTAATCAACTAGATAATTAACTTGGGTTTAAACAAATGTTGTCACAATAATGCACTAAAGATGAGTGCATACAAGGTAGGCTAAGGCGATTTGGGTGTACATTTAAGTGGGGTGTAACAAATTCTTCCTTTAAGTAAAATGCTTAAAGGTCGAAACGAAAAGATAGGCTCTGAGGGGTGTACTAGGGGTATCGTGTACTAAAAATGAGTACAACGCAAAGGGTGTGGGAGAATTACTTGACCAATGTAGCCAATGTAATTATAACAAAAACACAGGTGTAAAACAATGGGTTAATCCTAATGCCTCTTATCATGTAGTAAATCTAACTACACGAACGTAGTCTCACTTGTGGCCTTGGAATGGTCCTAACGCAAGTTCTAGAATCTAAGTGCTACCGGTACACACATCATAGCATAAATGCTTTTCCTACCAATTCTAGGGGCGAACCTCACATATTTGGGGTGGAAAATTTTTTAGTGGTACGGTTTTTTGTGCTAGTCATATAACTCCTATCCGTGAGACGCTCATTAAGATCAAAGTTTCACTCCTATATGTTGTAAAAAAATTTAAATTTGGCACTAAAATTACCTTAACAAGTATTTCTCTCAGTTTTATTACACATCTACTATTAAACAAACAAAAATCAAGCGCAATGGCATTCTCTAAAATCGTACTTTTACCCCCCTTACACTTAAGATGAACATTGTCCCCAATGTTCAAATAACAAGATGTAAAAGTAAATAAGGTAAAAGAATGAAATCAAATACTCCCCTGATTCGCTCGGTGGATAATGAAATTACACGGTTAAATCTTCCTCCAAAGTAATGTAGAAGCTCCATGACTAATGCATCGCCACAAGCTTGATCCAAAAACATCTCCTTGTCCAAAATAACCTGTTAAACCTGAGAAAACAAACACGAAAACCTGCATAACATCGGCGGAAAAAAAATCTATATATAAGGATATAATGCTTGTGGAATGATAATTTTGCAGATTCCTGGAGATTATAAGTTGGAGATTTTAATAAAAACTTTTTATGAAAACAAAACTTTCAAAAATTTCTGAAAATTAAATCTGACGCCGTCAGGTTATAAACCCTGACGCCGTCAGAAATGACCTGACAAAAATTTTCATTTTAAGTTTTCGGAAAATTTCTGGAAAAACTTTTACCTTACTTCCTGGAAATCCTGCAAAACCTCATTATGACTCGATACAAGCATTTGACTCAAACAAACACTAATATGTATGCTAATTTATTATTATTACGATTCATGTTAATTTGTGTTCTAATAAACCGATTTAGATTTCCCTTACACTTATCTTTTGCAAAATACCTTTATATGTAGTTAAGACGAAGTTAAAAACAAAATAAAGCATTTTCACAATTTAGTTTTGAACATGAATCAATAATGATAAAAATTAAACACACATACGGAAACAAATAAAAACAAACAAACAAACAAATAAACACACAAAGCAAATAAATAAAGCAAGTAAAGCATGGGCTGCCTCCCAAGAGCGCTTGTTTTTGTTCGAGTCACGAGCCTGACTCTACCCTTATTTAACGGAAATAGGGGAGGTTTCCCCTACACTTAGGATTAAGTGTGGGTGATAGTAGCGATACACACCCGCTCGGTAGGAGTATGCCACGTGAGGAAAGAGTGGTGGATGAATTATATGCTCAAAGGGGTGTGCTCCTTTCATCATAACCTTGCCTAGTTTACTTTGGTCAATGGGTGAATTAAAGTTTCCTCCTAAAAAGGGATCATCTTCTATCAACTTTGAGAGACTCCTAATTGGGAATCCATCTTGACCTAATAAACCCGGTTTAAACCCATAATGTTTCTTACGATCAATCATGAATGGGTGATGTAAGTATGTAAGGTTATGGTTCACTCCTATGTCAGCTTCCTCTCTACAAGGCTTAGAGTCTACTTCCTTCAACATAAAACTACCCGGACTATATGGTTTGATGGGTGGGTCGGGACCTAATTCAATTCCTAAGTTCACATCTAAGGATGGAAGATTAGGTAACGGTTTTGGTTTAGGCTCCGGTTCATCAAAACTATGAACTTCCATAGAACTAAAAGAAAGGTTATGACTACAAGTATTCAAACCTATTTCTTCTAGTTTTGTTTCTTCCAAAGGTTCTACTTCAATTGGGGTTCCTATAGTCCCGTCTACTTCTTCCGAGTAAGTCACGGGCGGTGTATGTGCCTCAAATGATGGTAGGACTTGTGGGGTACTTGGTGGTCTTTGATTTTCTACTCTATCGTCCATCTTATCAAGATCACCTATATCCTCATCACGTGTTTTAGTAGGATCTAACCCTAACATTTTCCCAAGTATCTCAAGTGCTTCTCTAGGCATCTCAACTTCTATGTCCGAATCATAAGGATCATCCCCAATATTCTGACTGCTATATTCAAACTGCCTAAAAGATTCATCATGTGTTTCTTGAGATTCGACGTCATCAATCACAAAACCTAGGTCTTTTTGATCAATGTGATCATGTTCGGCTGAATCCTCCGTCACATCAAGGTCACCTATGTGTTTGTTTTGTACTATGGCATTACATGACAACCACTTAGGTATCTCAACACTAATGTATTCATCCCCAAACAAACTTGTTTCATGATCCTCGAAATTTGTGGTCAATTGACTTGTACTAACATTTGTTGGGTTGTCTACTATATAATAATATTGGGCACACTCTTCAATAGCTTCCCATGCTTTCTCAGCACTTAATTCCCTAATATCCCTGCCGGCAATATGGTAAATGTCCCTTTGGGCATGTCGGTCGACATGATTGTAAAAGATTTGAGTTAGGGACCAAAAATCGAAGTTATGATGAGAGACTTTTTGGAGTAAATATTTAAAACGAGTCCATGCATCATAGAGAGGTTCATCTTTATGTTGTTTAAACATCAAGATGTCATATGGAGTGGGTGAATTACGTGGTTGGTAGTATGGTGGATTCGCGTTCTCCATAATGGTGAACGGAAGAGTCAATGGAAATTACGAACAAACAAACAAAGAAATAAGATAGACTAAAGAAAACCTAGAAAAATAAAATAAAAATCTCACTAGAAAGGAATCTAGTGAGTAGACCTAATAAAATAAAAATTCAACCTAAACAATAACTATTCCCCGGCAGCGGCGCCAAAAACTTGATGCGTGGGTTTTGCAACCTTACAACAGGTTTTACCTCTCGAGGGATCTCAAGAGGCTTACAACCCCACCAGGCAGTGTACCTGACCGATGTAGTATAGTGTAGTGGTAAGTACGGGGGATTGATCGTTCTCCACAGGGAATAGTGTTCGTTAGGTGTGAAAGGCTACTCTAATTAGGTCTAAGGGTTGAGGAAGATTCTTTTTATGTTTTTATATTTTATAAAAGCAAGTAAAATCTCGGGTTTTGAAGGAGTGGGCGGAATTAGTTGCTAGTCAACTAACCCAAATTACTACAAATGCAAATAAAATAAAATAACAAAAATGAAAAGTGGTGAGAAACTTATGTGTAGAGAAATGTGTTTACTTAGATTTCCTTACTCCCTAACTATCTTTTACCGGTTAATTAGTGTGTATTAGTCGCGTGGATGACGGGTGTATTCCTTAATACCATTCGTGGGGTGGCGTACTTACTTCCCCAAACTCTACAAGCTCCTACTTCACTCCTATGTCGAGCCGGCTAGGAAGCTCCTAACATGGGATCACTAGAATTCGCTTGTGCATTAAATACAACCATAAAAACCTTTAGTACGCGTTTGGTTCATGTTTCTTAAGACGTTCAAGCAAGTTACCGAATAGGAAGTTAGCCAGTTTTCTTAAGCCTAACATAGATAAACAATCATCCAATACAACTAACAACACACTAACAACCAATAATCAATAGCTAGGTTTCATTAGATCTAAGCAAACACAAGATAAAATTAGCCTAACATGTTAAACAAAAGACAAGCATAAGATAGAATCAAACAACACATAGACATATTGGATGATTAATTGATAACTTATCTTTCAATGAAACATGGAAGATCTCAAGGCAAAAAGCCCTGAAAAAGTAGCTAAAATCGTCTTAGGGTTTTATCCCAAAATTCCACACACTAAGCTCTCCCTTAATGACAAAAAATTAGAAAACTATATATAGACTTTGACATCTGACGGCGTCACCTTATGCATTGTGACGCCGTCACCTCGCCGCTTTTAGGGTTCCCGGATGACCATCTTGACGCCGTCCCTCTTTAGCTCTTCAAAAATCCATTCTGGCTTATCAAGGCTTGACGCCGTCGGATCCTGAACGTGACGCCGTCCCCTTATGATTTAAGCCGTGACGCCCTTGATTTAGTTAAAGCGTGACGCCGTCAGAATTCTCATGCAAACTCACTGGCCCGTCATGAGTAAATTTCACATCCAACTTTTCTTGCCAAGGCATGACGCCGTCCCATGTTAATTGTGACGCCGTCAAGAGTAACTTTTAGCCGATTCTTGAGACTTTGCCGTTTTCTTCACTTTAATGCTCCAAAAACGTCCAAAATGCCTCCTTTTCCAGATTTCTCCTCAAAAGTACCTAAAATGACAAAAGGAACGATTTAGGGCAATATTTGATCAAATAAATACGATTTCGGGCTTAAATGACCCCTTAAAAGCGGTACACTTTTCGCTTCATCATACATTTCGGTAGACTCTTAACTTCTTGCATGTTTTCCTCCATAATTAGTCCAAAATCGCCAAGTTTCACCAAATGCTTGTTTTTACCTGAGAATTACAAAAGTAAACGATTAAGTATCAATCCTCATACATAATATAATAAAACAAGTCAAATTAATAGGATAAATGATAGTAATAAAATGTACTTATTTGAGTTCATCACACCACCTTCCCAAGCCACTCCATACTCACCATCACCACCTTATGCACCATCTAAAACATCATCTACCTACACAACATCTTCATCATCCTATTACACTACATCATCAATGGAATACACACCATCTCCCTTCACCCCATTGGACAATGCCATGCCAATTTCACCTCCAACAAACCTACCACAATCACCATCTCCTATCATGGCACAACCCAACCAACCACATCCCTTTGAGTTACATAGTGCTAATTGCCTATGTTGTCTCCATAACCGTAATCTCATCTACTTCTTAAGAGACGAGATTCATTTCATGTTCTATTTTATAGAACATCTCTTGACACCTCCACCACCTCAAATGGGGCCCCAATCTCCACCACCACCTAACCAAAACAACTAAACACTTGCTTGTTTAGTCCTCCACAATAAACTCTTAGGACCCCTCTTGGAAATGAAGCTTGTCTCTAGTCATTAGGAATTTAGGCTTCTTGTTATCTTTCTTAGTGCTTTCTATGTAGTCATACACTACTATGACACTTGTTTGTTTTATGAATGAATGTTTTTATGTGGAGGTTTTTCCTTTTAAGGGATTGGTTATTTGTCACAAATGTGCTACTTGTTAGATATTGTATATTTGTCGTCTAACTTTGTTTTGTAGCACGATCCATTGCTCGATTCCTTTGTGTTCTCCAAATGAGGGGGAGTACACATCAAGGGGGAGCCTTAACCACCTTTTTGATTTGACAAAAAGGGGGAGAAATGGGAGTAAACTCATTAAAAACTTGTTAAAACTAATTTAACCTAAAATGAGTTTATATTTTGTCATCATCAAAAAGGGGGAGATTGTTGATGCAAATAATGTTCTAAAAACGTTATTTATATCTTTCGATTACTTCACGTTTTGAGAATGACAAAATGTGAACTCACGTTACGTTAAAATTAACGTTAACAAGTTTTTAATCGGAAGATCCCGTTTCTACGTAAATCACTCTTGAACAAAGTTACAACTTGAACTAGTGATAAAAGAAGTGAATTCATGTTTTGAAAATTCACATTTTAAATAGGACAAAACATTTTTTCAAAAATACACATGACAAATTATTTTTGAAATATTAAGAAATGTTTTAATGGAAAAATAAGTTTGAAAATCACAACAGCTATTTTCCCCCCCAAAATCAGCTCCAGCCTTCCCCAAATAAGTTTTCACCAGAAAAGACAAAATTTGGAGCGTCCTAGTCTACCACGGCTCCACGGTACCGTTAAATTTAACGGAGCCGTGGGTCATTTAATGGAGCCGTCCGTACCATTTTGAATTGTAACGTTCAGATTTTCTTTGCCTATAAATACCCACCTCTTTCACAGTTTTAGGCACCCTTCACACACAGAAAAATCCCTTAGTCAAATCCTCTCACACCTTTCACTTCTTAGGGTCATTTAGATTAGTTTTTCTTTGTTTCAAGAGTGATCCAATCATCCTTCAAGTGATCCTCTTCATACCTCTTCACTAGCAAGAGAAGAACACAAGTATCCAAGTTGATACAAGGTGTTGTCATCCCTCTTCATTAGCAAGAGAAGAACTCAAGTAATCAAGAAGATACTAGAGTTATAGTTGATAGGTTTTTGTAACACTTGTTACAACCTTGTTGTGTCTTAGCATACATCAAGTTTATTTTCTTTTTGTGAGTGAGAGTGAAGATCAAGTGTGATCTATAGAGATAGTGAACATCTCTTGAAGCCATTGGGCTTGTGTGATTGATCAAGAAGATCAAGGGTCATTAGGATAGTGTTAGTCGAGTAGAGTGAAGTGAGTGTTGATCATTGTGATTGTGTTGAGATCTTGGTGATCTCTTGAAGCCACTGGGCTTGAGTGTTTGGTCACGTGGACCTTGGTAGATTGGTGCTAGCTAAGATTAGCACTCGACATCTAGCTTAGTGTCGGTAATAGGATAAGCGACGTGTACGGTTTTCTCCGCCTGAAGGGAGGTTGTTGACATAGTGCTTGAAACTCTCGAGTGTGGTACTCGGGGAGTGGAGTAGGGCGAAGAAGAGCTTCGTAGCCGAACCACTATAAATCCTCTGTCTCGGTTTGATCTTTCCAACTCTACTCTTTACTTTTATTTGTTATTATTACTTAGCTTAGTGTGTAGTTCATATTGGTGTTGATTGATTACAAATAGAGTTCGAATCAAAGTTTCCAATAACCAACTTTTAAAACAAGATTTTTAAAAGAAGTTTTTAAACCGGTAAACTATTCAACCCCCCCTTCTAGTTTCCCACAAGTCGTTAAGTCAAGAAACGTAAAATCGGGTATCGTAAAAATATGAAACTTGTAGAAATTATTAAACTTATCAATATACTCATTATTATCTTATAAAATGAGTGATAAGTTTCATCGGGTTGCTTAAACGCTGTTAAAACTGGAAATCGTAAGCTGAAAATGCGTAATTCGCGAAAAACGCAAATTCGAAAAATGTAAAATTCCAAAATTCCTGAGAATGTCACGGAAGGTGAAAAACTTACATTTCTCTTGTTTGTGATGTTGTGGGAACATATCGGGATGCCTAAACGACGTTTAAACCTTAAAGTAATTCTCAAACAAGGTTTCGTGATTTTTGCAGAAATGATCCGACGAGTGTCAAACTCTCGAATTATCATTAAAATAGTTTAACTTAGGAGAATATGAAATAAAAATTTCGGGAGTGAATAGTGAAAATTAATAGTAAAAATAAATAGTAACCCGAAAATGCAAATTGTTACACATTTCTTCGAACTAAAAAAAATTACAATTCATAAAAAACTATATTTTCTTTTGCTCATGATATCGCTGTAAAAGATGATCCACAAGATTATGTCGAAGGTCGTTAAGCACATCTCTTTCACGTAATTCCTTTTGTTTTCCTTTAGTGTGTTTCACATCTATCGGCCTGTGTACATTGCATATTGGCTACAAGAGTAATATATATCTCGTTAAATTCACTTATTTTGAATTTTTTATCTTTTAGTATCACATTATGCAATACGATGCAACTGTACAAGCACGTGTTGATTGTTGTATAATCCTCAAACGATCTTGTTAGACACCAAAAGCTAGTTCCACATCATTTCTTGCACTTTTCCTAAGTTCTCTTAAAACTCATGCTGAAAGTATATGTTTGAAGAATATATGAAACGGGGACAAAGTTTAGTGTTTTTTGTTGTTTGCATGGTACAAGTGGGTATTTATTGAAAAATGACTATTTGATCGTTTGAATACTTTAGCCATTACCCACTTTTGATTTTTCCTTTTCCAAAAAAAAAAAAAAAAAAAGACATTGGTCGTTAGCTCTAGAACATGAGAAACAATATGAGTAACTCCATTCAATTTGATTTTCACGTTGCTCTGACCAACCGCTTTCATGATCATGTTGTTTCCAAGTTTCACTGAGGTAGTGTGATTTTGATTGAGATTTGAGAACCATGATGGATCTCCACTCATGTGCTTTGAACATCCCAAATCAAGTAACCATGCATAACTTTTCGTAACTTCTGGAGTGTAGGCCATTAAAAGTAGTTGTTCGCTTTCTTCTTTTTCGTCCTCTTCATTGATGGCCAGGGACGGAGCCAGACAGTTCCCGCGGGTGCCCGGGAACCTCATGGATTTTTTCAATGTAGTGTTAATTTTTGAAAAAAACACCGATTTTTTCTAAATGCACCCGGTCATTCGAAATGTGTTTCTAGTATTACGGTTCAAAAGATTTTGTGCACCCAGTCATATTTGGTCATACCTGCGCCCCTGTTGATGGCAACATAGTTTGTCTCTTTATTCCGGTCTGGACACTTGAATTGATAATGTACGAGTTTGTGACACTTATAACAATCAATTGTGTCTCTCGACTGCATGGTTCTCCTTCTTCCGTCCACGACCTCTTGAAGCAAACCTCCCTCGTCCTCTACCAGCTAGACTATCTTCATACGTTACTTCCAGAGCTTGTACTTCATCACCATCATGATTCCGTTTGAATTTCTGCTCATGCACAAGTAGGGAACTCTGAAGTTCATCTACTGTCATTTTATCAATGTTTTTTTATTCCTCAATTGAATAGACAACAAAGTTCCATTGGTCTGTAAATGTCCTTAAGATCTTTTCAATGATTTTAACATCATCCATGTTATCTCCACAGTTTCTCATCTCGTTTGCAACAACCATTACTCTGCCAAAGTAGTTGGTAATTGACTCCCATGTCTTCACTGCTAAGATCTCAAAATCTTTCCTTGACCTATTAAGTTGCACTATCTGAACTATAGCACTACCTTGATATCTCATCTTCATTGAGCCCCACAGCTGTTTTTAAGTTTCGTTCTTGGTGATTGTCTTCAAAATCAACTTGTCAATGGACGAAAACAAATAGTTTTTTCACCTTCAAGTCCTCCAGCTTCATCTCATCAACGTTCTTTATTTAAGCTGCAACGACATTCTCGCCATTTGAATGGAATTCTAGTCTCGAAAACACACCAGTATTCCTTAGATCGCAATAGATTCTCCATAAGGAGACTCCAATGCTCATGATCTCCATAAAACTTAGGAATGTTTGGTTGCTTAAAAATACTTCCTTCTTTCGTCATCTTGCTCTGTGACTTAGAGTATCTTTATTATACTCCGACTTTAAATCTTTCTCACTTAAACACACAACTATCTATGACTCTCAAATTGGAAGTCAGACCCCTTTTGATAGAGAGCTCTGATACCATATGTTAATTTGGTATATGAATAATGTAACTCACAAATGGATGAACCAGCTTGTTCATTATTAAGAAAATGAGAGGCTTTGAATAGCCAAATTTACAATTGAAAAACGAAAAACTAGCTGACTAGTTAGTGGACTCTTAAAATATCTGAACGACTATATTACTAAGGAATCCTAATAGAACTCTTTAACAATTGTTCAACACTCTTGGATTTATTTAAATATAAAATGACGAATATAACCCTCACCTCAAATAATCCGACCTTGAAATCTTTATCAAAATTACAAAACTATCATGTACATTTTGAACCTTAGATAGAGTCAAAGTCAAATGATCAAATGGCTATGTTCTCTTAGCATTCTTACTTTAAGACCATCTCCAATGGGAGCACTTTTCGTGGTTCAAACCAAGATTGCAAGTTTGTAACCATTGGAGATGGTGGTTTGAACAAGGTTGGTTTGAAAAACCAAACCACCAAAAACCACATAAAGTGGGGCCCAACACTTTTACACTCTCACACAAATATATATATACTTATATTTATATATATAAATATATTAAAATAATGGGGTTTGAGAAGGGATATTGTTGGAGTAAAAAATGAGGTTTTTAAGAAATCTGATGTGGCAGTGACGTGGCTGGTTTTTGGTGGTTTTTGTTGTTTTCCGTTGGAGATGCTCTTACTTTAAGATGTTATTTTAGATGAAGTTTTCTCAATTAATGTATATTGAATTTTAAACTATTTTATGATTTTAAGCCGCTATTAAGAAAACCGTTCATCGAATGTAAAAAGATGTTAGTCCATTAAAAAAACAATATTATTTGATTGAATTTATACAATATATGAACAAATACAGGTTTCATAAATCATAAGTAACTCTCTAAGAGTTGGGGTACGGTGGTGCCAAAGGGTGGTGCCATTCTACTAGCCCCAAAAACAATATTATTTGATTGAATTTATACAATATATGAACAAATACTGGTTTCATAAATTATAAGTAACTCTCTAAGAGCTGGGGTACGGTGGTGCCAAAGGGTGATGCCATTCTACTAGCCCAAAAAATCGAACGGTTCACCATACCATGTCTCGTGCCATTGAGGCTTGGCTGGTAATTACCAGCTCTCGCGGTTGGGAAATTTTTTTATTTTTATTTTTATTTTATTTTTGTATTTATTGGGGTATGTGTAACCCATAACACCACTTTTACTCCATAGGCACACAGTAACGTGTCAGTTTTTTTGTTGACCTTCTCTATTTTGCTGACGTGACAACTGCACTCTGCTCTTAAATAAAGTAGCTTTCTTCGACTAAAGAAACATTTTTGTTGAGAGTGTATAGGCCACCGTCACCTAGAACACCAGTCTAGAAAACCACAATGAAAGGCATCACCATTTCTCCCACTCAAACTCCCTTTCTCCGTCCTACCCATCATCATCTGCTTTCTTTCTCAAAACCCAAATTCCATACCGTTCGATGCAACTCATCTCCGACCAGTTCTAATAATATCAAAATCCCACAACAAAAACAACAACATAAAAAAGTTTCTATTAAAGACAATGATGATGTTTCATTCGATATGTTTGAGGAGGAGGTTCAAGTTGGGAATCCTAGGAATGGTTTGCCGGCTACTAGATTATTATTATTAAGTTCAAGTGATCAGGCTTTTTTTCTTCTAACCTTCATTGCTTGCACGGTCAATATCCTTCTTCTTGTTTTGTTAATTGAATATGTTACTGGCATTAACAAGTATGGTTTAGTGGTAGCTTAATTGGGGTTATCTTGAATTTGTAAAGTATGCTTCTTTTAATTGTTAGGTACCAAGTATGATTCACAACTAGAATTGTCGTTACAAGTGTCATTTAGGATTTTGTAGGCAGGGTCCTAATTGAACATGTTTTATTAGAATTGCCACTTAGAGTCGCTGTAATTACTAGTGGAGCTGGACCATACAAAACTGAAAGGAATTAGAGACTATTTGTTCTCTCTACATCCTATGTGTTTTTTTTAGTTTCGTGGGATCTTGGTTGCAAAGAAATGTAACGTTTGATATGGGCAGGTTACTGCATCGTTCGTGGGCTTTGTCATGGCAGCTGTTCCAACATTATTTGTAAGTTTTTAGCTTTCATTAACATGATTACCATATTGGTGAGATTTGTTTCTTGGTTTCATGGACTGCACCATTTCAATATACCTCTGTTGTTTGCCGCAATCTGATTAGAGGTCATTTTGTGCTCTGTGGATAACTATGTCTAATGGCGGCTTTAGCTGTCTACATTGTCACATGTTAAGTGTGTTGGTTACATGGATTTGAAACAGAAGTAGTGTCCGCTTCTATTTATAAGCAATGGTCCATCTGGTATTAGAAGAATGGAAGCCTCAAGTATTATTTAAATTTCATGTCGCTGTATGGCTTACATTATTCATGGCAAAACAAATAATGGTTAATTTCACCCTTACAACAATTGATCAATTTGATGACTTTTTGACAATAACCATTTAAATGGTGAAGAATATTAAAATC
Source organism: Artemisia tridentata subsp. tridentata (assembly GCA_021014915.2). NCBI lineage: Eukaryota > Viridiplantae > Streptophyta > Magnoliopsida > Asterales > Asteraceae > Artemisia > Artemisia tridentata. The sequence goes on from CP139509.1 coordinate 148,708,874, forward strand.
TATGTAGTTAATAGGTGATTGTCCAAGTAAGTCGTTATGGGGAATTGCTTTAGCTTTCTACATAGATAACTCTTAGGGTATAGCTGATGTGCGTTTACTCAGTTACAGCACTCTATATTTGCGTCACTTAGAGCATAGGGAGTGGAGGACCACTCTTGATGCTTTTATATCAGTTTTAAAAAATATATATTATCTAGCACTTCGTTGCAATTAGGAAGCTCCCTTTAGGTGTGAAAGGTGACTTAGCAGATGTAAATAATCTACCTAAGCTTGCTCTCAGTTATTGAAATTGGATCAATGGAATTCGTGGAAGTTGGTTGTGGTGGTTGAGCTGGATGTAATGTGAATACATTAATATTAAGTGCCCAGAGGTCTTTATAATATTGAGCAGGTTATAGTTGTGTTATTCTCATTTGGGCATGATTCATGTCGGGTACATCTTGGAGGATAAACATAAACAAAAAGCAAATCAAACCGAGTAAACCATCCCTCAAGTATCCCTAAATTTCTGACAAATCTTCCTAATTCAGGCTTATATCACTTCCAGATATATTGCAATCTTTAAATGTCGTGGCTACGCACGTTATCTTGCCATTCTATTTGTACACACTTAATCATGGTGTCGATCCTATGATATATTTAATCCTCTACTAGCTTAAATATATGATCCTGTAGCTCCCTTTCACCCTATGGTCCATGGTAGTTTTATTAATGTGTTTTGGCTACGCATTTTATTGCATATATGGTTAGTGTAATGCATGAAAATTATCAATGCAGTTGACCTTTTTTTTGTAAGTCGAAGTTGCGAGTTGTGTTTGTATTGACAGGCGATGAGTAGAACTGCAATTGCTGTTGCAAAGTTGGCAGATACTGCTCGTGAGGAACTTCCTAGTACAATGGCTGCTATTAGGCTTTCTGGCATGGAAATCAGTGATCTTACCCTTGAGCTTAGCGACTTGAGGTTACCTGATACCCCTGATATATAATGTTCTATTTTCCTTATAAGTTGTCACATAATGTTGTTACAACAATCATTTGTATATCGAATGTGGTGCACGAGATACCAATATTTTGTGACTGTTGAAGGGTGTGAAAGGCATTATTCCTGTTAACCATTATCAATTTTGTTTAACTAGATCTTGTCATAAAACTTTTTATCTTTCTGGTGTTGATAATATTTTTATATCTATTTCAGCCATGAGATATCTGATGGAGTAAACAAGTCTGCTCAAGCTGTGCAGGCAGCAGAAGCTGGAGTCAGACAAATTGGTTCATTGGCTCGACACAAAACTTTATGTATGCTATCAATTCTTCCCTATTCACTTCCTGCATCGCTTTTGTACATTTTATTTAGAGGTGATATTGGGTTGGGTCGACTGAGTTGACCCAAAACATCTTTTCCCAAAGGTTAAACAATTCCTGTTTTCAAAGTTTAACCTGCGCCACATAAGCATTTAACCAGTTTAACAAGTCAAAAGAAAGTTGATGGAGTAAACCGCTAAAATGTTACTTTGGTTCAAATAACTTTCATTTTGTGTGCTAAATATGAAATCTTTCTGAATAAATTATTCTGTGAGCTTATAATGATGATACATAACCCGAAATGATATGTTCATAAGTAAATGGGTCAAAATTGCAACCTCTATCTTTTTATTCCTTGGATGAAAAAAAATCAAACATTATAAGCTTTGTGTTTTGTTAATACAGCAATGATTGAGGAACGAGCAAACCTTCCTGAGATTTCAATACAACCAGTGGTTGCTGGAGTTGCGAAGAAAACTTCTCAGGCTGTGGGACACGCCGGTAGAACCTTTATGAATATGATATCTGGAAGTGACTCGAGTTTGGTAGATGAAACAACTCACCCAACTGAGACTTTAGATATCTAACCTTTCCATCTTTGATAGTAACATCTTTTCCCTTTTAAAATTTCAATACACATATCAATATGTGCAAGTTCAACTGTCCAATCTTTTACGCATTGTGATGTTACTCTTGGAAATACACGCTTCAATAATGAAATTTAGAATGTGTAGTTGTAACAGAAATAGATTTTAGTTCACATGCTGTTACAAATCATGAGCTGGAAATTACATTTTGGAAACACGTAATTAAGCAATTTTTATCAATTACGCCATCATGTCACTGTGGACTCTTTAGGGACTTGATTTCGTTCTTTGTTATTGTTTTTGTCTGATAACTACTTGTACACTATAGTGTGCAAATAAAAAGTTATAGTGTGCAAAGCATCTCCCTATTCAAATACATACCAGGCCATTCGAGTATCATCTTTCACAATTTGGTTTAACATCATTTTTGTTACAAATACATACCAGGCCATTCGAGTATCATCTTACACAATTTGGTTAACATCATTTTTGTTACAAAAACCTACTTTAGACAGATATGACACATTTAGTGAAAACTACTTTCTAAAGACTACGACACTCTTTGTTAAAGAATAATTACCACTATTATGATTACAAACAATTTGATTGAGGCGTACGTCTGACCCGAATTAATATGATTGCTTTGAAGATACAACAATCAGTTTAAGAATATAATTCGTCTGATTGTCTGAAACAGAATTTCTCCCGAATTAATATGATTACTTTGAAGATTGTTTAAGAATATAATTCTGAATTATCTATCAATAAGATCCTAAAGTCAATCATTTGACCATTTACTCTTCTTTTATATTAAGCCTAATCAAGCATCCAATCTTTCACTAAGTTCATTACTATGGAGTTGATCCATTTGATTAAAAATCTTTACAAAAAGATAAAGGTTTCAATTTTGTTTTAACGTGGAACAAATTTATCAAGTTCCAACACTCTTAATTAAGAAAGATAAGCGTTTGTTGTGTCACAAGTTGCGTCTTTTTGCTAATCATATTTTGCACAGTATGGGGTGGTTCCTGTCGACATAGGAGTAACATATCAGTACATATGGATAGTTGGTTTGTGGCCCGTGCCATTCGTATGGTTTGGTCTCCATGGGGTCCCTCCTTTTTAACATCTTGTTTGGAGTTGTGGGGTTCCATGTTCTGTTTGTACTTTGGTTCTTGGTTTAATATGTTCTGCTTTTTTAAAAAGAAAAAAAAAAGAAAAAAAAAAAAAAAAAAAAGAAGATAAGCCTCGCTAAATTATATTTTGATATCCCCTGTATCGAGAGGGGTAAACACTAATATATATAAATTTTTATATATATATATATATATATATATATATATATATATATATATATATATATATATATATATAAAATATATATATATATAATTTTTTTTTTCTTCTTCTATAAAGATGTTTGGTAAAATTATAGTTGTAATTATAATGTGTAAAACATCTCTTAAATGTTCACGCTCTTAAATGTTATTTCATGGAATATTGTAAAAAGAGCATTAAAAAAAGAAAGATAAAGTTACTTGCTCCTTGTCAAACGAGCATTAAAATCACAACACTCAATGTTTACCGCTCTTAAATGCTCCTAAACGCTCTGCGCCAAACACCACCTCTATCTACTATCCAATGTAACTCATTATGCTTAACGAACCATGAATATTGTCGACTTAGGATCAGATGAGAAGGATGATAAGTAACCACAACCACACATTTTATATGCACCTACAAAAGTGGATGCATCTTCCTTCAAATTCTCCCACCTAATTTGAAATATGTGGCTAAAATTAGGGACGTCCATTGCACTTTCAAAAAAATAGGGACCAAACAAGCAATTTGGCCAAACCAAAGGGACCAAAAATGCAATTTACTCTAACTACAATGGCACTCGACAATGATTCGACACTCAGCAACGATTCTGACCTAACGACCCTAAAACTACACGAGACAAAATTATAATCTTGAGAATTCAACACAATCAAATGTGAAAATACAAAAATATAAAGGTCACAATCTGATTATGGTTTGATCCATGATAACTAGTGCAACGTATAAGGTACCCCGATATCACTTATGTAGTATAGTAACATCTTTATATTTTAAGAAAAGGAAAAATTGCAAATTTGGTCCCTAAAGTAATACGAATGCGCAAGGATCACACCAAGACGATTTTTTTTTTGCAAAACAAACATCAATGTTTCATACTTTTGCTAAAAAGCCACCGAGAGCGACTTTTTGCTAACGCCCATTATTTATCTCGTTAAGTGCCTCGTCGCTGAGGGTATTATTGTCATTTCACTATTCATATTTAATTCACCTGTCTATTTTGTGTTCCCAATGCACGACTTTATTTCAATGGCTTAGCTTGCAAAACACACCTCCCTGTTTATCACTTCAAACAATCCCCCAAACACATACTTTTAAGATAATAAATTCCCTATTTTATTAAGCATGAACAGGTCTCATTGTGATATTGACCTCACGCTTCTCTGTAACTCCTTTGTGCTAACCGAAATTATGCTGACCATTAACAGACAAAGATTCTTCAAGACATGTAGCAGGCACAACGATTTGATGACAAGTCCCAAAAGATTACTCATAGGGTCGATTGTAGGGGGAGCTGATTGTTGAACTTCGAAACTTTTCACGTTCGAGAAATGCAAGGGGGATGAGTGTGTAAATACTCATCATTTTATACCCATAAAAGACACAAAAATGACCAAAAACACCCAAATTATATTACAGATATCATTGGTTTGTGTTTTATATGTTTCAGGTACCAAAGGATTGAAAACGAGGCAAAAACAGACAAAACCGAGCACGAGATTGGAAGATCAAGAAAAGCGGAGGTCGGGAAAGGAATTTCTAGTTTGGATCACATTTATGCTTGAGTTGTCAAAAGTCAACATCCAAGAATATCAAAATGTCAAGATTGGTCCTTGGAGATAATTTTCAGAATTGGCTGAATTAGTCCTTGGATTTTCAGATTTGGAAAAGTTAGTCCCTAAAGTTAACACTAAACCTAAATCTAATCCTAAACTAACCAACCAATTCTATCCTAAAAATTAAACCCAACTACAACCCCAGCCCACCAATACACCCCAAGCCCAATCTCATAAAATACCCAACCCGACCCAACTCTTTTATTTAAACAATACCAGGTTTGACCCCAGTCAAACCCCTTATCTCCTTCCCTTACCGCCAAACCAAAACCACCCTCACCCACCATTTTCTCTGCAATACCACCTTATCCCTGCATCCTTCCCCCCTCTACACTCCCTAACAGTCCAAAAAACATTTAATGCTTTCCCACCCCTCACAAGTTAACAAGCCCAGTGGATATCCAAGTGGTTTTACTTTTGGCGCCAAAACTAAAGTTAATGGCTGAGATGATATCCAAGCCAAACCAATGGTGGGATTTGATCAGGAGTGATCATAGAAGCTTTTTGGATGTCTATTTAAGGGAATGAAGACACCAAGATAGAGTTGTCCCTGCTTTTAGACCATTCGTAGTGTAGAAATTACTTATTGCTTATTTCCAGTTTCAATCTAAGTTTTAATTGTCAATTCAAGTTTATTTCAAGTCATTTGTCTTTAATTACTTCTGTATTGTACTCATTCCAAGTTTTATGATATTTCAAGTTTTCATGTTTAATTGATAATCGAATTAAGCTCATTGGTTCATAAAATTAGATAACAAGTTCCCAAATCTGTTATAATAAGCTCATAAAAGATTATCATAGCTTCTGTTAAATTAATGTGGTTAAAATCAGTTTAAATTTCAAGAAATCAAACTAAGTTATGAAAAAGTCAACGAAAGTCAAAGTTTCAGTCAAATAAGCAATTTGGTGGAATTAAGCTGGAGTGGTGTTTAGCTTGGTATTGACAAACCAAGTGTATTTCTGATCAGTTTCCTTTGTTTCATAGCCTCAACACAGTTGTAAGCATTTTTCAATATTTTGCTCTAATTTTTGTTTACTGTTCCTTAGCTTATTTACAGCTTATTGTATGCTTTTTCTGCTTATTGCTATTTTAAGATTACCTTTTGTCTGTATGATCAATTCTTAATAGCCCTAGCTTCATTTTTCTTAAAAATCTTCAAAACAGCCAAATTAGCTTAAATATAGAGTTTGCTTATTTAGTGCTTAATTTTTAATGAAAGTTGGTTAATTCAGCTTAATTAAGTTATTCAATCATTAAATAGTCAGAATCAAAGGTTATTTTGGTAATTCCTAGTGTTAATCTCAACTCAGTAAACAATAGGGGTTGTTTGGTTTTATAAGTCAAATGGGTTAAACTGGGTCATCACTGTTCATGTGCTTCTTTGTGAACTTTAATCTAGTCTAAAATAAGTAAAATAAGTCATTTGTAAGAGTTCTTAAGCTGAATTGAAGAATTTCATAAGTTTGAGTTGATAGGGTGATTTTTAGAGCATTGACTGCTGAAATAAGCTCCTCACTAGCCTGAGCTTATTTAGTCTTGTTTTTTTGTAAATTTGGGTCCAATAAAGTGTATTAAGTTAGTATACTAAGGTTGGAATCAGTGGGTTAGGATTTGAGGGTTATTTTGACCAAATCCCAGGTCTGCACAATAAACCCCATTTTTGCAGCCTGCATGTTTCCTAGCCCCTTTTCTCAGCTTATTTTATGCTTATGCTCTTATGCTTATTGTCTGATTTTTGTTTTTATGAATAGCTTATAGTACTGACTTGAGATTTATGAGCTTTATTGGGATTCTAGAGCTTATCTAGTTGCTCTAATTTGGTCTCCAAATCTCCCTCTGCTCACTTTTCTCTCCTGCACCAAGGGTAGATCAACAGACTTTGGATATGCTTATTTGATTTGTGTTCAGTGCTTATTTGTCAGTTCTTGTGCTTTTTCAGTTTTCAATTTAGCTTATTGTTGGTTGTTAAAGCTAGTTTCAGTTTGCCTTTAGCTTATTTATAAGCTTATCAGTCCTTTTGTCCATAGCCTTGGGCTATTTCTTTTTTAGCCAACTGATCAGCTTTCCATAAGCTCATTTTGAGCTTATTTTGGGTTTTCAAAAATATTGTCTTTTTTAAAGTTGCTTATAATCAGCTTATTAATAACTTTTGTTTTTGGAAGTGTTTCAAAAAAAATAAAAAACTGGGAATTGGGGAAGTCAAGGGTCGAATCCTCAACCTCAACCCAACTCAACCAGTTTAACACAACACCCCAACCACTAGCGCCCTTGGGTCTTTTCTGTTAGACCCTTCCACCTTAATTCTTTTAATCTTTGTTTCCATTTAGCCTCCCAGCCACGTTTAGCTTATTTCTGGCTTATCCGAATAAGCTGGAACTTTGGTTGTATTTTTCCTAGGACTGTAATAGCATTAAGTAATTTCACAAAAAGTTTCAGAATTTTTAGAACAGTTTTAATATTTTTTATGTATTTTTCTTTTTAAAACAGTTTTTAATTCGTAATAAAAAATATAAAAATCAGAAAAATATAATTCTTTTTTTTAAATTTTCTTTTATTAATTAGAACTTAGGAAAATTAGCTTAAATCCAAAAATCCATCTTTTTCACTATTCATCACACGCGATCACAAACCGAATCACAAATTCCATTCAACCTTCATCGGGGATAACGACCCGGGTTACACATACTTCACTTGTGTTTTCTTGGAGAAAAATACGTGTTGATTTTAACGAATCAAAGGGACAATACGAAAAAGCTTAGGGGACTCCAAACTATTGATTTGCGTAGGGAGAGGGCGTTGATGAGGATGGTCAAGCAAATTCATGACAAGATTCTTAAGAAGATTGAGTTTGCTGTGAGGCAGAGGTTTACGTGAGGGGGTTGGTTGATGAAGGTTGGGATGGGTTTCTTTTGTTTATGATGAATGTAGGTCTAAGTAGTAAGTAGGGGTTGAGGACATGAGGTTATTTTGTTGTTGTTTCCCCGAGCCTTATGTAGATGTAGATAGGGGTTGTGGTTTCCCCTATCTAAAAATTGTAAAAATATGGTTATGATTAATGAATGAAATGGGTCGTTTGATTCGGATTTTCTTTGTATAATGTGTTCAAATATGTTCTTACTATTTTAGTGTCTTGGATTAGTATCACATACATAAACATGAAAATCACATAAATCAAACCATAAAACACAAACCAAAACATGAAAATGGCATTAATCCTTTGGACACTAGAAATATGCATTACTAGAAATAACATGAATTGGCCTCCTGAATGGTACCTATCTCTACCTGTTTTGCTGCCATATCCAGTACCAGTGATCAATGTAAATAGGAAACATAGTATTTTCTTGTTCATACTATGAACATGAGACATATCTAATAGGAAATATACATTACTACAAATATACTAATGCAACTCTGAACATGAGACATATCTAATAGAGCATACTCATCCACTGGTGTTCTTGGTTTTAATGAAGTTTTTTTTTTTTTTTTTTTTTTTTTTTTTTTTTTTTTTTTTTTTTACTTGCTCCTGCCACTTTCTTCTTCTTCACTACTCTCCCTAGGTTGATCTTTAGGTGGTGTTCTTGTCCCACTTCCATCTCCACTACCCACTGCACCACCCCTTTAGTTATGTTTCCACTTCTAACACCTAAACCTATAACACCACCACTTATAGCTACTGCACCACCAGCTCCACCAGCTGCAACAACACCTCTGCCTCTGTAAGCATGCCTCTAACAGGAATACCACATACTTTCTCCTCTAGGTAGCCTTGCTTCAAAAGTTTAACCAGGCATATTTTGAACTTTCATATAACAGCCAATGCATCTCATTTTAGTTGATTCGCTGCTGTCATCCAACACCCTTACGTGTGTATCATTACCAGTCATATTGTTTCTCTTTAATTTTTTAGTTGAAGGGAGTGCCATATCTATGTTGGAAGACAAGTTGGAAGGAGTATTTACTTCACTATACTAGTTGGTAGGAGAATTTACTCATGACACCTTTTGTGTAGGCAAATATAGTGACAGTCTAGTTTGAAATATACCCGTTTGATAGAATTTACCTCTGAATCAGAAAAGGCCATTAGAGCAATCTCATTGGCAACAAGAGCAGCATTTGGTGGTGCATCCTCTTCATTAGCCATAGAGCTCTAATCATATCCAACACCATCAATAGCCAACAAAGCCTTTGGCTCTTCAACTATTACTTCCTTTCTCTTATCTTGCTTATACCATGTATTCCTATTATCCTGCTTTCGTGGGCTTCTACATTCTTTAGCAAAGTGTCCTAACCTATGACAGTTGAAACACTCCACTTTCTTCTTATCAAACCCAGCAGTTTCATTACCATTTATGGTAATTTGCTTCCCAGTTTTTTGCCAAAACTTCTTAGCCCTCATGCTAAGTAAAGCAACCTGCCACTTAATATCCATCTCTTTCAAATCATCACCATCTACCTGCTCAAGGTCTTCATGATTTAGAGGAGAACCACTAGATTGACTGGTTATAAAGGCATAAAATGTTGGATCTCCAAGTCCAGCAACATCCTTTTGTGAACTAGTAGAAGGACCACCATAAGTAGCATTAGAGATACTTTCAACTTCATCTACCTCTTCAGACTTACTAATACTAGGAAATGATAAGAGTGCAGCATTCCCAGAACTAGTACCATAGTTTCCAGACTTCTTTAGACTTTGTTCAACAATTTTGAAGTTGTTGTGCAAATCATTGAGTTTCATGGTTTCAATGTCTGGCTTGTTCATCCAGACAATAACATGAGTATGGAACTCATGAGGTAGACATCTTAAAAACTTCACGTTGAGATCTTCCTTCTCTATCTCAACACCCAACACAGCTAACTGACTGACAAGCTTGTGCAACCTTGAGAACAACTTATCAAGAGTTTCATTGCTAAAAGTAGTAAAGTTTTCAAATTGTTGTTTCAGCAATGTCTTCTGTGTCTTTTTGGTAGTTTCATTACCACCAAACCATGCACAAATCTCTTCAAAAAGAGTTTTTGCATCAAGATACTTGTTAAAAGATAGCATCTGCTCACCAGGAATGGTCATAAGCAACAAATTTCTTGTTTTTTGATCATTTCTCTTCTGTATCTTTTCATCATTGGAAACTGGTCCAGTATTTCTTTTCCTAAGTGTTTTGCCTTCAAGGACAACATCTGAATAGCTCGGTGAAAAAGAATCACCATACATAATGATATCCCAAAGAGTATAATCTTGAACCATAAAATATTGCTCAATTCTCATCCTCCATAACTCAAACTCATTCTGTTTGATCATGGGCAACTTTGCAGCAACATTTGAAACCTGAGCATCTTGTACATCCATTTCTATTTTAGCTTCTAAATCAACTATATCAGCCTTTCTCTGATACCACTTGATAGGATTCGACACACGGTTAAGGTGGTTAAACCTTGTGACTTTGTGTGTATGATATATTGAGTTAATATGATTAAGTACGCGAAATTTACTTAATCACACTTAGAAAGTTATTTTTGTTATGGAAATGGAACGGGTATGATTAGTTATATGACAATAAACAATGAAAGCTATGGAGATCCGGATTGTACACGGTTAAGGTGGTTAAACCTTGTATCTTTGTGTATGAGATATATTGACTTAATATGATTAAGCACGCGGAATTTACTTAACCACACTTAGAAGGTTATTTATGTTATGGAAATGGAAGAATTATATTTGTTACTTAACAATGAACAAAGAGAATATTTCACTAAACGATTCAATATTATTCCAAATAATACGAGTGATCTTGAGTTTTTCACTAGGGTTACAAAAACCTTGAATCTTATGTTTTAGACTTGTGATATTGTTTTTGTTCTTTTTCTAACAGTTATGCATGTGTATGTGTGTGTCACTTACAATATCCAAGTCTAAGATCTCTTTTATAGTTGCAAGAGATCTTTACAAATTTGCTAAAAGTCTTGACCGACTTACTTTGTTAACTTATGCATGTTGGTGTCAGTACATAAGATACAACATGTATCTATGTATACAACTTGTTAACTAAGCACATGGAGTAAGATATTTTCTACCGTATATGTTTGACCAAAATACAATAAATATCTTCTTGATCTTATCCTCTTAAACAGCAGAGTGTTCTCTATCAGCAGGAACAATCTATCGCTATCAGTAGAATCATCAGCAGAGTTGTTAAGCCTATCAGCAGAGTCAATGTACTAAACAGCAGAGTCAACATCATCAGCAGAAACATACTTGGAGTATTTCCCGATTAAGAACTTCATGAATATTTAATTCCTAACAATCCTCCCCTAAACATGTGAATCAATTCAAACATGTTTTCTGAATTAAATGAGGACTTATCTTTAGAAGATCTTTCAAACACTTCATGAATCTGAACTGATCTGCTCTATTCTTCTTTGACTTTAGCAATATCAAAACATTGTACCAAAAGATGGTGCAATTTCCTTGGATGGAGGAATTGTAAGAGGCAATGATGCTGTGTATCTTGGATGCTTGTTTCAACAAGTGAAATCATCTAACCAGCATGTCTTTGAAGTGAAATTGAAACTTTTCTTCGTTTGATCTAGATAGAACTTTCTCCTTTGGAATGCTTCATCCCTTCTAGATATTTGATCTGTTCTAATCATTTTCAACCTCTACATCTTCTTGTATGCTCTTGTCTTTTCCTTCCATATATTGGTTTATTCTTCCTTTGCTGGGAAATTATTTCCTCCCCTGAAGCAAATAACTTTTGTTTCCTCCCCTTGTTTGGAAGATCTCACTATGTACTAAAGAACTTCTCTTCATATCACCTGATCTATCAGTTTGAACTTATTTTCAGACAATATTGTACATGAAGCCATCAATTCCTTAAGAGTTTAAGTTGCTGTCCTCATCACTTCTAGGTGTGTTAACTCCTATGAGAGGTGAATCAGTGGACATTTTGATTCATAATCCATAAATGAATGGTTTTTCTGAATCCTTGAAAATCCTTTTAAGAAATCATTTAGCTTAGTAGTATGTTTATGATTTTGGAATTGAAAAATCATACTACATTCAACCATTTTGAAAGAATCAAGTGTGTAACAGACACCTAATCAAAATTTCGGTTTAAAAATAACCTCTGGTTGTGTGAGAACCAATGTATTTCAGTTATCACTAACTGCCTGTGAAAAGATAAATCTATTCAAAAGATTTTCTTGACAGGGTTTCCAGCTCATAGCAATTGTTACCTCCAACACAAGTGTTAGATGCACTTTCACTAGCTGTTATTTCTATCAGATGTCCTTAGACTAACTCATTATACTTGAAAGTATAAAATGATAGAAAGTGAGTTGTATCAGTTACTATCTGATCAACTAAGTCATCAATTCAATGTGAAATATCATAACTAGATTTCAAGAAAGAAGTTTTAAGGAGGTTTAATTCCTAAACTCAGTCCATCATAAATCTATTATGGTCAGCAATATGATAAGAATTCTGCTGTTCCCATTTCACTTGAAACATCCTTTGTGTTCACATATTCATACCTGAAATAGTTAGTCTAAAACCAAAAGAACAATGTACAAAGTACTTGTCTTGCATTAGTATAATCATAAAACCAACTGTATGAATAACACAATTCAAATTTTGATATATTAGCAGTACCTTATAAATCCAGTAGTACCAACAAAAATTTATGTACAAAAACACATCATATTGAAAATTTAAAGATTAAGCATTCCAATACTTGCAATTAAGTACTGAAACCTTGAAACATCAAAAGCTTTTGTTAACAGATCTGCAAAATTATGCTCTGAAGCAATTTTAAGAACTTGAATTAATCTTTTCTCATTGCAATCTCTTATAAAGTGATGCCTAATTTCAATGTGTTTTGTTTTAGAGTGTTGTACAGGATTTTTAATAATACAAATTGTACTACTATTATCAATATAAATAACAGTGTTTAAGAAATTGTACCCATAATCAAGGAGTTGGTTTTGAAGCCATAGAACTTGACTAGAGCAACTTGCAGCAGCTATATATTCAGCTTCAGTTGTTGAATTTGCCACGCTTGTCTGCTTCTTACACTGCCAAGAGACAAGTCTACACCCAAGGAATTGACATCCTCCAGTTGTTGACTTTCTGTCTAAGCTAGCACCAGCATAATCACTATCCGAATATGCTACCAAATCAAAAGGAGATTCTCTAGAATACCATATACCCAACCTTGGTTGACCTTTGAGATATCTAAAAATTCTCTTGACTGCAGTTAAATGAGAAACCTTTGGAGTAACTTGAAATCTTGCACAGACACAAACAGGAAACATGATATCAGGTCTAGATGATGTAAGATACATCAGAGAGCCTATCATAGATCTGTAATTGTGTACATCTACATTTTCTCCATCTTCATCTTTCAGAAGGTGCTTCTCTGAGTCCATTGGTGTGCTTGCAATTTTTGAATCAGCAAATTGAAATTTTCTAAGTATCTCTGCAACATATTTGTCTTGACTAATAAATATGCCTTCAGATGATTGCTTAACTTGCAAACCCAAAAAGAATGTAAGTTCTCCCATAGAACTCATCTGAAACTTATCTTTCATAAGCTTCTCAAATTCTAAACACATTTCCTTCCTTGTAGATCCAAAGATAATGTCATCCACATACACCTGCACTAACAGAAGATCCTTCTTGTGCTGTTTGATGAAAAGTGTCTGATCAATCTTCCCTCTTTGAAATCCATTTTCTAATAAGTAGGAAGCAAGTGTTGCATACCAAGCTCTTGGTGCCTGATGAAGGCCATAGAGAGCTTTCACTACTCTGTACACTTTGTTTGGATGTAATGGATCAATGAAACCAGGAGGTTGTGAAACATACACCTCTCTTTCAATTTTACCATATAAAAATGCGCTTTTGACATCCATTTGATAGACTGTGAAGCCTAAAAATGAAGCATAAGCTAGAAACAGCCTAATTGCCTCAATTCTTGCTACTGGAGCATAAACTTCATCATAATCTATTCCTTCTTCTTGTGTGTACCCTTGTGCTACTAATCGAGCCTTATTCTTGATCACAATTCCTCTGTCATCCCTTTTGTTCTTAAAAACCCATCTAGTGCCAATTAGCTTCTCACCTGTAGGTAAATCAGCTAGCACCCAAACCTTTTGAATCTTGAACTGAAGAAGCTCTTCTTGCATAGCCTCTACCCAGCTTGAATCATCTAGGGCTGTAAGAATATTCTTTGGTTCCTTTTGAGAAAGAAAACATACAAATAAACATGAGTTTGAAAGTTCATGTTGTTTTGAAGCATAAAGGACATCAAGAATCCCTTTTTGGTCTGAAGAGACTAGTTGTCTTCTTGTCTTCACACCAGATTGTACATCTCCAATCACATTATCTAGGGAATGAACTTTGTGAATTCTTGTGTGTGGGGTTGTTGGAACTTGATAGTTAAGTGGAAGATTACTAAAATCCACTTCATCTTCAGAGAATTCTGCTTCTTTTGTGTGTGATGGCCCTATATCAGAAGTATTTGGCCCAACAGCAGAGTGTTCTGGCTTATCAGCAGAATGTTCTTGCTCATCAGCAGAGTGTACTTGCTTATCAGCAGAGTGTTCAGCAGGAACAACTGTACTATCAGCAGAAACATTGTGTTGATCCATAGTTCCATCATCTTTTCTTTGAGCCTCAACATCTTCTTTTGCTTTATCAGTAGAAGATTCATCATTGTTTGAAGCTAAATCCACACTGGTACTTGACCACAATGGCATAATGACATCAGATTGATCTTTATCTAACTCCACCTCATTTGTTGCTTGTGAACCTGAAAAATTATTATTTTCTGCAACAACAGGTAAATAATTCATAGAGTTTGTTAGATAATCAAGATCAAATATCCATTTTGGTCCTTGACCTACTACATTGGATTTGTTTTCTTGGAACTCCACATGTAGTTCTTCTTGAACTTTCTCAGTTCTTAAGTTGTAAACTCTAAAAGCTTTGCTAACAAGAGAATATCCAACTAAGAAACCTTCATCTGCTTTATCATCGAATTTTCCTAAATGGTCTAAGGTATTGAGAATTGTCACATGACATCCAAAAGGTCTAAGAAATCCTATTGCAGGAGTTCTCTACCATTAAAGAGTTCATATGATGTCTTATTGTGAGTCTGCACAATTAAAACTCTATTTTGAACATAGCAAGCAGTGTTAATTGCCTCTGCCCAAAAGATTATTGGTAGCTTAGAATCAGCTAACATTGTTCTAGCAGCTTCAATTAGTGTTCTATTCTTTCTTTCAACCACTCCATTCTGTTGTGGTGTTCTAGCAACACTATATTCTCTCCTAATACCTTTTTCTTTGCAGAAATCATCCATAACTCTATTTCTAAACTCTGTCCCATTATCACTCCTAATGACTTTTACTTTCTTGCTTACTTGATTTTCTATCAGTGTAATGAATTCCTTAAGAATGCTTGATGTCTCATCCTTAGAAGCTAAAAAGAAAACCCATGTAAATCTGCTATAGTCATCAGTTATAACAAGACAATATTTTTTATGTTGTATACTTCTTACTGAAACTGGTCCAAATAAGTCCATATGCAGCATAAACAATGACTGATTGATAGAGTTAAAAGTTTTGGGCTTACAAGTGGCTTTGTGTTGTTTGCCTTTTAGACAAGCAATGCATGTTTGATCATTTTCAAATCTTTTGTGAGGTAAACCTCTTACCAAACCATTCTTAACAATTTTATTTATGGTTTTGAAATTAATATGACCAAGCCGTCTATGCCATAACATTGATTCATCCAATGTGGCCTTTGATACAAGACAAGTTAAATCTTCTTTAGGAATGATGTTCTTCATATCAACACTATACATGTTGGCCTTTCT
Organism: Artemisia tridentata subsp. tridentata; assembly: GCA_021014915.2. NCBI lineage: Eukaryota > Viridiplantae > Streptophyta > Magnoliopsida > Asterales > Asteraceae > Artemisia > Artemisia tridentata. Next base: position 148,724,592 of record CP139509.1, read on the forward strand.
AGGAATTCTAAGAAGTACTTGATTTTCATCAGGCATCTTAAAATCCTTAGATAGAACAAGACATTCAGTGTCAGTAAAAAGCACATTATTCTTTTTGTCACACATTTGTGAAACACTAAAAAGATTATACTTTAACTCTTGTACATAGTACACATTTTCAAAATCTAAATTTCCGGTTTTAATAGTACCTTTACCAGAAATTTTGCCACGAAAACCACCTCCAAAGGTAACATATCCTCCATTGAATTCTTGAAAATCTGAAAGATAAGACATGTTGCCTGTCATGTGATTGGAACATCCACTATCTGAGAATCCTTGATCTTGATGATCAATAGAATGTCCCTGCACACAAATAAGAAAGTTAGTTTTCTTTGGGGATCCAAGCCATTACTGACTTGAATCTGCCTCTTGCATCAATATAGTTTAATCTTTTAAGGACTGTTGATGCAACATTGGATTTTTGAATCCAACATGCTGAGGCCTTAACAGCATTTGCCCTATTACCCTTAGCAGCAGAGTGAGTAACATGTTCAGTAGAGTTTGCTAACCTTGAAGTCACACCCTTTGGTTTCCAAATTTGTTTGTAAACCACTGCTTTTGTTTGAATGGGCCTTAGAACAGTTTTAGATGCATGAATGAAAGTTGTTTTTGCATCCTTAGCTGTTGATTTTGGGTTAATAGTCATAAATGGTCGAGCAGCAGAGTAAAATTTGCTATCAGCAGGATCATTTGGTCTATCAGCAGAATCAGATTTTGAGATAGACTTGCTTTTGACTACTCTGGGGTTTGGTTTCTTATAACTAGAGTGAAAGTGAGATTTAGGTGTTTGCCTTTTGTGATTCACTCTATGGTTTTCATACCCAGATACCCTTTGGTTGCAGAAAGCTGCAAGATGGTCAAAACTACCACATGTATAACAAGCTTTATTGTAAAATTCAAAGTCATCACCTAATTGGTTAGACTTGAGGTTGTTCCAATTCCTTTGGTTACCTCTGGGCTTGTTTGTAGTTCTATATTGTTCACAATATCTAACTGGTTTCCTAACTGTCTTAACCTTTGACTTAGGCCTGTTAGTGTTGTGATTGACTATCTTAGGAAGACTTGTTCCTACTTTCTTAACCAAGACAGGTTTAGACATAACCTGTTCTTCTTCACTATCACTATCAGTTGTGCAATCTTCAACAACTATAGCATCTCCTTTCTTAACAAAGGACACCTTGTCCTGATAAGATAAAGTTTTATCTAAACTTTTACTTACCTTTTCTATCTTAGGAGATTTAGTGACCTTAGAACCATATTCCATGATTGGTTCTTGAAACTCAGGTAACCCTGTGTGTGCTAAATCAATACCTGGAGGTGAATGAACACCTCTGTATGGAGGGGGTACAGATTTAAATCCAACACCAGAATTAACTTTATCAATAACTTGGGCTTCCCAAAGCTTATTGAATCCTTCTGAGGAATGTGCTAAAACATCCACAGAAACCTTTACATTTTCTCTTTCATTCTTGTGTTTAGCTAATGATTCATTCAACTCAACAATACACTCATTTCTGATCTTAATGTCATTTTTTAGTATATTGATGTCATCAGCAAAATGAATTTCATTATTTTTAAAATGTAAAACTTGTTTTTCTAAAACACCTAGACCTCTTTTGTGATTAGCCAAATTAAACAAAGAATCAAGCAGTTCTTGTTTATGAGCTTCAAATCTCTTATTAAGGTCTTCATAAGCTTTAAGATTAGGACATGATTCAGTACAAGATGTAATATTGTTTACCTCTGAATCAGAATGAGCCATTAGAGCAAATTCATTGGCCAAAAGAGCAGCATTAGGTGGTGCATCCTCTTCAATAGCCATAGAGCTCCAATCATAACCAATACCATCAATAGCCAACATAGCCTTTGGCTCTTCAACAGTAACTTCCTTTCTCCTATCTTGCTTATACCATGTGTTTCTATTCTCCTGCTTTCTTGGGCTTCTACACTCCTTAGCAAAGTGTCCTAACCTATGACAGTTGAAACACTCCACTTTCTTCTTATCAAACCCAGCAGTATCATTACCATTTATGGTAATCTGCTTCCCAGTTCTTTGCCAATACTTCTTAGCCCTCATGCTAAGCAAAGCAACCTGCCATTTAATATCCATAGCTTCCAAATCATCACCATCTACCTGCTCAAGGTCTTCATGGTTGAGAGGAGAGCCATTAGATTGACTGGTAATAAAAGCATAGAATGTTGAATCTCCAAGACCAGCAACATCCTTGTGAGAACTTGTAGAAGGAGCACTTTCACCTTCATCTACCTCTTCACTCTTACTAATACTAGGAACTGACAAGAGTGCCACGTTTCCAGAACTAGTACCATAAGTTCCAGACTTTCTAAGACTTTGTTCAACAATTTTGAAGTTGTTGTACAAATCATTGAGTTTCATTGTTTCAATGTCTGGCTTGTTCATCCAGACAATAACATGAGTATGGAACTCATCAGGTAGACTTCTTAAAAACTTCATGTTGAGATCTTCCTTCTCTGTCTCAACACCTAACACAGCTAACTGACTGACAAGCTTGTGTAATCTTGAGAATAGCTTATCAAGAGACTCATTACTAAAAGCAGTAAAGTTTTCAAATTGTTGCTTTAGTAGTGTCTTCTGTGTCTTTTTGGTAGTTTCATTACCACCAAAATATGCACAAATCTCTTCAAAAAGAGTTTTTGCATCAAGATACTTGTTGAATGATAGCATCTGCTCACTAGGAATGGTCATAAGCAGCAAATTTCTTGCTTTCTGATCATTTCTCTTCAGTATCTTCTCTTCATTTGACACTGGTCCAGTATTTCTTTTTCTACTTGTTTTACCTTCTAGGACAACCTCTGAGTAGCTTGGTGAAAAGGAATCACCATATATAATTATGTCCCAAAGAGTATAATCTTGGACCATGAAATATTGCTCAATTCTCATCCTCCATAACTCAAACTCATTGGGTTTGATTATGGGCAACTTTGCAGCAACATTTGTTTGAACATCATGTGGATCCATTTCTGTTTCTTCTAATTCAAATATATCAACCTGTAGCTCTGATACCAACTATGGAGATCCGGATTGTACACGGTTAAGGTGGTTAAACCTTGTATCTTTGTGTATGAGATATATTGACTTAATATGATTAAGCACGCGGAATTTACTTAACCACACTTAGAAGGTTATTTATGTTATGGAAATGGAAGAATTATATTTGTTACTTAACAATGAACAAAGAGAATATTTCACTAAACGATTCAATATTATTCCAAATAATACGAGTGATCTTGAGTTTTTCACTAGGGTTACAAAAACCTTGAATCTTATGTTTTAGACTTGTGATATTGTTTTTGTTCTTTTTCTAACAGTTATGCATGTGTATGTGTGTGTCACTTACAATATCCAAGTCTAAGATCTCTTTTATAGTTGCAAGAGATCTTTACAAATTTGCTAAAAGTCTTGACCGACTTACTTTGTTAACTTATGCATGTTGGTGTCAGTACATAAGATACAACATGTATCTATGTATACAACTTGTTAACTAAGCACATGGAGTAAGATATTTTCTACCGTATATGTTTGACCAAAATACAATAAATATCTTCTTGATCTTATCCTCTTAAACAGCAGAGTGTTCTCTATCAGCAGGAACAATCTATCGCTATCAGTAGAATCATCAGCAGAGTTGTTAAGCCTATCAGCAGAGTCAATGTACTAAACAGCAGAGTCAACATCATCAGCAGAAACATACTTGGAGTATTTCCCGATTAAGAACTTCATGAATATTTAATTCCTAACAAAAGCTTTTCACCAAAACGATTCAATATTATTCAAAATAATACGAGTGATCTTTCTATCACTAGGGTTACAAAGACCTTGAATCTTATGTTCTTACAACTTGTGATATTCTTGTGTTTGTTCTATATCTTAACAGTTATATGTTCTAACAATAACATATATTAATATCTAGTCTAAGATCTTCTTTTATAGTCCAAGAAGATCTTTTTAATATTGCTTAAAGTCTAGTCGAACTACTTGCTAACTTATCTTGAGTGTGTCAGTACATAAGATACAACATGTATCTGTGTACACAACTTGTTAACTAAGCACATGGGGTAAGATATTATCTACCGTATATTGTTGACCAAAATACATATAATATCTTTTAATACTTATCCACTTAGCAGCAGCAATGAGCATTAGCAGCAGTAATGAGTTAACGCTAGCAGCAGGAATCAGATAATGCTAGCAGCAGGAATCAGATGCACTTGCAGCAGCATCAACCAGCAGCATTATCATCAGTAGAAACAATACACTACCAGCAGAAACGATACACTACCAGCAGGAATGAAATGTACTACTAGCAGGAACACACTTGTAGTATTTCCCGATTCTTGAACTTCAGAATATTTAATTCCCAACAGGTATTATTATTTCTGTTTTGATCTATCATTGGGTGTATTTAATTAAAAAGGTCAAAAATAGGGTTGTTTTGGGTTAACATTTGACTGTTTGTGAAGCCTTTTTTATTTTATTTTATATTTTAAATTTTTTTTTATGCTATGTTTTTCTTATTTGCAGAAATCATAGTCATTTGCCCTGACTCAAGCAGTGATGATACAAGTTCTTATGATACAAGTTCTGATGATAGAGTCATCCCACCCCAGTTGCTTGCATGGTATATGCGACAGGAGATCTACAAGCTCTGAGTATATCATTGGTGCTCCTGATTCTGATTATGCCCAATTTTTAAAGGTTGAAGCTCAAAAAGGTTCAAGCTCCACTCCTATTCCAGGTCAGAAGGCTAGCCCTCGCAAGAGATTTGACAGAGATATAGTACTAGGGCTGCCTACAAAAATGACTTGGGCTTCTATTGCTGACAAGACTTTTGGAATCAGAAAACCAAAAGGTTTAGGAGCAGTTGAAGCCATTCAAGGAAAAGGAAAAAGGAAGATGGCGTAGGAGTTGGAAATTAAGCTTTTGTGGTATTTGGTAGGTTATAATTCTAGTTTGTTGTTTATGATGCTAGTTTAGACAATCAATCTTTTGGATAACTTCTAACTGTTAATGATGGTAGTTCATGATGGTAGTATAACTCCTATCTCTTTATCTTTTGTAATGATGATACAACTTATGTAAATGTGTTTTGATTGGTAATGGATCAGTTGCAATGCAGCAGTTTTCAATTTCTTTTGATTGGTAATAGATCTGCATATGTTAACTGATTATGTCTATTTTTGTGACAAGTTGGAATGGTAACGGCCTAATTAGAACCATAATACTCTGTTTATCCTAAACCTATTCTAACGGCCTAATTGCAAATATTGTCCTTGAAGTTAAATGGCGGAATAGACTGAGACGTCAATGAAATGACAATAATACCCTCAGTGACGAGACACTTAACGAATTAAGTAATGGGCATTAGCAAAAAGTCGCTCTTGATGGTTTTTTTGAAAAAATATTAAACATTAATGTTTGTTTTGCAAAAAAAATTGTCTCGGTGTGATACTTGCACATTCGTGTTACTTAGGGAACAAATTTGCAATTTACCCTTAAGAAAATGTGTATCAATCAATACATTTCCATGAAATATAAAAAATAGTGATGACTCAACTGGATCTAAATTGTATCCACATTAGGTAGAGTGGTAGACGCCTTATTGACTCGAAACCTTTTTAATAAATTGGCCGTTGGTAACTATAGCTTTATTAAAAAAATGCAAGGAGTTAACGTTAGTTTCACCACGGAAGAGGAAGTGAAAACCAGAGTGAAAACATGGTCAATTTTGAATTTGTTACTCGTACTCAGGTTGACTTGAGTCAACTTTCATCTCAAACAAACTAAATCAACGAGTTAAGCTAAATCGAGTTAAATAGACTAGAGGTTAACCATTAAGAAACTTCAAAATATATGTGTTCATTGCAACTAAAATTTGTAAGAACACTTACAAATTAGCGCAATGCATTTTAATTTTACCTCAAACCATTTCATATGGCACCTCTAAGGGGCTCCTTCTCAAGGTTTTTAAAACTGAACCGGACATCAAACTACTTTTCATTCGGTTTTCGGCTTTATCCGGTTGAACCAGTGAACCGGACGAACCGGATCCAACATTATTTTTCCTAGTTGAACCGGCCGGTTTCGGTCCGGTGTTCAAAATGTTAGAGTTTAATGGAAAAATATTAATCGTGTATGTCTAGATTCGAACACGGGACCGAGGGATTGCACACTTTACGTATGAATGATCAAGTAAATAATTAATATATATAATAGTTATATATTTTAATTATTTGGACACGAAATGATAACTAACGGACGTTAAGTAATTAACCGAATTGACTAACGACCGTTAGGGAATAAAGGGAGGACCGATAGTGTAATTAGGAGCTAAAGAAAATATGGAAACCCCATTCCATGGGCTATGGCCGATCGGCCTATGCGTTCCAACCCATTCAATCCTTAGCTTTTGCTCCAAGTTAGGTATTGCCTATATATACAAATTGAAGGGTTATTGTTTTGGTTACCTTGTGCAATTACTATAACCCTAAAATTTGTGTTCTTTCTCTTCTTGTTCTAAAACCGATCGATACTATTCATAGTGGTTCGATCCATACTTTTCAAGTTAACAAAATTGTTTTGGTTTAATCGTGTTCATTCACTAGCATCAATACTTGATTGGTTATAGTACGTGTGTACAAGAGTTCGGTAATTACTTACTTTAGTAATTCATCTTGGATTGTGAAACAAAAAGGTAAGGGGTTTCACGGTAATCCTATTCATTGTTCAAGAGAAGAAGAATTCAAGTTCGATCCTTGTTTAGCTAGGATCAAAAGGTATGTAACTATTTATTATTCGGTATTACTTTGTACATGTTAAATTAAAGATCCTTGCTTCCGCTATATGCTCTTTGATGTGTTTATTTATTTAGTTGATGGTCAAGTTATTTAAATTCCAACAGTGGCATCACGAGCCAATTTAACATGTAATTGTTATTACCTAAACGCATAATAAAAATCTAATCTTGATCTGGATTTACATGTTAATCTATTTGTGTTAAGTTTAGAACATAAAAATATAAATCGTACATAATTTAGGGGGGGGGGGGAGGTTCGACCCTTCTTTTATTAAAAAGTTAGTTTTGTAACCCTAAATTAGGACATGTTATGTTTATGTGTTTATTTGAATAAAGGGTTACGTTCCTGTTTAATCCATGATTCTTCATGCAAGGAATTCATGGATTAGGGTTTGTTTTATGTGCTACATGTTTTAGATAAATCTAAAATTAGGGAAGACCTAATTAATATAATTAATGAATCAGTTATGTGCAACGTGGTATATAATTATTAAAGCTTACGCGGTCAATTGTTGGTGTCTGTGGTTCATTGGGTACAATGCGCTCGAAAACCAATGGGAGTTTCAGTAATTATATACATTAAAAAATTCACATAGAGATTATTAATAGGATTTATCAAGAGGTTTGCATGTGGCTATATGATTTAATCGTTAAGATTATATATGCGTTATTATGTGTTTATTTATTTTTGTTAAAATTACTTGTCTTTTTTGTTTAAATTGTTCTTGAATTGTAAGCAAAAAGAGGGTAATTTTTTGTATAAAAAATAAATGGACCTAATAACTATGAAACCTTGATGTGGTAAATTATTTATTGCCAAGTCTTATGTGCCGACAGTGGTTCGCTTCGCACGGTAATTTGCTCCCAGGCGAGACTAGCAATTTAATAATTTACAACATGTTTTTATAAGACTTAGAATCATAAACTTTTAATTTGATTGATGAGTTTTTGCACCAATAGTTGAACGGCGGACCCAAGGTTGACAAACTATAAGGTGGGTATAAGGTTGGTTTCGCATTAAATTGTGACCTTAAAGAGACTCCATTCTGTCTCTCCGCTTGCTTGTGCGTTAAATTGGACTTACCAAGTACCACTATTATTTTGTGCAAAATCATCTTAAGGGTGAATTGACCTCAATTCCACGCGCCACTTTTGTGGTAATTATCCGAATAACTTGAGTCTTTTGACTCATGCAGCAGTAGGATATAGTGGGCGATAATTGTAGATAATTCTTTGATTGGTGAACCCAATACCTCAAAATTAAAACTTTGTTGATTTAACTCTTAGTGAATTGGTAATTAAAATGGTTTTGAAAACTTATGATACGAAGATGAGTGCATGCTTCTTCGTACATATTTTGATTGTAACATCAAAATAAATACCCTAAAATTTAAGTCCATGCTATCTAATTATAAGAGACACTTGGAGCTAATATCTAGCGTAAGTGAGACCTTGACATAGATATTAATGACAAGGTAAATTACATATTTTCATTACTAGCAGATCAACTGAATGTAATGGATCTATGTGAATTTACAAGTTTCTAAATTAGACGACTTAATTAAGTTATAAGTGAGACCTTGAGACTTAAAGCATGAGATGGGAAGAAACATGCTTACATTGCAAATTGTTTGGCAAATGTAATTCCCATAAATATCTAGGAGTCGGAAATTGTTTTGCCGATTATTGTACGACAAGTTACCATCTTTTGTACCTTCACTACTAGCAGATCAACTGATGTAGTGGAACTATGGAAAGTTGGATCCTAGTTTTCAAGAAAATTAAATGGTTATATTTATATTTCCTGGGTAATTTTCTTTTCTTGAAAATTATATTATCGAAAATACTGAAATTGAATTTTGTAAATTCATTTGATGTATTAATGCAACGTTAAAAACCGTAAACGTGAGGCATTCTTTTAGTGGTAAATTGATCTACACCCGTAGGGTTTTTGGCTAGAGTCAACTTTACTAAAAGAATAAACATAGTCTACTTTCTTTGAGAAGAGTGAGACTTAATCCTATTCTTTTTCATGAATGAGAAAGGCAAGATAGAAAAATTAGAATTGCCTAAATTCTAAGAAATAACTCATAGCAAACTTTAATAGTTAAGAAAATTGCACATTTTATGAGTTACTAAAATTAGAAGCTAGACTAGTTACCGCAAATTGGTAAAAGGCAAACTAGTATGATTTATCTAGATGTTGCGCTTTGACCACTTAAAGATATTACATACCATTGTGGGGATGATAGTCAAATTAAGGGAGAAATTGCATGCCCAATTATTTCCAAGTTAATTGCATTGATGGATAGGCCATCATTTACAAAGTAGAATACATTCTTTAGTACCTAAGTAACTGTCACGTATGGGATTATTCAAAGATGTAGGAAAGTAAATAGCACACTATTTGCTTTTACTAGTTATGAAACACTTATAATGTTGTCAAATACACTGGGAGCATTGTGTTGTTATTAATGAATTATATATATTAATGTAATGATCTGTAATTCAGTGGGAGCTACAAGCTTGTTATCTTGGTAGTAACCCGGATTATCTATAATACCCAAAATTTCAAAACATGCAAAATTACCAAAATACCCTTGTAACTTTAAATTTCAATTAATAAGTACATAAAACACCAAATAAATCTCAAACTCTTGGAAATGAGCAACATATGAAGTAAGATAATTTTTGTTGCAACATTTTAATATTTTACAATGTCCAAAAAATTACTTGTCACCCACAAAAATACATTGTAGGCCGAAATACATACTTATGTATATTTAATTATTTGTTAAATATTTAAAAGGTATAAAATCAAGGATAAACATCAAATTATATACGGAAACTTTGGAAAAATCAGAATTATATCATCACAATAAGTATTGGGCCGAAATCACCTCCCTCCTCCTCCATAATACACGGTTTGTTAATTATCTTCCTTTTATTTCACTCTAAAAACCCTAAATCCAAACTAAAACTCCAAATCGGCCACCACCAATTTTCCACGAGTTCTTATCATTTTTCCTGAGTTCCTTGGTGCTAGAGGAAGTGTAGAAAAATGGGAGTTCAATTTTTGAAGGCTTGGTTCACTCGGTTTTAGTTTTTGTTCGATTCCATTCTTGCCGAGAGGTATGATTTTTCCACAACCCATTCGATCCTTCTATAAGCTATCTGGTATTTTTGTGACTCTTTTTACATCATATATGATCTAAATAAAATGACTATAACAATCCATGCATGCTACTTTTGAATTAAAATATGAAGCGAAACCCTAAAAACAAAGTAAATTGTAAATCGGCTATTATGAATTTTGTGTCCACCAAGACTATTTTTCTCAGGTCCTATTCGTGCTAAATAACACTATAAAAATGATACTTGGTATTTTCGAAGCTTAAATCATCCTTGGTGAGTTTTTGTTGAAACCGGATCATAAAGAAAAAGGGTTAAAAATGAAAATAAAATCAAACGGGTTAGGGTTTGAATTTTGATGATAGATCTGATAAATTAATGTGTTTTTAAGGTTGTGTTAATGATTGGAAATGATTGGGAAATTTAGGGTTAGAGTTTATGCATGAAAAAGGTATACCGATTGGATTTTTAAAAGTAAAGGGTGTGTTTTGTAATTTTATAAACATGGGGGTTATTTTTGTAAGGTGATTTGGACCAGGGGAAATTCGTAAAAATTATTATATGGGGGTGTTATGTGTAAATTTTGTAATTAAAAGGTTTAAATGATAAATTGTTTATATTATTAAATCGAATTGGAAATTAATTAAATAGAGGGGCTTGTTTTGTAAATTATGAAAAATAAAGGGTATTTTGTATAAACATTATGTAAGGGGTGTAATGAGTAATTTTTGATAATTGAAGGCTTAATGTGTAGATATGAATATTGTAAGGATTAAATTGTAATTTGATTAATTATAAGGTTTAATTTGTAATCTAATTAATTAAAGGGTTTAATTTGTAAAATTGTTGAAATTAAAGGATGGAAATTGTAATTATGGTAAACTTATGGATTAAAATGAATAACTTGTAATATTTGCATTTTGGACCTTAACTTTGGCATATTTACATTTAAAACCCTAAAATATGGAAAGTTGTCATATTTAGCCCTAGATTATTATAACTTGCTAAAATGAACCCTATTTCCATAATAATACTTAATTAATGACTTAACCTAAATTATAATATTTAAAACCTGCTAATTATGGAAACCTGCTAATTATGGAAACTTGCTAAATAAGGAAACTTTCTAAATAAGGAAACTTTCTAAAAATGGAAACTTACTAATTTTGGAAACCTGCTAAAAATAGAAAGTTACTTAAAATGAGTAAACTTACTTAAAGTGGAAACTTGCTATATTTGGAAAGTTACTAAATATGGAAAGTGCTATTTTTGGAAAGTTACCTAAAAAGGAAAGTTATTAAAAATGGAAAGCCGACTAAAATAAGTAGTCTGAATTAGATAAGCTATTAATAAGACAGTCGTGAATTCGTGTAGATCCGCTGAAGATGGAGTTTGTTTCCGACCTTTATGTTCTGTTGTGTTTTCACTTGCGGTATAAGGTACAGATATTCTGACCTTCTCACAGGTTTCTCATGAACTCTCTCTCTCTTTTGTTATCTTGTTTCATTGAACCTTGCTATGCTTCCCTTGAATTGTGAACCTTTGATATGATCCACTTGATTTGAACCTTTGCTATGAACCCTTGCTATGGTCTCTTGTCTTGAACCTTGACATAAACTTGATATTTGACTTGGACCACTTGATACTTGACTTGGACCACTTGATACTTGACATTTGATACTTGATACTTGACACTTGATACTTGGTCCACTTGATACTTGATACTTGACCCTTGACCCACAGTTTGAGACTACGAGCCACTACTAGGCATGAGGGTTTCATGTCCGTGTCATTGATGCACCGATGGCATGACTCTAGGGTAGGAGAGTGATGTCCTATCCCGTCCCTGACTTGATTTGTTACGTAGAGGAAGAACTTGGCCTACTGGGGCGTATGGATGCATCCTAGATTTGATTTGACTTGACTTGACTTGACTTGTTTGATTATATTACTTGTTATATTAGGTGACTGATGGGTGTGTGCGATACACGTCTTTCACCTCTTGGGAGTTAGCTACTCCAACCCCTTGGAGGTATCCCCTCATATTATACTTGGTATACCGAGGTCACCCCTCCGTATACATGTATACTTGTTTACTTGATTTGACTTGGCTCGTGGAGGATTACTGTTCCTAACCTTTTTCTTTACTCTTGTCCTTTACTTATGCCTTAACTCTTATTGATCGTACTTCATTTACTTTTCATAATTTCCTATTACTGCTTTGTTACCGTTATATCTGTTCACTGAGCTTTTGTAGCTCAGCCGCATTTCTTTTCCTGCGGCAGGTTTAGTTGGAAGCTGGGTATGAGTGGAGAGTACCTTGGACTTAGAAGACCTTATTAGCTATTTGGATTAGAGATGACTAGAAGAGCTTATACTCGGACTTAGTAATTATTGTATTTCTCATTTGTAACCTTGTAGTTTCGGATTTTCCATTGTAACCATTGAAATTCTATTGTATTATTTATGTCATATGCTTGTGTTTGTTCTGATGTGAAACCATTATTGTGACATCTCTACCCTTGTCGGGTTGGGGTGTTACAATTTATGGTATCAGAGCACAGGCTGCGACTCGTAATACATTTACCCTTGGCCTGTGAGTTTTGGACCATTAGGCTTCCACTGTAAGAACATAGGAGAACACCTTGAGAACTTGCTTTAGGATTTCCTCATAAGAACTTAAGTTTTGACCGGTGAGGAATGGGTAGACTTTAAGGCATTGGTTTAAGTAGCTTTGCTTCCGCATTACTCTGATTCGTTCCTTTCTTTTGGTTAAAGCCTGTTGAGATCACTTTTGGAGATTGAAATCTTATGCTTTGCACCACCTAAGATTTGAAACCTAAATAAACCTTGAAGGCATTGAAAATTGCATAATAATTGCCTGACACTATTTGATCCTTATCTTCAGATTCCGACTCTGACCCCTGATCCTTTTGTTAATCATTTTGATGCCTATTCAGGCATTCTGAGAATCTCCATGGCGATGACGTACTTGATACATTCTGTGATTTGTCTCTTGTTTTGATAAGCATCTATGAATCTTCCGACGCTATCTGATTTCGTCTTACCCATCTCTGTCCCTATGAGAAGTCTTGTGGTGTTTAACCATGAGTGTAAGAATGTTTCCCTCTCGCTTTTGAACGATAAGATTTACTTTGTTGATCTAGCTTTCTTTGGATAGTTAACTTCTATTTTATTCTGATAAGGGATTGGTTGATTGAGCATTCAAAATATTGACAACTATCCTCCTATGTCTCACCTTTGGCGCTTGAAACAATTTTGAACTCCCTACCATGATTACCGATTGTTAAACTTTTGGCTATCGCTATTACTCTGGAGACTCGTGTGTTACTTTCGCGGTTATGAAGTTTTCCTAGAACCCATTTCGTACACCAATGAATGAACCTTATCTTGAGAGTTATTTGGCACCCTGAGTTTTCTGAATATGATTCCTGCTTGAACCACCAAGTTTTCCACCGGAGTGCGAAGTAGGATTTGACATGATATCGAGAGATTGTCTAGTCACCAAGCGAAGGTGTCTTTCAGATGTTGTCCGGGATCATACCAGTTAATTTGAACAACCGGGAAGAGCAGCAACCGAAGACCAGGAAATAAGTTTGCTTAAGTGTATCTTCTGGGCGTGTTTCAGTTTCGTTCGCGATAAAGAAGGATGGTGACAGGGGATATGTATTGATTACTGGAAGCTGACCCGTACTGCTGTTAGGAACCAATTTTTTTTTCTCCACCTTGAAACGACTATGTGTCTGTTCAATTTCAGAGCGCGAAGTTCCCTTCAGATGGAAGTATGAATTGAGGTTATTCTTAGAATCGCCTTCCGTATTCGTAACGACTGCTATGACGGTTAGTGACGCTAATAGTATTAGCTAAAGCTCTGACTGTTTTGTGAATTTGATAAATGATGTTTTCTCGTGAGTACTTGGGCAAATGGTCATTGTATGACTTAATAGTACATTCGGAGACGAAGAAGAGCATGAAAATCATTTTTGCACTTTGTTAGAAATTTGTCGATCATTTGTGCATTCTGGAAAATTGATATTTGTTGAGACATCGGCGTTCTTAATTGAGGGTATCTCTTTAAATCCCGCAAGTTTTGAAACTATCACAAATTGGTCAAGACCGATAACCGAGTGGAGAACTGAAATCATTTGAACCTTGCAGAAGAATTACTTCACTGCATGACCTGGAGTTGACAACAACGGTGGCTACCCTGAAGAGTGAAGACATTCCTTACAAGACAGAAGTGTTGGCGATGCAGAGGAAATCTAGTCAAGACGGCGAACCAGGAACTGATGAAGATGTGCAGTCTCACTTCCCTATTCATCTTGGTTGTACTAAGATGAATTGAGAACGGAAGCAGACTGGACGACGAAGGTATTTGAAGATCGTGCCAGAAATTCACATTACTCCATCACTTTCCAAGAAGAACTGCAGGAGGCTTGATGAACCAGGCACAAGTTCACGATTTTGTTTCACTTCCAGATTGATGGACAAACGAAGACAGATTAACCGGACTTGAAGAGATTGAATGTTTTGAATGAACGGATCTTTGAAGCAGACCTTTTATGTTTAGAAGAATTGATTCTGTGAAGGCCGAAGTTATTGGCAACTAACTTTCACTTTCGTTGACTCGCTCAAGCTTCGTTATATAGTAATAAGATCCTTTAATGATTTAAGTCCCCTAGAAGCAATTCAGTTCCGTGTTTATTTTCGTGTGTTCGATGATGGCCTTGTTTTGGGAATTTTGGCGAATTGTGTTTGTGGACAGCGTACCTTACTTCTGCTAGGCAATCTGGGATTCCGATACTCTTGCGAGTAGTTTTGTTTTTCCTCTTGACTATGACATTTGACCTTGTTGACCTCTGAGACTGTAGAAGTACTAGGTGGATTAAGATAGGTTGTTTTGCTTACGACTCGAGATAAAGTATGATCATCATGAAGGCATATTTATGTGGTGCTGGTATTATGACGCCTGATCAACGTGATAATACTTACACCATATAACGTGCACTCATTGTGGCCATAGGATATCTTGGGGAGTACCTAAGAAGTTTAGAATTTGATCTCCGTTGGATTATCCGTGATTAGTGAGACGTTAGGTTCATTCTACCTATGCGTATACTCCACCTTCGTTCATTGGATATCTGGATGAATTTGGACTCTCGTTTTGCATTCTGTTTGATCTCAGTTATAAATCCTGAGCTCATTGTAGAACTATCTACTGTTGATACAGTTAAATTGATTTGAAATCTTGTTCGTTTTCCATATGAGCTTTCCAGAAGATTCACCTATTATCCATTTATGTTGCATGAACCTTTTGATCGGAATCAACCTATTTTGTCTCCTTCTGAGAAATTTTAACCCACCTCGTTTTGATTTGAGTCATGAGAAACTATTTGGTCTGAAGATACTTTTTGGAAGAACCTTCCCGGGCGTGAGAATGTTTGTGACGATCTTTTGCGACTTGCTACGACTTCGTCTAACCTTACGATTTCAAATTTCGAGGATGAAATTTTTATTTTAGAGGGGAAGAAGTTGGAATACCCAAAATTTCAAAACATGTAAAATTACCAAAATACCCTTGTAACTTTAAATTTCAATTAATAAGTACATAAAACACCAAATAAATCCCAAACTCTTGGAAATGAGCAACATATGAAGTAAGATAATTTTTGTTGCAACATTTTAATATTTTACAATGTCCAAAAAAATTACTTGTCACCCATAAAAAAACATTGTAGGCCGAAATACATACTTATGTATATTTAATTATTTGTTAAATATTTAAAAGGTATAAAATCAAGGATAAACATCAAATTAAATACGGAAACTTTGGAAAAATCAAAATTATATCATCACAATAAGTATTGGGCCGAAATCACCTCCCTCCTCCTCCATAATACACGGTTTGTTAATTATCTTCCTTTTATTTCACTCTAAAAACCCTAAATCCAAACTAAAACTCCAAATCGGCCACCACCAATTTTCCACGAGTTCTTATCATTTTTCTTGAGTTCCTTGGTGCTAGAGGAAGTGTAGAAAAATGGGAGTTCAATTTTTGAAGGCTTGGTTCACTCGGTTTTAGTTTTTGTTCGATTCCATTCTTGCTGAGAGGTATGATTTTTCCACAACCCATTCGATCCTTCTATAAGCTATCTGGTATTTTTGTGACTCTTTTTACATCATATATGATCTAAATAAAATGACTATAACAATCCATGCATGCTACTCAAGTCGTTTGAATTAAAATATGAAGCGAAACCCTAAAAACAAAGTAAATTGTAAATCGGCTATTATGAATTTTGTAGGGTATTCACAATGCAAGAAACACTTGTTTGAGGCCTTTATATGGATCGAATAGACAAGAACTAGAGAGAGAAAGTGGGAACTTCTAGAGAGAGAAATACTATGTGTATATTAGCTTGAAATGATGGGAAGTTCCAACCCTTCCCTTGCAAGGGAAGGGGTATTTATACTTACTACATAATATGCCCCTAGCGGGCTGTGGAGTGAGCTGACAGAGGGTAAAGACCTGACCCACTCCACAATACTAATTAATAACTAATCTACTAATAATATTACTGATAATCCTACGAGCTATGATGAGCTAATAAGTACTCGGGGTGACCGAGTCTACAGCTGAATATTCATATTCCTAACAATCTCCCCCTAAGGGAGGTCACCCCAGAAGTAATGTTCTGAATTTCAGCACTTCTTCCTTGGATCTTGACATCATAGCTCGTAACCATTGATTCTTCAATATCATAGATCGTTGTGCAAACATCCGTGATCTTAAGATGACTTCTCTTTTGTCTTGGATGAACTTTGAGTAATCTTTGAAAGTATCATCCCACTTGAGTCTCCAAGTCATCTTTCAGTAGTAGGTCTCCATGTGATGAAATATACTTAGAGCCGACATGCTCACACGATATGGTGTCATGATCTTCAGCATCAGAGTTAGCAGAAGCTGTGTTGAAGGTCTTTTGGGTGATCATGACTTTGTTGAATAACAATGATGATGTAGTGTGAACATGTGGTAGAAGATTGGCATCTTTTCTGCAACCAGCTACAACAGCAACCAGCTACAGCATTCCACAGCTACAACCGCCAGAAGTTCCTGCATAAGACAGTTAGCAACAAATCGACCAGTACTTACAGGTTTGGACTTCGAGATTGTTAACAGCATAGTGTGGAAACTCTCTCTAATCCTTACCAAGACCGTTCCTAATCGAAAACCCACAGAGGGCTTTTTAAGATCGAACCGTAGCACATCAACGATTAGGTGAGTCGCTGGAGATCTCTCCACGACTGTAGACCGTTTGAAACCACCGTGACCACTAAGCGTAATCCATAAAGAATTACCGAAGTGACCTGCTTTCAGGGCTGCTTGATGTTGACCCTGGCAGGAATTTCCATTCAATCATTGAGAATTACATTAGTAAATTCCCTCATGAATGTTCTGGCAGATTGCTAAGATCTGCGTAGGACTCATAAGTTTACAACTGGTGTCCTTGATGTTGAACAACCAGTGTAGAAGTAATTTGTGTCCCTATGAGATCTTATTATGTATCTCGTGGCTCTAGACTCAATTGTGCGTTTTGATTTGGTGATCGGAGGCTGGAGAGGACTGCCACCTTTTCAATATCATCTATCTCGGAGTGAGAGAGACGATAGAAATGTATTGAACTCCGTGACAATTGAAACAAGAATCCTTTGAGGGACCTTGAGTGGCTAGGGAGGGTTGTGCAGCGTATCACTGAGTCCATGATACTTTGTCTTCAATGTCAGCAATCAACTAAGTGATTCTGACAGCATATGTATTGACCCGGTTTCTGCCTAAGTTGTAAGGAGGGCTATTTCTTTTCACCCTTTATCTTTACAATTCTTTTTCATTCTTCAACCCCTTCAGTGCTTACCAAGACTTCATAACTAACACCTTGTTGGGCTTATTCCAGTGTTAGCTCCATCTCAGTCGGCACTCTTCCCTTATACACATTTCTCCTTTTTAATCATACCTAAGAACTTCTACACTAACTAGTGGATTATCCCTGGGTAGATCCCTCCGGCTCTGGTGGGATCGTGGGAACTTGAACCTAACCTAACCATCCTTATAACTCCATGCGTTAATTAAAATGGCCGGTCTTTAGTATTCATCCACGATAGCCAAACCAAATCTTTGAAAAATCTCTCAAAGTGTTCATGATTCTGAAACACATTTTTGCAAACACTTGAGAGTTTTATATTTTTCAAATGCTCCCCCTCAACATGTGCTCGAGTGATAGTTTTATAAATTTGCACATGTTAGGTAGAGCTCGCACTTTTTGAATTGATCCACTTTCAGTGAACATGACCGATTCGAGACACGCTTACATCACTAGATAGACTAGCTTGAAATTATTACCCGGCCTGGTCAAGTCCACATAAAGTTTCTCGAAATGGTACTCTCTACTCAGATACATCTTTTTCGAGACACGCTTACATCACTGGTTAGACCAGCTTGAAATTATTACCCGGCCAAGACGTATCCTTTCGATTGATGACAATTCAAGTTTCGTCAATTCATTGGTGAAGTCTGAGCCTTGCTCACGTGAGATGCCCAAATCCTTAATGTTTTGTTAAAACCATTTGCTCCCCCTCAATATGTGCATCGATATACGAAAGATTTTAGCACATATGGAAGAGCTTGCTTTTATGACCAAAACATTTTGCTCCCCCTCAATATGTGCATTGAAATACAAAGCAGTTTAGCACATACGGGAGAGCTTACATTAACTTCCAAATCATCACATTTTATCAGAATTTCATATTTAAATCACATTCTCTCCCCCGATCAAAAATTTCAAACCATTTGAGATTTGTGATCCCAAGTGATTTTAAATAAGTTTAGAAAATTTGGGAGAAAATGTGGTCAGGTTTAAATGTATTCTGATTTTGGAGCATCCTATGCTCCCCGTGAAACAACGAGAGAGTGTCACTGCTGATATTGCACAAATTTGGCAAGGTGTCAGAAATTTGAACAAATATGCTCCCCCTCAATTAATGACCCGTTTTCCATTAAAAGAGCTGTAGTCATTCAATTGAGCGACGAGTATTTGTGAAAATTTAATTCAATTTACCACCTTGTGTAATATCAAGACTCTCTTGAAGAATCAAACAAGATAAAGAGTATGATGTAATGAAGACTTCTCTTCTTATACACGAAATGATGCACTGAAACGTACATCAAGTCGGTGAAACATGGATATGAAGTAATCCATGCCCAGGTGAACATCACCCAGTTGGAGGAACAGCCGTCTTTTTGGCGACGTGCTTTCCCCAGAGTGTATCGCGGGTTGCAGTATGAAGTAACTGCAAGCCATTAAGACATGTTTTAACTGATTAGTATAACTTCTGCTCGAGCTTCATTTAAGGATCCGTGTCATTGTTGAATGACATTTCTAGATCCGTAAATGTTATCGATAAACAGAAGACATGCCTAGGTAGGACTATTTTTGGTATTTTCTGATTTTTCGATTTTTATGGTTTTTATAGGTTTTATATTTTTGTATTTTCTTTTTGATTTAAGATATATACAACTATGTACAAGGATATAAGATGTCATGCTCTTCATGCCAAGGCGTGGGAGAATAAACTGAAACCTTTCTCTTGGGAGGGCCTTGGTGAAGATGTCAGCTAACTGAAACTCTGTCCTCACGAAGTATAGTTCCACAATTCCTTTTTCCACCTGTTCCCTGATGAAGTGATGCCTGATGTCGATGTGTTTTGACCTGGAGTGCTGAACATTGTTACAACAAAGAGCAATGGCGCTTTTGTTGTCACAATATAGGGGAATTTTGTTGTATGAGAATCCATAGTCCGAAAGTTGTGATCGCATCCAAAGGATTTGTGCACAGCAAGCAGACATGGCAATGTACTCAGCTTCAGTAGATGATATGGAAGTACTCATCTGCTTCTTAGAAGACCAACTAACCAACTTTTCCCCTAAAAACTGAGCTCCTCCTGACGTACTGCGACGAGTGTCTTGACATCCCGCATGATCAGCATCCGCGTAAGCCGTTAGCTCCATTGCAGTGTCCTTAGGATACCAGAGACCCATATGAACAGTGCCTTGAAGATATCGGAAGATCCTTTTCACTGCTTCAACATGCTTCTTGGTTGGCCTGGATTGATACCGAGCACACATACACACAGCAAACAGAAGATCTGGTCTGCTAGCCGTGATGTACATCAAAGATCTAATCATGCTTCAATACTTTGTTATATCCACTGGAATCCCTGAAGGATCTTCATCCAGCTTCGTTCTATCAACCATGGGAGTGTCAACAGGTTCACATGAATAGAATCCAAACTTTTTCAAGATCTCGTTGGCGTATTTGGATTGGTTAATGAATATGCCTCCGGGACTTTGAGAAACTTGTAATCCTAAGAAGAATGACATTTGTCCCATCATGGACATTTGGAACTTGGAATTCATCTCCTTTGAAAAACTATCACATTCACTAGGATCTGTTGAAGAAAAGATGATATCATCTACATAGATCTGAACTAGTAGTAGATGGTTTCTTGACTTCCTGGTGAATAGTGTGGGATCAACAACACCTTTGGAGAATCCATTCACTGGGAGGAACTTGGACAATGTATCGTACCATGCCCTTGGCGCCTGTTTTAACCCATAAAGAGCCTTCTTCAAGCGGTAAACATGAGTAGGATGGTCAGCATCCACGAATCCTTCGGGTTGACTCACATAAACTTCTTCCTTTAAGTCACCATTCAAGAATGCCGTTTTGACATCCATATGGTAGACTATCATATTTCGACTAGCAGCATTTGCCAGGAAGATTCTTATAGCTTCAATTCTAGCAACCGGAGCAAACGATTCTTCAAAATCAATGCCCTCTTCTTGTCTGAACCCTTTAGCAACTAGCCGTGCCTTGTTTTTTAACACATCACCATACTCATCAAGCTTCACTTTGAAGATCCACTTTAAAGCAATGATCATTGCAAGCTCTGGAGGAGGCACTAATTCCCATACTTCAAGTCGATCAAATTCATGGATTTCATCATGCATAGCCTGGAACCAGCAATCTTTAGTCATTGCTTCTTTGGCATCTTTTGGTTCGACTTTGGACAGTACAGAATTGAAAAAGCACCATAGTGCATCAGTGGCTAGTTGATTACGTGTGGATACTGGACGTGAGGGATTGCCTATGATGTTGTCGATTGGATGATCACTGGTCCATTTTCTGAGATGGTCGTGAGGTTGAGGGTTATGAACAGACGTAGCAGTGTTGTGTTCTTCAAGTGAGGATGTATCTGATGGATGTTCAGGAGCAAATATGTTTTCAAAAGGAACCTCATCAACAGGAGCAAAAGGGTTAACTTCCAAAGAATGATTATCTGAAGATTCTTGTATTACTGGAGAAGATTGAGCGTTTGATGACGAAGGCGATTGACTGGCAGCTGGAGCATTGAGACTGACTGATACTGAAGCTGTTGGGCCTTCTGAACCTTGTGGGGCTTGAACCTCAGCCATAGGAAGTACAGCAGGTTCACTTGGGATGGTTCCATTAGTTGGCTCAAAGTATTCATCAAACATAGGATCAAATAACTTCTTCAACTCCTCGCATGTAGGTGGCACATAAGAATCTGCAGGCGTGGAATTCTGTACAAGTCCTGAACTAATGGGTCCAGGTGACAAAAGGTTAAGATCGGGTCCAGAACTAATTTGTCCTGAAGCAGGTTGCTCACTCAGCTCATCGAACGTAACATGAATGGTTTCCATGATTTTACGGGTTCTCTTATTGTAGATTCGATACCCTTTACTGTCTGGTGCGTATCCAACAAAAATACCTACATCTGCTTTAGCTCTTAACTTTCCCAAGTCTTGACTATCGTTAGTTGGATAGCAAAGTGCACCAAACACACGGAGAAAGGAAAGATCTGGTTTCTTGTTATGAATTAACTCGAAGGGAGTCTTTTCATGAACAGGATGAATTAGGGATCGGTTTTGAGTGTAACATGCTGTTGCAATAGCCTCTGCCCAGAGAAACATCGGTGCCTTTGAAAATATAAGCATAGTTCTTGCAGCTTCCACCAGAGTACGGTTCCTTCGTTCAACCACTCCGTTCTGTTGAGGAGTGCGAGGGATACTTTTCTGATGCGTGATGCCAATACTTTCATAGAAATTACGGAGTTGTTGGTTAACAAACTCAGTACCATTATCAGTGCGGATGATTCTGACAGTTTTATTGAGCCTTACTTGCAGCTATTTTATCAGTTTAATGATAACCTCTGGAGTTTCGTCCTTGGTTCTCAAAAACTTTACCCATGTGAACCGAGAATAATCATCTACTATCACCAGAACGTACTTCTTTCCATTTATGGTTTGTATTCTCATTGGACCGCACAAGTCCATGTGGAGGGTATGAAGAACTTCCAAGTTGGTGTTAATGGTTTTAGGCTTGTGGGTTTGTTTCTTGCTTTTACCCAGTTGACATGCAGAGCAGAGATGATCTTTCTCATATTTCAGTCTGGGCATCCCTCTAACAAGATCTTTACGGGAAAGATTATTTATGGTACCGAAGTTCAAGTGGTTCAAACGACGATGCCACAGCCATGATTTTGTTTTAGAGGCTTTAGAAAGCAAGCATATGGGAGAGGACTTCAACATTTCTTCAATCGATATGGTGTATAGATTGGTGCCCCGACTGCCCTTGAGGAGATCTATACCATCCAATTCTCTGACGAAACATGTATGTTTTCTGAAAGCCACTTCCAGATCTGAATCACAAAATTGACCCACAGAAAATAGATTGTGCCCTAGTCCTTCCACATAATATACCCTTGAGATTACACTGTCACCAAACACATAATCTCCATAACCCATAATAGCACCAAAGTGGTCGTTCCCAAATCTAACTGTCCCGATAAACTTTTTCACAAAGTTCTTGAGCCGCGAGCGATCCCCAGTCATATGTTTTGAGCAGCCTGAGTCCAAATACCACAGGACGATTTGTACGACCTGCATTTGAAACCAGACAACAATGGATAATTGAAAAATGTGGATCCCCAAGTGCAATTGGGGTCCGTTTGGTCAGCACACACATATTCTGGAACCACAGATTTCACAGATGCTACCGTCTTTACTGAGGAGACAGAACTAGAGGCAGGACAAGACCTAAATGGAAGGCATTGTGTCACTAAAGACAGGATTCTACCAGTTGGTCTCCATTCCTTATTCTTCACAATTTTATGCTTATACATTTTAGGTAATGAGCTCTGTTTACCTAAATTGAATTTCCTTCCAGTGGGTCTCCATTCCTTAACTTTCACAATTTTATGCTTATTCATTTTAGGTAACGTGCACTGTTTTCCTAAATTGAATTTCCTTCCAGTGGGTCTCCATTGATAGCCTACGCTAGCAAATGTTTTTCCTGTTTCTTTCCAAACTTTCTTGCATGCTTTAGTTATCCTAACATTCTTAACATGGGGTGAAGCAGAAGACATCAAGAAAGACACAACACATTCATAATGATTAGCAGAAATTAAACACTTGTCGCATGTTTTACAGATAGCATTAGAATTCGAATTAATTACAGTACTTTTGATACTAGAATCAACACGATTCATTCTATTCATTGCAAACTTATTGTTCCTAGGTTGGGCTTCTACTTCTACTTTCTTCAAGTGATCATTCATAGCTGGCGTAGTCCTATCCTTTCTTGCATTTCCTCTAGACCTTGACCCGCTAGCTTGGGTGTCACTTTTTACTCCTGTAGAAGCATTGAAGGGAACATTAGTGTGTTTTTCTGTCACATGCCTTCCTGATAATGATGTGTTGGGTTCTGATGTTTTAAGTGGAAGATCAAATGCTACATGCTTGTTCTTAACAGTGGATGATGACGCAACAAGTCTATCTCTATGGCTGTTAAACTTAGGAACTGAGCCTATGGCATATTCTAAGTTTTCCTGAATCCTCTTCGTGAGATTACAAGCATAAACAACAGCCCTATCAAGTGGCTTATCAGTTCTATCCTCTTCAACTACCTCACGAAGTGTGTCAAGGCCCTCTCTAAGATGATCGAGATATGTTTGATGGGCAAAGCTGTTATTTCTAAGGTTAAATGGAATACGCCCAACATCAACATCATACTTTTTACAAGCAGTAGCCCTTGGTGCATCACAATTACAAGTGGTGCATGGCATTTTACCTTTCACCCGAGCCTTAAGATTCTCAATTTCATTTGTCAAAGAGGTTATTTGATCATTGTGATTGCTTCTTGTAACTTTAATGGAATCATATAACTCTTTGAAATGTTGTTTGACCTTTGAATTTTCTTCTCGATAACACTCATTATCATAATGTAACTTATTTATGGTGTTTTGATATTGAAAATTCTGAGAATCTGAAGACGAAGGTTTATTGGTGCCATACACTTCATACTTGTTGGATTTCAATTGGGCAATTTGGGCCCTCAGCAGTCGAATCGTGTTCGTGTGAGCTTGAATTGTCTCATCTCGTTTGCTTAATTCAAAATAAGTATCAAATTCAGGAGCATCCAAGGATGTCTTGTCATTTGATATTTTATGTTTTTCATTTAAATGTTGATGTTTCAATTGCAAATTAAGATATTCAACTTCTAATTTTGAAAAACGTTTAACCATATTATCATGGTCATCATTTTGAATTTTTTCAAGCAATTTTAAATTCTCCCCCTCAAGCTCAACAACACGATTCTGGGTGACATTTAACGCAATAGCATACTCATTAAATTGACAAGCAGACAATGCAGAATCAGTGACAGTGTAAAATACATCTTGTGCAATACATTTAGCAATCAAGTTGTCGTTAGTAATGAGTATGTTTTTTCTTTCAATTTCTCGACTCTTAAGTTCTATTGCATATTCATTCACCTCATTTTCCATGTCTTTAAACACTACTTCCATTTCTTTTATTTCGGCTTTAAGGGCAGTTTGCAACCCTTCAAAGTGTTCTTTAAGTAGTTTAAAGAATGGCA
Organism: Artemisia tridentata subsp. tridentata; assembly: GCA_021014915.2. Taxonomy (NCBI): domain Eukaryota; kingdom Viridiplantae; phylum Streptophyta; class Magnoliopsida; order Asterales; family Asteraceae; genus Artemisia; species Artemisia tridentata. The sequence continues at coordinate 148,749,631 of CP139509.1, forward strand.
TGACCTCAGTTAAGTAACACCTTTTTGCATGTTCAAAACACCTTTCCCCTTCAGTAATACCGGAGGGTGTGATTCTCTTCTTGCATGTTTTATCGAAATCAGCAAACAGTTGCCAAAGCACATATAAGCTAATAAAGGTTTTGCATTCAGTGGGAAGAGACAAATGCACCAAATTCCTAGGTGTATTGGGAGGATACACCATTATGGACGCAACTTTTCTAATGATGGGGGGTGTTGGCCTTAAGTTTTTCTACCTTAAGTTTTTCATTATCTTGTTTCCAGAATATCTGTTCAGGTGTTAACTTCTTTTGAGGAGCAAACACAGTCAAACGATTTTCCTCACTATAGTCATGGGGTTTGATTATTATTCGTCTGGCTATGCACTCGGGATCCCTCATTTTCTCATTCATTCTAACCCTTGTTCTCTCACTTAACTCATCCTCTTCTTCTGTGTAGATATGCTCAGGCGGGTCATGATTAGGCATAAACATCACATTAGAATCATTTAATGTAGGTTGGGCTATCTTAGCAATTTCATGAATAGCTAATTTAGATTTACCTACATTGCTTTCACTATGCTTGTCACTTAACTTTCTGTGCTTATACATCATTTGGACAGTTTGTCTGGTTTGGTCTTGTGTGTACAACTTATCTTCAAGCTTATTTTTTAACGTCTTGAGTCTAGAGAAATCATTTAAAAGGGTTGTTTCTTTTTCTTTGAATTCTAGCTTAAGTGTAGTTACACACTTTTGTGCTTCCTGTTTCTGTTTGACAGACTGTTCTAGCTGACTTTTCAAAGAACTCAACTCTAATTTTAATGTTTCTTCTCTTACTCTAGACTCTTTAATAAGTGTACTCATTTGACCTTCTAATTTCTGCTCACGTTCGTTAAGCTCAAACTTAGCACGCTGTTCATACATAGCCACTTGTTCTTTATAAATGTTTAGTCTAGTGATCAAGTCATCATCAGGGACAGGCAATTTGTTCTCATGGCACTCACATGCATTATCTAAATTACACGCATTATCTAAGGCACCTACATTACTTACAACACAAACATCATTATTTACAAAAGATTCACCATTTGGTACATCAGGCGAGTTGTTGTGATTCAAATACTGTTCATATGAAATAATATTGCTATTTTCCATGTCAACATTACTTGTGTCAGAAACATCTGCCTGATGTACTTCTTTGGGATTCTTTTGTCCCTCGACTATATTATATGTGTCATAAATTTTTAGTACCTCAGATATCACGGATGCATTAGAAGGACCAGCTTGACGGGGAGATGAGACCAAGGAAGACAAGTTAGCCATGAAGATTGTTTGAGCTGTAGGTTCATCATCTACATCCGAGTCAAATGCATCACAGTCATCTGCCTTGAAGATGTTAGGATCATTAAGTGTTAGATCCTGAACTGGTTGCTCATCCACATCTTCATCAAAAGTATTTCCCCCATCTCCTGCCAAGAACAATAACTCTTCCTCATCCAATACAGCTCCATTCTCTTGAGCTTGCATTAACAGCATCTTGTCTTTGAAGTAATATGAGTTCTGAGGACGTTTAGGTTGATTTCAGTTTCTAGCAATGTGTCCAAGCCCCCCACAATTATAACACTTGATCTGTTTCCCTTGACCCTGATTGGCATTCCCTGCTCTATTCTGCACATAACCTCGACCCATGTTTCTTCCAGCTCTCCCTTGCACATTCTGAACCACAATTTTCCCATCCTCCACCATTGCTAGATTGCGTGGGTTGGATGAATTCCTTAACTGATTGTTGGTCTGAGGGAGTGATGCTTGAAACTGTTGAACCAGTAATGATACTTGATTGGTGAGGTTGTCAATCATTTTGTCGGTCTGAGAGTAGCCTGAGTCAAGTTGAGAACTCATAGCAAGTACTTGTGAGTGAAGTTGATGATAGCTTGGGTTGGATGATGATTGGTTTGTTGGTTGAACATTTGTCATGAACGCCAGTGGATCATTTGTAGTTGAAGGATTTAACTTTTCTCTCAGCACCCGATCGTAGACAGCATGCTTCTCATGTTGTTGCAGATAGGCATACCGCTGTTCATAGTTGGTATCCCTTAAACCTTTGTTGAGTTTGACAGCAGTAACAAATCTGTCCCACTCAGGAGTCATGTTGTTCACAAACTTTGAGTTTAGTTGGATATTGGGCATAGTCATTCTGATCATCCTCATATCATTCACCAACTTATGAAATCTCACATAGTAGTCTGTGATATTCTCTCCTGGGTTTATTTTGAAATGCTCGAACTCATCATACAGCTGTGACTCACGATCTTCCTTTGTGAGTTCTGACCCTGCCAACAACATTTTAACGTTGTCCCACACAGCTTTGGCTTCAGTGTTGAAATTGATGAGCTTGTATACATCCTTTGGAAGACCTTGAATGACTATGTTTGAAGCTCTAATGTCAGCATCATACCTCTTCTTTTCTTCTTCATTAAGATCATTGTAGTTTCTAGGTCTGTCGATGCCCCAAGTTACAGTCCCATCTTCACCAGTTGTAACAACATCTCTGGTGGTACCCATCTGATATGGTCCATCGTCAATTGACTTAAGAATGTTAACTCCATTATCTTTTCCCAAGCAGTAGAGTCTTATCCGTTGTGCCCAAGACTCATAATCCGTCCTATCTAGCATAGGTGGACGAGTGTCAGATCCTGCTGCTTTAATATCTTCTGATGATGTGTTTGATGTGGTAGCCATAGTAACTACGGGATTTTACAGATCTTGTGATTTAACCGAGAAATAGAATCTTTCGCGGGAATTTCTAAAATCACCAAGACACAAACCGCATAGACAAATAGCACCCTTGAGGATACAAACCGCCTAGACAAAACGCGTAGACACAAACCGCATGCACGTCTTAGATACAAACCGCGTAGACACAAACCGCATACACTCCTCTGAGACAAACTGTAACACCCCCAAAATATCGCAGCGGAACGATAGTGTCATTGGGATGCTACTTCAGGGCACAAAGTACGAGTTATAGAAAACGACCTCTAAATGAGACGTTTTGAAAAGTTACCATTCGAATAGATAAAAGTCATAGTTTACAAAACGAAAGATCCCAAAGTAGAATAACACATAAGTTTTTAAAGTGCATCGAATGGTAAATGATAAAAGCGAAAGTCTCCAAAAGCATGCCCTAAGACTCTCTGCTCCATGCACCTGCTATCGCCTTACTAACCTGAGATAAACATGCTTAAAAGTGTCAACACAAGGGTTGGTGAGTTCATAGAGTTTAGTGTAAAATGAATTGCATTTAAAAATGAAGATTTTTCCAGCAAAGGCATTGTAAATCCACTCAGTTCCAAGCCTTGCCCATTCAAGACTTGCAACCTGTGTGTTCACAACCCACTGCTAATGTATAGTATGATCAAGTCACATGTGTATACGATATATGCACGCTTAATGTAAAGTATAGCCTACTGAACCTCACGACAAGAATAAGCAAGCATGCTTCATAGCTGGATTATATTCACCCAAGGCCATGAATCGTAGGCAAAGGGTGGGGGTGTCAACCCGATAGTACTATCAATACCTCTCCGTTGGCTCCATCCAGGAGTTAAACAGTGGTGAATGAATATAGCGTATAGAATAGTTTTCCACATTAAGTCACATATCGTAATAAAACTACACATCATGAGTAAGTGTATAAAAGCGTAGCATAGCATATGAGTAAAATCGTCTTGAGTAATAGCAAACAGTTTAAGCATGTATCTCCCCCAAAGAGTTTAAAACAAGTATTAAAGAGTAAAAGTGGGGCTATGAACTCACCTGATGAAATAGCACTATGACAATAATGGATATGATGTAATGATGGCTCGGTCTCTAACCGCAACCTATGATGAATGATGTGACCCAATGTAAGCAATAATACCATGCAACTCATGCAAAAACGTATGTTTAATGATACCACTCGTTATTTTTGAAAATAACGTTTTCTGTCGAAAAATATATTTTTGACATCTCGGCAAGTCATATACTAGATTTCGTGTAAAAATGTTGGAATAATACTCCCCGATCCCTACTTGGTGTTTTATTGTCAAATAATATAGTTTCGTCGCAAAATATTACTTTTACAATTGGTGAAAATATGCCCGAACGGCCTTGCAAAGCTAGTCGTAAAATATTGTACGTTAAGAGTTAGGAATAGAACTTGACGTTTTTGAAATCCTTGCAACAACATCTCAATGTCGTCTCTTTTGAGTTTTGATCATACGCGTCACGATCATAAAGAAAATCGGCTTTGAATATGGCGTCTTGCAAAACAATTTCCCACACTTAGAAACATTTTCTTAAAATAGTTGTTTTTGGCGATACTAGGAAATTCATAACTTTCTCAATATAAGTTTAATCAACAAGCGGTCGATTGATTTGGAAAATAGGCCGGGAATACTTCGTTTCACTTCAAGGAGTTGATGGCTCAAACCATCTCGCTCAACGGGAAAATAGCTCGAAAGATGGTGCCTCGCAAAACTGTTTATACTTAGAAAATATTGAGATTATTGTAAAGCTGTCAAAATGAGTTTTGTTTGTCGGATTTTCAGAAATTCATATCTTGGTCGTTATAAGTCGGTTTTTAACGTTCTTTATATCCACGCGATCGTCATAACATGAACTAACATATTCTCACTGGCTTGGCTCATCTAGACTACGGCTAACGCCTCGCTCTGTCCCCTGAAGTTCGGCCAGCAGCCCAAAATTTTCAGAAAATAATAGTTTTACGTAGTTAACTTTAAAATATCGTATCTCCTTCGTTATAACTCGGTTTTTAGTGATTCAAGCGACCACGTTTTCGTATTTGAGAGTACTTTCTATTTATAAAAGCTAAAATAAAGCCATGGTTACTGATTTTTCCAAGGTTTACATTTCTGGACAGCGGGTATATATATATATGTTAAAAACTCGTTTTCTTGGTTCGCGGCTTGATCAAACGACTACAACACAACTCCACAAGTACACACATCCTACCATACACCTTCTTAGGGTGTCATGGGTCCTAAACATCACTAAAAATAGTGGGTTTCGCGGGGATGATAATAAAACATGCCGATCTAATGTTTGAGATAGTTATTGTGAAAAATAGAACAAGTGGTATGTTTACATATCATACGTGCATGTTTTACTTCTAGAGCATAAAATACATCAAGTAAATATATGAAAGGTTAAGAAAGATCATGAAAAGCTTACTAGTAGTTTGAAGAGGTTTAAGTAACTAGGTTTCTAAATACTCCTTGGTTTTTATTTCAAAACCTAAAATAGAAGTATACTAAGGTTGTCAAAATCACTTGTTCTTGAAAATTTTGGTCTTCTTTCCTTGTTCTCCTTTGTTGCCGTGGGATAGAGAGAAGAAAGAGAGAGTATTGCTTTGCTTTGATAGCTAAATGTGTTATGTAAAAGTATTAATGAATAAACTAGTTTAAATATCAAGTACCATTAATGTTTCTTGGTTTATTAGGCAAGCAAAAAGGGGGGCGGCACATGGGTTTGCAAGAGGTGGTTTTGTGGTATTTTTGGACTAGTTAGATATTTTAGAGTAGGATTAGTTGGTTTAGTGTGAAATTTCGGTGTTATCGGGTACCGGGTTAACTGAAAATAAAACGTGACGAATAAAAATAAAATTCGACGAAGTCGTGAAAATTATGAAATCATGTTACTGATAAGAATCGGGTGTAAAAATAGTGATCGTGATGAAATATCGCAAAACGACGGAGTTATAAGCTCTTAACGTAAAATATCGCAAAAGGTTTCAAAACACCGGGTAAACTAATAATATTTTTTTTTTATATCATTAAAAATAGCATGAAAGTATTTTAGGATCATAATCGGGAGTACTTGAGTATAATATTAGTAGTAATGATTGAGTGGTAACGTTTAATGAATATACGTAAATTGGAATGATGCAATCCCGTGCATAGTAAAGACTCGAAAATGCGAATTGTGACACAAACCGCGTAGACACAAACCGAATACACGCTGCAGAGACAAACCGCGTTGACACAAACCGAATACGCGCTGCAGAGACAAACCGCGTAGACACAAACCGAATACACTCCTCAGAGACAAACCGCGTAGACACAAACCGAGTTCACGCTGCAGAGACAAACCGCGTACGTGCCTTAGAGACAAACCGCGTAGACACAAACTGCCAAACACGTCGCTTTCAATGCTTTTTGTCCTTTTGCCTAAACTAGTAATAAGACAAACCGCGTCCTCGAAGTGACACAAACCGCGTTCAAGAACTTGTCCAAAGCACACAAACCGCAGCCAAGAACACTTGGATAAACACTCTCGAATCACCCAAAAACACCACACAAATCTTAAATCTGTGAATTCAAGCACCAAATACTACTCTTATACTGTTCCTAAGCTAGAAAGTACAAGGTATAACAACTTCTAATCACTAAACAAGGCACAAAATGAAATTAATATAACTTATCAATTCGAACTAAAAAGCCTCAAAAACTAGACAAATCCGTGAATACCAACTCTCATGGACCTAACCATGGCTCTTGATACCAATTGTAGGGTATTCACAATGCAAGAAACACTTGTTTGAGGCCTTTATATGGATCGAATAGACAAGAACTAGAGAGAGAAAGTGGGAACTTCTAGAGAGAGAAATACTATGTGTATATTAGCTTGAAATGATGGGAAGTTCCAACCCTTCCCTTGCAAGGGAAGGGGTATTTATACTTACTACATAATATGCCCCTAGTGGGCTGTGGAGTGAGTTGACAGAGGGTAAAGACCCGACCCACTCCACAATACTAATTAATAACTAATCTACTAATAATATTACTGATAATCCTACGAGCTATGATGAGCTAATAAGTACACGGGGTGACCGAGTCTTCAGCTGAATATTCATATTCCTAACAAATTTTGTGTCCACCAAGACTATTTTTCTCATGTCCTATTCGTGCTAAATAACACTATAAAAATGATACTTGGTATTTTCGAAGCTTAAATCATCCTTGGTGAGTTTTTGTTGAAACCGGATCATAAAGAAAAAGGGTTAAAAATGAAAATAAAATCAAACGGGTTAGGGTTTGAATTTTGATGATAGATCTGATAAATTAATGTGTTTTTAAGGTTGTGTTAATGATTGGAAATGATTGGGAAATTTAGGGTTAGAGTTTGTGCATGAAAAAGGTATACCGATTGGATTTTTAAAAGTAAAGGGTGTGTTTTGTAATTTTATAAGCATGGGGGTTATTTTTGTAAGGTGATTTGGACCAGGGGCAATTCGTAAAAATTATTATATGGGGGTGTTATGTGTAAATTTTGTAATTAAAAGGTTTAAATGGTAAATTGTTTATATTATTAAATCGAATTAGAAATTAATTAAATAGAGGGGCTTGTTTTGTAAATTATGAAAATTAAAGGGTATTTCGTATAAACATTATGTAAGGGGTGTAATGAGTAATTTTTGATAATTGAAGGCTTAATGTGTAGATATGAATATTGTAAGGATTAAATTGTAATTTGATTAATTATAAGGTTTAATTTGTAATCTAATTAATTAAAGGGTTTAATTTGTAAAATTGTTGAAATTAAAGGATGGAAATTGTAATTATGGTAAACTTATGGATTAAAATGAATAACTTGTAATATTTGCATTTTGGACCTTAACTTTGGCATATTTACATTTAAAACCCTAAAATATGGAAAGTTGTCATATTTAGCCCTAGATTATTATAACTTGCTAAAATGAACCCTATTTCCATAATAATACTTAATTAATGACTTAACCTAAATTATAATATTTAAAACCTGCTAATTATGGAAACCTGCTAATTATGGAAACTTGCTTAATAAGGAAACTTTCTAAAAAAGGAAACTTACTAATTTTGGAAACCTACTAAAAATAGAAACTTGCTTAAAATGAGTAAACTTACTCAAAGTGGAAACTTGCTATATTTGGAAAGTTACTAAATATGGAAAGTGCTATTTTTGGAAAGTTACCTAAAAAGGAAAGTTATTAAAAATGGAAAGCCGACTAAAATAAGTAGTCTGAATTAGATAAGCTATTAATAAGACAGTCGTGAATTCGTGTAGATCCGCTGAAGATGGAGTTTGTTTCCGACCTTTATGTTCTGTTGTGTTTTCACTTGCGGTATAAGGTACAGATATTCTGACCTTCTCACAGGTTTCTCATGAACTCTCTCTCTTTTGTTATCTTGTTTCATTGAACCTTGCTATGCTTCCCTTGAATTGTGAACCTTTGATATGATCCACTTGATTTGAACCTTTGCTATGAACCCTTGCTATGGTCTCTTGTCTTGAACCTTGACATAAACTTGATATTTGACTTGGACCACTTGATACTTGACTTGGACCACTTGATACTTGACATTTGATACTTGATACTTGGTCCACTTGATACTTGACACTTGATACTTGATACTTGGTCCACTTGATACTTGACCCTTGACCCACAGTTTGAGACTACGAGCCACTACTAGGCATGAGGGTTTCATGTCCGTGTCATTGATGCACCGATGGCATGACTCTAGGGTAGGAGAGTGATGTCCTATCCCGTCCCTGACTTGATTTGTTACGTAGAGGAAGAACTTGGCCTACTGGGGCGTATGGATGCATCCTAGATTTGACTTGACTTGACTTGACTTGACTTGTTTGATTATATTACTTGTTATATTAGGTGACTGATGGGTGTGTGCGATACACGTCTTTCACCTCTTGGGAGTTAGCTACTCCAACCCCTTGGAGGTATCCCCTCATATTATACTTGGTATACCGAGGTCACCCCTCCGTATACATGTATACTTGTTTACTTGATTTGACTTGGCTCGTGGAGGATTACTGTTCCTAACCTTTTTCTTTACTCTTGTCCTTTACTTATGCCTTAACTCTTATTGATCGTACTTCATTTACTTTTCATAATTTCCTATTACTGCTTTGTTACCGTTATATCTGTTCACTGAGCTTTTGTAGCTCAACCGCATTTCTTTTCCTCCGGCAGGTTTAGTTGGAAGCTGGGTATGAGTGGAGAGTACCTTGGACTTAGAAGACCTTATTAGCTATTTGGATTAGAGATGACTAGAAGAGCTTATACTCGGACTTAGTAATTATTGTATTTCTCATTTGTAACCTTGTAGTTTCGGATTTTCCATTGTAACCATTGAAATTCTATTGTATTATTTATGTCATATGCTTGTGTTTGTTCTGATGTGAAACCATTATTGTGACATCTCTACCCTTGTCGGGTTGGGGTGTTACATTATCTCTAGAATCTCTTGAGATAATTACTTTCCAATTATAGACACTTGTGGCTTAAGGATAGTCATGTACGTTTCCTTACTAGACAAGGTGGTCCTATATCTACTAGTATCTATGACACAATCATATTGATCAGATTAAACAAATGCGTGACGTGTTGTTTATCCGATACATGATGTTGTTCCATGCACAAGTGGAAGAAATCTTTATTGTGTGCAAAGAACAACACAAAGGAATATGATTTAAAGGATTCTCTTGACTGCAAGGTAAGAGAATAAATGTTCTAATGTGATTTTTATTCACATCTAATAAATAGAACACTTGGAATTAATATCTAGCGTAAGTGAGACCTTGACATAGATATTAATAACAAGGTAAATTACATACTTTCATTACTAGCAGATCAACTGATGTAATGAAACTATGTTAATTTGCAAGTTTCTAAATTAGATAATTATTAGAACAAGTGTAAATATGATAATAAGACTACTTCAAACTGAATATTTATGTATTATTGTAAGGGGATAACATACCTTCAGCAGGAGGTAGGGAAATTGCCTGCCTCCTCCTTTGTAAAAAGTTTGAAAAATGTACAATTTAGCCCCTCCGGTAAACGACTGATACACATTTTCCCCCTGTCCCCACCATTTTTTACAAAGGGAAGCAGGCAACTGCCTGCCCCCAAACTGCAGGCATCATTTTCCCTTATTGTAATGGCATAAATAAATGAAGTAATCTAATACTACTTCAAATTTGAATGTTTATGTATTCTTGGAATGTCATAAATATATGAAGTAATAAATTAACTTGAAATACTATTGAAACCAAATTGTGGTGTTCATGATTACTTTAGTTATGCATATTTGTATTTTAATGTAAAGATATAAATATGAAGTCATTTAATTGTTACAAGACTTATAATAAAGTAAGACGTTAACTTGTTATGTTTGTATTAAAACATATGCAAGAAGTCATTGAGTTGATCAATGATTTATAACGTAAATTAGGATTATAACAGTTTATGTCTTCTTGTTAAGACATGAATATGAAGTGACTTGGTCAAAAAGTACTTATGTTATATAGCATGCAATTGGCTTGGAAATTCTATTATACCATTAAGCTGACTTAGTTGGTGAATAGATAAGCCAAATAAAAGATATTTATCTTACATATTGTAAGATTGTCTTACAATATTAATCCTAATGAAATACATAATGGTTATGGTACATTCAGTTAGGAAAATCAAACTCTAGTTATATTGTTTGATTAAAGATAACTATATCTTCTATTCTTCCAAAGTTATCAAGGTTAGAAAATTGAGTAGTATATACTCAATTAGACTCCAACCTAGAAGATTAATAAGACACCATTATTATGGAATGTGATGAATCACATTAAGTCTTAAAATTGAAGTTCGGAGTTTGTTAAACTACTTTTGAGTAGGTTATTAACAAACAAATGTTAGGAACTGTCAATATGTATTTGTAATATTCCAAAAGAGAACAATTTGTGTTGCTCTACTTGCTAAGTATTTATAGATAATCTATAAATTGCAAAAGGCAAGTGGGAGTTTTATCTTAAAGAGATAAAATTACAAGATACATGATCTTTTAAAATACACTAGTAAAGTCATGATGAGGATTTAACATGTTAATGTTAAATCTCAAGATGATGAAATTCTTATTCATAGATCCGCAAGGATATCTCAAATATTTGTATAATATGTTGAGGATTATGAGTTACAGGATTATGGTAAACCTGTTGATGAATTGCAAATATTGAATTTGGCAAGTTACTCATACTATGAATGTTTAGATGCAGTCCATAAAGATAATTAGTTTTTGAAACTTAATTAATCTTGAACTCTATAGTTAAACTATAGAATGTAGATGAGTTTCTACAAAGAAAATGAAAATCCTAGAGATTTAAATTTTTGAGTAGAAATCATTATGGACAGATTTTGTATACATATTTAATGTATGAAAAGATTATCAAACACACTTAAGCAATTAACTGTGATTGAAATTCTTTCTAGGCACATTAAATGTATAAAGATTATGATTGTCATTCTTAGTTTCATTACATGAAATTAACAATGAAAACTCTTTCTTGAGTAATTACTTGTGCGAGGACGATAAGTAATTGAAAGGAGTATTTGAATTAAAATAATATTTGGAAGTATACAAAGTGCAATCATTTATGAATGGATTAATGCATGCATCTAGGAGATACATTAATTATTAAATTCAGTTTTGATTTATAATTAAAATAAGACGATCTCTTAGTATTCCTAAAAGCTAGTGCGAGTGTTATATTTATTTTCTTATTTCATATATGTTGTATAACATATAGGAAGTAACATTCCATAAGCATTAAATGTTAAGTCTTAGTTTGGAATGAAACTTCACGTGAAGATTTAGAAAATAAACATACAACCTTGGAATATATGTTTATTGTTATAAACATAAGCAGTAAAAATAATTGATTCTAATAAACATGATTATATTATTAGAAAGTCTAGATAGATACATATATTTGAAAAGATATGACATGAATAAAATCTAAGTTTGACACAAAGATTTTTCATGTACATCATGTTATTTGTTGTATCATGCTTGATGAAAGATGATTTGACAACATTAATATCTAATTGAAAGTTATTAGATAACTAAGTGTAATGGATATGGTTGGATTTAGAATTAACATCCTCATCCTGGAATAGCTCCAAAATTCTAAGTATGAACCATATGGCAATTGTTGCGTAATTGATATAGCCGACAAGTCTTGAAAGATTGGAAGGTATCAAACATTACACATTGGATATTAAAGTTTACGGGATTTTAAAGAGCATATTGTTGTGTAACACCCCAACCCGACAAGGGTAGAAGTGTCACATTAATGGTGACATATCAAAGCAAGTATAAACATACGACTTAAATAATACAAATGAGTTTCAATGGTTACAATGGAAAAATCTAAAATTACAAGGTTACAAGTGAGAGATACAAAAATTTCTAAGTCTGAATACAGAATCTCTTCTAATTATCTCTACTCCAGAATAGCTAACAAGGTCTTCTAAGTCCAATGTTCTCTCTATTAACAACCCAGCTTCCAACTAAAAACCTGCCGCGGGAAAAGAAATGCGGCTGAGCTACGAGAGCTCAGCGAACAGATATAACGGTAACAAGCAGTAAAGGTAAAGTAGTGAAGTAGATGATTGAATACCAGGTGTAACAAGAGTCAGGAACAGGAACATAAAGATTATACAGACATAACAGGATTAGAACTAGTTACAAAAGATAGGTATAAAGGTGTAATCAAAAATCCTACCACATACCAGGTCATATCCAGTCAAGTCAAGTGTTAAGTCACTTATCAGGTTACAGGGTGCCAGTAATAATAGTGGGAAGTAAAGGTAATCAGGTTATAAGGTTACAAGGTGCAGGGTAACAGAAATCCTCTACGAGCCCAGAAACAGTAACTTGTAACAGTAATATAATCAGTATCAGAGTGTATGGAGGGGAGACCTCAGCATACTAAACAGAGTGAGGGGATAACCTCTATGGGTGGAGTGCGCGGCTCCCAGAGTGTGAAAGACGTGTATCGCACACACCATCAGTCACCAGTAATAACAGAAATCAGTAATCAGTAATCAGTAATCAGTAACAGTTCTAGGATGCATCCATACGCCCCAGGTGGCCATAAACCTCCCAACACACCAAATAAAATACAGTCAGGGACGAAACAGGTCATCACTCTCCTGCCCTAGAGTCATGCCATCGGTGCATCAATGACATGGACATGAAACCCTCATGCCTAGTTATGGCTCGTAGTATCAAACTGTGGGTTAAGGCCAGGTATCATGTATCATGTGTCAGGTGTCATGCCTCAGAATCAATATCATATATCAGAAATTAGTATCATGTATCAGGTATCATGCATCAGAAATCAGTATCATGTATCAGATGTCAGGTTTAAGGATCAAGTGTCAGGTTCAAGTATTAAGTGTCAGGTTCAAGTATGTAGGTGTCAGGTGGTCCAGGTCATGTTTTATATCAGGGTTCAAAACAAGGTTTAGAGCAAAGGATCAGAACAAGAGTTCAAACAAAGGTTCAAGTTGAATGGTTCATATCAATTGTGTCAGGGTTCAAGTTAAAGTTTGTATCAAGTATTTAATTTAGTTGCATAAGTCAATTTCCATTTCAAAATATCAGAAGTTCCTATCAGAGGTTCATATCAGAGGTTCATACCAGTAGGTCAATATCAGAGAGGTTCAGTATCAGGAAGTTTTAATATCAGAAAAATCATATATCAGAAAGATCATATAACAGAAAGATCATGTCAAAAGTTCATAATATCATGAAAGAACAAGCAAGGTTCACAGAACAAGTAAACATAGCAATAAATCAGGAATCGGAAAGTAGGTTCATATCAATTTATTCAAAGGTTCATAACAAGGTTCAATTTAAAGGTTTATATTAAAAGTTCCCATCATAGTTCAAAAGTAATCTCTTAAAATGGCTTTCATAAAAGTGATCTTCAAAGCAGTCTTTATAAAGTAGGTCCTTTAAAGAAAATTTTCAAAAACATTTTCACATGTAATTAAGAAGAGTTTTTACATTTAGTTATAAAATCCTATGAACCTTCAATGTATCCCAGAGTCTAAATATTCATATTACAGGGTAGTGAACAGGTCATAAAGCACGGTTCATGAATTAAGGAAGACATAGCAAAGGCATAGATTCAAGAAGGAAAGCCCCATATAAAAGGCTCAGATCATAACCAACTGATATTCATAATGAAGGACAAATCAGAGTATGAGAAAACATAACAACTGCTTAGAGAAATACTAAGATGAATCATGGATACTGAATGAAATGAGAAAGAGGACACCCTTACTGAAAAAGGGCAGAATATCTGTACCTTAATAACCAAGCAAGCAACAGAAATAGCAAACACAGAAAAGAGTCAAGATCTCTCCTTCTTGGCACCTAAAGGAGTAAAGACAGAATTACTATTGATTCCACTTTCCATATTAAGTAGCTTTCTATTTTTAGCAGATTTCCATTTTTAGAAAGTTTACTTATTTAGCAAGTTTCCATAATTAGCAGGTTTCTATAATTAGCAAGATTTAAATATTATAATTTAGTTAAGTTATTAATTTAGTACCATTATGGAGTTAGGGTTGATTTTAGCAAGTTATAAAAGTTTAGGGTTAAATATGACAAGTTCACATAGTTTAGGGTTTTAATTGTAAATATATCAAGTTAAGGGTCTAAAATGAAAATATCATAAGTTACTCATTTAAATACCTCATTTATTCAGAATTACTTCTCTAGTCCATAAGATTTCATATTTTACACTTTACATCCTTCATTTATCAAAGTTACAAAATAAACCCTATAGTTACATAATTTACAATTTAACCCATGTTATATCCTTAATTACACCACTAACTCTTATATTCAATTATTTACAGAATATATCTTCTAAATTCATGTATGATACGATTTTACCCTTTAGTTTCACATAATTACACATTTAGTCGCTATAGTTTATAAAACTTATATTTCCAATCACAATTTATAATAATTACATATTAGGCCCATAAATACTCAAAATTACCAAATACACTCTTAATATTATTATTTACTCAAAATGACTTCAAGTTTCCAGTATTTACATTTTTAGTCCCTCAACTTAATTAAATTACAACTCGAATTAATAAACATATATATTTACCCTTTTAACCTTTTAATTTCGAATCTAACACTCATGACCCTTATATTATATTTTTACATGATTAGTCCCTGATTATAACACATAACGAAAATATCCCATGAGTTTTAAAAATTACAAAACACCCCCTTATGATTTATTTTTCAAATCGGTAAATCATTAAAATAACACAAACCCTAAAATAATTCCACCAATCATTGAATCATAATTAATTAACCTTAAACATCATTTAAAAATCAGATTCTTGTACCCAAACCCTAACCCTAGTCGATTTAGGTTTTTAGTTTAATTTTTCTTATTTCTTTGTTTTTATAAACCCGATTTAGAACAAAATCCCCAAAACACTATTTCGACTCCAATAAATCAAACCACTATTTTTCTCATGTTATATGAATCATATAGGACCTAGGAAAAATAATAAAACACCCTGGAAAAATCGTATGGGCTATATGTCGAATTATTGTGTTTTTAGGTTTATAAATTCATTAATTCGTAAACGGCTTATAGACCATGCATGGCTCGTTTCTATCATTTTATACAGACCCTATGTGATGTTTAGAGCATGAGAAAAATACCAAACCAGATTTAGATCGAATGGAATAAGCTGGACCAAAATGATTCTCTCGGCTAGAACAAAAACGACCACGAAATTCCCCACGAGCTCAAACGCGATCACTAAACCTTGAATTCATTTTTCACAGATCAGATATGATGTGAGGAACACAAGAAAAATGGAGAATGAATTTTACAATGGTCGAATGAATTAAAATGGAATTTTTACCTTTCGAGTGATCTAGAACAAGAAATTCGACAATAATTAATCTCGGCCTCCACAAATCGAAACACTATTTTTCTAGGCTTCTTGGGACGTGTAAGAACACAGGAAAATTATACTTGGACCTCAGAAAATTCGTATGAATGAATGGTGATTTTTTTGGTGTTTTTGATTCTCGGCAAAGGAAAATAAGGAAGAAAAAGATATATAAAATATATAGAGTTGATTGAGCCGAGATTTGGGGAGGGGAGGGACTTGAGAATTGGCCAAAATAGGTAACAAACCAGAAATTTTATTGTGATTGAATCCTTCCTAATTTACTTGATGTTTATCCTTATTATATATATTTTAATTAATTTAAATAACTTATATATATATATATAAATTTCGGTTTTTGTGTGTTTTTAAGGTGCCAAAACATTTTTATGTCATGTACAATTATTTAAATGGTGCCTTGTAATTATTTCATGTCATATATAATTTAATTACAAAGGTTTTGTAATTATTTAGGCACTTATATAAGCTTTAATTAAGTTTTAAAGTAGCAGGGGCAATTTGGTCATTTTACATGTTCTAGATTTTCAGGTATTACAACTTCTTCCCCTCTAACAGGAAAATTTCGTCCTCGAAATTTGCAGGAAGCGGAGAGAAATGAGAACGGAATACTCATACGGAATGCGAACAAGATTTCAAATCAATACAACTGTATCAACAGTAGGGAGTTCTACATGACTTCAAGATTTACAACTTAGGTCAACAGAATGAAAACGGGAGTCTAACTCATCCAGATATTTAACGAACGAAGGTAGAGTATACGCATAGGTAGAATGAACCTAAGGTCTCACAAATCACGGATAATCCAACGGTGATCAATTTCTAACTTCTTAGGTACTTCCCAAGATATCCTATGGCCACAATGAGGGCACGTTATATGGTGTAAGTATTATCACGTTAATAATACCAGCACCACATAATTATGCCTTCATGATGATCATACTTTATCTCAATTCATGAACAAAACAACCTATCTTAATCCACCTAGTACTTCTATAGTCTCAGAAGTCAACAAAATCGATGTCATAGCCAAGAGGGAAAAGCAAACTACTTGCAAGAGTATCGGAATCCCAGATTGCTTAGCAGAATAAGGTACGCCGTCCACAAGCGTCAGCTCTTTCATAATTCGCCAAAATCTTCCCAGAACAAAGCCATGAACGTACGAATAATCACGGAACTGAAATGCTTCTTAAAACATCAGGGAATCTTATTACTATATAACGAAGTTTAAGTGAGTCCATCAATCTGGAAGTGAAACAAAATCGTGAACTTGTGTCTAGTCCTTCAAGCCTCCTGCTGTTCTTCTTAGAATGTGATGGAGTAATATGAATTTCTGGCACGATCTTCAAGTCCTTCATCATCCAGTCTGCTTCCGCTCTCAATTCATCTTAGTACAACCAAGGCGAATAGGGAAGTTAGACTGCATGTCTTCATCAGCTCCAGGTTCGCCGTCTTGACTAGATTTTCTTCTTCTGCATCGCCCACACTTCTGCTTGTAAGGGACGTCTTCACTCTTCAGGGTAGCCGCCGTTGTTGTCAAAATTTCGAATGCTCAATCAACCAATCCCTTATCAGAATAAAATCGAAGTTGACTATCCAAAGAAAGACGGATCAACAAGGCAAATCTTATCGTTCAAAAATGAGAGAGAAACATTAAAACATCACAAGACTTTTCATAGGGATAGAGAGGGGTAAAACGAAGTCAAATAGCGTCAGAAGATTCATAGATGCTTATCAAAAGCAAGAGACAAACAACAGAATATATCGAGTACGTCATCGCCATGGAGATTCTCAGATTTGCCCGAAGAGGCATCAACATGATAAACAAAGGATCCGAGGTCAAAGTCGGAGTCTAGAGATAAGGATCAAATAGTGTCATGCAATTATTATACAGTTCTCAAAGACATAAATCTTGTAGGCATAAACTTTCAATCTCCAAGAGGGATTCAACAGGCTTAAACCAAAAGTAAGGCACGAATCAGAGTGATGCGGAAGCAATGATACTTAAACAAATGCCTTAGTCTACCCATTCCTCACTGGTCAAAACTTACGTTCCTATAGGGAAGTCCTAAATCAAATTCTTACAGGTTATCTTATGAGCGCCTACAGGGAAAACTTAGTGGTCCTAACTTACACAGGCCAAGGGTAGATGTACTACAAGTCGCAAACCTGGCTCTGATACCACTTTGTAACACCCCAACCCGACAAGGGTAGAAGTGTCACATTAATGGTGACATATCAAAGCAAGTATAAACATACGACTTAAATAATACAAATGAGTTTCAATGGTTACAATGGAAAAATCTAAAATTACAAGGTTACAAGTGAGAGATACAAAAATTTCTAAGTCTGAATAAAGAATCTCTTCTAATTATCTCTACTCCAGAATAGCTAACAAGGTCTTCTAAGTCCAAGGTTCTCTCTATTAACAACCCAGCTTCCAACTAAAAACCTGCCGCGGGAAAAGAAACGCGGCTGAGCTACGAGAGCTCAGTGAACAGATATAACGGTAACAAGCAGTAAAGGTAAAGTAGTGAAGTAGATGATTGAATACCAGGTGTAACAAGAGTCAGGAACAGGAACATAAAGATTATACAGACATAACAGGATTAGAACTAGTTACAAAAGATAGGTGTAAAGGTGTAATCCAAAATCCTACCACATACCAGGTCATATCCAGTCAAGTCAAGTGTTAAGTCACTTATCAGGTTACAGGGTGCCAGTAATAATAGTGGGAAGTAAAGGTAATCAGGTTATAAGGTTACAAGGTGCAGGGTAACAGAAATCCTCTACGAGCCCAGAAACAGTAACTTGTAACAGTAATATAATCAGTATCAGAGTGTATGGAGGGGAGACCTCAGCATACTAAACAGAGTGAGGGGATAACCTCTATGGGTGGAGTGCACGGCTCCCAGAGTGTGAAAGACGTGTATCGCACACACCATCAGTCACCAGTAATAACAAAAATCAGTAATCAGTAATCAGTAATCAGTAACAGTTCTAGGATGCATCCATACGCCCCTGGTGGCCATAAACCTCCCAACACACCAAATAAAATACAGTAAAGGGACGGAACAGGTCATCACTCTCCTGCCCTAGAGTCATGCCATCGGTGCATCAATGACATGGACATGAAACCCTCATGCCTAGTTATGGCTCGTAGTATCAAACTGTGGGTTAAGGCCAGGTATCATGTATCATGTGTCAGGTGTCATGCCTCAGAATCAATATCATATATCAGAAATCAGTATCATGTATCAGGTATCATGCATCAGAAATCAGTATCATGTATCAGATGTCAGGTTTAAGGATCAAGTGTCAGGTTCAAGTATTAAGTGTCAGGTTCAAGTATGTAGGTGTCAGGTGGTCCAGGTCATGTTTTATATCAGGGTTCAAAACAAGGTTTAGAGCAAAGGATCAGGACAAGAGTTCAAACAAAGGTTCAAGTTGAATGGTTCATATCAATTGTGTCAGGGTTCAAGTTAAAGTTTGTATCAAGTATTTAATTTAGTTGCATAAGTCAATTTCCATTTCAAAATATCAGAAGTTCCTATCAGAGGTTCATATCAGAGGTTCATACCAGTAGGTCAATATCAGAGAGGTTCAGTATCAGGAAGTTTTAATATCAGAAAAATCATATATCAGAAAGATCATATAACAGAAAGATCATGTCAAAAGTTCATAATATCATGAAAGAACAAGCAAGGTTCACAGAACAAGTAAACATAGCAATAAATCAGGAATCGGAAAGTAGGTTCATATCAATTTATTCAAAGGTTCATAACAAGGTTCAATTTAAAGGTTTATATTAAAAGTTCCCATCATAGTTCAAAAGTAATCTCTTAAAATGGCTTTCATAAAAGTGATCTTCAAAGCAGTCTTTATAAAGTAGGTCCTTTAAAGAAAATTTTCAAAAACATTTTCACATGTAATTAAGAAGAGTTTTTACATTTAGTTATAAAATCCTATGAACCTTCAATGTATCCCAGAGTCTAAATATTCATATTACAGGGTAGTGAACAGGTCATAAAGCACGGTTCATGAATTAAGGAAGACATAGCAAAGGCATAGATTCAAGAAGGAAAGCCCCATATAAAAGGCTCAGATCATAACCAACTGATATTCATAATGAAGGACAAATCAGAGTATGAGAAAACATAACAACTGCTTAGAGAAATACTAAGATGAATCATGGATACTGAATGAAATGAGAAAGAGGACACCCTTACTGAAAAAGGGCAGAATATCTGTACCTTAATAACCAAGCAAGCAACAGAAATAGCAAACACAGAAAAGAGTCAAGATCTCTCCTTCTTGGCACCTAAAGGAGTAAAGACAGAATTACTATTGATTCCACTTTCCATATTAAGTAGCTTTCTATTTTTAGCAGATTTCCATTTTTAGAAAGTTTACTTATTTAGCAAGTTTCCATAATTAGCAGGTTTCTATAATTAGCAAGATTTAAATATTATAATTTAGTTAAGTTATTAATTTAGTACCATTATGGAGTTAGGGTTGATTTTAGCAAGTTATAAAAGTTTAGGGTTAAATATGACAAGTTCACATAGTTTAGGGTTTTAATTGTAAATATATCAAGTTAAGGGTCTAAAATGAAAATATCATAAGTTACTCATTTAAATACCTCATTTATTCAGAATTACTTCTCTAGTCCATAAGATTTCATATTTTACACTTTACATCCTTCATTTATCAAAGTTACAAAATAAACCCTATAGTTACATAATTTACAATTTAACCCATGTTATATCCTTAATTACACCACTAACTCTTATATTCAATTATTTACAGAATATATCTTCTAAATTCATGTATGATACGATTTTACCCTTTAGTTTCACATAATTACACATTTAGTCGCTATAGTTTATAAAACTTATATTTCCAATCACAATTTATAATAATTACATATTAGGCCCATAAATACTCAAAATTACCAAATACACTCTTAATATTATTATTTACTCAAAATGACTTCAAGTTTCCAGTATTTACATTTTTAGTCCCTCAACTTAATTAAATTACAACTCGAATTAATAAACATATATATTTACCCTTTTAACCTTTTAATTTCGAATCTAACACTCATGACCCATATATTATATTTTTACATGATTAGTCCCTGATTATAACACATAACGAAAATATCCCATGAGTTTTAAAAATTACAAAACACCCCCTTATGATTTATTTTTCAAATCGGTAAATCATTAAAATAACACAAACCCTAAAATAATTCCACCAATCATTGAATCATAATTAATTAACCTTAAACATCATTTAAAAATCAGATTCTTGTACCCAAACCCTAACCCTAGTCGATTTAGGTTTTTAGTTTAATTTTTCTTATTTCTTTGTTTTTATAAAACCCGATTTAGAACAAAATCCCCAAAACACTATTTCGACTCCAATAAATCAAACCACTATTTTTCTCATGTTATATGAATCATATAGGACCTAGGAAAAATAATAAAACACCCTGGAAAAATCGTATGGGCTATATGTCGAATTATTGTGTTTTTAGGTTTATAAATTCATTAATTCGTAAACGGCTTATAGACCATGCATGGCTCGTTTCTATCATTTTATACAGACCCTATGTGATGTTTAGAGCATGAGAAAAATACCAAACCAGATTTAGATCGAATGGAATAAGCTGGACCAAAATGATTCTCTCGGCTAGAACAAAAACGACCACGAAATTCCCCACGAGCTCAAACGCGATCACTAAACCTTGAATTCATTTTTCACAGATCAGATATGATGTGAGGAACACAAGAAAAATGGAGAATGAATTTTACAATGGTCGAATGAATTAAAATGGAATTTTTACCTTTCGAGTGATCTAGAACAAGAAATTCGACAATAATTAATCTCGGCCTCCACAAATCGAAACACTATTTTTCTAGGCTTCTTGGGACGTGTAAGAACACAGGAAAATTATACTTGGACCTCAGAAAATTCGTATGAATGAATGGTGATTTTTTTGGTGTTTTTGATTCTCGGCAAAGGAAAATAAGGAAGAAAAAGATATATAAAATATATAGAGTTGATTGAGCCGAGATTTGGGGAGGGGAGGGACTTGAGAATTGGCCAAAATAGGTAACAAACCAGAAATTTTATTGTGATTGAATCCTTCCTAATTTACTTGATGTTTATCCTTATTATATATATTTTAATTAATTTAAATAACTTATATATATATATATAAATTTCGGTTTTTGTGTGTTTTTAAGGTGCCAAAACATTTTTATGTCATGTACAATTATTTAAATGGTGCCTTGTAATTATTTCATGTCATATATAATTTAATTACAAAGGTTTTGTAATTATTTAGGCACTTATATAAGCTTTAATTAAGTTTTAAAGTAGCAGGGGCAATTTGGTCATTTTACATGTTCTAGATTTTCAGGTATTACAACTTCTTCCCCTCTAACAGGAAAATTTCGTCCTCGAAATTTGCAGGAAGCGGAGAGAAATGAGAACGGAATACTCATACGGAATGCGAACAAGATTTCAAATCAATACAACTGTATCAACAGTAGGGAGTTCTACATGACTTCAAGATTTACAACTTAGGTCAACAGAATGAAAACGGGAGTCCAACTCATCCAGATATTTAACGAACGAAGGTAGAGTATACGCATAGGTAGAATGAACCTAAGGTCTCACAAATCACGGATAATCCAACGGTGATCAATTTCTAACTTCTTAGGTACTTCCCAAGATATCCTATGGCCACAATGAGGGCACGTTATATGGTGTAAGTATTATCACGTTAATAATACCAGCACCACATAATTATGCCTTCATGATGATCATACTTTATCTCAATTCATGAACAAAACAACCTATCTTAATCCACCTAGTACTTCTATAGTCTCAGAAGTCAACAAAATCGATGTCATAGCCAAGAGGGAAAAGCAAACTACTTGCAAGAGTATCGGAATCCCAGATTGCTTAGCAGAATAAGGTACGCCGTCCACAAGCGTCAGCTCTTTCATAATTCGCCAAAATCTTCCCAGAACAAAGCCATGAACGTACGAATAATCACGGAACTGAAATGCTTCTTAAAACATCAGGGAATCTTATTACTATATAACGAAGTTTAAGTGAGTCCATCAATCTGGAAGTGAAACAAAATCGTGAACTTGTGTCTAGTCCTTCAAGCCTCCTGCTGTTCTTCTTAGAATGTGATGGAGTAATATGAATTTCTGGCACGATCTTCAAGTCCTTCATCATCCAGTCTGCTTCCGCTCCCAATTCATCTTAGTACAACCAAGGCGAATAGGGAAGTTAGACTGCATGTCTTCATCAGCTCCAGGTTCGCCGTCTTGACTAGATTTTCTTCTTCTGCATCGCCCACACTTCTGCTTGTAAGGGACGTCTTCACTCTTCAGGGTAGCCGCCGTTGTTGTCAAAATTTCGAATGCTCAATCAACCAATCCCTTATCAGAATAAAATCGAAGTTGACTATCCAAAGAAAGACGGATCAACAAGGCAAATCTTATCGTTCAAAAATGAGAGAGAAACATTAAAACATCACAAGACTTTTCATAGGGATAGAGAGGGGTAAAACGAAGTCAAATAGCGTCAGAAGATTCATAGATGCTTATCAAAAGCAAGAGACAAACAACAGAATATATCGAGTACGTCATCGCCATGGAGATTCTCATATTTGCCCGAAGAGGCATCAACATGATAAACAAAGGATCCGAGGTCAGAGTCGGAGTCTAGAGATAAGGATCAAATAGTGTCATGCAATTATTATACAGTTCTCAAATACATAAATCTTGTAGGCATAAACTTTCAATCTCCAAGAGGGATTCAACAGGCTTAAACCAAAAGTAAGGCACGAATCAGAGTGATGCGGAAGCAATGATACTTAAACAAATGCCTTAGTCTACCCATTCCTCACTTGTCAAAACTTACGTTCCTATAGGGAAGTCCAAAAGCAAATTCTTACAGGTTATCTTATGAGCGCCTACAGGGAAAACTTAGTGGTCCTAACTTACACAGGCCAAGGGTAGATGTACTACAAGTCGCAAACCTGGCTCTGATACCACTTTGTAACACCCCAACCCGACAAGGGTAGAAGTGTCACATTAATGGTGACATATCAAAGCAAGTATAAACATACGACTTAAATAATACAAATGAGTTTCAATGGTTACAATGGAAAAATCTAAAATTACAAGGTTACAAGTGAGAGATACAAAAATTTCTAAGTCTGAATAAAGAATCTCTTCTAATTATCTCTACTCCAGAATAGCTAACAAGGTCTTCTAAGTCCAAGGTTCTCTCTATTAACAACCCAGCTTCCAACTAAAAACCTGCCGCGGGAAAAGAAACGCGGCTGAGCTACGAGA
Organism: Artemisia tridentata subsp. tridentata; assembly: GCA_021014915.2. Classification (NCBI taxonomy): domain Eukaryota; kingdom Viridiplantae; phylum Streptophyta; class Magnoliopsida; order Asterales; family Asteraceae; genus Artemisia; species Artemisia tridentata. The sequence continues at coordinate 148,773,867 of CP139509.1, forward strand.
GCTCAGTGAACAGATATAACGGTAACAAGCAGTAAAGGTAAAGTAGTGAAGTAGATGATTGAATACCAGGTGTAACAAGAGTCAGGAACAGGAACATAAAGATTATACAGACATAACAGGATTAGAACTAGTTACAAAAGATAGGTATAAAGGTGTAATCCAAAATCCTACCACATACCAGGTCATATCCAGTCAAGTCAAGTGTTAAGTCACTTATCAGGTTACAGGGTGCCAGTAATAATAGTGGGAAGTAAAGGTAATCAGGTTATAAGGTTACAAGGTGCAGGGTAACAGAAATCCTCTACGAGCCCAGAAACAGTAACTTGTAACAGTAATATAATCAGTATCAGAGTGTATGGAGGGGAGACCTCAGCATACTAAACAGAGTGAGGGGATAACCTCTATGGGTGGAGTGCGCGGCTCCCAGAGTGTGAAAGACGTGTATCGCACACACCATCAGTCACCAGTAATAACAGAAATCAGTAATCAGTAATCAGTAATCAGTAACAGTTCTAGGATGCATCCATACGCCCCTGGTGGCCATAAACCTCCCAACACACCAAATAAAATACAGTAAAGGGACGGAACAGGTCATCACTCTCCTGCCCTAGAGTCATGCCATCGGTGCATCAATGACATGGACATGAAACCCTCATGCCTAGTTATGGCTCGTAGTATCAAACTGTGGGTTAAGGCCAGGTATCATGTATCATGTGTCAGGTGTCATGCCTCAGAATCAATATCATATATCAGAAATCAGTATCATGTATCAGGTATCATGCATCAGAAATCAGTATCATGTATCAGATGTCAGGTTTAAGGATCAAGTGTCAGGTTCAAGTATTAAGTGTCAGGTTCAAGTATGTAGGTGTCAGGTGGTCCAGGTCATGTTTTATATCAGGGTTCAAAACAAGGTTTAGAGCAAAGGATCAGAACAAGAGTTCAAACAAAGGTTCAAGTTGAATGGTTCATATCAATTGTGTCAGGGTTCAAGTTAAAGTTTGTATCAAGTATTTAATTTAGTTGCATAAGTCAATTTCCATTTCAAAATATCAGAAGTTCCTATCAGAGGTTCATATCAGAGGTTCATACCAGTAGGTCAATATCAGAGAGGTTCAGTATCAGGAAGTTTTAATATCAGAAAAATCATATATCAGAAAGATCATATAACAGAAAGATCATGTCAAAAGTTCATAATATCATGAAAGAACAAGCAAGGTTCACAGAACAAGTAAACATAGCAATAAATCAGGAATCGGAAAGTAGGTTCATATCAATTTATTCAAAGGTTCATAACAAGGTTCAATTTAAAGGTTTATATTAAAAGTTCCCATCATAGTTCAAAAGTAATCTCTTAAAATGGCTTTCATAAAAGTGATCTTCAAAGCAGTCTTTATAAAGTAGGTCCTTTAAAGAAAATTTTCAAAAACATTTTCACATGTAATTAAGAAGAGTTTTTACATTTAGTTATAAAATCCTATGAACCTTCAATGTATCCCAGAGTCTAAATATTCATATTACAGGGTAGTGAACAGGTCATAAAGCACGGTTCATGAATTAAGGAAGACATAGCAAAGGCATAGATTCAAGTAGGAAAGCCCCATATAAAAGGCTCAGATCATAACCAACTGATATTCATAATGAAGGACAAATCAGAGTATGAGAAAACATAACAACTGCTTAGAGAAATACTAAGATGAATCATGGATACTGAATGAAATGAGAAAGAGGACACCCTTACTGAAAAAAGGCAGAATATCTGTACCTTAATAACCAAGCAAGCAACAGAAATAGCAAACACAGAAAAGAGTCAAGATCTCTCCTTCTTGGCACCTAAAGGAGTAAAGACAGAATTACTATTGATTCCACTTTCCATATTAAGTAGCTTTCTATTTTTAGCAGATTTCCATTTTTAGAAAGTTTACTTATTTAGCAAGTTTCCATAATTAGCAGGTTTCTATAATTAGCAAGATTTAAATATTATAATTTAGTTAAGTTATTAATTTAGTACCATTATGGAGTTAGGGTTGATTTTAGCAAGTTATAAAAGTTTAGGGTTAAATATGACAAGTTCACATAGTTTAGGGTTTTAATTGTAAATATATCAAGTTAAGGGTCTAAAATGAAAATATCATAAGTTACTCATTTAAATACCTCATTTATTCAGAATTACTTCTCTAGTCCATAAGATTTCATATTTTACACTTTACATCCTTCATTTATCAAAGTTACAAAATAAACCCTATAGTTACATAATTTACAATTTAACCCATGTTATATCCTTAATTACACCACTAACTCTTATATTCAATTATTTACAGAATATATCTTCTAAATTCATGTATGATACGATTTTACCCTTTAGTTTCACATAATTACACATTTAGTCCCTATAGTTTATAAAACTTATATTTCCAATCACAATTTATAATAATTACATATTAGGCCCATAAATACTCAAAATTACCAAATACACTCTTAATATTATTATTTACTCAAAATGAATTCAAGTTTCCAGTATTTACATTTTTAGTCCCTCAACTTAATTAAATTACAACTCGAATTAATAAACATATATATTTACCCTTTTAACCTTTTAATTTCGAATCTAACACTCATGACCCTTATATTATATTTTTACATGATTAGTCCCTGATTATAACACATTACAAAAATATCCCATGAGTTTTAAAAATTACAAAACACCCCCTTATGATTTATTTTTCAAATCGGTAAATCATTAAAATAACACAAACCCTAAAATAATTCCACCAATCATTGAATCATCATTAATTAACCTTAAACATCATTTAAAAATCAGATTCTTGTACCCAAACCCTAACCCTAGTCGATTTAGGTTTTTAGTTTAATTTTTCTTATTTCTTTGTTTTTATAAACCCGATTTAGAACAAAATCCCCAAAACACTATTTCGACTCCAATAAATCAAACCACTATTTTTCTCATGTTATATGAATCATATAGGACCTAGGAAAAATAATAACACACCCTGGAAAAATCGTATGGGCTATATGTCGAATTATTGTGTTTTTAGGTTTATAAATTCATTAATTCGTAAACGGCTTATAGACCATGCATGGCTCGTTTCTATCATTTTATACAGACCCTATGTGATGTTTAGAGCATGAGAAAAATACCAAACCAGATTTAGATCGAATGGAATAAGCTGGACCAAAATGATTCTCTCGGCTAGAACAAAAACGACCACGAAATTCCCCACGAGCTCAAACGCGATCACTAAACCTTGAATTCATTTTTCACAGATCAGATATGATGTGAGGAACACAATAAAAATGGAGAATGAATTTTACAATGGTCGAATGAATTAAAATGGAATTTTTACCTTTCGAGTGATCTAGAACAAGAAATTCGACAATAATTAATCTCGGCCTCCACAAATCGAAACACTATTTTTCTAGGCTTCTTGGGACGTGTAAGAACACAGGAAAATTATACTTGGACCTCAGAAAATTCGTATGAATGAATGGTGATTTTTTTGGTGTTTTTGATTCTCGGCAAAGGAAAATAAGGAAGAAAAAGATATATAAAATATATAGAGTTGATTGAGCCGAGATTTGGGGAGGGGAGGGACTTGAGAATCGGCCAAAATAGGTAACAAACCAGAAATTTTATTGTGATTGAATCCTTCCTAATTTACTTGATGTTTATCCTTATTATATATATTTTAATTAATTTAAATAACTTATATATATATAAATTTCGGTTTTTGTGTGTTTTTAAGGTGCCAAAACATTTTTATGTCATGTACAATTATTTAAATGGTGCCTTGTAATTATTTCATGTCATATATAATTTAATTACAAAGGTTTTGTAATTATTTAGGCACTTATATAAGCTTTAATTAAGTTTTAAAGTAGCAGGGGCAATTTGGTCATTTTACATGTTCTAGATTTTCAGGTATTACATGTTGTTTGCATACAATGATGCTAATAAGATTGAGATGACACTCAATGCTAGTCATGGTAGGATTTTATCCTTGTTTATGGCCATGAGTACTAGTTATGCTTAACTGTAAGCATAGTTTCATTATACATTAAAGAATTAGAATACTTTAAAACTATAAAAGGTTTGATAGTTTAATTGTCATAAATTCGTGGTTGAGGATGTCACGCATTTAATGAAAGATTATGTGGCATTATCAGAATAGTTGAATGCACACATACAAGAACTTCATTAATTGAATTCTTGAAATAAGTATTCTCAAAATTCCGATAGATCAAGATTAGTTGATTTATGCCTTGTCAACAAGTATGTTTGACATGACTTGAGGCATAATTCATTAATAAGAATTATCATGTATTGATCCATTTAGTATTTGGATAAGGGATGTTAAGCAATTATTATTCACAATGAATTAAAGTACTTGGTACGTTTGTTTTCATTGATAATAAATTGTATCCTATATTTGCATGTTTAAATCCGTGAATAGCTTAAGTAATTCTAAATTGTCCGTTGTCACTTAATGATATGGAAATATCATTAAATTAAGACAAATCTGAGTATTGGTAGAATATACTTGAAAATATATTGATGCGTTGTCATACCAATTTCACATGATATTCAAAATGTTTGAATATAAGACTTATCCCAACTTCATGAGTTTACTTTATGGATCTTGTCATCAAGTAAATCATGTGAATATAGTTATCCTCATACTTGAGATGCCAGATAACTGTCATGCATGTAGTGCATTTCTGTGATTCAATTTAACGCTATACGTAACTAGTAGCTATAAGGATTGTTTTCGGAAGCGTTGCGAAGTGCATTTGTTATGCTCGTAGTCAAGATAGAATTTGTTCATTCAAATTGTTTGAAGTTTAATACTGTTGGGGCCCTCGTAGGGTTGGCAAGATGTTTGCGTGGCCACGCCCAAGATCTCCCCTGAATATGTTCATAAGATTTGGTAATCTTGCTCAATCGAAAACAACGAGAGACATAATTATTAATAAAGAATGACTTAGATCCATATCTTTATTAATATAGTATTAGAAACAAAAGGATAAGTATGATGATTAATCATCAAGTGGTTTTTGTACTAGGGGCATTGGCGTGTTGCTAGACGCTAACCAATGTCATTACACTTTTAATAGATTTCCAAGTGGGAGCTGTTAGAGTTTAATGAAAAAATATTAATCGTGTATGTTTAGATTCGAACACGGGACCGAGGGATTGCACACTTTACGTATGAATGATCAAGTAAATAATTAATATATATAATAGTTATATATTTTAATTATTCGGACACGAAATGATAACTAACGGACGTTAAATAATTAACCGAATTGACTAACGACCGTTAGGGAATAAAGGGATGACCGATAGTGTAATTAGGAGCTAAAGAAAATATGGAAACCCCATTCCATGGGCTATGGCCGATCGGCCTATGGGTTCCAACCCATTCAATCCTTAGCTTTTGCTCTAAGTTAGGTATTGCCTATATATACAAATTGAAGGGTTATTATTTTGGTTACCTTGTGCAATTAATATAACCCTAAAATTTGTGTTCTTTCTCTTCTTGTTCTAAAAACCGGTCGACACTATTCATAGTGGGTCGATCCATACTTTTCAAGTTAACAAAATTGTTTTGGTTTAATCGTGTTCATTCACTAGCATCAATACTTGATTGGTTATAGTACGTGTGTACAAGAGTTCGGTAATTACTTAATTTAGTAATTCATCTTGGATTGTGAAACAAAAATGTAAGGGGTTTCACGGTAATCATATTCATTGTTCAAGAGAAGAAGAATTCAAGTTCGATCCTTGTTTAGCTAGGATCAAAAGGTATGCAACTATTTATAATTCGGTATTACTTTGTACATGTTAAATTAAAGATCCTTGCTTCCGCTATACGCTTTTTGATGTGTTTATTTATTTAGTTGATTGTCAAGTTATTTAAATTCCAACACAAAACACTGCTCCTTCGTTGAACTATCGAAAGTGTAAATCATATCTTAGACAAAGATACGAATTAAGAAAAAGGTGCAAGTCTATAGTTCAAAAAAGTTATAATAATAATTAACAAATAACTTTAAAGGTCAACCTTTACATGTCTTTAACATGTTTTTTTTTTTTTTTTGAACGGCTCTTTAACATGTTTTAAAGTACAATATCTACTCATTAAAGGTAAGCGCTTTTAGTTATCTTAGTTAGGGAGAAAATTTACAATGCTAAGGAAATAAAAAGAAAGCTACTTGTATAACATTTGACTTTATAACAATATTAAATTAAAGAGTATAAAGCATACATTCACATAGAATATTTGCACTTCTTGTTTTAACATCATATGTTATGAGGGTCGGCATAACATTGGCATGGAGGGCTCGATGTCCCCATAGTGCTATGATCCATGTCGGCATCGACATGAAGAGTTTGTTTTTGAAGTTTCAATCTTCTTCTCTTTCCCTTTTAAAGTACATGTGAAAAGTATATTTCAGGAAAAATATACAAGTGATAAGGATAAACTATACCGGATATAAATCGAGAAAAGAAAACTCGATCACCTGATAATTTTTATTTGAAAGGTAATATATTATACATAAATAAATAAACTAGCAAGAAGCTACAATTACGATGATGCTACCACGACACTACCGACCAACTTGATTCTACACTTGTAACCCCATGACCCTCAACCTTACGACCGAGCATAAAACACCCAAAACCTAAAGATTACGTATGAAAAGACGTTAGAAAGTGAAATCTAACACATTAAGGTATAGAGTTGGAATCAAATAAGAAGTAAAATTAAAATAAGAAAGATGAGAAGAAACCACAATCATATATTTCATATGCACTTGTAAAAATCGATGTATCTCATTTTTAATTTCTACCCCATCATTTGAAATACGTGGCCAAAATTTTAAGGGATAAGCATAAACATTCAAACACATTAAGTTCGAATGAAATGATTTACAAACCGACTATGACCTCCATGACCATGACCATGACATTGAGACTTGATATGATCACCCGGTACAAAAACTGACATAACATTGATTTAAATGTATTAGGCAATTGATGCAACAGTTTAAATGTATTAGGCAACCATAGATATATCACTATATTTGACTTTATTTCTTTAAATAGAAGAACACTACATACATACGTTATATCATCCCTTTATTTTAAACATAGAAAAAACTACAGCATAGAGTATTCAAAAACCTCGTCAGATCCAACCCCTTAAAAAAAGTCCATTCATTTTAACCGCTTTTATATAGAAAAAAACTTAACCGCTAAGTTACCATATACTAGTATATTTGTTACACCTATAAATAAACAACATATATTCGTACCAACAACACAACACACAAACTGACACACACATTTTATACAAAAACAAAAGTATGAGAACAGGTTGTTGTCGGTTACCAAAAATGGAAAGTGATGAAAGTTGCTGTTCTTGTGTTGTTGATGATTTTTTTGGGTCGTTACCAGAAGGGCTTGTAGCAAAAGCTTTGTCTTTGACAAGTCCGCAAGATGCATGTCGGTTGAGTTTGGTGTGTTCGGTTTTTAGGTCGGCTGCTGAGTGGGATGCTGTCTGGGAAGCTTTCTTGCCTGCTGATTGGCGTAAGATTGTTGATGATGATGAGACTTTGAGGTCTGCTACTAAGAAAGAGATGTTTTTGAAGTTGTGTGATCGTCCACTTATCATTGATGGTGGTAACAAGGTTAGCAATGTTTTTTTTTTTTGCTTGTTTAAGTATTACTGTAGTACTATTATTGTGTTTGTTCACAGGGTATGGGTAATTACATGCATTTTGGCAATGGAAATAAATTGGTGATAATGCACTAAATGGAAGTTGGTTGCATTTGGTACGATAAACGTTTTTTCACCCTTGTATGTGCTGCATTACACTTAATGTTGCAATTTGGTGTGGTTATTTTGCTTCGTTTTGGTACATTGAAATTGATCCTTTAAAGTTCGATGCTTGACCATTTCCTGACGAAACTGACGTTGTTGATACTGTTTACAGAGCTTTTCGCCGGATAAACGAACTGGTAAGAAATGCTACATGCTGGCTGCAAGGGACTTACAAATTGTTTGGGGCGATACTCCAAGATACTGGAGATGGATTTCACTACCAGAATCACGGTAATTTTCAAGCTCTAAACTGTGATCATAATTTTGTGAGTGCCAACGGATGAGTAAGTTTAACATTTTTGTGATGCTAATTATAGCTTCACGGAAGTAGCTGAGCTTATAAGCGTGTGCTGGTTTGAAGTCCATGGCCGAATCAAAACTTCAATGCTATCACCAAATACCCTTTACACAGCATTCATCGTCTTCAAATCCACCGCAGAAACATACGGATTCGAGTACCAACCAGCTGAGGTTTCAATTGGGATAAGTGGGCTTGGAAGCCAGACACAAACCGTGTTTCTTGATCCTGAAGGTGAGACACGAAGGGTCCGTCCAGTTATGCCAAGAAGGAGAATGGGAATGTTTAATAGAGGCCGTGTTGCCAACCCGGACCCCATTGTGCCCGTCAGCCCGAGTACTAATGGGAATGGGCCAAAACAAAGGGAAGACGGATGGATGGAGATTGAGCTTGGTGAGTATTTTATCAAAGAAGGCGAAGAAGGTGAATTGGAAATGAGTATGACAGAAATCAAAGGAGGAAATTGGAAGGGTGGACTTGTCATTCAAGGAATTGAGATTAGGCCCAAGCCTACTACGTTTAAGAGTTAAATGCTACTGCACTTTTTTATCTTTGTGTCATTTCTTGAGTTCCTTCATGAATTTAGAGTTTTATCACATCATTGACAACAATTGTGTAAAATATGTTCAGATTTAAATGTTTGATGTGATAAATTGATCGAGAAGATTACACGAGATATGATTATATGAAATGCTATTTCTCAAACTTTGTGTTATCCGTTCTTGTTTCTGAGAAAAAAAATGTGATGCTAAACTGAAAATGGATCATGTCCTTGGTGGATGTATCGTGTGGCGTCACATTAACTTTGGTGAATCGTACCTGATTTTGCTCTAGTTTTCTGTGTGATGGCGTCAAATGAAATTAGGTGAATCGATCTGATTTTGCTCTAGTTTTCTATGTGACGGTGTCAAATGAACTAAGTTGAATCGTATCTGATATCGCTCTAGTTTTCTGTGCAGTGGCATCACATGAGCTTTGGTACTTGTGGCATCAGATGAACTATGGTGAGCTGCACCTGATGTTGTACTAGTTGTCTAGATGATGAGCAGACAAGTGGCGACGGTTATTGTCATTATATAATAACAGAGGCTAAAACTCGAGCATGTCATGAGATTTTTTTACGACAACAGTATTTCAATAGCCACTTAGTGCTTTTTTTATAAGATGACTATTACATGATATCATATGAGACTTGATTTAATAGGAAGCACAAATTACGGATCCTATCAGATTCATATCAGGCAACAGAAAATAAGCAGTCCTATTAGCCTCTTTATTATATGATATTTAAGATGCCACATATTTTTTATAGGCAAATAACTATCTCATACATGTCCTTAGACCGTAAGTCGCAACTATTTAGTCGGGAAACGTTCTTACACAACAAGAGGTATTTATGTGTACATGTAAAATGCCACAATTTGTTATAGTATGTGTACATGAATGTTGAATGCCGTATCAAGCCAAATTTATGCTTTAGGTGTTAGTTATGCAAATTCCAAGGGGGAAGATGCCAAAGGAATGGATATAAGATAGGCCAAAATTGTACTCTCTTCCAAACTTTAAAATTTATCTGAGACTAGTAGACTACTACTTTGCTGAGTACAACGTAAGACCAAAACTGGGAAGAAAAATACGCTTGGTTTGTATGCAGATGATCCCCAGAAAGAGACCAAAATTGTGTAAATTGTGAAGCAGACACACACAAAGGGGCATTTCAGTCACTTTAGCCTGGGATGAAAAGTGAGCCAAAAGTTCTCCACAAGAACTGCGCCTGCACTTTTGAAGTTATAGGTCTCTTTGGACAAACCATGCACTTTTGAAGGAAGGGTATGCAGTTTATGGTCAATCTTAGTCCACGTTTTATATCAGTTGGTTTTTGTAAGAGACAATTCCCATTACAAAAACGCATTTCTGCTTGGAATTTTGAAGATTTTAGGATGAACTAGGATGGGTATGCACCTCTAGAATAAGAACTTGTAAAAGACTAAAAATGTGTCCACATATATTTCCATTAACAATCTGGATAGTGTCTTTATTCCCAGAGAATAAGTTTACAATCGAGTAATCGGCAAAAGGTGGCACGGGTCCTTCGGTTTGATGCAAACGAAAAATGGTGTGGCAAGGAAGCACAAAGAACACTTGACCAAAAAAAAAAAAGACTTTGGTCTTGTATCACAATGTCTTGGATATCTTTCCATTACTTGAGCTGTGGTTATCGGATGGTTATATTATTAATCAACAATACCTCCAGATTTTACACCGCCCATTGTAGTTGTAAGAATGGCGTTGAAGAGTGGTGATGAAATATGTTGGAATTATCTTGTGAATGACAAATTGTGGTGAGTGAGCCTCAAAGTACATGTAGAGTATATGGATATGCTCGTAATGACACGGTTTATAGTAGACAGCCAAACACAAAATAGACACAAATCTTGTGTTACTGCAAGAAGTAAAAAACTACAAGTACATTGGCTAGAATTACATGTTAACTTATTATAAATAAGAGTTTTGGGTCTAACTGGGGCAGTTACGCAAATAGTATATATTAACGTGAAAGGTTTACATAACTTTTGCTAATCCACAGCAACGATTTTTGTAAAAAGTGCTAACATGCAATTTATTCTTCTTTAGTCGTGAACCAACTTTTTGGTTCAAGTGATAGTGCGTGCTGTTCTAATATCTTGCATTCCCATTTCCAATTAGTTTGTTCAAGAACTCCATACGTTACAAATCCCATGTCCAAGACACCAATCCTTAAACAAGATTTTACATGTACATGATTTTAACATACCTACATATTCCTCGTATATTAATACACAACAGCTAACTCTTACCTATGATCATCTGATCTGGTATCCTCGGAAGATGCATCACTTTCGATGACAATCACTTCGTCTGGTTTACTAATAGGATGTGATGCAACGGGATACATCACAGGGTCCGGAGAATGGGTTGCAACAGATGGCTGAAACTCGGGTACCATAGGACCCATGGGTCTATCAGAGCTAGAAAAGGTTTTATTAATCCACTGCATCAATCCTGAAGACATGGCAGCCTGTTCAACAGGTCTTGGAGGGATGCTAACTGCTTCCCGAAGCCATTGAGGTAAGTGACCAGTCCTTGTGGGACCGTTCACTATCAACGGGTCAAAGGTTGACCTTCCTCTATATCTAGGGGAAACTTGGGGTTCTTCAACAAGATTATTCAGGTTGTATATATTAGTGGGTCGAGATCGTTTTGTGTGAAACGACGGTTTAGTACTTAAGAGTTTTGACTGTTCTTCCTCCCACTGCTTGGCTAACTCCCTTGGAGACCTCCATGATGTGAAATGCAACCGGGGATCCCTTAAAATCGAGTCCCAATTGCCCATTCCGTGTCTCCTTACACCGATCCATAGAAAGTCAAGTTCTTCCTCTGACCACGCATTTGGAGGGTCAAAATTGTCTGAAAAAGTACTACTTTTATTACCGCTTAATGCCCTTGCTCTACTTATTATGTTGTCAAGCATCATTTTGTGCCTCATTAAAGACGCTGAGTCTGACGGGTATTGCGCCCCCATCATGTCTTGAACCGCGTCTGGAGTTTTGGCGTCAAAGTTGGGCCAATGAGATAAACCGTCAGAGGGTGTAGCACTTATTGAGCTGCGGAATTGCAGATGTTTCCTGTTTGATGATGTCAGCATCGATGGTGTATCTTCAGGGAGCATGATAGATGCTTCTTGCAAGGGGCGTCTTAATGGGAACATGTCGTTTGCTTTGTCTTCTGGAAAAAGCTGCAACAAATCATAAGCATATATGATAACCTTTGCTCATTTTACACATGAGAGTTAGAGGAAGCAATTTCGTCCATTTTCAAATGCGTCAACATGGGTTATACTTCGTCTCTAATCGATAAAGTAGGTAAAGTTTATCTTAATACACTAAAATGGAAACGCGTTGAACATGTCAAAAGGCACCCAAAGTGTTTTCAGCATAAAACCTCCTAATTTATTTTAATTCAAAAATTAGATCATCATGGTAATGATAAGGATTTTTTTTTTTAATATGTAGAAGATTAAGTATTTATAAAGTTAGCTAAAGGCAATAAAAAACTATTCGTATATGACACGCTAACTAATAATATTCTAAACATTTGGACAAAAATGTTGAGGTCAACCCAACCCCACACCCATTTTGCCACCTCTATTAAGCTGAGCAATCGAGTAGTCATGTTCAAAATCTACGTACCTGAAGAAAGTTCGTTTTTGATGTTTGACTTTGACTTATTGACTCTGAAGTGAGGTCAGCGCCCCACATGTGGCTGCTAGTAGAGTGTCTTGCAGAAACAGTGTCTACCTGAGACAAAAAAGTCTCTCCAATTCTCTCATCAAGCAAATCATGTACCTTTCCGCGAGATGGAAAATCATGCAATACTACTGAATGACTTCTGCTGGTTGAGTCGGCTGAATCTCTATTAGTTTCTGATGTATTTTTGTTGGGTTGCACATTAGTGCTAGATTCCAGTGTTATGTTGCGGTCCACCAAGCCACTTGATTCTGTCAAGCCACAAAGAGAAACAAGTGGGAAAACAATGCTGCTTATATAGCACAAAAGTAAATCAATCATCTCATATTGTCTCAGAAATTACTAAGAACAGGAACCGAAAACAAGGAATGCCTTAGCTATAAAGTTATTAACGATTACTTATAATAAAACAAATTCCACGCAGTTATCTTTTTGCAACTCATATCTAATAAGAGGTGCAAAAGATGTGTGGGTGGGGTAATGGGTCAGAATTGGCTGGGTTATAATGGGCCATTTTTATATGGGTCAAAAAGGGGTGGGCTGGCTTGACCCACATAAGCTCAAATCAACCAATTCACAAGTAAATGGATGAGATTGGACGTCTAGTAGAATCTAACATTCTCATCTATGAATTTGCAGTCCAAAAGATTTCTTGGGATTGTGATGTAAGGCTTATTTTGACCTTGAAAGTGCAGTTCAACATCTTTTTTAAAATGAATATATTTAGATTCATAACATGTTTTTTTTACAAGTATAGTTTAAGCAAAACTAACCAGGTGGAGGTTTTGATAAATCAAACGATTCTAGTGAGTGTCTATCCCCTTTCCTGTCAGTAGCATCTTTAGCATTTTCTAGACGATCACTTGATATTATCCGTGAATCATCTTCTGCAGAAACAAGATACTGTGATTCTCCCAACTTATCTTTGACATACGATATTGTGTCCGTTGGTGAATTTCCTGAATTAGCATAAAAAAAATTCCATAAAACGCTCTGCATCTGAGGTAGCAAGATCAGCGAATTGGGTAATGGTTAGGTTTGAAACATGTGATTTTGTGGTACGGGTAAAAATAGGAGGTTGCATGCATAAAAAGTAGACTTTGGGTGACTTTTAACTCGTTACCCATCTGTTTAGCTAAATTATTTTTTTTTACCCATTTGAGATAAAAATGCAACCCAAATCGACCCATTCATAATGAAATGGGTTAAAATCTCCACCTCCACTCTGCACCATCAGCATACAAGAACACGGTATACTGAAAATTCTTACCTAATGCTGGCTCAGTTATGTGTGGCGCGTCTTTCAAATTGCAACTTTCTGTGGCTAATACTGCATCACTTACTCTCTCACTGCTAAAGTCAACAGAAAGGGAAAAATGAGACCATGATGTGACAGAAGCAATCTCTACAAAGAGGGACATCTGGGCTAACATATACATACATCTCCATTTTAGAAGCAGACAGCGAATCAACATCATGAAGATCAGCATCTTCACTCGTCTTCTGTCATGATAAAATGAATACAATCATTCGTTCAAAAAAAATTAATAAAAATAATAATAATAATAATAAATAAATAAATAAACACTAGAACTTCAACAAGTTAAGTATAGACATTAATGCAAAAGATTTATATCACAGTGACTCTTTGTTTAGTCCTTCTGACCTAAAAGATGCTTGACTTGGCACATAATGTTATAGAAATGTTTGACCACTGATTCAATTTTCTAATGAGAAATGATTAGTGTGCCTAAAGATATGATCATACATACATGGCATGAATCTATTGGTATATTAGGAACTGAGCTCTTTATTAGCACCAATGGACTAGTGCCATGCATGCATGCATGCATATCTTTAGGCATGCAATCACTATTTTTTAGTGGCCTTAACAAGGACTATATGAGTACATCTTGTGGATTACATGGCATGCAATCAGGGAATTATGACTACAATTGTCTGGCTGCATCACTTTTTTTCTTTATAGATATGATATCATCTCTAGTTTACTTCCAAGAATATTTAAAGGCTTCAACAACATTTATTACCATGAGCTAGAAAAGGAAAAAGTAACAAAGAAACACAAACTAAGTGCATTCCAAGTTAAGGTAAAAGTGAGTGTGCACCTTCTCTTGACTTGCAGTGCGATATCTAGGATTGGGATCATTTTCTTTTAAATCTGTTGAAAGATCTAGAGCACTACCATTATTCATTGTGACATTACTTTCTTTGACCGCAAGTAAATCATTATTCCTCACATCAGTTAACTTTTCTTGCATATCAGACCCCCCATCCACAGATTTTTTGAGTCTTGATCTGCGACTGAATGTTATTAACGGGAATCCTGGTTTATTATTGACTTTTATTGTGTCTTCACATGAGCTTCCAACAGCTTCTAATGTAGATACGTTGTCTTGTTGTTTGGCACAACTAGAACATAGCTTTTTCCCATCAAGATGCTTCAGTAGACAAATAAAACCACATTAATGAAGGTGATTTATGATATCATTAAGAAGACGTGATAATCTCAGGTCTCAACTATATTCACAACCTTATAAAAATAAAACTTACTTCATTTGAAGAAAGCAGGCCTCGAACATCATATAAACAATGGCAGTGTTCACACTGCACTACATTGTTGTCACCGTTATATACAGCACACTGATTCAGGACCTGCAAACATGTTTTAGCAATCCGTTAAGAAAGATCTTTGATACGTTGTCATAAGTAGAGGTGGCAATTTTGACCCATTGAACCATATATTGGATGGTTATATTTTATCTATAATGGGTCAGATTGGTTAACCTAGAGGACTTGAGTATAAAGAAAACAGGTTAAACATCATCCGCAACATATTGTTGGACATGCACAAAAACTTCCTACTTCACTTCATTAAAAAGGTTATTTAATTTGAATGTTATAATTATAGTAATCATTACAAGGTAACTAGCGTGTTTATTCTACAAATCGACATTCATTAAGTAAAGAATCAGTAACAATATGGAAATTACCTCGGGATCTTTTCTCTCAGATTCATGTTGTGACTCTTTTTCTTCTTCCTTAGCTGGTGTTTTCAATACCTCTAAAGTTTGGCATCCGGAAGGGCACTCATTTTCAAAACCTAAACCAGGTGTTGACGAGAGCCGCTTCCTCTTGTATGTTAACACAACTTTACTACCAATCATTGAAGCTTTTCGGGAGTTGATATTTTACAACGCTATTGAGACGATCACGCTAAAAATGATACTCATGAAACATACATCCAATGAACTCACAATTGCTTCAGTCCATAACTACAAGAAAGATGTTCCTAACAAATGGAAAAAGAAGCCTTAAGCAATCTGATACAACTGCAGTAAATTTCATCTAAAGTTAACATGATATGAAATTTAGATGGATTTGAGTAAGCAACAGGTTCGTTGTTTCATGGTCTTCTTACCAAATCTTTAATTAGATTCATGGGTATGAGTTACAAATTTATTTAATTAGATTTGTTAAAACCTACATCCACAGTATATGAGCTAACGAAATTCATAAGCATTTCATATACCACTAATTTGTCTAATATGTCACGTTCTTCGGTATATTCACATAGCCCATACATCTTCCCTGTTAACGACCCTACAATTCCCCTATTCTATCCCTACTCTCTTAGACTAGCTTCATCGAGTTCCACACTTGCTGGGTTGTCACCATCTCCAAGCACAAATATGGCACATGACCAATGGATAGCATCAATCATCTATATTCATTAAACCTTGTTTGCTATGTAATATGCGACACTATTGGTTACGACTTACGAGCAAACTATCTAACTCTAAATAATTGCAAAGATAGGCATATATGCAAATCAACTAAAGTATAAACCTTATAACTAATGAGTTTAATAAGATCTTTCCTCTCTTACCCGACGTTTTACCTTATTCTCAAAAAGAACCATATGTGTACAACAAATTACAAAACTTCCTTCAGAAATTCAAAATCATTTCTTTGGTAATAACAACTAAATCTCCTAAACAACACATTTATAACAACAACAAGAACCAAACATTACACTCAAAAGGTCTAACAAAAAAAAAGAAAAAAAAAAAAAAAAAAACCCTTGTTTATCCTAATCCACAATTTCCTAAATTAACCATATCATAAATTCCTAAATCCCTACCTTTTTTCTATAATTCAATTTGTGAATAGTCTTCTTGTGGTCTTTCTACATACTCAGAAAACAATTTTTTATTTTATTTTTTAAAGTGCACCTTTTCACAAAAATGAAGTAACCAACATAAACACAAAGTTGGTTCCAGCTTCAAATTCACTCAGCTAATAAGGCCACACATATACTGTACATAAGCATAATATATTCACAAGCTACAAATTATTTGCACTAATAAATACAGTAACACTTGATCATACACATATACATAATCCATATTATGTAAACAAAAGAATTAAAAAATGAAAACAAACCAGAAATTATTATGAGTGTAACGTACGGGGAAAAGAATTTAGGATAGATATCAAACTGAGGAACCAGTTGCAAACGTTGGTTAAACTAAACTTATTAATGAAAGTCAATTTTCAAAAAAAAAAAAAAAAAAACTAAACTTATTCAAAGTGTTTTATGTTTTTTCTCTTTCTCTCTCACATATTTACGCTTTTAAGTGCGGGTGGGACCCACTTCACGAATTTATTTCTTGTTGTATGTTCTGTGGTGGTTGTGGCACGTGACAGTGTACGCGTGTGAAGATGGTGTGTGGAGGCGCGCGTGGGGTGGAAGCGCGTGGAACTGTCTGTTGACTGTTAAAGTAAAAATATACTGTAGGATTGATTGATGTTTCTTGTATAGTCAAAAGGAAGCGTAACAACTTTTTTTCTTTTTTTATCTGTGTGCAATTACTATGCTTAGATTTCCTAAATCTAGTGATACAGTGCTGCATAACATAGATGTGTCAAAATACTCGAACGTTTAACTAAAAGGTTTGTCAATGGTAAATCGGTAATTGTGACTGACAACTACTCCCTCCCTCTCATATAATCTAAACGAGCGGGGTAGCCCGCGCTTTGCAGCGGGTGTGTTTTGTATAAAAGTGTTGTGAAAAACATTGTTTTTAATAGACATTCTATCACTAACATGGGTAACTTTGCATTATAATTGGATTATAAACTCAAAGTTCTTTGAACGTAGATCTCGTGTTTTGACCTCGACTATATTTACTTTGTACGCATAGGTTTATATCAATATTGAAGGTGTCTCAGTTATAATTTGTTTTGACAATTTATATTTACTTTGTACGCATAGGTTTATATCAATATTGAAGGTATATCAGTTTTTCAAATGCTAAAAAGTGAGGGCGACGTGGCTTTTTAC
Organism: Artemisia tridentata subsp. tridentata; assembly: GCA_021014915.2. Taxonomy (NCBI): domain Eukaryota; kingdom Viridiplantae; phylum Streptophyta; class Magnoliopsida; order Asterales; family Asteraceae; genus Artemisia; species Artemisia tridentata. Next base: position 148,791,720 of record CP139509.1, read on the forward strand.
CAGTAGGCTATTGAGGGTGACGTGGCTTTTTACCAGTATATTCTGGCGTCGCCTACCGGAATATTTTTCGGTGAAATATTTTGTTCGCCGATTTGATATCGGCACACTCCCATCATTTCTGGAGCGTTTTAGCTCGCGCCTCTCTCTACATCACTGTCACGCGCCATCACCGAGACACTACCACACCCTCTCCATCATTACCGATGTTAAATCATTCTTTTTTCTTGACGGTAAGTCCCTTCACGCGCCCCCCCTTCTCCTATTTATTTAATTTTTTTGAAACCCTAGTTTGATAAGTTTTTATTTTTACCGTTTTTTAATTAAAATATTTTGTAAAACTGTTTTGAAACTCGTAAACTGTGTGGATCTATTGTTTTATCCATGACTCGGTCGCGACTCGTTGCCGACTCGGTGACTCACCAAGTACACACACACACACACACACACACATATATATATATATATATATATATATATATATATATATATATATATATATATATATATATATATATATATATATATTATATATATATATATATATATATATATATATATATATATATTGTAATGTTTATTTGTATTTGTATAATGTTATAAAGTATTTTTTGTATTTTTTTTGTTTGTAAGATTCCATTTTAGTTTGTATATTTATTTGTATTTGTATTATGTTATAAACTATAGTTTGCTTTATCTGTGGGATGTTTGGATAAAGAATGTGATTAAACTTGCATATGGTGCTGCGGGATCACGATAAACGTGTGCGTTATTCTTTTATCGACCCGGCATAAGCTAAAAAGCACGAAACAAATTGAATTTGTATTTATACTCGTTTTTATTCGAAAAATTATTTTGGAAACAATGGCGCAAGTTTAAGATTTTTTTGAGTCCGTTTGGTATGTCAAATGGGTGCCCAAGTGGTTTTAGTAAAAATTTAGCCTAGTTGTTAGTTTCACCCCCTCCGCTTCATGTTTTTATTTTTACCCATAAAAGACCTACTTTTTTTTTCAACTTCATTTCTCACACACACACACTACTTATTTTTCTCCCTCTCCCTCTCTCGCTCTCTTCCCTATCCGGCCATCGGAAAATATTCCGGTCAAACTTCTGGCAACCCTTTTTCTTGTTACAAAAGATAGATCGGGCCACTCCGACTTTATTCGTACCACCCACTCGCCTCCAATCACGACGGTATCCCGCCACGCGCCACCCCACGTCGCTGCCACCACTACCGAGAGCTACCACAGCCCTCCCCACCATCGTCCGACGGTAATAATCAACCACGCGCCTCCTTTTTTTGTTTTTAATAAACTTTTTACGAAACCTTAATTTTTATTTTTATTAATTCCGGATTTTAAATAAATTTTATTAATAGAAATGGTTTAAAAATTAAAAATGCTAAACTCGTATGGATCTTTTGCTTGGTCGCGGCTGACAGTTGACCCGGTGTGATATTCTTGATGTTTTCTTGTTTCTTTTAATGTTATTGATGTTGTTGTTGAGTTTGGATTTTTTTTGCAGACTTAACGTTTTTTTTTTTTTTTTTTTTTTTGCAGGTTGTGGTTTGCTGCAGCTGTATTGCAACTGTCGACGGAAAATTTTGAGGCTGCCGGAAAAAAGCGCGCCGGTGATGCCACCGTGAATTGCTGCTGTCGTCGGAAGTTCAATGGTTTATTTCAAGATTATTGTGTATATTTGTTTGTAACTTAGTATTATTTTTGTTATAAAGTTTTTGTATTGTATTATGAGTATTGTGTAGATTTATTTACAGTGGTTACACGTGTAAGCCTTCAAGGGTATGTGCTACAGTACATGAATAGTAAAGTCCTAATCTTATAAATTGACACGTGTAAGTGTACAATCGTTTGAAGCATGTTTTACAATGTCTTGATGCACGATTTGCAACAGTCCCCAATCCTGCCCTTTAAATATATGTATAATGTTCACTTTCAAAATGCACAAAGTTTTAGAAAATCTCACTAACTACACTCTCCACCAATCAAATATCATTATTACCCACTAAAATCTCATCTCATTGGTTGAAATACAATATGGACACTTAATTTGGGACATCCCAAGATTCCATTGTGGACACTTAATATAGGACGGAGGGAGTAACAGTTATCTCAGCTTTCTCTAACTAAAACTACATCTCAAATATAATTTATTAACTAGCTTAGAACCCGTGTTCAACACGGGCAGTATAAATATATATTAAAGCTATATGAAAAATTATTTTCTTGAAAATTCGTTAGAAAAGTATATAATAGAGTAAATTAGAGGAATATGCATAAACAAAAATAATAAAAAAGTTAATTAGTTTAACACAAAGAAGTCCAAAGAATGTGTGTATGAGTGTATCCAATTTGTTGAAAGCATTATAAAACAGAGTAATGTTCATATAAATACATACTGTATAAGATTTTCAATATAGTTGGGTAAGCACAATTAACAGAGCACTTTGATTGTAAAAAAGCAAAATGATAGAATTTAAAACCCATGTCCAACACGAGCAAAATAAGTAAACTACTAAGTTTATCTTAAAGATTGAAGCTTCAAGTCAAGCAAACATTTTCAGTAGTACCTGCAAAACGATACGGAGTACTATTTTAGTCGGCAAACACTTGAAAGTAGATACTGATCAATTATAAAGTGGTACGAATTTTCATTTCTCTATTTTCTTTTAGCAAGCGTACTTCCATTTATTAGTATGAAAGCTTTGTTAGCATTCATCTCCACCCAAACCCGATGTTCATATAAGTAGATTTACGTAGGCCTTTCCGAGGAAATCCTCAAAAACCATTTTGTGAACGTGCATCATAAGAAACAACAATAAAATGTAGACCATGTTTCATCTAGAAGTTTAATCTTATAATTATTGAATTTTTGAAATTGTCAGATCAGAATCACCAAGATAAAGGGTAAAATTGTTGTACGCAAGCAAATCAAAATTATAGATGTTCGAATACTTTTACTGTCATATAATGAAGGGATCAAAGGGGTGTGAAAAGCGCCTAAAATTTCTGCATTGTGAAAGACTCATTAAAAATGGAACAACTCATAAGCAAATTGGATAAGATGAACTTGTATGTTGTATCAGATTTTTGACAAAAGTATGAACTAATAAGAATAGAAACCACACTAATTATTCCAAAAAACAAAACAGCGAGGAATAGATATGTATTAGTTATTACCGATCCAACGCCTAACAATATACAGTACAAACCTAAAAAGAAACATGTACTACAACAAATTCCTAAACAAAAGAACTTAGAAGAGTTGATATCAAATGATATAGGTTTATATTACTGCTCAAAGTATAATCTGGGACAATATTTAAGGACAATTTCAAGATCGATTACATATACCATATGCTTTTGCATTGATGAAGCAACATTATCTTCGGCATTTCGAAGATGTTTTGTACGAAAATCTGAAAAGATAAAAAGCATGATAAGTTCATACACATATAAAAAGTAAACTGCTACCCAGAGTCATTAAATACTCGAAACGCATGCGGATCAACAATAGTTTCAAATGGAAACTGCAAAACTAAGTCATTGTATATGTAACAAAAACATCTTGTTTGTTTATACCAAATAAAAATAACTACAGATTATATATAACGACCACAACTATACCTTTATCTCTAGAGCGTTTCATCAAACATTCGTTGAGTTCAACAAACACCTGTAATCAATCACAAAATGACTAAAATTAAAAGTCCATTAAGAGAACTACCCAAAATTAAACTTCAAAAATTCCTTCAAATGACACATCAAAGTATTGGAAAGGTTGTTTTGAAAAATCTCACTACCCAAATTTATAATAACGAATCGGTTCAAGATATTTCCGAACCCAATTGATATATTCAAGCAAAAGAAAAATCCGAAAGGAAAAACATAATGAAACCCCACAAATATTTTTGAAAGAGTAATGAGGCGTATTAAGAAGAAAAAAAATATAATGAAAGAAATAAATACCTCTGAATCTTCCATACCCATATTGAACTCCTTTTGAAATGATGATGCTTGCAAGGATAAAAAATAAAATAAAAAAAGATTCTAAAATCAAGTCCAAGAGGAAGTGGCTGGAACTAATAATATGATATTTAAAATTTGAATTCTCGATAAATAGGCTGATATATATATATATATATATATATATATATATATATATATATATATATATATATATATATAAGAAAAAAGAAAAAAAGACTGTAGCACTGTATCATACTCCATAGTTCTATGTAGTAATTAGGGGTGCAAACGAGCCGAGCCGAGCCCGAGCTTTACTATACTCGAGCTCGGCTCGTCAGTTTTTTAACAAGCTCGAGCTCGAGCTCGGCTCGATCCGAGCCTTTATTTTTGTGCTCGAGCTCGGCTCGTTAAGTTTTCACAAAGCTCGAGCTTGGCTCGACAAGGCTCGAGTAAATACCAAATACAACTCTTATATTGACTTCAGTTTTTTTAACCATCATCAGTCAACCACAAGAAAAAGAAAACGAAAGCAGATGAAGACCTCAGATCTGAATTTATCTTCATTGGTCAATAATAGTCCTAAACGAAAATAAAAAGTAAAGTAATCGAAGTAGTAGAAAGCCAATACCACTGCCAAGCCCAACACTGTCCAAAACATAAACCAACCACAACTACGATCTATCCTATCCCATCCTCATATTACAATTGACCTCTAAATCATGCAATCTTTGTATTTAACAGTAAACTAATTACAAGATCTCAGTTATGTTTTCTTTTGTATCTCTTGTGAGAATACAAGTACTTTAAAATTATTTAATTCAAGAAAACTAACACATCATTGATCTCTTTTGAAGACTCAGCTTCATTAATATCCAACATATATAAAGAAAAAGATCATAACAACTGTGTTTGAACCCTTCCTTCATTCGGTCACACAAAACAAGAGACGAAATGGAAAATATTTTAGATCTCAGTTTACTCTTTGGTACTCATATAAACGTCCAAAGACATACACCAAAGAGAAAACTCATCATCGATCTATTTTGGAAGATAAACTTCGTTCACTATTCGAATCTTAAATGGATCAAACAAAAACCATACGGTTTCCATCTGTCCATCCGTTCGTTTAAATCAAAACAAAACAATACAAGAACCTACCTAGGATCTTGAAGCCATGATGCATTCTTGATTCAGCCTTGAGATGTAAATGAAGACAAAAGTAAAGATACGGTTGTGTTTGTATTTGTTGGTCTCGAAGGGTTAAGTATTCAGTTATGGTAATGAGATGGAGATGAGACACATGAGTATCATGAAGATAAGATTTGATGAGATCTATTTTAAACAAAAGAGTAGTACACCAACTGATGGGGGCGGATGGTGTTAGGATTAGGGTTATCAAATGAACAGATTCTTAGGGTTGGAGTGTTTTTTATACCCATAATTTTGGGCTTGGTTATTGGGCCAAATGGGCTCGACGAGCCTACTCGATCTTCACAAGCTCGGCTCGAGCTCGGGCTCGATAAGTAAACGAGATGATTTTCAGGCTCGAGCTCGGCTCGAGCTCGACAAGGCTCGGCTCGTTTTGAGCTTTTTATCGAGTCGAGCTCGAGTAGCTCGGCTCGTTTGCACCCCTAGTAGTAATGCATGGATATAATACAAACTTAAAAAAAGAAGAAGATATAATTACGTAATATATTTATGACAGTAGCAATTTCAAATAAACTTTCAATTGAGGCTCTAATTAAGTGACACGTTAGCTCAATTACAATTTCATGACATCATCCCAAACTCTTTTTTAATAAATAGTATAGATAGTTCTCGCAATGGTGACCGTAACTAACTTTTTGTTTTTTTTTAAATTAAAAACTAAAACTTTTAGTCATATATTAAAAACGTTACATAGATAATTAAAAACCTAAACGTACGAAATAAAAAACAAAACATTCTTCAAGCTTTTAAATTTCTCTGTAATTGTTAATGAATTCTTCCTTCTCATCAATACTTCTAAGTAATTCGTTCCTAGCCAACATCAAGCTGTTTGCGTTCCTCATATCGGCTCCAGTCATCTTTTAAAGTGTCTGCAGACCGTAGTCGACAACGGGATGATTAGGCAATGAACCTACCCTTATTATTATAGGCGTACGGCTACAAACTCGATTAGTAAAGCGACGAATCAAGTTCAACAATTGCTCAGCTAGTACGATCTCAACATCAAGTTCTTCTCGTAGTCGCACGAGGATTGTTAGTCTCACATCATTTGGTTCAGTAGGCATAGTATCCGTTGTGTGAAAAAGTGAATGATAGTTGGGAGAGTTTAAAAAGAAGTTGTGTGAAAAAATAAATGATGGTAAAGGGGTATTTATAGGGGAAAAGTAATTGTTTGAGAAATACGAATTTAAAAAAGAAGTTGTACACATACGAAATTAAACAAACTAAATTTTCATTTATTTAAATAAAAATACAAATTACACGTACGAAATCAAACAATACGAAAACTAAAACACAATCATCCTATTTGTATTTTTCATGTAGCCAAACAAATTTAGTATTGATTTGTTCTTGTATTTTTGTCGCCTTTCTAAACAAAACATTATGCATCTCGTAATCTTTCCAATATTCTTATTTTAAAAAGTGTCAATCAAAGAATGTTTTCTTGCGGAATGTCATTGCATTTCTCGTATGCTTTCCTCAGATCATCTTTGTAAGTTAGTCAAAAACCCTATTCCTCCTCTCTCTCCTCCTCCTCCACCGCTGACCGCCCCTCACTATCATCCAATCGCCGTCGGCACACCACCACGTGACACACAAACACATCGTGTGTTTGTGTGTTGCTCGATTAGATCTTATGTGTGATGTGATTAGATCAGGTGTTACTTGATTAGATCATGTAATTAATATGGTGATTTGTGATTGGTTAGATCAATCCCGCTTTGTGGATTAGATCCGTTGTAATTAGTGCTAGCATTGAAGGAAGTTGTTTGAGTGTTAGTGTATGACTAACTGTGTTGCCAAATCATACTCTTTGATTTGTGTTTGTGGAGAATGGATCAAACATCGTTATTAGATAATGTTTGTGGTTCTGTGAAGATGGAGATCAAACGAAGGATGTGTTCGAGTTGAGTAATGCTAAAAGGTACACATGCTCTTATGTATCTTATGCATGATTAACTAAATGTGTTATGTCGCTAGAATAGCATTTGTGTAAACTGTAATTTTATTAAGTCTTCCATTGTGCATGTTTACATGATAGATCTGCATGTTTGATTGTCAAATCATTTTAAAATTACCGTCTTCATACACTTGCGTTTTCCATCAGTGGTATTAGAGTCACTTATATTCCATTTAGCTATCATGTATGGATCAGATCTGGCTCGTATGATGGTTTCTTATTTGGGGTCGAAAACCCTAATTAGGGTTTCAAGTCCTTTGATCTAGATGGCCAAAGTCTTCATTGCTTAAAGATATAGATTTGACTAGGACATGAATATTGTATTTGTTACTATTATGCATCTTTGCTAGATATTTAAATTTTAATTGATTTATGTGATAAAATCACAATTGTTGTTTCATACTTAAAATTGGATCTGCAATAGATGATGCATGATAATGATGAATGTTGAACTGTTAATTTAAATATTGCATTCAATTTGGTTATCTAATTTGCATAATTAAAGTTGTTAATTGTTGACATAAATAAATGCCTAAAAACATTATCAATATTTATTCATATCTCTATGTTTTGATTATCACAAAATGTAAACTCATTAAAACATAAACTTATAAATTAAACAAGTACTTAGTTGTAAATATTCACTTCTACAACTAAAATCACTTAAGGTATGAATGAACTAATGCTTAATGCATTATATGATCAAAGGAACATTTCCTTAAAAACTAGATTTTTTATAAGACATCAAAAACATTTTATATATTTTTGAAAAATATTTTTGGTATTAAATAAAAATGTTTAATCTTTTATAAAAATATGAATTCAAATTTTTAACCAAAATCAGTTAAAATGTTCCAGAAAAACCTTCCCCACAAAAGGACAAAATTGGCCAACGTTCAGTAGGGGCGGCCCCCTTAATTTTGCTAGGCGGCCCCCTTAAAATTAAGGGGACCGCCCCCGCTCCAGTAGGCTCCAGCTGTCCAGTTTTTCTCCCTATAAATACCTGCCTTCCCCTGGATTTTTACTCACCTTTTGCACACTAAAACTTTCTGTTTTAAATCCTTGTATATACATTTCAAAATCCTTTGATCATATCTTATTAAGCATTGGTTTCTAAGTGATCCAAGCTTCCTACATTCAAGTGCAAAAGAAGAATACTCCTTCAACATCTAGAGAAGAAGTATTGCAACTTAGCTATCTAAGTTGTGTGTGTCATCATTCATTTGTATATAAGTTGTATATTTGTTAGATAGTTGTGAGTATAATTATTTGGGATAGGTTAGTGTGTAAGTAGTGAAGTTGTGTAGTTAAGGTGTGTAAGTAGTGAAGGTGTGAAGAAGTAGAAGTGTACATAGGTTGTGCTAAGTTGTGAAGAAGGTGTGAAGCCGTAGTATATAAGTTGTGAAGAAGTTGTGAATAAGTCGTGAAGTAGTCTTGAAGAAGTAGTCATGAGGAAGTAGTCGTAAAGAAGAAGTCGTGAAGTAGACGTGAAGAAGAAGTCGTGAAGAAGAAGTTGTGAAGAAGGTGTGATTAAGTTGTGTACAAGTTGTGAGATTGGTTCTAGCTACGATTAGAACCCGACATCTAGCTTTGTGTCGTTAAGCCGGTGTAAGCTAAAGTTGTGTAAGGTTTTCTCCGCCATAAGGGAGCTTGTTGACATAGTGAAGAAAACTCTCGAGTTAGGTGCTTGGGGAGTGGAGTAGGGCAAGGAAGGTGACCTTGTAGCAGAACCACTATAAATCTCTTGTGTCTCGGTTAGATCTTTCCATCTCTATCTTTCATTTGATTTACTTTACTTTACTTGCATTACTTACTTATATTTATCTATACTTGTTCATATTGTTTAAGAATTGAAGTCACATAATATCGAATCGAAGTTTTTAAAAGTAAACAAAAGTTTTCAAAATAAAATTTAAAAAGACGTAAAACTATTCAACCCCCCCTTCTAGTTTTCCACAATTGGTATCAAGAGCCACGTCAAACAAGATTTTTAAAATAAACTGTATTTTAAAACTTGAAACGATTTATGGAATCTGAAAAATATTTAGAAGGGCAATCTATGCAAAGACCACCACTATTTGAAAGTAATGGATTTTTATATTGGAAAAATCGATTCGAAACTTATGTGAAGTCAAAAGATCTAGATCTTTGGCATGTTATTACTAATGGTGATTTTTTACCTATTCAATATAATTTAGAAACTAAAAAGGATGAGGTAGTATCTTTTGAGAAACAAAATGATGATTTAAAAAGAAAACTTTCTAAAAATAATGAGGCTAAAATGGTTATTTATAATGCGTTACCACGTAAAGAATACGAAAGAATTTTTATGTGCGAAACCGCAAAAGAAATTTGGTACTCTTTACTAATAACTCACCAAGGTAATAGTCAAGTCAAAGATAATAAAATAGATCTTCTTGTTCAACAATATGAACAATTCACGATTCCGGAAGAGGAATCAATTGATAATGCGTTTGCTAGGTTTAACACAATCATCACAAGTTTAAAGGCACTTGATGAGAGTTTTTCTAGTAAGAATTTTGTCAAGAAATTTCTTAGGGCTCTTCATCCAAAATGGCGAGCTAAAGTTACAGCGATTGAAGAATCGAAGAACTTGTCAACTCTTCAACTTAACGAGTTGATTGGCAACTTGAAGGTCCACGAAGCAATAATCAAGAAAGACTCCGAGATGATCAAAGGAAAGAAAGAACAAAGCAAGTCAATCGCGTTGAAAGCTAGGAAAGCATCAAGTGACGAGGATAGCTCAACCTCCGAAAGTGATGATGAAGAATATGCCATGGCCGTATGAGACTTCAAGAAGTTCTTCAAAAGACGAGGAAGATTCGTTAGACAACCATATGACGAAAGAAAGACATTCCAAAGAAACAAAGACGACAAAGGTAGCAAGAGTGAGGGGAAGTGTTTTAATTGCGGTGATCCAAATCATCTCATTAGAAGATGTCCAATGATGTCAAAGGAGCAAAATCAAAAGGGGTTCGTTGGAGGAGCATGGAGTGATAGTGATGAAGATGAAAAAGAGACTACAAAGGAGGAGAAATGTCTTATGGCTAAGACATCGAATGAGGTACGTTCCAAAACCGAATACTTTAGTGATGAAAATTTATCATTAGATGAAAAAGACCTAGATAACGAATATAATAGGTTATGCATATTAGGTCAAAAAGTAATGAGTAAAAATAAATCACTAAAACTCATAAATAACAAATTAGAAAAAGAAATACTAGAATTAAAAATTAAACTACATAACTTAGAAAAAGGTAAAGAAGTTTTTGAATGTAAAACATGTCAAGAAACTAAAAATAAAAACGAAATACTTAAGGAAGAAATTTGTAAACTTAAAAAATTTGAAAATAGTAGTAATTCACTTAGGGAAATAATAAGCATTCAAAGAGCATCGGGAGATAAAATCGGACTAGGATTTAATTCAAATAATGTTTCAACAAGTGAAAATAAAAATGTAAAGTTTGAATGTCAATCTTGTGAACAAAAATCATTAGAGTCAAAACCTAAGTATATACTTATAAAAGATAAAAAAAATACCTATTTCGAGTGATGAGGAAGTAAAAAGTTTTTATAAACCATCATTAAAAGCCAAAACCGGATTTTCTAAACCGAAATTAAGATAAAAAAACACCTCCCTTAAGAAGACCACATAATCATCACCCTCGACCTAAATCTCCTCAACCTAGAAGAAATAAAAATCGACAAAACCCTCATAATAATAATAATTACCCAATGTGGAATTATCCAAATCCACCAAGCTTCAATCCTTGGGGAATACTTTCACCATATATGCATCCTAGTCAATTGTAACCCATGTTTGGTTCAAACAACTTTGGATCAATGAGACAATGGGGACCAAGTGGCTAAATTGCTAACTCATTGGGAAATCGGCATCTCCTCTTTGATTGACTTCTACAAGTCAACTGTTAGGATCTCTGGGAAATAAGGGTTTCTCAGTGATGGGAGGATTGTTGAAGTGCTGGGAGGATTGTTGGGATCTAAGGAAATAAGATATTTTGGTTGCTGCCGATAATGTTAAGCTGGTTCCTGCCGATAGCTTTGGTTCCTGCTCAAGCTCATTGCTGCCGACAGTGATATCTTGTTCCTGCAGTTAGTGTTATTACTGCGGGTATTAGTTATTGTTATCCCGTAAGTTTAGAGTGTTTGTTAGATTTATTTTTAGAAGAGATTGATGTTTATCTCTTTACATGTTTTATTAATAACAGGCTGTATTAGGTATTAGGGTTTCTTATCTATATAAGAAACACACAGCCATTCATATTGTAAGACTTCAAGAAAAACATTTATCAATAACAGAATTCTGAGTTCATAGTGTGATCCATAGAGGATCATTGTTCTTTAGAGTTTTCTTCTTTATAATACTTGCTGTTTAGTTTCCGCATAAACGCTTGTATTGCATACAGAGGTTCTTGTTTATACCAAGCTCAATCAAGCTCGAAGTACTCGATCCTACAAGTGGTATCAGAGCCTGGTGAGGATCTCTGATAAAGAAGAAAAGTTCGATAGGAAGCAGATCTGGAAAAAAAAATACTGTGATCGGTAATATTTTTTCCACATCAATCGTTATTTTATTTTTTTTGGTTATCGATCTGTTATTTGGTTGTATCCGGCGACAAGTGTTGGTTCTAAAAAATTATTGTTGATTGGAAATTGACGTGTGAGGTTTATTCGTTTGTCGCTTTCGGTTTGTTCAAATGAATTACTCCAATTGGTTGGTGAAATATTAATTATCCTCGTACAACTTGAATTGGTTGAAGAGAATTTGTGGGCTGTTTATTAGTGGGTCGATTATTGGTTGCGTCATCAAAACCTTGTACTACATTTAATTCGGTCAACTGTCAATTGTGTGGAGCTGCTTAATTGATTTGTCGCTTGTGATTCTATTGTGATCGAATTGTTTGTCTTGTGTGGCTGCACTTGTTGACTCGTTTTGTAGAACTGATTTGCTATTGGACGTTTGGGGCTATTGGCTGTCGGCTTCTGCTGTAATTGATTTGTTTGTTTATTCAATTATTGGTCATACGTTGGAATAAATTGTTGCTATATTGGTCAAACATTCAATCTCGTATTGAATTTATTGGTCAAGTGGGTTTTTCTCATTGATTGAAGATATTAATTTTGTGGGACTTGATCATTATATTCCGCAAGTATCAGTCAGTGGGGATTGATTCTGGTCTCTGAGTAGTTTTGCTGTTAGTATCAAAGAAGAAATTTTTTTTTCATACCATTCTCTTAAACCATAATAAAATGACTTCATCCGGAACTGATGAATATGAGAAATGGGCTAAGAAGATGGAACAATGGATCTCCAACAAAGATCATAACCTCTGGAATGTTATTCTTAATGGGAACAGCAAGAAGAGTATTGGGAGAGATCAGGAGGGGAAAATAATTATACTTCCACCTGTATCAGCTGAGGAGCAGGTTGCTGTGCAAAGGGAGACCAAAGCAAGAACTCTTTTGCTTCAGGCTCTTCCAGCAGACCACATGAGTGATTTTAAACACTTGGATGATGCTAGGAAGATCTGGCGTGCTGTAAAAACCAGATTTTTAGAGAATGATGAGTTCAAGAAGTCCATGCTCAAGCAGGAGGTCCAGGAGTTCAACATATCAGTGCCTGGAGACTTTGCTTTGATGGGTTTTTCATCTCAGGTACCAAAGTGTCATTTTGGTTGTCATGATTTATATGCTTTGCTTAAGAAAGATTTTGATGAAATGAAGCCTAAATATAATGAATTGTTTGTTGAAGTCAAAGCGTATAAAAATGCTGTTAAAACCTTAGAAAAACAAAAAATTTGGTACCAAAATAATGAGGTAGCATATGAGGAAAAGATAAGGGTATTGGAGAGGGATTTGAAAAAACACCACTAATGAGCTTAAATATTCTGAATCTCAAAAAGCTAAGGTGATGTTAGAGAAACAGGATTTGCAGACTAAACTTGACAATACCTTGGATAGGTTTGATAAATGGAAAGAAACATCTAAAAACCTAAACAAGTTAATTGATAGTTCTATGTCTACAAAAACTAAAAGAGGTTTAGGGTATGGTAACCTGATAGGGCCAAATCAATTTTATGACCCTAATGAGTATAGTGTATTTGACCCTGAACCTGTAGACTATCAAATACCTGTTAAGTATGTGAAAGAAGGTGAATTGCATGTTGTCCCTCCTCCTATAAGAGGAGTGTTTAAGCCTGTTCCTATGCACACAGCCCTTGACCTTGACTCAGATGAATCACACATGACCTATGGCAAAAGGTCAAATGACTTGCCTAAACCTGATGACTTTGTCTCTTGTTCTTCCAGTGACAAGTCCTCAGAACCAGAGACCAAAGACTTTGTCTCTTGCTCTTTAAGTGACAAGTCTTCTGAGACCAAGACCAATGACTTTGCCTCTTGTGATTCAAATGACAAGTCAACCACACCCAAGTCTGATGACTTCACACCAAAAGTAGCTAGTGTGGAATCCAATTTAGAGACAGCTACTTTTAGTCCTATTAGGAACAATTTTGTTTCTGATTCTGTTTGTGAGAAGTCTTTATGTGATATGCAAGGTCATGATAAGAAAAGTCAGGTTAAGAACAAAAAGATTAAAAAGAAATCTTGCTTTGTTTGTAGAAGTTATTCTCATCTCATTAAGGATTGTAATTATTATGAGAGTAAAATAGGTGTGTGTGCTGAACAACAAAAACCTAGATCGATATGGAAAAATGTAGAGAACATTCCCCCATTTGTCCCTAGAGCAAATGCATGTTCCTTCTGGTAATGCAAAACGACCTGCACATGTTCCTTCTGGTAAGCCAGTTCCAGCTGGTCAAACCAAGTCTACTGGTTGGAAAAGGAATGTTGCTAGACCATTCTACATACCTATTAGCACTTACTTTCGGAATGGTTTTTGGCCTGGTTATTATGACCCAAGGTATATGGGGGGAACAAGATGGGATACTGGTGTTAAGCCCTCAACAGGTTGTTCTTGGACAAATAAAAGGAAAGGTTCATTCTGGGTACCCAAGAACAATAGTCCTTGTCAGGTGCACTGATTGAGGGGAGGCATAAGCCTAAGGGGAGGCTTATTGTTGTATATTTTGTGCTAACTAACATTTATTTTTTTTGGTTTGTTTTGTGTTCTCTAACTGAAATAATGCAGCTGATTGAATCTGTCGCTTCTTATTAAGTGAGCGATTACTGCTAATGGATTGGATCATTGTTTTTATCGTGGGTAATGGTGCGATTAAACATTGACTATTGGTTGACCTCGTATGTCTGATGGTTTATTAATTGGTTGTGGGTTGTCAAGTGCACATGTGATTATGGAGAATGGTGCTCACTTAATGGGGCTTGGCATTTTATTCAAATTGTGTTTAGTTAAAGCATCAGTACATGGGGACTTTAATTATTCTTGTACCCCTTGATAATGGGTACGTGTGATATGAGTAGACATGTGCTATTGTTTGTCACGTGGAGGATGATTTGTGAAGTGAATTGGTGATTGAACAAAAGGTTTATTTGTTTCTGCCGATAGTGATTTTGTTGCTGCCGATTGACTCTTTTATCTTCAAATTCGGATGATTTATTCATGTGGGGCTACACTTATTTAAGATTCAAGTGGTACTGATTTGGTCTTAATTATGATCGAATGGTTTGGCTGCTTTTGAATATTATTCATTGGTCAAATGAATGCATGGTTTGAGGTGTTGGCAAATGGTGCACTTGGAGAATGATATTGCATTTGATTATGGGTCAATGATCAGTCTTGATATTTAAGTTTGGGATGGATGAAATTGTTTTATTAATTCAATTTAGTGGGATTGATTGGTCAGTGAATTAAATGTTGTGGATTAAGAGCCTCGTACTAACAGAAGACATTAAATGGGTCGGTCAATGAATATAAGGTATTGATGCTATTCATTGTTTCTCGTCGTCTTCTGCACGTGTGGGAATAATTTAAAGTGTCGAATGAATTAAATGTTGGGTTTCTTCATATTGATTATTATAGTCGATATACAAAGCTCACGTGGGGACTGATCTATGGGTCAGTAATATTACATGGCTATATCGAATAGTTGGTGGTAATATCACATGTAGTACCTCGTACTAAAACAAATCAAATGGTGAAAGTATTATTTAATGATTTGTCGCTTAATTGATCGGTGATGAATTAATTCAACCCCATACTGTTTGGCTTATTCATATTGATATTACGAATTGGTCGGTGGTCAAACATGGGCTGCTGCTGTTGATTATTATTTTCAATATTCATAGCATGCGTGGGTTAGTAGCATTGGCTATCATGATTGGAGTTTTTAATTCATTTTGCTGCTGCACTTGGGTGCTGCTGCTTGAATGGTTCCTGCTGATAGTACTTCCATTTCTGCTGATGGTGTTTCCATTCCTGCTGATAATACCATTTCTGCTGGTAACATTGTTTCTGCTGTTCAGATTCTGCTGCTGTTAAAAAAAAAAAAAAAAAAAAAAAAAAAAAAAAAATATTTTCATTTTCTTTCTTTATTTTTCTTTTTGTTTCTTTTCTTTTCTTTCTTTCATTTGTCTTTTATTTTCATTCTCGCTTAAGGGGAGGATTCTTGTTGTTGTTGTATATTTTCTATCTTTCTTTCTTTCTTTTGTTTCTTTTCTTATTTTTTCTTTCTTTTATTTTGGTGTGTTTCTTAGTTCAAAAAAAAAAAAAAA
The DNA here is from genome assembly GCA_021014915.2 of Artemisia tridentata subsp. tridentata. Lineage (NCBI taxonomy): Eukaryota > Viridiplantae > Streptophyta > Magnoliopsida > Asterales > Asteraceae > Artemisia > Artemisia tridentata. The sequence goes on from CP139509.1 coordinate 148,807,605, forward strand.
AAAAAAAAAAAAAAATTAAAAAATTCTTATGTATATTTTGTGTGCTAATAAGTTGGTTTTGAGCAACACCTTGCAGGTACAGTGTTGGTGTTTACACCTGCACAATAAATGGTGCTCAACTCACCATGTCTTGCAGACAAGAAAGAGTTGGCTCACCATGAGGGTACGGCTCTGGTGTGATAATCAAATCCGTTTATAGCTGTAATAGCTTGCTCAAAGCTATAGGGTACTTCAACTCACCCATGATTTATTTCTGAGAGTTGAAAATGGTTCTCAATTCACCATGGATGTAACCCTTTATGGGATCCAAAGGATTGGCTAGTCCACAAAAGTATGGTTTGTGGTAAAGACACTTGGTATCTATATTTGGTATTCAATTCACCAAGGTTTTGCTGTAACCTAAGAGTTGGCTAGTCCTGAGCAAACGGCTACAGGTAAAGACAAGTCAAATCCGTTTATAGTTGCTGATTTGCTAATAAATCAGATGGTTATCAATGTACCATGGTCTAACACACCTAAACATTGGCTACTCCAGTAGTGATGGCTATTGGTAAAGAGACATCAAATCCATTAATTTTCAATGATTCACCTCTCACAGGAGTTAACACACCTGGATGTGATGAGAATAGTATGAAACTTCAAGTGATTTGATGTACATATTGTCATAGTAGCAGCCAAGTTCAAGTGAAAGTAATGGTGACTAGTATACATGTTTTGAAGAAGATTTCTTGTTCCTGCTGAACTATTGAAGTTGCTGCTGGATGCTATAGAGGTTGGAATCTTGCAAGTTATTGAAGTTGCTGCTGGTTACTACTTATTGTTGCTGCTAAGTCGCAGTCCTCAAGCCTGAGAAGTTCAAAGCTCTATCACATTGGAATCTTGCAGGTTAACCTAGTCAACCTCAAGATTAGGGGAGGATTGTTAGGATCTCTGGGAAATAAGGGTTTCTCAGTGATGGGAGGATTGTTGAGTGCTGGGAGGATTGTTGGGATCTAAGGAAATAAGATATTCTGGTTGCTGCCAATAATGTTAAGCTGGTTCCTGCCGATAGCTTTGGTTCCTGCTCAAGCTCATTGCTGCCGACAGTGATATCTTGTTCCTGCTGTTAGTGTTATTACTGCGGGTATTAGTTATTGTTATCCCGTAAGTTTAGAGTGTTTGTTAGATTTATTTTTAGAAGAGATTGATGTTTATCTCTTTACATGTTTTATTAATAACAGGCTGTATTAGGTATTAGGGTTTCTTATCTATATAAGAAACACACAGCCATTCATATTGTAAGACTTCAAGAAAAACATTTATCAATAACAGAATTCTGAGTTCATAGTGTGATCCATAGAGGATCATTGTTCTTTAGAGTTTTCTTCTTTATAATACTTGCTGTTTAGTTTCCGCATAAACGCTTGTATTGCATACAGAGGTTCTTGTTTATACCAAGCTCAATCAAGCTCGAAGTTCTCGATCCTACATCAACCTAAACACTTTGAAGCGTTTGAAGAATAATCTACTGAAGACTAAAAGGTACGCTTTCTTTTTAAGTTTGGTGTTATAATATATGCTTAGATTAATGACTAGTTATTTCATGTCTATTTAGCTCGTAATGCCTAGTTATATATATATACACACATAATAGCTTATATGAATAACCTAGAGTCACTAGTTATTTTCCCTTTGGCCCTCTTTAGCAATACCTTTTAAAATGGAAATCTTCTATGTCCACTTTTAGAAAACTCATGGTGATGAAGTGAAATGAGTTGAGTGGATTAATCATTAACATAGAAGTAGGATTAGAAAACTATGGATGAAACAAGCTCTCGGAGATTATGGCATTAAGTTAGATAAGTGTGCGACAACAAAGGAGCTATAGATGTTAGGTTATACCCCATTCAACACTCTCACATCAAACCTATAGAATTTAGTCGTCACTTCCTTATGACCATAGGATATGTAGAAAAGGGTAGCATGTGACAATAGCCTTAACCAATTCCCTTGAGCATGAGATCATTAACAACCATTTTTTCATTAATGTTATTTGTTTTCAAAATATGCAAAAACTTCACATTTTGGAAAAATGATTTTTCAAAAGATTATGTCATCTTTCTATTAACATGTTTTACTATCTCATTTTTTTTCCATAATCCTATTTTGATCAAAGTCAAAGATTGGGAATTTCTTTTTACTCATTCTTCATAAACACATTTTTAAATAAAACCCAATCTATTTTATTCAAATAACTTTAACATCTACATAAAAACCCACTTTCAAACATTGTTGAATAATGCTAAAAACATTTTTTTTAAATCATGCATGGTGATCTCATATTTGTCATCTATATTTATATACATGACATTTAAAAGTGAACTAAGGCAAATCAAGCGGACCATGGTTTGTCTATTAAGATTTTGTTTGTAACAAATCTAGAAGTCCATGCTATCTTAAGTTCCCATTTATTGCACATAGGCACACTTTAGGATCCCTCTAATAGTTCATTAATTGGTGTAGTTTATTGTTTCATTAGGATCCCTCACATAGGCACATATAATTAAGAAAATACTTGGTGTAGTTTATTGTTTCCTAGTTCATATATATTACTTGCTTGATGAGTATGTTTACATGCTAGATGATATTACTTGCTTGATGAGTATGTTTGCATGATATATGAAATTACTTGTTTGCTTAATCCCTTTAATTAATATGACTTGCATGCATAATACATACTTTATTGCCTCAAAGAGTGGGACTTGCCTGAAACCAAAAGCTCAAAACATAGCCCTCCTTACCCATCTCTGCAGAAAAACTCATTTCTGGAACTCAGAAAGACACCAGATGGGCGGCCCCCTTAATTGATAAGGCGGCCCCCTTAATTATTAAGGGGACCGGCCCCAATTAAGGGGACCGGCCATCTGCTGGACGGGTTCACAGAAATTTTTTTTCTGCTTTTTAGCCCATTTCATCCTGCACTTCCCCAAATTCACAAACACACTTTGTCCCTATCATCCAAACACCTTTATCCATACTTAAACAACCTCAAACCTCCACTATAAATAATCCCTTTCATCACCATTTTTAACTCACCCCATCATGTCTTCTCCTATCAAACCAAAACCAAAAACCTCAAAGCTAGCAAGGATGACCATAAAACTTAGTTGGAGAAGAAAACTAAACCCCCAAAACAAGTCCATCACAACAAATGATGTGGCTAAACAACCAACACCTCCACCCACATTTGTTCCCAACTATACTCCTAATCCTCAAGCTCATTCCAATGAACCCTTTCACAAACCTCATCATAACAACCAACCATTCACCTTTACTCCCAAAAATACACCTTCATCCTCCATACCTTCACACCCATCAACACCATAGATGTCTAAACCACCAAGAGTATCACCACCACCTCCTACCAACTCACATGTTACTCCTATGTTGCATGACCAAACATCCATCCCAAATAACAACCTCAACCTCCACCTTCATTCCAATCAACACATCTCAACCTCAAACCAACTCCCATGAAACCTTTGAAAATCCTCATCATTTTGGTCAACCATCAAACTTTCCCTCGCCATCAAATAACTAAGCCTTATCCACATGCGTTCCGCCCCAAAACATTTTTTTTTTTGTCGCAAGCAAGCCCAATCACCCTCTTTGGCAATATTAAGACTATTAGTATCTTTACTTATGTTGTAATTCTTATGTTTTAAGCATTTTGTGTGATATAATGATGATTCATGTGTTATACATGATCATCTTGAATGCATGAATAGATTATTTGCTTGTTTTAAATATTTCTGCTATGCATATATATGTCTTGCTATGTGTTTGCCATGATTGTTGTCTTTATATTCCATAGTTTGCTATAGATGTGTTGTTTCATCTTTTTGTTTCATTGTGATATATATATGTATATATGCCTATGACATGCTTAAAATATGATCTTAGTAGTCTACATATAAACATTGTTCCTCTTAACATGTTATTGCTACTATTAAACCATTCCAAATGAACATGATTCAAATAAAGCTTGCTGCAAACACAACTCAAAAATTGACCCCTACACTTACCTTTATTAAACCCATATGAGTTTGGAATATTATCACTAAACCTCAAAACCTTACCCAAAACAACCACACTTTCATAACAAAAAATCCCTCCAAATTTAAAACCCAAGACACCATGCTATCACCAAAATCCTCCATTTCCAATTCCTCCAAGAAACACAAAATAGTCATCATATCACCCATAAATGACCACTTCAACAAACACCTTCTCATTGACCTCACTAAAGAAGACAACACCACTCCATTACCACCACCTAAATGCTCATCTCCAAATGCACCTAATTCACCACAAACAACACCACCACCAACAACATCCCCACCATATATCACTACTCATACATTGAGCACATATTAACCAACCCATCACCACCACCACCTCTTCTTTTTGGTTGCAAGCTTTATGGGAATCATGTGCTTTTGGGATGATTATGTAGTATCATTAGTTGTTTTGTTTGAATGTTTGCATGCCTTATGTTGCATATACTTGTGCTTCTAATATTTTTCTTGCAAGCGTTCCATAGCTCGTTTCCTTGGTGCCCCCAAACGAGGGGGAGTACACATCAAGGGGGAGTTTTCGTCCCGACAAATTTCACGTTTGAATTTTGTCGGCTTAACCTTTTTGATTCTACAAAAAGGGGGAGAAGTGAATGTAAACTCACTAAATACTTGTCCAAAAATAAACTTTTTGGTTTAATGAGTTTAGGTTTTGTAATCATCAAAAAGGGGGAGATTGTTGACATAAATAAATGCCTAAAAACATTATCAATATTTATTCATATCTCTATGTTTTGATGATCACAAAATGTAAACTCATTAAAACATAAACTTATAAATTAAACAAGTACTTAGTTGTAAATATTCACTTCTACAACTAAAATCACTTAAGGTATGAATGAACTAATGCTTAATGCATTATATGATCAAAAGAACATTTCCTTAAAAACTAGATTTTTTATAAAACATCAAAAACATTTTATATATTTTTGAAAAACATTTTTGGTATTAAATAAAAATGTTTAATCTTTTATAAAAATATGAATTCAAATTTTTAACCAAAATCAGTTAAAATGTTCCAGAAAAACCTTCCCCACAAAAGGACAAAATTGGCCAACGTTCAGTAGGGGCAGCCCCCTTAATTTTGCTAGGCGGCCCCCTTAAAATTAAGGGGACCGCCCCCGCTCCAGTAGGCTCCAGCTGTCCAGTTTTTCTCCCTATAAATACCTGCCTTCCCCTGGATTTTTACTCACCTTTTGCACACTAAAACTTTCTGTTTTAAATCCTTGTATATACATTTCAAAATCCTTTGATCATATCTTATTAAGCATTGGTTTCTAAGTGATCCAAGTTTCCTACATTCAAGTGCAAAAGAAGAATACTCCTTCAACATCTAGAGAAGAAGTATTGCAACTTAGCTATCTAAGTTGTGTGTGTCATCATTCATTTGTATATAAGTTGTATATTTGTTAGATAGTTGTGAGTATAATTATTTGGGATAGGTTAGTGTGTAAGTAGTGAAGTTGTGTAGTTAAGGTGTGTAAGTAGTGAAGGTGTGAAGAAGTAGAAGTGTACATAGGTTGTGCTAAGTTGTGAAGAAGGTGTGAAGCCGTAGTATATAAGTTGTGAAGAAGTTGTGAATAAGTCGTGAAGTAGTCTTGAAGAAGTAGTCATGAGGAAGTAGTCGTGAAGAAGAAGTCGTGAAGTAGTCGTGAAGAAGAAGTCGTGAAGAAGAAGTTGTGAAGAAGGTGTGATTAAGTTGTGTACAAGTTGTGAGATTGGTTCTAGCTACGATTAGAACCCGACATCTAGCTTTGTGTCGTTAAGCCGGTGTAAGCTAAAGTTGTGTAAGGTTTTCTCCGCCATAAGGGAGCTTGTTGACATAGTGAAGAAAACTCTCGAGTTAGGTGCTCGAGGAGTGGAGTAGGGCAAGGAAGGTGACCTTGTAGCCGAACCACTATAAATCTCTTGTGTCTCAGTTAGATATTTTCATCTCTATCTTTCATTTGATTTACTTTACTTTACTTGTATTACTTACTTATATTTATCTATACTTGTTCATATTGTTTAAGAATTGAAGTCACATAATATCGAATCGAAGTTTTTAAAAGTAAACAAAAGTTTTCAAAATAAAATTTAAAAAGACGTAAAACTATTCAACCCCCTTCTAGTTTTCCACAAAGTTGTTAATTGTTATGTGATTAATTGTATGCATCTAATCACTAAATTGTAAATCAGAAGATAATGTAATTTAATAAGTTGTATTAAAGTTTTCTTATTTGAAATGTTGCCTATTTTATGAATTGACATGTTTCATTATTGACATAATTAGTTTGTGTCAATATATTTATGTATCTTTACCATAATTAGATTATAGAAAATATTTAACATAAGTTGTTAATTGTTATGTGATTAATTGTATGCATCTAATCACTGAATTGTAAATCAGAAGATAATGTAATTTAATAAGTTGTATTAAAGTTTTCTTATTTGACATGTTGCCTATTTTATGAATTGACATGTTTCATTATTGACATAATTAGTTTGTGTCAATATATTTATGTATCTTTACCATAATTTGGTTATCTAATTTGCATGCATAATTAAATTAAAGTTGTTAATTGTTATGTGATTAATTGTATGCATCTAATCACTGAATTGTAAATCAGAAGATAATGTAATTTAATAAGTTGTATTAAAGTTTTCTTATTTGACATGTTGCCTATTTTATGAATTGACATGTTTCATTATTGACATAATTAGTTTGTGTCAATATATTTATGTATCTTTACTATAATTAGATTATAGAAAATATTTAACATAATTAGATTTATTAAATATATTATTTCCGTAATTAAATCATGTTATTCTTAGAGAATAAATTATTGCTATAATTTGATTATAACAATTTTAGAATGTTCAAACATTCTAAGCTACTTATCTGCTTGAAAATAAGCAGTTTAGGAGATAAACATAAAATATAAGCAATTCCAATCACCCTCTTCGCCTAGAATCTAATTTCCAGTTCATGGCGTCAATAATCACCATATTTACACTATTATTTTAGCTCAAATTCACTTCATGCTAATCTTAAAAACTATAAATTTCCAGTTTTCGGCTTCTCATAAAATCACAATTTCATGTCCAAAGCTACATATCAACACATTATATTTACATTACATGAACAAAATCCCAAAATATAAAACTAACTACAGAACTTATACTTATTCTAACCTTTATATCAATCTGGTTTTTATGCTTTGTTTTGTTTTTGTAGTAGCAGAATCATAATCTATTTTCCTCATTTCACCAAACCTGAATCACAAAAACAAAACAAAAAAAGAAAAACATAGAGAAATATGACATTGAAGATTTATACAAACCTATAAACATAATAATACCACACAAATCCTTTAACACAATCTCACCAACTTGAAAATAAGACACAATCATCAAAACATGAACGGATTGTGCATGCAAAATGGATTCATCTAATGAATAATATTAATTAAGGATCAATCAAAACTCAAAAGTCAAAATCATTTAAAGCCTTAATCAAACTCCATTATTAAACCATACAAAAATCAAGAACCCCTTAAATCTTAAAAGCAAATAATAATTTTGAGTGTTTGTTTGATGTGGCAGTGAATTAGTTTTTGATTATTCGGTGGGTTTGATGAGTCAGGATGAATATTGTGGCTACTTGAAGACACATATCTACCTAAATATTTAAGAGACACGTAAGTGGAGGTTTGTTGGTGTGCTTGTGAGAGATGGGGAAAACCGGGAGAGTGACAACCATTTTTTTATTATTTTCTTTTATGAATCAAACGACGTAGTTTAGATCATAAATGTATAAAAGTGTAATTTTATACTCAAGAATAATAAAGTAACAAGTTGAGTTCAAGGACTAAAATTGTAAATCTACTAAAAAATGTAAAGCTACAAACAATCAGGGACTAATGACGTAAATATCTATATCATTAAAGTTTAAATGGAAACAAAGAGAAAAAAGAAAACAATTTTGGTTGTCTTCTTCCTTGGCTTGCTAGGACCTGCAATAACATAATACAAAGGCAAAAAACCACAAACAAAAACACAAACCCAAACCCAAAAAAAAAAAAAAAAAAATGCCGATAACGTAGCCAGTGGCCATGACGCCGAAACCTATAATGCGACAATCGGTGTGACGGTTTGCGCTACGGGCTCACGTTATAGCCTATAACACACCACACCGTAAGCTCTAAGCATATTTCAAACACAATTGGAAAAGCAGATTCTATCATTACGGGGGCTACAATCAAATAAAAACAATTTTAAAAGTAATTTTATATTTTAAAAGTAGAAAAAGCTATAAATTAGAGTTAACTACATTTTTGGTCCTTGTAATTCACCAGGTGTAACGATTTCAGTCCAATAGTTTAAAAAGTCTCGGATTCAATCCAAAACCCGACGACCCGTAACAAGTTCAGTCCATTTTCTTTAACACCGTTAGTTTGAATTATATTGACCATTAAATGTGAGGGTATTTTTGTCATTTCATACCCACAACACCCAGTACCATATTTTTATCCCTTTTCTCTCATTCTACACAAACAAAAAACATACATCATCCCTTAGTTCTCTCTATGAGAATCGACCACCACTACCAGGGCTGACCACCGCCACCTCCATGGTTGGCCGCCACCATCCACCATCATATTCATCTATAATACAAAAACAAACCTCAATTAATCATCCCAAACACACATAACACACATATCTACCACCAACCCGCCACCTAACCCTCACCACCGCCACCTATCGCCGGCCAAACGCCAATCAAATACTTACCCATAAACAAATTCATTGAATACAAACAAAAACCCAAAAATCCCTAATTTTACATAAATAAGAAACCTAACCCTAGAACTTCAACTCAAATCATAAAATTAAATTTCATAAACGACTAGTTCACACTCAAATAACACAAACTTTACAACCAAGTTCTTTCTTCTTCTTTTTAAAACACAAACATGAATGGTCTTCAAGATCTTTGAAGTCTTGGGTATGTTCTTTTTTTTCCTTTTTGTTTAAGATCTATGACGGTTTTGTGTTGGATCTGTAAGGATCTTTTACTTGTACATGATATACTCGAGATCTTTGTTTAAATTCTTTTCCGTTTTGGTTCTTGATCGATGAGGTTGCAGTTTGTTGTTATAGTTGGAGATGGGTTAGGACAAATTTTTTGTTGTTTTTTCGTAAGGTGGGGAGCAGTGGTTTAAGTATTTGGTTTTTTTGATTGTATGTTGATGTTTGTGTTTGTCCAAAAGCAGATGATAACTTTTGTTGGAGTATGTGTAGTAACCGCGAATTTTCCAGGTCTTTACTCAACATTTGAAACTCAAAATAATTTATTTTAGACGTTACATATTTCTCTTGCGTATAACTTATATCTAAACTGCACGAATTTAGAGAACGATACCACACGCGTACCAACACCACATTAGTAACGGTTCAAATTTTAATTCATATTCGGAGTCAATAAATTTTTACTCTATATCAGTTTGATAAAGACGACTCCTGAACTATATCTTTCGTGCTCACGACGACTCGGAAATCTCAAGTTACACCGGGGATTCAACGGGACACGGGGTACATTTAATACACACCTAAAAACAAAAGTCTTATACATATATATATATATATATATATATATATATATATATATATATATATATATATATATATATATATATATATATATATATCCCCACCCACTCACATTCAATTATATATATATAAAAACAAAAAAAAGAGAGAAAAAAAAGAAGAAACAGAGATATAAGGAACGCCCCTCCCCCTCTTTCTCTTTCTTCCCCACTTCTGATAATCAAACGTCACCCTCTCTAATCTCCTCCTCAGATCGAAACAAGCCATTGGTGACGCCATGATTAAAACAAAGACATATTTTATCCTCTTCCTTCTGTCCAAGATGAAGACCGCTGACACCTTTGTCGAATCCGAAAGTCAACGAGCCAAGCCGAAAGATGACTATATGGTTTTCCCTTTTTGCCATAAGAGCGTCTGAGGATCAAGAAAAGGATGAGTCAACCTCCTCGTTTTTCTTCTTTTAATTACCAACCGATTCACAGTAGAGCCACATCCCAAAGACTTCATTCTAAATCAAAGAGTGATTGGTGGTGGTGTTCCTGCTGAATCGGATTGGGTTTATTGGTTGTCTCTTGTAATCGGCTTCTAATCCTCTTTGTAAGGTTAATCTTATATTTTCTTTGAAACTGATTTGATGTGATTTTTTATTTTCCCAAATCGTTATATAAGATGTTTCTTTGTTGTTGATATGATTTTGTGGTGTAAAGATTGTGTCGATTCGTTGTTATGGTGTGGTAAAAGATTAAACACTGAAAATATAAAAACTCAAATCGAACCTAGTATTGGCTCAAAGAATTGGGAGTGTAGGTTATAGATGTTGTGTTTGGATTTCTGCTCACTTCTTTTAGATCAAGTTAGTAAGCAGTTAAGGAGTTATTGAATAGATAATGAACATTTTTGGGTTGCGTTTATGCTCGGGTTTGTGCTCAGTTCGAGCTATCCTGCTCCCTCTTCTTCTTTGTTTGGTAAGTGAGTCAAACGGGTTGATTTAAAGAATTTGATAAAAATAACAATTCACACTTTTGTGTGAACTGATGAACGTTAAAAGCAAAATGTGAAAAGGTTTTGGGTTGAAAACGATTTGGAAAGGTTTTTAGTATCACCCTTCGGTCCGTGTTTCTTTAAGAATTTCGTCAAAAATCTGGTAATAGGTGTCTGTTTAAGCTTGTTTACCCTCTTGTGGCTCGGCTCATTTCTTTGAGCTTCTTTGAGTCTTGGTCACGGTAAGATACGACAGCCCGCAAGAGAATTCGACCAAGGCTCATGTGGCTCTCGGTTATGTTCAGAATCCATTATCGCGACTTTCATTTGGTTGTTGATACATAGTAGTTTAATTTAAAGGTGTAGTTACTAGTTTGAACTTGGAAGTGTTATTTTGAGTTTGAAATATGGTTGTTAGTCTCGGTGGTATCTTTTTCCAAACCTTTGTGTTGGGTTCTGAACCGAGGAAATGCTATTTCAATTGAAATTTCAATCTCTGTTGTTTTATCGTAGAATAATTTTGTTTGAAGGGTTATCTGAAAACCAACAAAAGGAAGTCATTATCGTATTTTATTACTTTAAAAGACTTTATTGTTACCTAAATGGTTACGTCTGATATATTTCGTAAATTTAAGTAGCTTTGCTTTTTGGTGCTTACTAGAATTTGTCCAGGATTGGGCCGAAGCCCATGAAGCGAATTTAGAGTCCATCTGGTTTTTTTTCTTATTAGTCCAACCGATAGTGATGTCCATAAATTCCATGTTGGGTCACAGCCTAACTCGTCACCAAACCTAAACAACTCGCTATATAGATATTGATTGTACAATAAATTGCACGACCAGGCCTTCGATGGTGATCAAAGGATATATGGGGTGTTGAGGTTGCACCAAGCTTGTTCTTAACCTGAAATAAGAAACACTAAAACACTACGTTAAGTGATTGCGCAGGGGTTGGACCCTGCGAACCACCTCCGGCGTGCGAATAAGTATGTGTTATGATAAGTTGGTAGTAATTTGAGAGAGTTGAGTTAGCATACCATTGTTCTTGCCTGTCTAAGCTATTTATAGGGGAGGAAATAGGCCTTAGAGAGCACTTGCACATAATTCGGAGATCATGGGGGCTTCTCATGATTTGTGGTAACCGCTAGGGCTTTGTGACCCACGATCTCATCCTTGGCGGGAAAGCCTAAGGGACAGGGAACGTGGGCGTGACCAGGTCAAGATGGTTCTCCGTTCTAGTTCCTTCGAAGGAGATACCCCGAAGGGCTTAGGGCTTCGATTGGCGGATTCCCACATGGTAACCCCTTCATAGATGAATGGTTTTACGCCAATGAAACGTTTTAGGGGATTGACCTGAGCCTTCGAAGAGAAGGCTTTGTACAGGCTCGAAGGGGAGTCCTTCAACCCGTTCGGAGGGTACATCATCAAGCCCCCCAGTCAAAAGTGGTATATACGTACGAGTATATATTGCTTACGACTCAAAAAATTAGCATACACCCTACCCTCTTCATCACAAAATCGGATGAAAAAAGAGATAAGCATTTACAACTAACTGCGCATTAATTGCGCCTAATGATGACTGATCCACTTGCACCCTAAGCCATAACGGCTAGGATTTCGGTATTCGCAACCGTCCTTTCACAATTTGAAATGCCTTTGAAATCCGCTTATGTGTCAATTTCAGATGAACACGTGTACGGCTGAGATTAAAAATAAATGGGTATATAAACCCTTGCTACGGTAAACCCTAGCTTATTTTTACCTCCGCCCAAAATACACCTACACATTACTGTGCTTTTGTGCTTTCGTTGATTCGAAAGGTAAAATTCCGTCCCTCACCTTTGATTTCTTGCTCTTATTATTTCAATATGAGTATGGCAGCAAAAAGAATCATTAGATAACAAAAATGCACTTTATCAAAAGAAGCATTGTCTGACTTTCTTGGTCAATATCCCATACCCAAAGAGTTCAAAGTTATGCTTTCGAGCAAAAACCAGAATATCTTTGATGCTCCCGCAGGGTATGTGGGCTTATATGTGCATGCATTCACCCAGTCTAACTTTAGGATACCCATCCATCCGTTAATTTTAGAGTTTTTGTAATACTACAAAGTTCACATTTCTAGGTTAAATCCTTTTGGCCTAGCCAAATTAACCACGTACATTGTCATGTGCAAAGTGTATGGTTATGAGCCCACACTAACTGTGCTTGTTGACAATGTTACACCTGCTAGCTGGAGGAGAACCCTGAATGACATGTCCATTGAAAGGTTATGTGACTTGCACGACAAGAGTTATACAAGGCAAGCCATGCCGGATAATCATCTCAACACCCGTACAAGGGAGTTGATTCATATGGTGAAGGATGCCAAGGAAGAAGTAGCTGTGATTGTTGATAGGGAGAATAGCAGAGAAAAGCAGTATGCGGAGCTAGAGGCCATATGTGATTCTGCTATGTTGGATTTCGAAAAGAATCATCGGTATGAAGCCCTTCGATCCAAGATTGACAACCTTGAAGAAGAATTGAAAAAGGCTCTAGCTGAGTGTGGGAGACTGAAGATGGATGAGGCTAAGGTTTCTGGTTATAAGACACAAGTTACTTCACTTGAGTCTAAATTTGCAGGTCTCGAAGCTGAAAGGGCTAGGTTGGTGGAGCAGGAGATCAAGCTACGTGAGGAGTTAGATGGACTAAAACTCCAATGCAAGAACTTGAAGAAGGACAGAGCTGAGGTGGTGTCGAAGGTTGTTCCTTATGTTGCGATGGAATTGTACCACAGTGATGAGGTGGGGGAGATAGTTGGGAAGCTGGTGAACGCGGCCATATTTTATGGGAAATGCACGACGTTGGAGGAAATCGCAGAGACCAAGAAACCGGTGGTCTTGTCGGAGGTACCTTACTACCGACCAACGTCCGAGCAGGAGTATAACGATGCCGGCAATGCGTATACTACAGCAGAGTACCCTTTCCTCATCGAAGCAACCAAGGACCCCTCAGCCTCAATAGAAGATCTCATGTCCAAGAAGCCGAGAAAAATTCAGCCTCCATCTCCAACCAAGAAGACCGCATCCTTGAAGCCTCCGTCTCCATCACACCAAGAGGATCCAAATTCCTCGAAAAATGCATGAAGGCTACCGTGTTGGCAGTAATTTGGTCTTAAGGGTGGCATGTACCCTTTAAACAATGTCCCATTATGCTTGTTAGGCATGTGCCTATATGTTTGAACAATTTATCTTTGCTTCATGCTGGGCTTCGACCCATGCTTCAAACAATTGCTTGGGTATTTTTTGTTGGCTTTGACCACGCTTGGTCTTAGTAATGCCAGCTAGGGGACAATGTCCCTCCTTGAATGTCATGTTTTTCCTCTCTTACGCTTACAATAAACATACACATACAACCTAAGGCTATAACCTTATTGTGTGTATTTTGGACCAAGATTTTTAGCAATCGTATAATTTGACTGCGACAGAGGGTCGCGACCCACTCCGTCTTCATCCTTAAGATACAAAGGGCTTAGAATACCCTAAGACTTTATAGGAAAGTTAATTTGATCTGTAATGGATGTTATTTGTATACAAGACATGTGTCCTGATTCATCATTCGACATTGAAACTTGTAAAGTACTTGGCTGAACGAATCTTTGTTGTAAAGAACAAAACAAGAGATTTGAGGGAAATGTGTTATATCATTAATTGGGTTGGGAGGAATACATCATTTTAAGAAATGAACACTAAGACACCTGCCATTAATGCTTCTTTCTCCAAGTAAGAAGAATGCGTTACATGAATTTAAAAAAACAAGCTGAGTGCTTTATAAATAGTAAGCCTTATATGTAAAACTTACGAAGATTGGTACCATTCCAAGTTTTATCCATGACCTCTCCCTTAAGCGTTGCAAGCTTATAGGCTCCGTTGCCGTAGGCTTCTGATATGACATAGGGTCCTTCCCATGTGGGCCCTAGCTTTCCTTCATACTCAGCCTTGCTTGCACTGTTTAACCGAAGGACATATTCACCTGGCTTGAATGTGGAGGGTCGAACTCTGTTGTTGTAGTACTTTTCAAACTTTTGTTTATAGATAGCCTCTCTGATTGAGGCTATTTCTCTTCTTTCTTCAAGAAGATCAAGGTTTTCCCGAAGCCTTTCTTCATTTGTCTTTTCCTCAAAGTTCACAATGCGTTCTGTTTCGATGCTTATTTCGAAGGGTATAACGGCCTCCGTTCCATAAGTAAGGCTAAAAGGAGTCTCCCCATGGCTTGACTTGGGCTGCGTCCTATGCGCCCACAGAACCTGGGGTAGTTCATCTACCCACCCATGATGGCTTCGTCATAACCTTTTCTCGATTCCGTTAACAATGTCCCTATTGGTAACCTCAACTTGCCCGTTGCCCTGAGGATGGTACACGGAAGTGAAAGACTGTTTGATCTTTAGGCCTTCGTAGAAGATCAGGAACACCCCTTCGGTGAATTGCTTTCCGTTGTCAGAGATGATAATGTGAGGAACCCCAAATCGACAAATTATGTGCTCCCACACAAACTTTTCCATATGCCTTCCCGTTACTGATGCCAAAGGTTTAGCTTCAACCCATTTGGTGAAGTAATCTATGGCTACAACCAAGAACTTTACCCCTCCTGGAGCTACTGGTAGGGGTCCGACTATATCGATTCCCCACTGGCAGAAAGGCCATGCTGAAGTGACAGAGGTCATGTCTTGTTTGGGCAGTCTTGGGACTTTGGAGTGGATCTGACATGCTTCACACTTTTATATTATCTTTATCGCGTCCCTGTGCATGGACGGCCAATAATATCCGAGCTTCATTATATTTCGAGACAACGGAGCGAGGGCCTGCGTGCAAACCGCAGGATCCTTCATGTACCTCGCAGATGATGTTTGAAGCTTGCTTTGGCCCCACACAACGAAGCCATGCAGATAAGAAGGACCGCCTGTAGAGATTATCCCCAATAAGTCTATACTAGGGAGCCTTGACCCTTACCTTTCTTGCAAGCTTAGGATTTTCTGGCAGAATACCACTGATCAAGTACTCTCTTATTGGAGTCATCCAATTGGAGCCTTCTTCAAGTATGACGTCAGACACTTCGCCTCGTTTGATTGACCTATCGGCCAATACTTCCACTAAAACCTCCTTTGTTAGGTGAACAAATGCCATCGAAGCTAGCTTGCTTAAGGCATCTGCTTTCTTGTTTTGGTTTCTGCGAACATGTGCTATATCATAGGACTCGAACTCGTAAAGAAGTTCTTTAGCTTTATCCAAATATTGTTTGATGGTGGGCTGCCTTGCTTCGTAAGAGCCCTTAATTTGGTTGGCGACTAGCTGCGAGTCCACAAAAATGGAGAGGTCACGAACCTCCATGTCCTTTGCAAGTCGGAGGCCAGCTAGCAAAGCTTCGTACTTAGCTTCATTGTTTGTAGCCTCGAACTCAAAACGTAATGCATAAGTGTACTCCTTTCCCTCCGGACTGACCAGCATTAGACCTGCTCCTGAACCATCGGAGCTTGAGGCTCCGTCTGTATACAATTTCCACCCCTCCTTCATCTTTGGGGGCTTTCCCTTTGGGATTTCCTTGTCCTGACTAGGTCCGAAAGGTGTTTCAGCGATAAAGTCTGCAAGTATTTGACCTTTGACGGAGTTTCGACCCTTGTACTCTATTTCATGTTCTCCTAGTTCGATAGCCCATTTGGCCACTCTACCTGATTTCTCAGGCTTCAATAGTATCTGCTTAATTAGCTTGTCAGTCAATACCGTGATGGGATGAGCTTGAAAGTACCTTCGAAGTCGCCTTGCAGCATAAACCAAGGCTAGGATAAGCTTTTCCAACTCCGGATAGTTTAATTCAGCCCCTTGCAGGACCCTGCTAACGAAGTAGATTGGGACTTGCTTCTTATCCCTTTCTGCCAAGAGAACAACACTGATGCTTTCGAAGGATGCCGCAATGTACATAAATAACACTTCGCCTTTGATTGGGGCTGTAAGTGTTGGTAAAATTTCCATGTACTCTTTCAACTTTTGAAAAGCGGCTTCTGCCTCACAACTCCATTGAAAAGTCTTCTTATCTGTACATCCTTTGAGTGTTTTGAAAAATGGCAAAGATCGATCCGCACCTTTCGACAGGAACCTGCTAAGTGCTGCGAGCTTCCCGTTTAGGCTTTGAACCTCTTTCAACGACTTCGGAGCTTGTAGATCAGTGATGGCTTTGACCTTCGAAGGGTTAGCTTTGATCCCTTGCTTCGTAATCAGATGCCCCAAGAATTGTCCTTCTTCCATGCCAAAGGAACACTTCTTAGGGTCAAGCTTCATGTTGATTGCCCTCAATTGATCGAAGGTTTCTTGAATATCGGAGAGTAGGTCTTCCTCAGTCCTACTTTTTATTACCATATCATCAACGTAGGCTTCCAAGTTCCTCCCTATCTGTTTGTGGAAGGTTTTGTCAACCAACCGTTGATAAGTTGCCCCTGCGTTCTTCATACCAAAGGGCATTTTCTTGTAGCAATAGACACCCTTTCCTATGTAGAAGGCTGTCTTCTTCTCATCTTCCTCCGCCATTTGTATTTGGTGATACCCTTTGTAGACATCCAGAAAACATTTCAAACGGAACCCCGAGAGGGATTCAACCTTCCAATCAATTTCTGGCAGAGGGTAGCAGTCCTTTGGGCAAGCTTTGTTGATGTCGGTGAAGTCAACACACATTCGCCACCCTCCGTCACTCTTTTTTACCATAACTGGATTAGCTACCCAGGTTTGGTATTTTACTTCTCTTAGAATTCCTGCTCGTACAAGTTCATCCACCTCTTTGCAAGCGGCTGCGTTCCTTTCAGGTGCCAGGCTTCGTCGCTTCTGCTTAATTGGTTCAATGTGCTTGAACTCATTAAGCTTGTGCTCTGTGCCGAAGGGCTTGCCATCGATCATAAGAGTCCTGGGGACCCCTGTCATGTCTGAGTACGTCCATGCGAAGACATCCTTGTTGGCTTTGAGTAGCTTCTCTAGATCTGCCTTGAAATTGGCAGGGAGTTGCTTTCCTATTACCACCGTTTACTCTGGATAGAGCTCATTTACCACAATGCGTTCTTCGGCATCTGTACAACTTAGAATGGCCTTCGGAGGCTCCTCCGGACTTTCCTTTATCTTTTTGCCAGTGTCTCCTGCCTTTCCCTGGTTGTAACTAGAAAATACGGTTCCTATCCCATAAGGTGTATGGAATTTTACCGTTGCGTGTATGGTGGAGACTACAATACCCATCTTTTGCATGGCGGTACTTCCTATCAATAGATTGTAAGGAGAGCCGGACCTTACGATAGCGAATGTGAGGGTTTCTGTCCTTTAGAGCTTGCCTTCTCCAATTGTTATTTCCAATGGTACTTCTCCCAAAGGCCATGAATGCTCACCGGAGAACCTGATGTGCATGCGTGTTATGCTCTAATTTTATATCCACGGTGTGTCGTTGTGGTTTTAGCAGTATTCAAGTTTTAAATTTATATTTAGCCGACTTATCAATAACACACACACTTTAACGAGCAGTGTACCCGGTCAGTATGAATATAATGGTAAGTAGAGTGTCGATCACTAAGAGTGGAACGTATTATCTAGTTATTCTAATCAGTATTTTAATATCTTAAGTTAGCTATACAACCTAATCTAACGCAAAGGGGGTTCAGCCTGAGAGACTGGCACGGTTTGGTTATGATAAAATAATAAACTAAACTAATGAGCACGAATCAGCGATTAGCACACACGTACACAGATAGATACTTGAGACAATAAGAAGACCTGTCCTGATAATTAAGTAGCTTGTCACTTGTTTTATTGCTAGTTTTATATGAAGTGTATGTAATTAACCCTTTCTCGTTGGCTCTAATCTTATCGGCGAGTAAACCCTTAATGATTACTTATGTCTATCCTACTTACCCTTTCTTCCTACTTTTCTACAGACGATAGAATGCATAGGCGATAGAATAAATAGGCGAGGACAGAGGCATGGCGACCCGATCAATGCTCAGCTAGACACAGAGGTTATCAATGCACTAATAAAAGTCACCAAAGATATCAACATATAAACTTTAATTAATGGGAAAGCAATTTTAAGGGGTGCCCATGGTTTTCCGTAGTCACATGGAATCGGCCCATCAATCCTGATGAATTAAAGTGTACTAATACAATAAAACAAAACTACTTAATGAATTGAATACATGCAGGACCTTCTTACAGCTCTTGTATCTTCGTTTAGGGTGTGTCTTGTGCTGCTACTTCGTCTGAATTCGGCTCTAGGGTTTCTTCGGTCTTCGGTCTTGTTGTATAGAATCGAACCTCGAAATTCGTCTGACTTTGGGGTATTTATAGTTTCTGTCTGAGGGCTAGATGCGGCGCATAGGATAAGTAGATGCGGCGCATTGACTTAACTTCGCGTGGGGTCCAAGATTAATATATATCAGGAATATTCGTACACCGCCAGAAGATGCGGCGTAACTCCATTTATGTATGCGGCGCATGTCCTTTGCCGTCTTGGATTATTACTTGTGAAATCTTGATAGTGATGCGCTGTATGTAAGAAGTAGGATGCGGCGTATCTGGAGCAGAATGATCTTGATCTTGTACATTTCAATAGACTCTTAATATCTTGCTTGTTTTGCTCCATAATTAGTCCAAAATCGCCAAGTTTCACATAGTACTTGTTTTTACCTGAGAATTACAAAAGTAAACATTAACGTATCAATTCTCACAGATAATATAATAAAACAAGTCAAATAAATAGGATAAATGATGGTAATAAAATGTACTTATTTGAGTTCATCAAATATCCCCCCACTTGAACTTTACTTGTCCCCAAGTAAACCTTAGAATTAATCTTATGAAAATGTATCCTAAAAGATGTTAGGATTTACTTTTATATTTAAGCATGTATTCGTTTTGTCATAATTGCACAACCAAACACTTAACGAATTAGAAATAAAATAAAATATTTTGATAAAAGCAAATCTAATCGTTTAACTGTCCAGTCGTGACGAATATTCAATCATAAGCTTGGCAAGTATACGCATCTCCTCCACTAAAGCCAAGGAATAACAAGTCTAAAGCGGTAAAAAGGGTTTGTAGGTTAAGGGTTGATCATTCTTCTTAATCTCTATCGATCTCAAATTCCAGAAAAGGCGACAAAATCACAAATTCATGATCGAATCCACGAACACGATACTTGCAATTGCTCAAATCCTTAACTCGTATGGGCTAAAGATAGGACCAAGTAATCTTCACCAATAATATTATATCAAAAAGGGCGACAAAATCATAAATACATAGCCGAATCCATGACTACGATACTTAAGATTGCTCAAATCCCTAATCTCAATAAATCAAAGGTTTGGATAAAGAATAATATAGGGTATGGATAATATTTGGGATAAAAATTGGTGTAAAATGAAAAATAAACAAAACAGATAAATTAAAATCCTAAGTGTGGTAAATTGCTTTCCCAACCATCCCATGAATAAGACTCATATCATTGAATAACTCACGCTTTAACACTTGAAACACACGCTTTAGGTAGACACGAATTATACTCAACAAGATCTCAATCAAAGAATAACCTTAGTTGGCGTTCCCATAACGGCCAACTCCCATTCAATCCATAAATATAATATATAACAAATAGTGGTGATATCGACCACTTAATACAAAACTTTACATGAGTTGGTTAAAACAAACATCCTACTTCTTTCTTTTTTTCTTTTTCTTTTTTATTTTGTCCTTCTTCCATGCCAAAGGAACACTTCTTAGGGTCAAGCTTCATGTTGATTGCCCTCAATTGATCGAAGGTTTCTTGAATATCGGAGAGTAGGTCTTCCTCAGTCCTACTTTTTATTACCATATCATCAACGTAGGCTTCCAAGTTCCTCCCTATCTGTTTGTGGAAGGTTTTGTCAACCAACCGTTGATAAGTTGCCCCTGCGTTCTTCATACCAAAGGGCATTTTCTTGTAGCAATAGACACCCTTTCCTATGTAGAAGGCTGTCTTCTTCTCATCTTCCTCCGCCATTTGTATTTGGTGATACCCTTTGTAGGCATCCAGAAAACATTTCAAACAGAACCCCGAGAGGGATTCAACCTTCCAATCAATTTCTGGCAGAGGGTAGCAGTCCTTTGGGCAAGCTTTGTTGATGTCGGTGAAGTCAACACACATTCGCCACCCTCCGTCACTCTTTTTTACCATAACTGGATTAGCTACCCAGGTTTGGTATTTTACTTCTCTTAGAATTCCTGCTCGTACAAGTTCATCCACCTCTTTGCAAGCGGCTGCGTTCCTTTCAGGTGCCATGCTTCGTCACTTCTGCTTAATTGGTTCAATGTGCTTGAACTCATTAAGCTTGTGCTCTGTGCCGAAGGGCTTGCCATCGATCATAAGAGTCCTGGGGACCCCTGTCATGTCTGAGTACATCCATGCGAAGACATCCTTGTTGGCTTTGAGTAGCTTCTCTAGATCTGCCTTGAAATTGGCAGGGAGTTGCTTTCCTATTACCACCGTTTACTCTGGATAGAGCTCATTTACCACAATGCGTTCTTCGGCATCTGTACAACTTAGAATGGCCTTCGGAGGCTCCTCCGGACTTTCCTTTATCTTTTTGCCAGTGTCTCCTGCCTTTCCCTGGTTGTAACTAGAAAATACGGTTCCTATCCCATAAGGTGTATGGAATTTTACCGTTGCGTGTATGGTGGAGACTACAATACCCATCTTTTGCATGGCGGTACTTCCTATCAATAGATTGTAAGGAGAGCCGGACCTTACGATAGCGAATGTGAGGGTTTCTGTCCTTGAGAGCTTGCCTTCTCCAATTGTTATTTCCAATGGTACTTCTCCCAAAGGCCATGAATGCTCACCGGAGAACCTGATGTGCATGCGTGTTATGCTCTAATTTTATATCCACGGTGTGTCGTTGTGGTTTTAGCAGTATTCAAGTTTTAAATTTATATTTAGCCGACTTATCAATAACACACACACTTTAACGAGCAGTGTACCCGGTCAGTATGAATATAATGGTAAGTAGAGTGTCGATCACTAAGAGTGGAACGTATTATCTAGTTATTCTAATCAGTATTTTAATATCTTAAGTTAGCTATACAACCTAATCTAACGCAAAGGGGGTTCAGCCTGAGAGACTGGCACGATTTGGTTATGATAAAATAATAAACTAAACTAATGAGCACGAATCAGCGATTAGCACACACGTACACAGATAGATACTTGAGACAATAAGAAGACCTGTCCTGATAATTAAGTAGCTTGTCACTTGTTTTATTGCTAGTTTTATATGAAGTGTATGTAATTAACCCTTTCTCGTTGGCTCTAATCTTATCGTCGAGTAAACCCTTAATGATTACTTATGTCTATCCTACTTACCCTTTCTTCCTACTTTTCTACAGACGATAGAATGCATAGGCGATAGAATAAATAGGCGAGGACAGAGGCATGGCGACCCGATCAATGCTCAGCTAGACACAGAGGTTATCAATGCACTAATAAAAGTCACCAAAGATATCAACATATAAACTTTAATTAATGGGAAAGCAATTTTAAGGGGTGCCCATGGTTTTCCGTAGTCACATGGAATCGGCCCATCAATCCTGATGAATTAAAGTGTACTAATACAATAAAACAAAACTACTTAATGAATTGAATACATGCAGGACCTTCTTACAGCTCTTGTATCTTCGTTTAGGGTGTGTCTTGTGCTGCTACTTCGTCTGAATTCGGCTCTAGGGTTTCTTCGGTCTTCGGTCTTGTTGTATAGAATCGAACCTCGAAATTCGTCTGACTTTGGGGTATTTATAGTTTCTGTCTGAGGGCTAGATGCGGCGCATAGGATAAGTAGATGCGGCGCATTGACTTAACTTCGCGTGGGGTCCAAGATTAATATATTCAGGAATATTCGTACACCGCCAGAAGATGCGGCGTAACTCCATTTATGTATGCGGCGCATGTCCTTTGCCGTCTTGGATTATTACTTGTGAAATCTTGATAGTGATGCGCCGTATGTAAGAAGTAGGATGCGGCGTATCTGGAGCAGAATGATCTTGATCTTGTACATTTCAATAGACTCTTAATATCTTGCTTGTTTTGCTCCATAATTAGTCCAAAATCGCCAAGTTTCACATAGTACTTGTTTTTACCTGAGAATTACAAAAGTAAACATTAACGTATCAATTCTCACAGATAATATAATAAAACAAGTCAAATAAATAGGATAAATGATGGTAATAAAATGTACTTATTTGAGTTCATCAAATATCCCCCCACTTGAACTTTACTTGTCCCCAAGTAAACCTTAGAATTAATCTTATGAAAATGTATCCTAAAAGATGTTAGGATTTACTTTTATATTTAAGCATGTATTCGTTTTGTCATAATTGCACAACCAAACACTTAACGAATTAGAAATAAAATAAAATATTTTGATAAAAGCAAATCTAATCGTTTAACTGTCCAGTCGTGACGAATATTCAATCATAAGCTTGGCAAGTATACGCATCTCCTCCACTAAAGCCAAGGAATAACAAGTCTAAAGCGGTAAAAAGGGTTTGTAGGTTAAGGGTTGATCATTCTTCTTAATCTCTATCGATCTCAAATTCCAGAAAAGGCGACAAAATCACAAATTCATGATCGAATCCACGAACACGATACTTGCAATTGCTCAAATCCTTAACTCGAATGGGCTAAAGATAGGACCAAGTAATCTTCACCAATAATATTATATCAAAAAGGGCGACAAAATCATAAATACATAGCCGAATCCATGACTACGATACTTAAGATTGCTCAAATCCCTAATCTCAATAAATCAAAGGTTTGGATAAAGAATAATATAGGGTATGGATAATATTTGGGATAAAAATTGGTGTAAAATGAAAAATAAACAAAACAGATAAATTAAAATCCTAAGTGTGGTAAATTGCTTTCCCAACCATCCCATGAATAAGACTCATATCATTGAATAACTCACGCTTTAACACTTGAAACACACGCTTTAGGTAGACACAAATTATACTCAACAAGATCTCAATCAAAGAATAACCTTAGTTGGCGTTCCCATAACGGCCAACTCCCATTCAATCCATAAATATAATATATAACAAATAGTGGTGATATCGACCACTTAATACAAAACTTTACATGAGTTGGTTAAAACAAACATCCTACTTCTTTTGCTGACTGAAGTGTAATCGGAACTTAGCCTTGAGATCATCAAGATTGACAATGCTGCTAGGCTTTTGCCCATTCCACCAAATACGGGCAGAGTCCCGTAGGGTGTATGTAAACATGTGGCAAGCTACAGGCATGACCCACTTTTGCATCTTAATAGCCCCTTCGAACAAATGTAGGAAATTGTTCGGATCCCCCTTCCCATCATAAGTCCCAATATGCGAAGGCATTTTCAACCCATCAGGAAATGGGTAGTCTTCTATCCACCTAACGAAGGGTGTAGCCGAACCCATAGGGTCCGAGTATAGACAATTATAGGGTGGTGCATACATAGGAACAATATTGTATGGAGTATTGTTTGGGGGTTCTCCCATAGGAGTTTGGTTAGGGTAGGACTGATAAGGTGTGTTCATGCCGAACGGATAACCATTTCCCATGGCATACGGAGGGTATACCGTAGGATGCCCAAAGGGTATGCTTCCATAAGGTTGAGGGAGACTTGGGTTATTAGGCTGCCCATTTACAGGAGGGTATAAACTTTGAGGATAAGACTGAGTTTGGAACGAGGGGTACATACCATTGGGAGGAAGACTTCCTCCCATATTAATTGTAGGCGGATTGCCTTCTACACCTGATGTGTGAGAAGGCTGCAATGGAACCCCTGCTTCGGTCCTTCCAAAATGAGCTGCTAACAATTGAGGTAGATTCACCCCCGTCTCTTCCCTTCGCTGGCTCCTCCCGTTGGAGCCTTCGGTAACCGCCCCTTCTCTCCTAGTCGGAGCCCTCTCCGGGACTCCTTCGAACCCAACGGATCTTCTGCTTAGCCTTCGACCAACTGGTGACCCAATCCTTAGGGCCGAGAGTGTTGCTCCTTGGGCCGGAGGCCTAGGCTCCATTTCAATCTCTTTATCATACTCGTCGCTCGAGTATTCCAACTCCCTTCACATCTCAGCATTCCTAACTTGCATTTTGCGAGCCTTTAAGAGGGATTCCAACACTTCGTGGTAGGCTTCGACAAAGGCTGGGCTAATAACAGGTTCCGGATTGGCTGATGTCGAAGCATGATGGTTGGGTGTTATTTCTGGGTGAGAACGTGTTGTGAACGTGGAAGCGGTTATTGGGGGAAGGTTGTTGGAGTCGTTAATTGGTATTGGCGCCAAGGTCAAGAAACCCGGAGGGGGAGTATCTTCTCTCGCTTGATCCATGCCGGATATATAGTGAAAGTAGTTGGTTGGTTATAAGCTTGGAAATAACGAGACCAATTGTAGCGGTCTCACGGATGGCGCCACTGATTGTACAATAAATTGCACGACCAGGCCTTCGATGGTGATCAAAGGATGTATGGGGTGTTGAGGTTGCGCCAAGCTTGTTCTTAACCTGAAATAAGAAATACTAAAACACTACGTTAAGTGATTGCGCAGGGGTTGGACCCTGCGAACCACCTCCGGCGTGCGAATAAGTATGTGTTATGATAAGTTGGTAGTAAATTGAGAGAGTTGAGTTAGCATACCATTGTTCTTGCCCGTCTAAGCTATTTATAGGGGAGGAAATAGGCCTTAGAGAGAACTTGCACATAATTCGAAGATCATGGGGGCGTCCCATGATTTGTAGTAACCACTAGGGCTTTGTGACCCACGATCTCATCCACGGCGGGAAAGCCTAAGGGAGAGGGAACGTGGGTGTGACCAGGTCAAGATGGTTATTCGTTCTAGTTCCTTTGAAGGAGATACCCCGAAGGGCTTAGGGCTTCGATTGGCGGATTCCCACATGGTAACCACTTCATAGATGAATGGTTTTACGCCAATGAAACGTTTTAGAAGATTGACCCTGGCCTTCGAAGAGAAGGCTCCGTACAGGCTCGAAGGGGAGTCCTTCGACCCGTTCGGAGGGTACATCATCAGATATATATATATATATATATATATATATATATATATATATATATATTATATATATATATATATATATATATAGACCACATAGCACAACAAAATTTAACGTGATTACTATTCTTACAAATCGCCTTAATTTATAAATCATTTTGACTGTCATAACCCATACAATTAAAAAAAAAAAACATATTTTACATATCTAATGAGATATAAACGGGGTAAAACACTAAATTTAAGAATATAAGCTAGTTCATTGATTTACAACTCGATATAATCTATACTACATATAATGCATGGATGAATCTCTCTCCTCTTGGTCTTAAAATTAAGACTTACAAGATATAATGCTTATTGTACAATACACAAAGCACTATTAATGATCTTTCTCATCAATCTTAATTTTAAGACTTACAAGTCTTAAAGCTTAATGTACAAAATACAAAGCACTATTAATTTGGTCAAGATATTTAATGTAGTTAATTAATTAATTGGTCAATAAATACAATTAATGTAGTTATTAAAACACCCCTTACATAAGAAATACAAATTATCAAGCATATTGTACAATCAACTAAAACACAATTCCTGCATTAAATGTTACTAATACAAATAATAAAACACGTTATACAAATATTCAAGCACGAACGGTCAACGGGCCAAATGGGCTCGAGCCAGAACGGGCACGGGCCAAACGGGCACTGGTCAAACGGGCTCATGTTATACGAATGACTTTAAAAAAGACCCAAAAAGACGACATAAATTCCTTAGTTAAGGAGTTGAAATACGTCACATGAAATTCTTGATATCCGTAAATTTATTATCAAAAATAACATAATAAACTAAAATACATGATTCACCGGAAAATATTATTTTAAGGTACCCGCCGCCGCAACGCGCGGGTACCCTGCTAGTTTATCAAAACTTATATAAGTCATTAGATTATGAAACGATTATTTTCAAAAAAAAAAGTTTTACAATTTTGTTGACACGAGGATTATTTACCCAAGGGTTCATACACACGAAATTTTAACATATCATTAAATGACATAAACCATGATGAGAAACTTTCAAATGTAACATTCCTTTACAAAAACGATATGTATGTACAAATATACATATACACACATCAGCATACACATGTACACACACTTGGTAAAATATATATAATCACTTAACAATAATGTTCCAAAATCCCGACAACGTCTAGTATCGTCCATAATATCTCTTCGTTCGTCCGTATCGGTTATTGTCAAATTGGAATCATATTCGTCTTCGATATTTCATGGTCATACACTTATGTACTTTCAAGAGCCAATACTTGCAAATATTTAGAAAACTATTTTAAACTTAAATGCTGCCACACCAGCAACAACAACGTAAACACTTTAAAACTTTTGAATTAAATTCGTGGAATCTTAAACTTGGTCTGTGAACTAAAACATGCCTTACTAATCTAGGTCGCGTGTCGGTGCCGTACACTATTGTCACTTGATTTATTCACTTCAGACGACTATTTCTGAGGTAAGTTCTCGTAGCCCCTTTTTTATTATGTTTTTCTTGGGGGAAAATGGTACTCAAATGATATTTTGAACTGTTTTCATGCTGTGATACATCGTTTTCATGTTTTTGGACATATATGTGTAATGATGCGATTATGTGCTACTAAATGTTTTGACTGTGTGTACATGAATGCGCAACTGTTAACTCTCTTTGAGAGCCGAAAATTATGATAGATCTATCGGGGTAGCTCCCCTTTGTGTGTACTGTTGATGTGTGTAACATTGTGATAGGTTCAGTTGGCGCGACACTATTTTTTTTGGGATAACATGTTCATAATTGGTATTCATTTGCACTATTGTCCTACACCATTATTCACAGCTTCATGGTTTGACATCTAAACCTACGAGCTCACCAACATTATGTTGACATTTCGAGTATCCATTTTTAGGTGTTAAGAACGAAGGTACCATAGAAGGTTGAGTATTGGCCTGACTTAGCAAGATTTAGTCAAGACCCTCCCGGGTTATATCTCGTGGAGTTGCATTCTGATACTGATTAGTGATGTTGTGTAACTTTGAGACTCATGTTGTTTTGAATATTGTACTCATCCCTGTTGTGGGAGTTTGTGACTATTATCTATTCTATGAATTGCATTTAGTATTTCTCTATTGTGACACCTTGTGTTCTTGACAATGAGGTCATACCCCGTAAATGCCATTCCGCTGCGCCATTTTTGGGGTGTGACAGATTGGCATTAGAGCCAAGGTTATAGTGAATCAGGTGGTTTAACCTAGACTATAACCTAAGAATCCTCATGTAGTTTGCATTATAGGAACTACGTGTGCGATTATGTGACACGAAGTGATGATGATAAGTAAATGCAACATGATGCTATCCTAAAAACGCCTGGCCAACGTTTTTACGATAACATGATGCGGCATGGACTTATGAAATTCATGGATTTTCAGATAGGAAGTTAAGTGTAGTAGCACGACACGTATACCGACCTATCCTACCTATCTCCTATCTAAAGTTTACCAATGTCCTACATTGTAGAATCATGCCTCCAAAAAGGTCGACTCGAGTTAACCGAGGTATTCCACCATCGAGGGGTGGAAGGACTGGTGGGCAAGGAGGTAGAGAAGGTGGTCGCGGCACTGCGAACAACGCCAACGACAATGTGAATCCCGACCTTTCTGCCATGACCGTCGAGCAACTACAAACATTGCTACCCACACTCGTCACCCAAGTTGGCGACCACATCAGTAACCTAGGAAACAACGGAAGCGGAAATGACCATGCAGACAATGGCATTGGTAGTGACCACAACAATAACGGCAAAAAACAACAATAGTGGCAAGGGATGTTCGTACAAGGGGTTTACAGCATGCAAACCAGTGGATTTTGACGGCAATGGAGGAGCATTGGTGTACACAAGATGGATTGAGAAAATAGAGGCAGTAATGGACATAAGCGAGTGTGGAGCTCACTAGAGGGTGAAGTATGCTGCAAGCTCGTTGACAGGAAAGGTTCTGACCTGGTGGAACACACAAATCCAGGCCAGAGGAAGAGAAGCCGCCTTGGGAAAGAGTTGGGATGACCTTAAGGCATTACTGAAGGAGGAGTATTGCCCAAACAATGAGATGCAGAAACTGGAGCATGAGTTCTACAACCATGCTATGGTAGGTGCTGGTCACGCGGCTTATACGGATCGATTCCATGAGCTTGCTAGACTGGTTCCTCACATGGTCACTCCTGAATCCAAGAGAATCGATAGGTACATCTATGGTTTGGTCCCCGAGATTCGCGGGATGGTGAGAGCGACCGAGCCTCCTACGATTCAGAGTGCGATACTGAAAGCTGCAACCTTAACAGACGAAATGGTCAGGAGTGGCATGTTGTCCAAAAGTGGGGATAAGAGGAAGGCTGTTAGCGAGCCAAGTAAACAGGGAGGTGAAAAGAATGACAATAAGAAAGCAAAATGGGGAAAAGGATTCGTGGCAACAACCACGGACAAGAAAGGTTATGTAGGCCCTTACCCTATGTGTGTCAAATGTAACTACCACCATCCGGAGACTACGCCATGCCGAGTGTGTTTCAATTGCAAAAAGGGTGGTTACATAGCAAAAGATTGTCGGGCAACAACAAAGCAAGTGACACCAGTGAATGCTGTCAACCCAAGAGCATGTTACGAGTGTAGGAACCCGAATCATCTTCGAAATGCGTGCCCTAAGTTGAATGGGACACGGGGACAAGTGCAAAACAACCAGAATCAGGCTGTAGCAATTGGTGGAAACAATGCTAACCGTGTAAACAATGCAAACCGTGGGAACAATGGCAACCCAGCTCGTGGTCAGGTATTTGTGATGAACGCTGAAGAAGGACGTCAGGACCCGAACATCATGACGGGTACGTTCTCTTTAAACGACCACTATGCTACTATGTTATTTGATTCTGGTGCCGATTATAGTTTTGTCTCCACTAAATTCATGCCCCTGTTAAATATGGAACCCAGTAGACTAGACTTTAGTTACGAAATTGAAATAGCAAATGGTCAAAGAGTAGAAACAAATAAGATCATTCGCGGGTGCAAACTCGAGTTAGAAGGCTACACCTTTAGCATCGACTTAATACCATTCGGACACGGAAGCTTCGACGTGATTGTGGGGATGGACTGGTTGTCCAAGCATAAGGCGGAAATATATAGTGTGTCATGAAAAGATGGTCCGAGTACCACTACCAAACGGCGAGTTACTTAAGGTCTATGGAGTGCGACCTAAAGAAAAAGAGAGGCACCTCATGAGCATGAAAGTAGACGAGCAGAAACTAGAAGATATCCCAGTCGTTCGAAACTTCCCGGAGGTATTTCCCGATGACTTATCCGGATTACCCCCTACGCGAGAGGTAGAGTTTTGGATAGACCTAATTCCTGGAGCAATGCCGGTTGCAAAGTCTCCCTACCGCTTGGAACCTACTGAAATGGAGGAGTTGTCTGATCAACTCAAGGAACTCCAAGACAAAGGTTTCATCCGACCTAGTTCTTTGCCATGGGGAGCACTGGTATTGTTCGTCAAAAAGAAGGATGGTTCCTTTAGGATGTGCATCGACTACCGGGAATTGAACAAACTAACAATTAAGAACCGCTACCCTTTCCTGAGAATCGATGACTTATTCGATCAGCTGCAAGGCTCACGATACTTCTCCAAGATAGATCTTCGTTTCGGTTACCATCAGTTACGAGTACACGAAGATGACATTCCAAAAACCGCTTTCAGGACTCGATATGGTCATTTCAAGTTCACAGTTATGCCTTTTGGGCTAACAAACGCGCCTGCGATTTTCATGGACTTTATGAACCGAGTATGCAGGACATATTTGGATAAATTTGTCATCGTATTTATCGATGATATTCTGATCTATTCCAAGACAAAAGAGGAACATGAGATGCATTTGAAGTTAATCCTAGAGTTACTCAAGAAGGAAAGACTGTACGCCAAGTTCTCGAAGTGTGAATTCTGGCTACAAGAAGTCCAATTCCTTGGACACGTTGTTAACAAAGATGGCATTCATGTAGGCCCCAGCAAGATCGAAGCGGTGAAGAATTGGGAAGCCCCTAAAACACCATCAGAAGTCCGCTCATTCCTAGGACTGGCAGGTTACTATCGACGATTCATCGTGAACTTCTCCAAGATTGCCAAACCACTTACCTCACTTACTCAAAAGAACAAGAAACACGATTGGGGTGAAGCACAAAAGAGTGCCTTTCAGACGTTGAGAGACAATCTGTTTAATGCACCAATCCAAGCCCTCCCCGATGGACCCGAAGATTTTATAGTATACTGTGACGCGTCATGTCAAGGCCTTGGGTGTGTGTTAATGCAAAGAGGTAAGGTGATTGCCTATGCCTCTCGACAACTGAAGGTTCATGAGAAGAACTACACCACCCATGACCTAGAGTTAGGCGCTGTAGTATTTGCTCTCAAGATATGGAGACATTACTTGTATGGGACGAAAAGTATTATCTATACTGATCACAAGAGTCTCCAACACATCTTCAATCAAAAAGAGTTGAATATGCGCCAGAGGAGATGGATTGAGCTCTTCAGCGATTATGACTACGAGATTCGCTACCACCCAGGTAAGGCGAACGTAGTAGCTGATGCTTTGAGTAGGAAGGAAAGACTCAAGCCTAGGAAAGTAAAAGCCATGAGTATAACCATACAGTCGAGTATCAAGGATAAGATATTAGCGGCTCAGAGAGAGGCATCTATGAATATGGATGCACCCACGGAGAAGATGCGAGGCTTAGATAAGCAACTGGAGAAAAAGGATGACGGTGGACTGTACTTTGTAGACCGAATTTGGGTACCGTTAACTGGCGACGTGAGAACCCTAGTCATGAACGAAGCACATACAACGAGGTACTCTGTTCATCCAGGAGCAGATAAGATGTACTACGACCTTAGGGACTTGTACTGGCGGCCTGGAATGAAAAAGGACATAGCTGTCTACGTTAGCAAGTGTCTGACTTGCTCCAAGGTGAAGGCTGAACATCAGAGACCATCTGGTTTATTACAACAATCGGAGATCCCTAAGTGAAAGTGAGAAAGGATAACGATGGACTTCATTACAAAGTTGCCTAGGACTAGTAGTGGACACGATACGATATGGGTTATCGTAGATAGGTTGACTAAGTCTGCACATTTCTTACCCATCCGAGAAGATTATACGATGGACAAATTGGCTAGACTTTACATCAAGGAGATAGTGGCGAGGCATGGTGTGCCTATATCGATCATATCTGATCGTGACAGTCATTTCACGTCAAACTTTTGGCAATTATTGCAAAGGTCCCTGGGAACACACTTAGATATGAGCACGGCTTATCACCCACAGACCGATGGTCAAAGCGAGCGTACCATACAGACCTTAAAGGACATGCTCAGGGCGTGTGCCATAGACTTCGGTGGTAATTGGGATACCCACCTTCCATTAGCCAAGTTCTCCTATAACAACAGCTACCATACCAGCATAGATATGACACCATTCAAAGCACTTTATGGAAGAAAGTGTCGTTCGCCTATCGGTTGGGCAGAAGCTGGAGAGAGTCAAATGATAGGACCTGAGATAGTGTTCGAAACCACTGAGAAGATCATTCAAATTAAGGATAAGCTCAAGGCTGCTCGAGACAGTCAGAAGAGCTATGCCGACAACCGACGGAGATCCCTAGAATTCAGTGTTGGTGATCATGTGTTACTCAAGGTGTCACCCTGGAAAGGTGTCGTACGTTTTGGAAAGAAGGGCAAGTTAGCACCTAGATATGTAGGACCTTTTGAGATCACTGAGAGGATCGGTCCGGTAGCTTACCGGCTGAGACTACCACAAGAGCTGAGTGGCGTTCATGACACGTTTCATGTATCGAACCTTAAGAAGTGTCTTGCTGATCAGACCTTACACATACCCTTGGAAGAGATTCAGATAGACCCTAAGTTACATTTTATAGAGAAACCTGTCGAGATTGTAGAACGCGAGATCAAGAAGCTAAGACGTAGCAAGATACCAATAGTTAAAGTCCGTTGGGACTCAAAGCGTGGACCCGAGTTTACTTGGGAACGTGAGGATCAGATGAGACATAAGTACCCACACCTGTTTGACAATGGTACTAGCTGAATTTTGAGGACAAAATTCTGTTAACGGGGGTAGACTGTAGCAACCGCGAATTTTCCAGGTCTTTACTCAACATTTAAAACTCAAAATAATTTATTTTAGACGTTACATATTTCTCTTGCGTATAACTTATATCTAAACTGCACGAATTTAGAGAACGATACCACACGCGTACGACACCACATTAGTAATGGTTCAAATTTTAATTCATATTCGGAGTCAATAAAATTTTACTCTATATCAGTTTGATAAAGACGACTCCTGAACTATATCTTTCGTGCTCACGACGACTCGGAAATCTCAAGTTACACCGGGGATTCAACGGGACACGGGGTGCATTTAATACACACCTAAAAACAAAAGTCTTATACTTATCTTTATATATATATCTATACTACTTATAATAGATGAATGACTCTCTCTCTTCAAAATTTTCAGACCAAAATTTTAAGACCAAAACAATTAATACACAATTTAAAACACCCTATCACCAACATGTACAACTACCTAAGCACAATGTACAAAACAATTAATGCTTTATGTTTCCACAGCACACAACAAAACTTGGAATACTGAACCTTCAACTATCTAAAACAAAGATCTGACATTGTGTTCATCATTTATAAAATTATGTATATATTTTTCTTGAACATGTACAAAATAACGCATCATTGATCTATTAAAGCTCAACTTCTTTTTTAGTATACGAAACTATTAAAGACAGAAATATAACAAATATGTTATACTCTTTCTTTGTTTCGATCTGAAAGAAAAAAAAAGAGAAAAAAAGACACAAACATAAAAAAACAATCGAAAAAAAGACACAACAAAACTACATGACCCAACAAGATCCAAATATAAAAGAAAGAAATGAAACTTAAAAGAATATCAAAGATCTCAGGTTTGTATTCGTTACAAGGAAGATTGTTACTTAACCATGAAACCCCATCATAGATCTTAAACACTGAAAACGAAAACACATATAAAACCTTACCCGATACCATTTTAATGATCTTGAATCCGAAACAAATTGATAAATATGGGTTTAGTGTGTTCGTGATATTCGGGTTATGAAGAAAGAAAGTTAAGGGGCTGTTGGTGTTTCACTTTTGTGTGGCTCATGACAGGATGAAATGCCACATTTTGACTGAAGATACAAGACGTTTGTATTAATTTTGATAGAAGGGATTGGTGATATAAGAATTTGTGTGACTGAGCTTCAAAGAAGAAGAGATGGGGGCGTTTGTTTAGATGAGGAGTGTTTAGGGTTTGGGATGAGATATATCAGGGAATATGTTTATCTTATATCAGGGTTTGATATTAATGGGCTGTTGGATTCGTGTATGGGCTTTCATTTCCTGATAATGGACTATCCATTCGAAGTTAGCTAACATGAGCGGAATTGTGTTATACTTATTATGGGCCGAAAATTGTTTAGATTAATGGTTAATATTTGGGGTTCAAAACAATTGTTTAGATTAATGGATATATTACCGTGTATCGTTTTTATATTTTAAAAAGTATCGCATGTGCACTTTACAATTTTTGTATGAAATAGTTTTTTTTACTTAAAATCTCGCTATTTGTAAAGTTATTATCACAAAACGCATATAGCTAGAAAACGTTGCTCGCCAAAATTTTAATTTCAGGGTACCCGCCGCCGCATCGCGCGGGTACCCTGCTAGTGTATATATATATATATATATATATAGGGGCACTTTCATTTCAGAACCATCTTATCTGCGAGAACTGACAGAACCACCAAAAACATACATGCACGCCTTCAATAATTGTATTTTTGCACATATGTTCCAAAAACAACATATATGTTTTAAAAAAAAACATGGTTGTTCTAAAGAATTTGATAAGAAATTGGAAATACAAAAATTTTCTTTGAAGGTGTGCATGTATGTTCTTATAAGGCGTGCAATGACAATATTGCGGCCGTGTGTAAGGTTTTTGTGAAAAAAGAGGATGAGTTCATGATGATATTGAAGAACATAGGTGGATACTTACGATTATTGATGATTTGTATGTATTTTATTTTATTTTAAAAGGCGTGCATGTATGTTTTTAGTGGTTCTGTCAGTTCTCGCAGATAAGATGGTTCTGAAATGAAAGTCCCCTATATATATATATATATATATATATATATATATATATATATATATATATATATATATATATATATATATATATATATTATATATGATGCGTGGGTTTTGCAACCTTACAACAGGTTTTACCTCTCGAGGGATCTCAAGAGGCTTACAACCCCACCAGGCAGTGTACCTGACCGATGTAGTATAGTGTAGTGGTAAGTACGGGGGATTGATCGTTCTCCACAGGGAATAGTGTTCGTTAGGTGTGAAAGGCTACTCTAATTAGGTCTAAGGGTTGAGGAAGATTCTTTTTTATGTTTTTATAATTTTATGAAAGCAAGTAAAATCTCGGGTTTTGAAGGAATGGGCGGAATTAGTTGCTAGTCAACTAACCCAAATTACTACAAATGCAAATAAAATAAAATAACAAAAATGAAAAGTGGTGAGAAACTTATGTGTAGAGAAATGTGTTTACTTAGATTTCCTTACTCCCTAACTATCTTTTACCGGTTAATTAGTGTGCATTAGTCGCGTGGATGACGGGTGTATTCCTTAATACCATTCGTGGGGTGGCGTACTTACTTCCCCAAACTCTACAAGCTCCTACTTCACTCCTATGTCGAGCCGGCTAGGAAGCTCCTAACATGGGATCACTAGAATTCGCTTGTGCATTAAATACAACCATAAAAACCTTTAGTACGCGTTTGGTTCATGTTTCTTAAGACGTTCAAGCAAGTTACCGAATAGGAAGTTAGCCAGTTTTCTTAAGCCTAACATAGATAAACAATCATCCAATACAACTAACAACACACTAACAACCAATAATCAATAGCTAGGTTTCATTAGATCTAAGCAAACACAAGATAAAATTAGCCTAACATGTTAAACAAAAGACAAGCATAAGATAGAATCAAACAACACATAGACATATTGAATGATTAATTGATAACTTATCTTTCAATGAAACATGGAAGATCTCAAGGCAAGAAGCCCTGAAAAAGTAGCTAAAATCGTCTTAGGGTTTTATCCCAAAATTCCACACACTAAGCTCTCCTTTAATGACAAAAAATTAGAAAACTATATATAGACTTTGACATCTGACGGCGTCACCTTATGCATTGTGACGCCGTCACCTCGCCGCTTTTAGGGTTCCCGGATGACCATCTTGACGCCGTCCCTCTTTAGCTCTTCAAAAATCCATTCTGGCTTATCAAGGCTTGACGCCGTCGGACCTATAACGTGACGCCGTCCCCTTATGATTTAAGCCGTGACGCCCTTGATTTAGTTAAAGCGTGACGCCGTCAGAATTCTCATGCAAACTCACTGGCCCGTCATGAGTAAATTTCACATCCAACTTTTCTTGCCAAGGCATGACGCCGTCTGGAGTTAATGTTGACGCCGTCAAAGGTGACTTTCAGCACAATTTTGAGACTTTGCCGTTTTCTTCACTTTTATGCTCCAAAAACGTCCAAAATGCCTCCTTTTCCAGATTTCTCCTCAAAAGTACCTAAAATGACAAAAGGAACGATTTAGGGCAATATTTGATCAAATAAATACGATTTCGGGCTTAAATGACCCCTTAAAAGCGGTACACTTTTCGCCTCATCAAATACCCTTACACTTGAGATTTGCTTGTCCTCAAGCAAATGCGCTTTTATTCTAATCAAAATACAAGTTAGGGGTCATTTAATGCAAATATAAAAGTAATTACAACAAATAATCGTTCCACTTCAATCATAATAAGCACGGAGATTATATACTAGCACCTCACAAGTAGTGTTTAGATACTCACATCTCTCAAGTGTCATCAAAATAAATCTCATAAATGAAAACGGAAAATATCTCTCACTACCTGTCATAGCAAATAGATTACCATAGGCTTGGGAAAGGATCGAAAACCTCTTCCACTAGGCGTAAGCACCTAAGATAAACTATCAAAGAGGGCTTTTAAATGGGTTATAACGTTAGGTGTAGGGAAAAGAAGAACACGGTTTGGTTGGATAAAGGATATTTTACTGGTGGCGAGTTAAAAATCTTGATCAATTACATGTACTATACAACGTTGCTAAGCCAAGACTAGACTCGATCTTAAGCTAATGAAAGAAAATAACAAAACATAAACATAAAATAAACATAAAATGAAACGGGATGGTAGTCCGTATGTTTTTTCTACTTTTCTTTTTCTCATTTTTTTTTTTTTTTTTTTTTGTATTTTTCTTGATTATTTTTTTTTTTTTTTTTTTTTTTTTTTTTTTTTTTTTTTTTTTTGCATACACTCTTGCCCTACCATCCAAAATGATACATCATAGGGGCATTGCATCCCCTTACACTTGAACTTTTACATAACTTTACAAATAACTATTCTAATGACTCGAATTAAGATAATTGAAAAACTTGGAGTACTTTTAAAACATTTAGCACATATGGGGGTAATAAATGATGTTCTTCCCCATTACTCCATTACACTAGTACTTTACCCACGAGTCCCAATCGTCCCAAAACAATATGTACAAGGATATGACTCGACTTAGCAACCATGTAATCAATTAGATAATTAACTTGGGTTTAAACAAATGTTGTAACAATAATGCACTAAAAATGAGTGCATACAAGGTAGGCTAAGGCGATTTGGGTGTACATTTAAGTGGGGTGTAAACAAATTCTTCCTTTAAGTAAAATGCTTAAAGGTCGAAACGAAAAGATAGGCTCTGAGGGGTGTACTAGGGGTATCGTGTACTAAAAATGAGTACAACGCAAAGGGTGTGGGAGAATTACTTGACCAATGTAGCCAACATAATTATAACAAAAACACAGGTGTAAAACAATGGGTTAATCCTAATGCCTCTTATCATGTAGTAAATCTAACTACACGAATGTAGTCTCACTTGTGGCCTTGGAATGGTCCTAACGCAAGTTCTAGAATCTAAGTGCTACCGGTACACACATCATAGCATAAATGCTTTTCCTACCAATTCTAGGGGTGAACCTCACATATTTGGGGGTGGAAAAATTTTTTAGTGGTACGGTTTTTGTGCTAGTCATATAACTCCTATCCGTGAGACGCTCATTAAGATCAAAGTTTCACTCCTATATGTTGTAAAAAATTTTAAATTTGGCACTAAAATTACCTTAACAAGTATTTCTCTCAGTTTTATTACACATCTACCATCAAACAAACAAAAATCAAGCGCAATTGTATTCTCAAAAATCGTACTTTTACCCTCCCCTTACACTTAAGATGAACATTGTCCCCAATGTTCAAATGACAAATGTAAAAGCATAAAGTAAAAGAATGAAATCAAATACTCCCCTGAATTCGCTCGTTGGATAATGAAATTACACGGTTAAATCTTCCTCCAAAGAGAATGTTGAAGCTCCATGACTAATGCATCGCCATAAGCTTGATTCAAAACATTTCCTTGTCCAAAATAACCTGTTGAACCTGAGAAAACAAACACGAAAACCTGCATAACATCGGCGGGATAAAATCTAATATATAAGGATATAATGCTTGTGGAATGATAATTTTGCAGATTCCTGGAGATTATAAGTTGGAGATTTTAATAAAAACTTTTTAAAAACAAAAATTTCAAAAATTTCTGAAAATTAAATCTGACGCCGTCAGGTTATAACCCCTGACGCCGTCAGAAATGACCTGACAAAAATTTTCGTTTTAAGTTTCCGGAAAATTCCTGGAAAAACCTTTAACTTACTTCCTGGAAATCCTGCAAAACATCATTATGACTCGATACAAGCATTTGACTCAAACAAATACGGATATGTATGTTAATTTATTATTATTACGATTCATGTTCATATGTGTTCTAATAAACCGATTTAAATTTCCCTTACACTTATCTTTTGCAAAATACCTTTATATGTAGTTAAGACGAAGTTAAAAAACAACATAAAGCATTTTCACAATTTTAGTCTTGAACATGAATCAATAATGATAAAAATTAAACACACATACGGAAATAAATAAAAACAAACAAACAAATAAATAAACACACAAAGCAAATAAAACAAATAAAGATTGGGTTGCCTCCCAAGAAGCGCTTTTCTTTATTAACGAGTCTTGTAGCTAGACTCAAAGTCACGTACATTACGTGATTCCATCATTCATAATGACGTATCCCTGATAGATATGATCCTTGTTATCAGGGTGGTGGTGTCTCAATCGCTCGACATTCGCGGTCACTTCACCTCCTCCTTTGCTGGTCAAGCTTACTATCCCATCTTGGTGTAAACTTTTAATTATGAATGGTCCGTACCACCAGGGACTTGGTTCATTAGTAGGTGCTTCAGTTGCTGAATGCCTTAGGAGCACTAAGTCCCCTTTTGTAAATTCAACGGGGTTATTGGTTTGCTCATCAGCCTCAATGTAATTGTTATTTCCACCTTTACATTCTCTAATCTCATTTTCCATATAAACTCTTAATCCTCGCCTCCCATGCAAGAATTTTCTCTCGAACATTACCACGGATTATATTGGGGTTAGCCTCCATCTTCTTCTGCAGAGCAACATCTCGTATATGTCGTGGGATCGTTGGGAAGTTTATTGTTTTCTTCCCCTTCTTCATTTGGATGGTGCTATTTTCGTAATTGATTTGTGCTCTAGTGGTAGCGAGAAAGGGTGCCCCAAGGATTATTGGCATATTCATATCATTTCTCTCAATGATCATGAAGTCGACCGGATACAGGAATCCGGCAACGTTGACCAATACATCTTCTGCAATTCCTAACGGGTACTCATAAGAATGTTTCGCAAAGGAGAGTTTAGTATGGGTGATGGATGGCAACTCATCGGTTAACTGGACATAAACGGATAAAGGCATCAAATTTACGTCGGAACCTTGGTCAGCTATCGCATCCAGATACTTATGCTTTCCAATGCTGCATGGTATTTCAAAGACCCCGTAAGAATTTCTGCTTTTCCACTAACTTTTGTCCTATGAGGCATTCATACAATTGCCCACCGGGTAATGTGTCAGATTTGTCATCCGGTTCCACCTTCTTGGACTCCTTGTTGGGTAGATGAGTACGTCGATAGCTTCTCACCCAATCGTTTATGGTCTCCTTGTTTATTTCGTGCTTCAAGTAATGCTTCACTTGTTGTGATACTGGCGGTTCAACCAATTGGCGCTCCTCAGAGGGCGCCTCCTCTCCCTTGTCGGAATCGCATTTGTAAGCATTGGTGTTTCCCTTATTAAGTGGGATGAGGTCAATTTTGTTAACTTCCATAGTTATGGATTTTCCTCTTCCATCATTTCCGCCCTCTTGGACGACGGAGGTGGCCTTTACAAATTCAGTGTTAGGAACATCAGCGTCATTCCTCACCAACACTTTTTCAGGGACTTTAGTATTTGTGTATTCTTTCAAAAGATTCATCATCTCCGCCATTTTCTCTTCCATTTCCTCCTTTTGTTTGTAGACGGCTTCCTCAAATTTAGCCAACCGTTCGGAGTGTTTTCGACATGTACTCTCTCATTCGAGCTTCGAATGTTGGACTGAGTTCCTGAGGTGGTGAGTTGGGTGGAGCGTGCTTATGGAAGGGTTTAGTATTTTCCCTACGGGGTGATTCGGACAATGGTATTTGCTTAACGCTTAAGACTGAGTTAATTGTTGCTTTTTGTGGACTTAAGGGTCTCTTTTGCTTTTCCATAAGATATGCAACCCTTTTCTCAAGTTCACTAACGCTTTCCTCAGTGATTTGATTGGCTGTATCGGGCGAAGAATATGTCATGACTGCCGAGCGCGACGTCGTGGGAGACTTGCCACAGTTCATCATCGTCGGATGCAAGCTCATCAATGATCTCCCATGATTCCTCGGCGCTTTTGTCGCGCAATCTGCCCCCGGCGGCTCGATCGATGGCACGCTTGGTGTGGTAATCAACATGGTCATAGAAGATTTGGATTTGAAGCCATAGATTTATGCCATGATGAGGGACTTTTTGAAGTAAGTCCTTGAATCGAATCCATGCCCCGTAAGGGTTTTCGCCTCGACGTTGTTTCAAACATCAAGATATCCTTCCTTAGCTTGGTAGTTTCTCCCCGGTGGGAAAAACTGGGCAAGGAAACGAGTGGTGAGATCACCCAAGAGGTGATGGATCCTGCGGGTTGACGTTCATAAGCCACTGACTAGCTTGGTCCCGCAAGAGAATTGGAAGAGACCCAATCGGTCGTCCTCTCGAGTGGCAACATCAAGGTCTATAGAATCAACGATTTTAAAGAAAGTCCTTGAGATGTTGATTAGGATCTTCAGAACGAAGTCCATGGAATGCGCATACCACTTTGCACCAACCGGATGGTGTCCCGATCGCAAGGGTGTGATATTGGCTTCCTTGAGTGAGCTCAATGGTATTTCGATAGCCATGGTGGCTAGGACGGGAATACTCTCCTAAAGTACGGGGCTCTAGAGGTGGTGGTGGTTGTTTGGTGTGGGTTGTGTGGGTTAAGGATATTACCATCTTCCCATGATGTCGCGGACGGTAATGGTTACGAACAAAGACACGAAGAAAATAGATAGACTAAAGAAAACCAAGAAAAATAAAATAAAAATCTCACTAGAAAGAATCTAGTGAGTAGACCTAATAGAAATAAAAATTCAACCTAAACAATAACTATTCCCCGGCAAAGCGGCGCCAAAAACTTGATGCGTGGGTTTTGCAACCTTACAACAGGTTTTACCTCTCGAGGGATCTCAAGGGGGCTTACAACCCCCACCAGGCAGTGTACCTGACCGATGTAGTAATAGTGAGTGTGTAAGTACGGGGGATTGATCGTTTCTCCACAGGGAATAGTGTTCGTTAGTGTGAAAGGCTACTCTAATTAGGTCTAAGGGTTGAAGGAAGATTCTTTTTATTTTTTTATAATTTTAATGAAAGCAAGTAAAATCTCGGGTTTTGAAGAAATGGGCGGAATTAGTTGCTAGTCCAACTA